>JAPQRN010000019.1:14914468-14929971 GCA_037367275.1 Coranthus polyacanthus | reverse complement strand
GCAAACTGCCCGGTTTGATACATTAATGTTGGATAAGAGTGTGCGTTTAGGAGTGTGTTTGTGTGGAGAGTGGCATAGTTTCCTGTCACTGAGGTCTGAATACTAACAGAGAGCTATTTTAGAAATCAGTACCATGTTGTGCATTTTACGTATAATAAGACATTACCAAAACTTACTGCCAATTGCAATTAAAAATTAGTCTTGTCGTTGATAATGCCTTTTTTTAAACAATAATTCATCAAGGCTGCAGTTGGAAATGTGAGCTACTCAATAAAGGGATTGTGTTTCAGAAGCCCTGCAGCCTTCTTCTAGAAGGTCAGAGGTCATATGGTTCACTGAAGGAGGCAACTCCATAAACTGTGGCTCTAAAAAGATTTAATGTCTCGCTGAAAGCCAACAAAGGAGAAATCCATTTTTTCTGTCTTTCACTCTAAGTTTTTCAAAGGTTTATAACTGCTTAGAACTTTAACATACAACAGATACCAAGTCATAATTATTAGAAACTATCTCATTATTTTCAGATACTAAGTTTAGATACTAAATTATTTTGAGATACACCATCTTTTTTTCTCCACGGTGGCAGAAATGTGCTTCCATTAATTACAAATCATCCCGAACGAGAGAAATACTTTAAAATCTATGTTCTCTGTCTCCTCAGCCACTACAATGGAGTCTGCTACAGTGGAGCTGGCCTCGCTGTTGTCCAATCAGTCGTCAGAGAGCTGTGCCCCGGTGGAGATGACGGCTGAGAACACGCTCTTCGGATGCTTCTACATCCTGGTTTTCTTTCTGGCGCTGAACGGTAACAGCCTGGCTCTCTGGATCTTCTCCCACCAACGAGGCACTTCCTCTCCAGCGAATGTCTTCTTGATCCACCTGGCCGTGGCGGACTTGTCGTACGTGATTATCCTCCCACTCAGGGCCACGTACCACCTCACCGGGGGCCACTGGCCCTTTGGGGAGGTGCCCTGCAGAGTGGCGGGCTTTTTGTTTTACGTCAACATGTACGCCAGTCTGTACTTCCTGGCCTGTGTTGCAGGGGATCGATACCTCGCTGTTGTCCACGCTGTGAGGTCACTGAAGGTCCGTCGTGCTCGCTATGCTCACATCATCAGCTTCTCTCTCTGGGCCCTGGTTACAGTCTCTATGGCGCCCCTGCTGGTCACCCGTCAGACTGCAGAGGTGGACGGCGTGACTGTGTGTTCACAGCTGTACAGAGAGAAGGCCTCTCGTAATGCTCTGATCTCATTAGCCGTGGCCTTCACCCCGCCTTTCCTCGCCACCCTGACCTGTTACCTGCTCATCATTTACAGCCTGAATCGGGGCTCCAGGTTAGAGCCCGCCCTAAAGCTCAGAGCCCTGCGCACCATCGGCCTCGTCCTGCTTATCTATGTGGTGTGTTTCCTCCCGTACCACGTGAGCAGAGCCACCTTCATCCTGGGCTACAGCCACCCTGGCGTGTCCTGTCAGACACGCCGAGGCCTCAGCTTGGCCAACCGCCTCACCTCCTCGCTCACGTGTCTGAACGGTGCCATGGACCCGCTCGTCTACCTGTTCGGGGCCGAGAAGTTCCGCGGCACCCTGACACGACTGTTTTGTAAAGATAAGGCGGGCATGTCAGGAGCCACCAGCGGAGAGTTAAAGGGAACGCATGAGAGCTCGATGAGTGCTAAATCGGAGTTTTAGACAAATTTGAGCTGAGTGAGTGAGGACTAAAACGAATTCCCAACACAACCAAAACTGGACAAACTGTCACATAAGGCTTTCCTTTTCCCACCTGAAAGCTTGGACTAGTTTTTCAGTGTTTTCAATCAGTGCTGCCTGAGTTTACATCCTACTTTTTGTCCCCACACCCTTCAGTTAATAATGTGTTTACTTGTGGACCAGTATCCCGGTTATGAGGTTCATCCTAATATTGGTCGCATTTGGGAAATAGTGTTTACGAGGAAGACGGAAAAATCTGCTCATTCATATCCCCTTATGATAAATATTAGTCTTTTATTTTTTATTTATATTAGAGAGTGCTTTTTCCCATCTAAACTGTGAAAAAGGACTAGTCTCTAACTAACAGGAAGTTCTCTGTTGGAATAATCGTGCCATTGAGCGACTATTTCAGTTCACATGCTGAAAATGGCAAATTTTGATGAATACCTTGATCATGCAATTGGACTTTCATTGCTGCCATTGTTTGCATTACATCACTTGGTTTAAGCCGTTGCTGCGCAGGTCGTCAGCAGTCAGAAACCAGGATAAGATGTAAACATGGAACAGTATCCCGGTACTGCAGCAGCATAATCAAATTTCTCCAAACTGGGATAAGGGCCTATCTAGGTTTCTGAAATCAGGATGGGATGTTTACATACACAAAAATGAGATACTTCAAAAACTTGACAATAACCAGGATACTAAAGTCCATGTAAACACACCCAATGTTAATGTGCAAATGGGACGGCACTCTGTGAAATCCAAATCCTTGAACAGGAGGCACTTGTTTAGCTTGAGAATATGTGTTGTTTTCTCTGTTTTGTAATGGTCTTAGACTGAATCCCTGTATGTGGAAGGCAGTATTATGCATTGTAAATCAAACAAGTAGTGCAGGTTAGTGACATGTACGGTTATACTCGTGTTACGTCGTCTCCTTTTGAAATCCAAATCTGTGAGTATTTTCGTTGTTTTCTTTGCGTGTTTGGCTCATTTGAATTTTTGTGTCACAAAAAAAAAACACAAAAAGACCGATCAGTTATGTACATAGCCAACTGTTAATGTGTATTTTTTGTTACCTTATCTGCCAAATGTAATAAATGTCCATTACTTTGCTTTCAGTATAATTCACAGTGTTTTACAAAGCCACTCATATGTATATATATTTCACCACTTTTTTTAATTGCTGGAAGAAATCAGGTCCTTGTTCACTTTGCTTGTGCTTGACAAATCTACGTTGTACTGTACATATAGTCCACATTATCCTAACTGTCCTATGCTATGCATTAATTGTGTTTTCCAATGATATTGCACTATTGCATGACAAACTAATAACTCATCTATCTATTGTCAAATCAGACATTACTCAGATACGATGCCCTTTGTGACAAAGTGTGTACATATGTAAAGAAATTTTCCATGAACCCCGTGTTTAACTTCCAGTTACTAGCTCATATTTCTTTTCTGTGTCCTTTCTTGATCAATAACACCATCTTTGAAACGATGTTACATAAAGAAAAGTGATTTCCCGTCCTCCGTGCGTGAGCTCATGTCTCTTCTGTACTGTCACTTTGACGTGCTCTCTGTGAAAGTGACAAACCTATTTCAAGTGCAGGACAGAAACCTTCATGGCTGCAGTGACTTGTCACTGTGTAGTTCTCTTTTCGTATCATGTGACCCACATTGTGGTTTGAGAGCAGCTTATTTTCCTCCTCTTATTTCTGCAAGACTTCCTGTCCATCACATGAACATGGCGAGCCATTCTAATCTTGTGTTTCCTGAACATATATATATTTTAGAAAACTCAGACCATGCCTCATACACATCAGACTACTAAAGAGTTTGCAGTCAGATGTGAGTCTGTTTTTTCTAGATCAAAAGGCAAAAATGATGTGAGAGATTGCATCTTCTTACTATACTCAGTTTATTTCTGCAAAACTCTTTCACTTTAATGAAAGAGACTCATCATCTTTGCCTTTTTTTGTTACTTCCCTTTTTTGAGAAAAGTTGCTGACGTCTTCGCTGTTGAATCAACTATTTGCAGAACAGTTCATATTAACAGACAAGTGTTTGAGAACTAAAGAGATGTTAGGTAATGATTAAACTGATGTGATAAAGTTTTCTACCCAGTAGAGAAAGCTGGATTTTCATTTACAGCTCTGTCGTATAACAGGCAAAGTGGAGGCACCAGGGCCCTCCTCTCTTCAACTTCACAAATGAGGAAGTTCAGAACCGAGCTAGTAGCAGCTTCCTTTTATACAGCTTTCAGAGACAGAGAATGAACAAGTGAAAGAGAAGACTTAAAATACGACCAGCGAAAAATGAAAACTGTCCGATAGAGACTAGAGTCTACTTTACTGGAATATAGTTTTGAGAGCAGATGCAAAACTCTTTAAGTTCACTCTCTTAGGTGAGAAACAGGATGCCAAGTTATCAACCTTGGTGCCATGGCAATATAACTCGATCCAAAGCTGAGGATCTACTTTCCAAAGCAGCAAGAGATGGAAGCTTCCTTATCCGGGACAGTGAGTCCATACAGGGAGCGTATGCTCTCTGTGTTTTGTAAGTAAACATTGCTTGTTTTTAACACACATAGTTGTCTTATTATTGTAATAAAGTTTCAGAGAGCAGATGACGGGTGACTCCTCTTCCTTATTGAAGAAACCTTGATACACTGGCTTAATTAGTGGAAGAAAAACTGACAGATTCATCAAATGGTCACAAAATAAATATAAATGACATGCTTAAACGTTACCCTTCACATTCATCATATCACATTTTTTGCACATACGCACTGCAAGACTACAAGACTAGTTCCCCTTTATTTGCATACTGTGCTTCGACTGAGCAACACCTTTTACACTTTGAAACTCACAGCATTTTTTTTTAAAGGGAAACCATTGTTTTAAAATGCTACCCAAAGTAACTTTAGCTCTTCTTCTGCATATTCAACGCTAAATATACCTGTTATTGTCTAAATTCATGCCATATTCGAGTGACGGACATTTGCATTTTTTATTATTTTAACCACAGATACCAGAACTGTGTTTACACATACAGAATTCTGCCAAATGAGGATAAGAAGCTCTCTGTCCAGGTACGTTGACATTTAAAAATGAGAGCTCAATCATCATATCCCATCAAATATGACAAAATGTTGGTCCACAGGTATTTTTAATGCTGCCGTGCCTTCATTCAAAAGTGTAGGTGTATTTAGATGGATTGGCTGCTTGTACAAAAAATAAACTGTGGTAATTGTGGCGCAAAAACATATCTGTAGAGCAGACATTTCACTACAAACGAGTGCTGAGGTCACAAAATTATAGGGTTTGTGGTTTGGGGGTTTACTGACATTAATTTATTTTAAAAAAATGTTTCCAGTCACCGCAAGCTGGCTGCAGCTTTAATTGTAAAATACTTATGCTCATATTTTGCAGAGAGCAAGGTGGCTCTACCTGGAGAATAAACACAGATTTTTGGCTAATATGCAGCTAAGCTAACTGTTGAACAGTGATTAAATAGTGTTAAACGTTCTGGCTCAGACAGGGAAAGGCCGACAAAGTTACTTAGTTTCACTGGGAATCAAAAAAGCTGTGGTGATTTCTGGCAAATACTATTGAGCAGATGTTTGTACTTGAACTCGATTTTGTCACTTTGTTGACTCTAGACTCAACTTTAGAAAAGCGTATCATCATCACCATCGTATCTCCACACTTTGTTAGCCCTGTGCCAGTGCTGTAGACAGGACTGACATCCTCCACTATCTGGAATAGGGGTAAAAGTGATCTGGGTTGTTGGGGCGGCACTGAGCGCAGGATGCTGCGACAGAGCATTTGCAAAATAGCGTCGGGAGAGAAGTTGTTTTGGTGGAGCATGTGCACACGAGGAAGCGCGTCGTGACAATAAAATGACTAAATCCTTACAAAAGAAAACAGCACCTAAAAGGACATGTGCCTTTGTCACAACCTGCCATTTTCAGGGTGTAGTTGCAGTAGTAGTTGAACGTAGCGAGGGGGACTTTCAAAGCGGTAACGCACAGATAGCGCAAGGAAGGAGAATGACGACCCTGACCCTGAGCAACGGGTTCAACAATTCACCTTATTCCGACAGAGTACTTCCAGTGAAAAATCCAAGAAAATTATAAAAGGCTCGAGCTGCAACATACAACACATGTAGCTAAAGATTACAACCATTTCCACAAAGAACAATACAATTTAATCGTAAAGGTATTTGGTGAGACATGTCTTAAGCTAAGGGCTAACATTAACGCTAATGTGTGTTAAGTAATTAACGTTTAGTCAAAGAATAAGAACGCGATGCATTTAAATTAAAAAAAGCAGATTACTGTGTTTTACTTAACATGACAGAAAAGTTATGTGTTTTTCTTGGCTAGGGGAGGTAGGGGGTGAGTGGGATCCGTTGTGATGAGGTCGGCTTTCCTTTCAACTGCTTGGACGTGGAGTACTGATAACTGGGTTTGAGTGTTGCCATTCAATTTTAAGACGTATATTTGAGAGTGTGCCATGACTAGTTTAGGATTTGAAGCACAATGTTTAAGAGCAGGACTTGACTTGAGACTCGCGACTTGAGATCTACTTGAGACGAGATAAACAATGACCTTGTCCCACCTGTGCAGTTGCGTATCATCAGCATAACATTAAAAGGAGAACTTGTTTTGCGATCAAGTGTTGAATAAAGGGTTAAAATTTGGGTGCCACAATTGCAGGATGCTGCGGGCTGACAAGTTTCCACACCTGAAGCCCCATTTCCAACCAATGACGTGAGAATAGTAACTTTGTGTGTAGTGTGACTGTAAATACAAGGACTTCCATTTAATATAATATTGCTCAATCACCATAGCGTTAACTCATGTGGCGACAGAGAATGACTTAACACTCATCTATTTAAATGAAAATCTTTGAGATTGTTACTTTAACAAGAACTTAATGACATTAGGGCAATACTGATGTAATAAACACTCTTTATGGTGAGAGGAACAAAGGCAACTTTCAAAAAAGCTCTTACACAGGATTGCTAAAGGAGCTTGTGACGTGAATGCAGCTCGCCTGCTGGAAGAAGCCGCAGACGCTGCAAGTGGCGATGAGTGACATCACATGGGAAGTAACACACAAAGGTTACGTCGCCTGGTTAAGTAAATAAAGAGAAAAATGTCACTTCTGCTGAAGTCTGAGGAGAATTATGTGTTCGCTCTCCAGGCATCAGAAGGAGTCCCTATCAGGTTCTTCTCTACGTTGCCTGAGCTGGTGGAGGCGTATTACGGTCCCAACATGGGCCTGGTTACGCACCTGCAGTATCCAGTCCAGAGGGAGGAGGAGGTAGACGAGGAGCCAGGTCAGATACCTTCACTTCATTTGCACAGTAGCAACACAGAATCTGTCGACCGAAAAAACTCATAAACATCTTCTTTTTCCTACAGAATCTAATAATCTTCCGCCTCAGCTGCCACCCAGGAACTTTACAGCCAATGATGTGAAAGAAAGTGACTCGAAGTTCTCTGACCAGGCCTACAGGTCCTTGACAGACACCTGCCTGATGAGACTGCAGCATTTGGACATGTCCACGTACGGTGCAATAATAATTGAATAACTGTACAAAACCTGTAATATATGTTGTCTGATGATTCTTCATGCAAACTTTGGTAATGAGCTAATAATATAAAGTGTGTACAAAATAATAATCCCTACACTAGGGATTCTGAGGTGTGATTATATGTAGTCATTTGACCCGGCGGAAACTAACTGAAGCATCAAATGTAAGCACGGCTTCCACTGATCTCTTATGGGACATATTTCGAGAAGTCAAACTAGGTGTTATCTCAGATTTATTAGAGACTTGATTTGTTGTCATGGACCTTTTGTGAGGCATCAAAAATGTACGAGAAGAAACAAACTGAAAGCCACAAAGCGTAACCACCTTTTAAGAAAAGGGAACCAAGTCTTACCAACTTTAGCCAGAAACCAAACACCTGATGACAAAAAAAAAAAAAAAAGCTGCAGTAACAAAGAGGCGGTAACACTTTACAATAAAAGTACAATAGTTAATGTAGTGATATGCATTAAGGAGGGCATTAATTATGTAATAGTTTATAAAGATACTATTAATCCTACACAAGGCACCTTTAATGAAACCATTTATTGTGACTGTCATATACATACGTGAAAAAAACATCTTTATCAACCATTTGCTAATATTAGTGCCTTATTCAATATATAAACATTTAATGAATACTATCGACAGATTTGCTTATAGTTTCATAATGATTATTAATGTATCATTACTGTTTCCTAATGTTAATAGAATCTTTATGAATTATTAAAGAATGTATACATCAATATCTCATCTAATCTCCATTAGTAAATGTTATGGTGAAATGTTTAAGTAACTGTTAATGCTATTAATGAATCCTTATTGTAAAGTGGGCAATTGAAAGTATGAGACATATTATATTTTAATAATCTTTAAGAAAAGCAAACCAAGTGTTTGAAAAAGCAAAATGTTTGTTTCACGGGTCTATTAAATTTTAGTGAGGGAACTTGGAAAGTTAAAAGAATATTACACAAAATATTAAGTCAGAATATGCAAATAGCATAATATTACAAAGTATAGGGCCAATATTTGCATTAGTGACGAAGATGACTGTAAAAAATACTGAAATTGTGCAAAGCATTTAGCCCAGCACACGGCAAGAAATTATAAGCAAGATTTTCAACAACAACAATTCCCAGGTGAGGAAGTTGAGTTATGTGACATATGTGTTTGGCTAAAGCGATAACATTGTTCATTTTATCACGTGACTCCTGTGTTACATAATTCAGAATACCAGAGGAACATCAAATGGCCATTCAAGAATACTTCAGGACCTCAGTCTGCTTGGATGTTGATCAAATCCAAAACGGCAACCCCAACCTTCCTGGTCTTAAGAAGCTAATAATGATGATCTGCAAGAATCTAAACAGGTATGATCGTCAGTCGAGAGGGAAACAGCTCAGAAGGATCTCAACATATCACTAGTGTAGGTGTGGTTTCAATGGGCTGTTTGTCTTTTTGCGATGCAGTGAAATTTCCCACATCCTGCCTGCTCTGGAGGTCTTTCATAGAGTGTTGGACCAGCAGCTGTCCCCGGGGATCGGACAATTCCCAAAACAAGTGGGTGCCACTCCTGATCTACTGTGCCTTTATTACGCAGAAAGAGCCCCTCTTATCATGTATTTTCCCGTTGTTTTCAGATTTCCGCTGATTCAGGTCAGTCTGTATCTTCGAGACTTGAGCAACTGACCAAACTGCTCTACTCAATAGAAGATAAGGTACAGATCCGTGGGGATTTTTTCTTTTTGACCGATCATCAACAATCCTGGTTATTAACACGTGATGTGAGGTCGTTATTTCTGTTTTCAGGCTAAAAGTGCCGTGTTTGAGTCCGTTGGGTACGATGGAGGCCACAGGAAGTCTCTCATACCAATTGTTACATTTGAGGTACTTCTGTAAAATAAGTAATGGTATTACACCGCAGGGACAGAGATGACAAAATAAGTCTGGAGGTTTGTACTTAAGGGGATCAGTTTTCTTTTCTTACTTGCAGGTCAAGCAAGAATCTCTTGGCATATCCACAAAGATGGTCCTGAAAGTGGACGTTGAAAGTGGGAAGCTGTACTTAAAGAAGTCAAAAGATGGGCCTGAAGACAAATACTTTGTTCACAATAAAAGTAAGGATTCACATGTGTATGTATTTACTTTATGTTTTATAACTACACTGTTCTAGAGGTGGGCACTAGTTCTGCCAGCGTTGGTCCGTCAATTAGTCGATCCAATACTTAATTCTAATTCCATAACTGAATGGCACTGGCGTGGCATTTTGTTCAGCCATTTGAGACGAAGCCTACAGACGGATCCTCTGACCTTTAGTGATGAGTATGAGGTTGTAGTGAAATTGCCGTTCATTTTAGTACGGAAATCTGTGTTTCTCGTTTATCCAGCAAAACCCGAGTGGGTCAAAACCAGTCCAATCATGGAGTTTCCCTCCCCAACACCGTAGATAACCATATGAACCATCGTTTGGTGATCACCTGATTTTCAATACAGCACCATCAGCGCAAAATAGAAAATCGCTAAATCGTTTGGTTTAAGGCCGGATGGTTTAAACACCAGCTATACTTGTTTTGTTGTTGTTGTTTTTTTTACAAATTAGGAATTTTTCATGCTTGGCATCCATAATTACTGAACTGCTTGCATACAACACAAACACATTTAACGCCATGTTGGCTTTGACACAGTGATGATTTTAGCATGAAAATATAAACATTTTACTCATACCACTGTCTTGGAAAACTGCCAGTGCAGCTGAAGGCTCTCTCTTGTTTAGAAACTGCTGTAAACCATTGAAATCATATATTTTATTAATAGCAGTGATTATTATTCAGTTCTACAGTTGGTGAAATCCCAGAAAATGCATACTAAGCTGGTCATTGTGGCGGAGACAGAGAAAGAGAAGATTTTGCGAAAGGAATTCGTGTTTGATGACACAAAGGTAATCGTTTCACATCATTTACAGCAGTGCGGTGTGTAAGTCAAATACAGTAAATCCATCATTATCGAGTCATATACACGTAATACAGTGCAGTGGGTTCTGATTTTCATCTTTCTGTGTCACGCCAGAAAAGAGAGGGCTTTTGCCAATTACTTCAACAAATGAAGAACAAACACTCTGAAAAGCCGGAACCGGATATGATCTCAGTGTTTGTTGGCACCTGGAACATGGGTAACAATGTCGAACATATTGAATATCTGAGTAAATCTGAATACAAACCTAAAACACTTCTCCATAAACCAACAGGGAATGCCGGTCCACCCAGCGACATCAACTCGTGGTTTCAGTGCAAGGGCCAAGGGAAGACTCGAGATGACACTGCAGATCACATCCCGCATGATATTTATGTCATTGGGACTCAGGAGGATCCCCTGGGTGAGAGGGAGTGGGCAGATACGGTGAAAGGTGTCCTGAGGAACATCACAAATATCAGCTTCAAACAAGTGAGTGACAAACAAACAAACAAACAAACACACGGCGTTAGAGATGAACGCTGTGCAGAGAAACGTACACAGGCGTAAGCTTCTTCTGACTTCCAGGTGGCGATTAACACTCTGTGGAACATTCGGATCATGGTCCTAGCAAAGCCTGAGCATGAGAACAGGATCTCGCACATTTTCTCAGACAGTGTGAAGACAGGGATAGCCAACACTCTTGGTAAGCAGTTCCACTTCTCCATAAACCATGAACCAGCCTTACACAAGGATCCTTCACTGCTCACTGTGATGTTTCTTTTGTAGGAAACAAGGGAGCAGTGGGCGTTTCCTTCATGTTCAATGGTACGTCCTTTGGTTTTGTCAACAGTCACTTGACCTCTGGAAGTGAGAAGAAGCTCAGGTAAGTCGCAAAGTACTTTGCCCTGGGTATTGTCTCTCAGGCCGCATACAGGATAACACTAAACATTACTTTTCCTTCAACGTTATGAGCTCAAGGAAACGCGAAGAGTACAGAAGTTTTAATGTTGAATTTAAAACATCATCTGGCTAAATTTAGAACACCTTAACCCACAAATATGCTTACTGCGACCCTGATTTGGCTGCATTTCTCTGCTGAATAGATAATCCTGTTAAAGTGTCAAGGATTTCAGCATTTGTGGCTGAAAAAAAACGTATTAATCATATTCCTAAAGGCTGGCAATACAGCAATACTCAAAATGAGGAAATAAGAAATGCAAACCGAGCAGGCGTTATGCCACATGTTAACCTCACTTTGACCACTTTACAACGACAGAAGTGTAGCATTCATTGTTTGCCTGCGTTTAAAACACTGTTGAAACTTAAATACATATAAGTACAGCAAGTAATGGCATAAAATGAAAAATATCATATTTCTGCCTTAAAATAATTAAAAATGACAAGGTTTGTGATATATATTTTGTTGAATTGTGTATTTAGATGAAATCAAATGTTTCTCCCAATGATCAAATTTAGACAAATATGTAATTTTATACAACGTAATGGCCCATTTCGTTTCGTCGCCTGTCAATGGCGTCATATCGTTAATGTGAACACAAACTATGACATGTGAAGATTATTAAGTCCAAATAAAACCTGACTGGAAGCTCTGTAGACGGGCTGTCATTTCACTGGGGAAACAAAACCTAATCTACTTTACATTTAAATTTACACTAAATATTTCTCCTAAAAAGAAAAAGATCGACCAAGTGCTCTACCTAATTAATATGCATATATTATTGCATTCATTTTTAACGACTTCCATTATTATGGAACCTTTTTTAAAAAGTTAATGTTCACGAAACACCGCTTGTGCTGTCTTTCCAATCAATTTTGCAGACGCAATCAAAACTACATCAGCATCCTGCGATTTCTAAATCTGGGAGACAAGAAGCTCAACCCGTTTGACATCACACACCGCTTCACCCACCTCTTCTGGCTCGGTGACTTGAACTACAGGGTTGAATTTCAATCTACAGTAAGCGGCCACTGACTGTAAAAACAGAAAAACTAAACAAACATGGCTTAGCTAACAAACAGAATAGTTTTATTGTTATGAATCTTCCAGTTCTCCAGTTTCTATAAAATTCGAGGTCAGTGACTGATGCCCGAAGTAGCTGCTGGTTGTCAGGTGCTTGAACTCTCAGCTTGCTAACATTTTTAGGCAGGAAAGTCACTACTTTGCACTGTTTCCCTTCACAGGAAGCTGAGTACATGGTGACAAAGATCAAACAGCAACAGTACCAGGAACTCCTCAGTAAAGACCAGCTCAGCATGGAGAGGAATGATGGAAAGGTCTTTTTGCATTTTGGTGAGCAGACGAAGAAACCTCCTCAGCATACAGACCAGTGTGGACAATGATGCATGCGCCTCATGCTCAAGCCCTTTGTTTCTCATTTGATTTATTTTCTTCTGATTATAGATGAAGAGGAAATTACATTTGCACCGACGTATCGCTTTGAAAGAGACACGCGTGAGAAGTATGCCTACACAAAGGCCAAGGCCACAGGGGTGAGCTTATGTTTGGTCAGATGTGTTTTCTCTGCGTGGCTCCTGTTGAGCTTCACATTGCAGAAACAGAAAAGGCAACTACAGTGTTGAACTCAACTGTCTTGCAACAACCTAGCTTGAAAAAAAAAAATCCATTAATTTCTATGCTGTGGCTAATAGAAAATGCATGATCAAACAGCCCTACAGAATCAATTTTATACGAAGAGCCTCAAGAATTTAAATCTCGTGAATTGATTTGGACCATCAAGCATGTTTGATCCATCAGACGTTACATGATTTCCCGTTCATTTTTAATATCAAACTTCTTACATATTGGACTCGCACAAATAAATTATGGGTGAACTCCAATATTTCAGCTGCTTTTTAAAGTTTAAACTGCTTTACAGCATTGGCTCTAAAAGCTGTGTTACCCTTTAGACAAAGTACAATTTGCCCTCATGGTGTGATCGAGTCCTGCGGAAGTCCTACCCTCTGGTTCATGTTGCCTGCCAAGCATATGGTGAGTATCATTCAAACAAAACATTTAGTTTAAAGGCATTTGACAACAGACACTCATTTTTGCATTTGATCTTAAAGGTTCAGTCTGTAAGACTTAGAGGAATCTAACGGGAGAAATGAAATGTAATATTTATAATTATTCTTTAATTGCTCTATAATTCTCCTGAAGAATCGTTGTGTTTTCCTTACCTTTGTGCAAGTCACTTATATCTACAGAGGGAGCAGGTTGTCTCCTTGGAGTCCGCCATTAATTTGCATTACTGTCATCAGCTATGTTTGAGTGTGGACCAGAGATAATGTCCCCGTAACCAAAAAAAGCCCGGAATGGACAAAACAAACCCTGGCTCTAGAGAGGGCTATTGCCTTTATCATGTTGCTAGAGGCCACTGTAGGAGACGATGAGTTGAGGGTTGAGTTGAGTTGAGGGGCATTCAGTTTGTTGCAATCTGCAACCCCACCACTAGATGTCACTAAATGTCACCCACTGAAACTTTAACTTATCTTCCGTAATCAAAGGCTTTTAATTGCTTTTTCTTATCTAATCGTGGTATCCCCTTTTCTTTGTTAGCATATCTGTTATTTTTTTCCTTTTCATTGTTTTGAAATTGATTTGGTGTCCTTTAAATGACATCAAGTCATCAGTAGATTGACTGATTGATTTGGACAAACCTTCCACACTCAGGCTGCACTAACGACATCATGACAAGTGACCACTCACCTGTATTCGCATCATTCGAAGTTGGAGTGGCCTCACAATTCGTATCCAAGCAAGGTATGATCAAAACCTATACCTCAATGCATGTTCATTGCTACAAAATTGAAGAATGATGTCATTTTTTTTTTCTTTTGCTTGTTTCAGATCCAGACAGTGCACCTCAAGGTGGGATACAGATTATGAACTGCGTGGCCACCCTGTTGACGAAATCAAAGACCAAATTCTTCATTGAGTATCATTCCAGCTGTTTGGAGAGTAGGTTTCATCTCTTAAAAGGTTCAGTGTGTAAGAAATTGAACATATTTCTAGTTACGTTTTCTCACATCACCTGAAAACAAGAATTGTGTTTTGGTGCAATTTGTACCACCTTGTTTCTACAGTAGCCCAGAATGGACAAACCAATCACTGGCTGTAGCAAGGGCCTTTACCATTTTTAGCATTTTCAGCGTTGTTAGAGGCTCCTACCTACTAGTAAGGGGAGGGATGTTCAGTTGATTGTGGTCTACAACCTTACCAATAGACGCCATTAAGGCTCCTTTAAAATGGGAACTTATAGAAAAACACTTGGGTTCAACAAAGCTCTTCCTAAACACCAACAGAGACCGTCAAGACGTCAGAGGGAGAAAACACAGAGCACTCGGATGGGTCCATAAAAGTTTGGTTTGGCAATCAAGTTCAGGTAAAGTGAAGATGCAGCTTTTTAGTGTTAATGTTGACTTGTAGCCTGGAAAATGTTTGATTGTATTTTCTATCATTCTAAGCTCATCCCAATTATCTCTGACCCCGAGTACCTTTTGGACCAGCACATCCTCATCTGTGTGAAGTCCACAGACTGTGACGAATCATATGGTAATTTACTATAAATACAGTTTGGAACGTGGACCTGCTGTGCTGAGCTTACAGCGGTGTTGCTGGTGTGTGTTTTTTTCCAAAGGGGATGGCTGTGTTGCACTGAGAGCTGCTCAGTTCTGCTACACAGAGTTTCACATCACACTGACTCACCACGGAGAGAAGACGGGTACCCTGACAGGTGGCATTCAATTACACACCTCTGAGGGAAAACCCACTGAGAAATTATACGGTGAGTCTGAAAATCCTCACTTTCAACCCACAATAGCACAGTATTCACTTACTGAACACTTTTCACTTTACTATTATGTCTTACTGTATTCTTCATCCAGATTTCATCAAAGTTGAAAAGGATGATGCAGTCACCTCAAAAGGCAAAGGCAATGATGCCAACAAGTGAGATATTTTTTTTCGGTTTGTGGTTAAACTTGGTGTGAACTGCAGGGGAACCTGATAATAAGACATGAGCTCCCTGAAAACATGATCTGTGAAATTTGGGGGATCTCCAAAATACTGACAATGTGCTATTGTCGCCATCTGACCACAGTGTCTCAAACAGAAATGAAAGAAATTAAAATAGAATAGTGATTTGATCCTTCATTCATTCATTCATTATCTGTAACCGCTTAATCCTCTGGAGGGTCGCGGGGGGGCTGGAGCCGATCCCAGC
>JAPQRN010000019.1:14897438-14911551 GCA_037367275.1 Coranthus polyacanthus | reverse complement strand
GGCTGGAGCCGATCCCAGCCGACACTGGGCGAAGGCGGGGTACACCCTGGACATGTCGCCAGTTCATCGCAGGGCTAGTGATTTGATTTTCATTTCAAAAGCCTAAATGAAAAGGCTTTTTGTTTGTTTTCCTGGTCACAAGCAAATTGACTTTTCACCATTGTAAAACAAAAAATAAAATATAACATAATGTGTGTCAACAATATTGTACAACTATTATTACTCAAACAGCATTTTTCTCTCTTCACACTTGTGTAGTGCTTCAAGACACATAGCAGGAGCAGCTACTTTCGATCTGTTTTCTTATTATTGTTCTTCAGATTTTTAATTGCTATGAACAATTATAAATTAAAAGTTCTACGTGTAAGGTCGGTGCTTGCTCGTGTGCTGATGTGACGTTAGTGTTGGAGTCTCTGATGTACTGTTAATGTACTGTTAGCTGGTCGCTTGTTGGCGTTAGCAGACTCTATTTGCAAGCTAATGCTAGCTGGCGATGCACAGTGTTGCATCTGTAGAGGAGCAGAAGAGAGGAACTGATGAATTTAGGAGTGTGCATACAATTTTTATGTCTGTTTTATGCTAACCAGCATAAAACAGACTCCAACACAAACTTAATGGAAGGACAAATCTTACATATTGAACCTTTAAGTGCTTTGCACATGTTGTAGCTGTTGCTTCTGACCATGAAAAAGTGCATAAAGTGAGTCTAGTTTGCACGCTGGTTAAACTATCTGTCTAACATGACCTCAGGATGTGATTTTTATCTTCTTCTGGTTGACAGGTTTTCTGTCTCACAAACACATGACATTTCTAACCCCAGTTATATGGGAGTGGCATACAAAAGTGGGAATGTGATAGATAGAGGCTGGAGTTACAGCATGCCACCAAAAAATCTTCCACTTACTGGAAAAGACTCAGCAAAGAAGGCTGGTTATGATGTGGGCACACGCAGTCCAACAGGAAAACCAGGGTAAGTATCTGGAGCAATGTAAAATCAACTGTTTTCATGAAAATCAAAGTGTGTTCAACATCATTGTTTTTTGACTAACTTCCTTTGTGTCCTTGTAGTGAGGATGAAAAAAAGTCTGAGATGTTTGACAACCCGCTGTATGGGTCGATGGGGAAGTCACATGGTCAGCAGAAGGACCACCTCACACCTTCAGATCCCATGTTTTCATCCTCCAAAACAGCAGAAGGAGATCCAGAACGGCCCCCGGTGCCCACCCCGCGTAACCGATCCTTCACCTGCTCTGAGACCAAACCTCAGCCACTGACCCCCATCACCACGCATCTCACAGTGCAGAAGAAACCAGTGGTGCCCTCGCGCTCTGAAGGCGGGATGGCAAACAATCGGCCCCGTGTACCCGCTAAGTCTAGACCGGGTCTGCCAGAGCCCCAGGCCACCAAACCCAGAGATTACAGAGACACCTCCGAACTCCCCAGTAAACTCAGACCACCAGCGAAGCCTGGCCAGCCACAGGCCTCGCAAAGATAGTAAGGAAAAGTCCAGTTCTGCATATTTTGTCTCAAGTTCCCTAAGAAATAAACTACATGTGATGCTGCCTTTTGTTTCTTCAGTGCATCCTGAGGTTCAGAATATGGGCCGCCCTGTAAAGTGAGACCTGTGTTGCAGTATCAGCAACGCACACCTTTCTGCCTGCTTTTAAGGAAACATAAAACACCCAGAGTGAAGGCTTCGCAAGTCACTTCCTCTTTGACAGTGCATCACTCAATACATTTGTGTTAAAGTGATGCAAACACATTTACACACATGTCTGCTAAACTCAACGCATTATAATATAGGTTGAAATTTGAACTATGCTTATGAATGAATATTCATGTAAAAAATGTCACACTATACAGTAGCTATTGAATATCTACCGCACAGTATTACCTTGCACAGACATTGACATGTTTGCCTTAAATATGTACAATAAATGCTCCAATGAATTCAATGTCAATACTTTGACTTGTTTTGAAGCTTTTTTGTGCTTTTCCTCCTGTCATAATCTCCATCTGTAAAATAATAAATACTTCTATGTCTGCAGAAGAGACGAGACATACTGACACTCTTAACATTGCTATCATTTGCTTCCATCTGGTGTTACCCTCAAGAACTGCATGCAGCCTCAGAATATGTGAATACACAGGAGCCTGTAAGAGATTTAAAGCTAGTGAAATGTTTGATTAAAATAGGACACGTTACTCAGACACACTGGGGGGAATCCAGTAATTAATACGTGATTCTTTCAAATTTTTGTAAACATATCATGACACAGATCTTCTGGGAAACAAGAGTATGACAGGAAAAAAAAGGCCAATAAAAAATTCAACATAACCAAACTCCACACAAGACAAATGTTGACTTTTCACCACTGTGTTACAGTGATCTAATACTTATTTCCAGTGCTGTATGTTTAGATCTACTTGTTTAAAAATCATATGGGACGGTAATATTTCTATATTTATATTGGTCAAATTTGACTTAGATAACGATGTACTGGTAGGTTTCGTTGTTTTTTTGTTTTGTTTTTTTTTTCACCCGTAAACGGTGAACGCACCTTTGGCTCCCTCGCGTGGAGCTGTTCTGGAACTGTCGCAGAAATATTACGCGGCGTGTTACGTCATCAACACCAGACGACCCAACGCAAGAAGCGAAATGGTGAGATATCCCTTTGAATGCATGAATATGTCTGTTATTTCGGATTAGTTGTCCCTTATTTAACACGAAACGACGCGTGGAATAACTCAGAGCTCACTGTGCTATTTCTCTGTTATATAGTTTGCTAGCTGGGCGCAGCTCGTTTCAAGGTTTGATTTAGCCGCCGCCGCTGAATTAACGTCATGGTGTCGTTTTGTTTTTCAGCTTTTCTAC
This sequence comes from Coranthus polyacanthus, assembly GCA_037367275.1. Taxonomy (NCBI): domain Eukaryota; kingdom Metazoa; phylum Chordata; class Actinopteri; order Kurtiformes; family Apogonidae; genus Coranthus; species Coranthus polyacanthus. Next base: position 14,908,676 of record JAPQRN010000019.1, on the reverse strand, counting down.
TCGTTTTTCAAGTCGCTGGTGGGCAAGGATGTGGTGGTGGAGCTCAAAAACGACCTGAGGTTAGTTTATTCTCTTTTTTTTAATGTATATACGTGTGTATATGTGTGTGTATATTTAGGCTTGCTGATACAGTGATGTGGAGGGGAATACGAATGGTGCTCCACAACAAGTATGCATTCAAAACTTTATTGAATTGTAAGCGTTTTCAGCAAATCAGTACTTAAAGTTTAGTGCTGTACATGTTTAAAGTTGAGCTCATTTGAATGACTTTATATAAAGTTGGCTAGTTTATTCTACACGCATCGGCATTTTCAAGCAAACCCAAGAGGGTTTTTAAAGTTTATTTTGCTTCAGAAGGAGGTGGGATTTTAAACTCGACCCATAAAAGAACACTTCATCCTATAGTTTATCACAAACATTTAAAATCACCACATTCGGAGATAGATGGTTTTCTCTGGGCTGGAAGGGGATGAAAACTGTAACCGTAAAGGGAACTTAAGACAGGAGTAAAATGTCAAATATTTTCCTCTGAGATGTCATAAAAGGGAAACGGGAAATACTCAAGTCAAGAACTTCAAATTTGCACTTAAGTACAGAGTACTTTTGTACAAGTGTTTTCTTAGATTCCACCACTTGTGAGGCTCCAAAAGGCATGCTAGGAATGTAGTCAAGACTCATAAACAATGCTTTCTTGACATGAATGTGCAGGCGGAACACAGAATATGAAAAGCACAACTATAGTGCTACAAAAAAGAGATACATTAACTTCTATGGCACAGTAAAAGTGAACATAAAGGTGTTTTTTATTGCAGCGGTGTTGTTACCTTGTAATGTGACCTGTAACAAGGTGTTCATTTTGTTTTGTCTGTATGATGTGTGGCTGGACTAATCTGGTTAATTTGATGTATTTGATGTAAGGATGAGATGTTTGAATGTATTCGTTTAGAAGGGACGGTTCATTAAACTGATGTGCTGCACGGAGTGTATAGCTATTGCTAATTTTCAACTCTCGATCCTAGCTGGGCCTTTACACACACAGTATGATCAAATTGTACATTTTTCATTCTCATACACCCACAGTACACTAGTACGTTAAAGTCTAGTTTGCTTTCAGTCAGTCCTTAGCCTTTGTTGTAAAACATTTTATATCTGTAGTTAGACTTGACAGCCGGTTATGGAGAAATATGATTGTCCAAATTTAGATGTGCAATGTGGTATTTTACAGTTTCGTTTCGCTTCTAGTTTCTCTGTTGCTGTCTTGTCTTTGTTATATCGTGAAAGAAGTCTACCTAGTGTCTATCTGAGCCCGTAAAGATTTCCTGCTGTTATCTTCTTTTCAGCATCTGTGGGACACTTCATTCTGTTGATCAGGTTGGACATTATTTGACATTATCTGTCTTTACATCGAATCAAGTCTAACTCATTTTTAAGTGTCCGACTTCCTCTGGCCTCACAGTCTCCTGTTTGCTTTGCGTGTTTCAGTACCTGAACATCAAGCTGACAGACATCAGTGTTACAGATCCAGAGAAATATCCACACATGGTAGGTTCCTCTGTCTGCAAACCTTACATCCAGTATCATTAATGTTCAGCCTTTAAGACCATATATATCAAGTATTAAAAGTTGACGATACCTACAGAGGAGTGACAAATTAAAGGAAACATCCTGACTAAGATACGTTATGTTTTTGTTTTGTTTTTTGTTTAATTTGTCACCTGTCTGTGTGTCTTGAAAGTTGAGACGTAAGTTAATTCAGACGCATGCCAAATTTGTCTTCCTATCGTGAGAGTTGCCAGATAATGGGAAAAGCAATTACAAATGACAACTCTGTAATCAGCCAATTGATCAAATAATATTAGATTCTGTATAGACCAGTTAAAACATCCAGCAATCCGAATGGCTATTGTCTACAAACTGCGTTATCTCGTGTTTCAATTCACTCCAGTTGTCCGTGAAAAACTGTTTCATCCGTGGATCTGTGGTCCGGTACGTTCAGCTGCCTGCAGACGAAGTGGACACTCAGCTGCTGCAAGATGCTGCACGAAAAGAAGCGATGCAGCAGAAGCAGTGATTCGGCTGCAGGAGGGGGTTTAGTATCGGGTGGGTGGGTGTCGTGTCCGGGGTCTTGTAAAATAAGTTGTTTTAGTTGAGTTCAGTTCATGACAGTACAAACATTTGTGCAGTGTTGCCCATCAGCACATACATCCCAAGAGTTACCTGCATTCCTGATATTAGAGAACAATAATTTGTAAAACAGTAAATCTTTGAAATTCCCTTTACCTCACAGGCTGTATAGTCTTCATTTCATACTGTTTCATTTTGTTTGAGGAAAAAAAATAATGGCAGAACTAAATTCATTTTTGAGTCAACAGAGCAAAGAAGAGGTAAAGATCTCTTATTGTTTATGTTGCATAAAAGCAGGCACTGTCGCTTATCTTTACAAATGATGACTTGATTTTTTTTTTAATGCCACTTGGAAATAAAAGTATTTATATTTTGATCAAGTTATTTCAAGTCAAGTATTTTGCGTCAAGTATGTTTTGTTTTTTTTCTGTCAGTTTAGATTTAGCTGTTTAAAAACTCTGGAAGAACCTGAGTAAACTATCTTTTGTAATGATTTCATTTATTGGACAAATAAAGACTAAAATCTCAAGGCTTCGTTGTAGACATGATGGTGTGTTAAGAGATGCACAAAGACAAAGCATCTTCTGGATCTGATGGAGAAGTTATAGATACTTAAAATACATGTGAGAAGTGGACTTCTAGACAGATTTAACTGTCGTTACGTGTAATTAGTATTAGCTAATTGTAACACTGTTGCGCTTAGCGTTAACCTTTAGCCACAGTTTCCGCACAGGTGACACTTTGTAACTTTAGACATGCGAAATAACATTTTACGCCTCGTGTAGCTGAGAAGTTGTATTCGTAACGCATTTAATGCTCATTTAAATACTTTATAAGCGCTTTTATAGCTTCATGATCGCTTTGGCTTAGAGTAGATTAAATGGTGGCTAATGTCTGCTAACGTTTGCAAACTTCAACATCATTGCATAAGGTTACCCTGATTTGAGTTTTCCTTCTTTGTATTGCTGGTTCTAGACTACAATTATCTACATTTACAATTTACCCTTGTAATGTCTTGTTAATTTCTGCCTGCTATTTATCAACATTTTCATAGCCTAGTCTTATTTAAACCAACAAAACAGTTAGTTAGAGCTCGTTGAATATTCCCCAGTGTAAGTAGTAGTAATAGTGAAGTACGTACAGTATTTTTAAAGAATAACAATAGCAGTGAAGTGAAAAACGTGAGGGGTAACGGTGCCATATTTCTGCAGATAATTACTACGTATTTTGCGACTACCGCCTATATAATTTCAGAATTCTAAGCCTCGAGTCTGTAAATGTTGAAAGTGCCTGGAGAAGCAAAAACAAGCTTTACGTTGAGAGACTGGTCTGGATTCTTAAGAACAGTATGTAATCTTTTGCAGCCGTTTATTATCCCTAAAATATTTGTAAAAACACTATAAGCCTAAAGCTACATGCTTTAATATCCAGTATGGTTCAATTATATGGCCAAGAATAAGTCCACACAGGTGTTAATACATAGAAATCCAATACCTTTATTTTACATTCATACATCTATAACGTACAATTATTTTAATGCAGTTTTTAAAAAAAGCCCAATTCAAAAACAAGTCCTGAAGATTTACAACGATGAATTTGCATGTTTGAAGGTTGGTGACAAGCATTTAAAAATATATACACACACACACACTCACACAGAGGGATCTAGGACACGTGGTGTCCTTGAATTGTACCTTAATAGAACCGGGCTGAATGGAGAGGAATTCAGTCACCAAAGAGAAAGGCACATTGAATACACAGTGTATGTACAAACAAAAAATCTTGACACTTACACAACTTTACTGTAGGTTCTAGAACAATGACCAAAACTGTAAACCTTCACTTATGATAAACAAATTAACAATTTAAACAAAAGTCACATCTATACAAATACATCTGAAGCAAAATATTTTCTTGGTCATACCAAAGCAGTACCTTGAAATGCATTTCAACACCGAAGTCGCAGATTGGCTCTGCCAGCAGAGAGCAATCCCACAGATATAATTACACAATATGTCACAATATTTATGCAGTTGCCCACTTCATGTACGCTGACAACTGGCAACAGTTAAGAGAGTACCTCATGCATATCCTCATCAGACAGCAGCAGTCATCTGATATGTTTTTAGACAAAAACCAATTACAATGTCATGTTGACTTTTTTTCCTTTCACATGAGTATGGCAACTTGACATGGTGCAACATGTACGTACATCTACATAAAAATGTATAGACAACTATACAGCCGGAAATTCCGTTATCTTAAAATATATGTACCACCCGTCAATCAAAATTTTCAATACTTTCAGAAAAGTAAGTTCTCTGATATAAAATACTGTATTTTCAAAAAACAGATTGTTTACATTCCAGCCTTCTCAACAAAATAAAGCTTTATATACGTACCTTCAAAGCTTAGAAACACTCCCAACATACATACATATATATATATTTATATATCTATATAGAAACAATAAAGTGACTAAGATGCCATATGTGGCTCTACGTTCACATGTAGTGGAAACCCGTTTAGAATGGCGTACACAGCCAATTTATCTAATGAACACAGTGTGGCACTACAATTTTGGATGATTGTACAAGTTGGGGTCTTTAAATGCCAAGGTCAAGATTGCCTCTGTTAATACTGTTCTTTCAGCTCAACATGCCTTCGTCAAGTCAGTGGGCATGTCTGCTGTCGACATGCGGTATTGGATCTTTGTGTTAGTGATGGCTCCGTGCTTCTGTCGAAGATGCAACCGTAGCTGACTCTTGTGGCGGAAGTGCAAGTTGCATTTCTCACACTAAAAACAGAGGCACAACATTAATATATTTCACCGGCCTGTAATATACGGTTAGTTCAGATAAAGAATAACCTCATATAACTTACATGGTAGGGCTTCTCTCCTGTGTGTATGCGCAGGTGGCTCTTTAAAGTCTGCAGGTGACGGAAGCGTGTTCCACAGATCTCACATGGATATGGCTTCTCACCCGTGTGGATCAACACGTGGGCACGGAGATGAGCGACCTGAAAACGTGGACAAAAAAATAAATATTAAAAAAAAAAAAAAAATCTGATAAAAGTAGCTTTTTAAAAAATTTTTAAAAATAATTAATACAACTCTTTCGGTATCAGAGGAATGAATGAGTTACAAAGTCCGTAAATACACAGACACACTTTGCTGACACTTTTCAGACAGTACACGTATTGGTATCCATTGTCACAAAAGCCAAAATACTCTTAACATTATTGTACTTATGGGTACTTTTGAAAAGCTGAAAATACCTACACCTCCCTTAATTACAGTTCAGAGTTGAATACTCCTTCCATTAGCCTGTACACAATAGAAATGGGAAAATGTTTTTATATGAGACCAGATTCGACTTTTACCTGTACAAAACGAGCTCCACACGTCTCACATTTGTATGGCTTCTCTCCTGAGTGGATGCGAGTGTGAGTCTTGAGGTTAGCTGGTCTGTTAAACTGAGCACCACAGATATTACAGCGATACGGCTTCTCTCCTGAATAAGAAGAAGGAGAAGAAAAGGAAACCAAATGATAAATAAAATTAAACCTTTAGGTCGAGAGCTTCTATTTAAAATGCAGTCGGATTGTGTACCTGTGTGGACGGTCTTGTGACTGGCAAGGTTGCCCTTGTAGCGGAAAGCAGCCTGGCAGCGGTCGCACTTGTATGGCTTGTCGCTGTGCACTTGAAGCATGTGTTGTTTCAGCGCTTCGTCTTCAGCAAACTTGGAGTCACATTCGTTACAGAAGAATGTGCCGTTTTCTGTTCGGGGGAAATGGCGACAACGTTTACCTGTGCGCTATTTCTTTCACATTGACACTTGACAAGCAATATCCAGTTTTTGTCGCTTCTAATTTATAAATCTTAACTCACCACAGCTGGAGTCTGAGTATTCTGAATGCAGCTCTGCCATTTCTTCTGCTAGACGGGACCCCGAGTTGTTGGGACAGACTTCTGAGTGCCCCGGGGACTGGGATCCGCAGGAGGAGCAGTTCAGGCGGCTCAGGTAGTGTGGAGGGTGACTGTCACCGTTCCTCAGTGATCCCTCAAGTGCGCTACAGATAAAAAAAAAATACTTAAAGTCAGAGGTAAATCATAGAAGGAGTTCCTAAGATCATCTCAGTTTAAATACAAAATGCAGCGCAGGGCTAAAATGTTCTGCTTCGAAATAAAACATGAAAGCAATAATAGTGTTAACTTTCTGAAGCACACAGGTTTACTGGATCCAAACAAAGAATGGAAATGCAAACCCTGACCTTAATATCATCCCCCTCAAAACCTTTCCAACTCATCCTAGGAAACGTACTTTCGTGTCAAGCTTCAATTTTGCAGTTGTACTTATACTTAATATGTGACTCCACCTCACCTGCTAATGATGTTGTTGAGACGACTAGCCTGGGGCACAGGTAGGTCCTCACTGTGTTCGCTGCTCTTGCTTGTGGTTTGCGGGTCGAGGTTCTCCGAATCGCTGGGGTGGAGGTAGGGTTGCAGGCCAAGGCGCTGAGGTGAACGTAGCCCAGGATCCCGCAGCCCCACCTCTTCTTCCTTAGCGCTCTGATTCAACACGATAAACTTGTACTTCTTCCAGTTGCGAGCTTTGGGGTCTGAAGGTGTACCTTGCGGGGCTTGCACTCCAGCAGCTTGGGAGAGGCCAGCGTTCTTGCTACTGCTGGACTCTGTTGGGGAGTTGGGCTGGCAGTCTGACTTGAGTGGGCTCTGCGGGCTGCTCATGAGGCTTTTGCGCCCGGCAGAGGAGATTCCCAGGGGGTAGTGCTGATGGATCAGGTCTTCCTCCACCTGAGGAGTGTGCTCTTTGCCCAAATCTTTCTGCTCGAGGGTCAGCACAGGAAACGCACGCTTCCTTCCGAGACCAATAGACTGACTGACCCCCTCGTGGCTTTCCTTCCTCATGTCATCGTCTCTCCCTATCTCCCTGGATGCATAGGTGGTGGAGTGAATAATACTGGAGGAGCTAGCGCCAACCGCTCTGGTGTATTCTGCCCTGATGGTGTTCGTGCTGTCATGTGGGGAACAATGCTTGTGGTGGATTCCACTCTTTGAGAGGTCAGCAAAAGCGTTTTTGGCATCAGTCAGCTTGCAGAGCGGGAAAGGGAATCCTGGCATTGGAAACTGCCCATAGAGATGGTAGTTGCTGGGGGTGCTGACCCCGTTGAACATGTGTGAGCCATAGGGCCTCCCATCCCTGAACGGAGCTACGCGGCTGTGCAAACTGTCAACAACATCGTGGGGCCGGTAAGCATGGACATCCTGAGGTAACACCAAGGGACTGACCAAAAACTCATCTCTGGGCAGCTTGGCAGATGGATCACTGTACAAATGAGAAAGTGAAAATATAACACACGCTGCCAACAATGGATTTATACTCTTCTATCGATAACAGCAGATTCTTCTACCAACCTGGATTTGATGAATCTGTGGCAGGTGTCCACGACATGGTCCATCTGCAAGTAGATGGCTGTGTTCATGATCGCCATAATGAGACTCTCCTTTAGCGTGAGACGAGATGTGTACATAAACTCCAGTAGAATAGCAAAGCCCTCTGGGTCCACCTTTGGGTCCAGACTGATAGCATTAAGGTTGCACTTGTGGGAGTCGGTAAAGATGGTGTAAAACAGCCCACTGCACTCAAAAAAAAACAGAAAATAAAATTTAGAAATGACACAACAACATCAGTCGCTTCATCTTCAAACAGTAGCGGAAAACCTGGCTCATATAACTCAGCTTAAATAAACACATACCTGCAAGCCATGAGAACAGTCTTGTGTGCACGAAACTGTTGTCTATTAACCAAGATAGTGACATCTGTGAGAATATCTCTGCTGCGCAGCCGGTTCAGGTTGAGCAGAACATCACTTGCATGCCGTGTGAATTGTATGCAGCTGTCTGCTGCACAGGCCATTTTGTCAAGTTCTGCAAACAGGAAGAAAAAAAAAGCACAAGAATAATTTGATTGAAAAATTCTTCTGCTCTCTCCTCTAAAGCTGAAGTGCAGGTCATCTAAATATTCTAACTGGGATGAAGCTATTTCTGCTGCTGCAAGTCTTTATCATGTCAGACTCAAAACAAGTACCATCCTGTCGCCAGACGGCGGCGCCATTTATTAAACAGTCTGCACGTTTAAACTTCTACCCTTTGAATATGTTGTCTCTCCGTCACTGTTTCTAAACCACTGGTTAACAGGTTAGTTTATGACTGAGGAAGACGGAGGGAAATTAGTAGCAAATCATAAACACAAACACAGACCTATAAGCCGTTTATGACATAGTTCTGTAATAACTGTTTAATTAAAATGTATGTTTTTAGCATCACAAATACACATGCAGTTAGAGAGATTATTGACAGATGTTGCGAAAAAAAAAAAGAAAAGCGCAGACTCTGATGAACTCCGCAACGTATGATGAGCATTATTTTAAAGCGTGTGTCTGTTTTTATCAACGATAGCCTATATTTAAAAAAAAAAATAAAAAATCCAAAGTAAACTGTCTTTGAGTTTAATGTCGCGGAGAAAAGTTCAGTCTGTCAGCGCATTTATTTAGCCCTGGCGACCCAACAGCGATAACATCAATATTAAAAAAAACATATTTATACAAACGCGTCTCTACTTGTTAAATACTTTGTCGCACAAATAACCAAACATCCAAACCGTGACTTTTAATTTCAACCGCAAGATGTCCTCTGCCCTGACTGGTTTTTTTTTTGTTTGTTTGTTTTGTTTTGTTTTTTTCTCCAGAATAACCCCTGAAGTTCTCCTTGTTCGCTGCACTAAAACAGTGACCGCGTGTTGTTGGGAAGCCCGACAGCGCCGTGTTTTCGTTTTTCTTTGCCAATATGCCATGATGCATTTCTCGGTCATTTACTTTACGAGAGTTAAAACTAACGCAGCTGACTTTATATCACGGACTCACAGTTATGACAGTGCATTTGACCCAGTGTCTATAACCGGACAGGTCCGATTATAGGACAGAATGAAGCCAAACAGGAGACAAACCACGAGCGATGCAAAACAAATTAAATGCATTTTTCACGAAATATTTATTAGGAGGATTGCAACTACAAAAAAAAAAAAAGCGCCTGTCAGTTTGATTCTGCTTTATTACGCCGGGTTAATTAAACTGACAACACGGATTTATGTCCGTGGGTTTAATTGATTTTATAATAAGCCAAACAGTCTTAACTTTCCCATGACTTTGAGCAGACACATTACGCGTGTCTACCCGAAACTCTCAGCGAGGCAACACTTTGCAGAAAGCTGCTGAAGGCATCTACACAGTCAGCCTCTCAGGTTGGTGTAGGTAGGTTAGCTTATCACGCAGCACGGTGTCACAGTGGAAACAGAAGAGACAACTTGGAGCGACGACGTGTCTGTCCTGTAGCCTACCGCGGAAAAACACACACACGCACGCACGCACACACACACACACGCGCCCCCATCAACACTGATATTTCCGCTACAGTATTACAGTAACACAAGGGTTTGTTCGGCGCAGCCTTTTGCGCTCCATTAGAGCAAATTACCGTCGCAGCGGCCGCGGAGTAAAAATATCCTGGACCCGAGGCTGCCATGCTGCCAGCAAAGTTCGTCTGACAGCGCGGGAGCCGCCGCCGCCACAGTGTGTGTTGACACTGTGTCTTTTTTTAAACGTACAAAGTGGCCTCAAATACACGAGACCGATGCTGCGCCGAAAACTGTAAACACATCCAACTACGACCACCGCGAGCACGGCGAAGCAGAACCCGTGCTCGAGACAGGCGTTCGCGGCGCTCGAGAGACCGTATTTCTCTCTCGCGTTTAGCCGACCGTTATAACGCCTGGTGTGTCAGTGTCGGCGCGGCGCGGCGCGGTGCGGTGCGGCGCGGCGCGGCGCGGTGCGGGCGGCTACAGCAGAGGGAGGCTGCTGCCTGTCCCACTGTTTCAAGGCGACCAGCTCTAACAGCGCAGCGCCGAGGCAGATGATCTGTCAAGACAGCGGCGCGCCGCCTGTCAGCACAGGAGCCCACTCCAGAGTTTCGACTCCACACTGTTCAAACTGCCAGCAGTCACAGTCACACGGCACTGGCTTCACAAACACTTAAAACAGCACAAACGGACAAATAGCTATGTCTAAAACAGCAGCAATACATGGTAGTTAACAACTTCGCGCCAAATTAGAGGAAAAAGGAATTTAAAAATCACCTGGTAGCGCTTTCCTAGAAACTTCTTGCATCACCACTTCTAAGAACCCCAGTTCTAAGAATCAGACGAGCACAATTCTCGGAATTTGAGCCTGAGACCGTACCACTTTCCCGGAGCAGGGGAGAGAGGTTTTTTCCACGCACGGGTAAAACAACTTATTTCTACAGCCGTTATTCTAACACGCGTCGCCCGTAGTGGTTTTTATAGCAAGAATAACAACGCGTTAATGCTCGGATGAGCGCGAAAAGGAGTTTAATTTTGTGAAATAAAGCAGAAAAGTGTTTCGCTCCGATCCGAACCCCCCTGCTGTTGGTTGAATCCGCAGTCACAGGACGTCGAGCCGGGCGACGTCACCCGTTCCTTAAACCCACCCCCCCGAGATTCTCAGAACTAATTTATATTCCATGACTTAAGCGGCGTATCGTCTCGCTGCCTTTCGTCGCGTTGAACACACAGACCTTACATGTACAGCAGCACACAGGCAGACAGACATCTTAATTAGGCTCATGCGGACAGGTCGAAGTGACAGGTTTTTGTTTTTCTTCTCATCCGCAGTTCATTCCTAGCCAGGTTTCCTGCAGGTACGCTTGCCTTCATAGATGGGAGAATGCTGCGACTCACCACCGTGGGTTTGTTGAAAAAGGAAAGCTCTAATAGATGTATTATTCGCTCATTTATAGGCAGGCAGTTGAGCGCGTTTCATGTGGATTTGGTTGTTAAGCGGTTTGTTTTTTGTTTTGTTTCTTTTCCAAGTTAATCTCACTGAATGGCAGAATTGGCACTTAATAGGTCGAATATTTATATTTTCACATTTTATACATTCGCTGTTGTTCCGTTAAATCGAGGCTGTCTTATTTATTTATTTTTTTAAGAAACAAATATTTGAACAAAACAGATGTTT
>JAPQRN010000019.1:14880636-14891942 GCA_037367275.1 Coranthus polyacanthus | reverse complement strand
TAAACCCACGTCTGCTTTCTTCACTTTTCACACAGGACCAAAAACCAGCAATCTACACAACGGTTTGACAGTTACTGTGATAATCAATCGACTGATATGCAGGTTTTATCGTCCAGCCCTCAAAATGCCCTGCGGACAATATCGCAGTACGCTGAGTTGTAACCTCTGTATCATGATACGCGTCGTATCAGCAGACTCTTGCCAACACACAGCCCTGCTTGGATCCCCTCTTCGTGCAAGAAATTCAAAAAACAAGTGGGTATAATTTGTTTCCCTCAGTGCGGTGCTCCAATGAGAATCATCTGTCTGATTCACCCTCTTCTCTGCACTGCTGTCACAACACCTATTAGCTCAGATCAAGCTGTACATCTTGATATGTTCACTGTGTGTTGATGCCTTGTCACGGGGCTCCTTCCTTGCTTGCATCGCAGCGTTTTTCCCTTTTACCAGTTTAACGACGTGCGTACTCACGCATGCGCCCGCACTGTACGGAACAAGTCGTGTTTATATTAAACGCTTGCTTGAGCGGGCCCTTTATGGTGGTTCATTTCGAAAGCGGTTGGACATAATTGGGACATTGTCCAGCTCTTTGGTGACAAAGAAAGAAAACCACAAACACAGAAATTCTCACGAAACGGCACCCAGCAAACATAAGAGTCTCAGATTACCACTGATCCGCTGGATGAGTGAATAAGATAAACAGAACGGGGTGAAAAAACAGGACGCACAAACTGTAGAGATTTAATTTCAAGCTTGCCATTTGCACTGTTTAGCTAATAGAGGTAACATTTCTATTCTATTTCCAATGCACCGCTGGAATATTCCATTGTCAACACATTTATGGTGGTAAACAATCAAGAGAAGAAAGGAGGAACATAATAGTAATTTCATCGCAGTGTGTATAGAAATTCACAGCCGGTGTTGTTGTTACTGGAGTCTCAGCTCTCCCATCCTTCCCTTACTTAACTGTTGCAGCTTTCCCCTTTCCGATTTCTCTCTCTTGCCCTTCCCCTCTGTCATGCTGTGGCCCAATTTCGCTTTCAACTACATTAAATTCACCCATGTTACTTTGCTCCCACTGCAAGGTCAGAGGAGCTGCCTGCGTCTAATCACAACTGCTGATACTGGTCTGGAGGGCTGGTTAGACAGGAACTACACCGCACACCTCACACCAGGCCACGGGTCAACAAGAAACATGCACAAAGCAGCAACGGGGCACAAAACGCTGCAGCCTTCTGTCACTTCTGTGTGAGAAAACGCCTGACAGTAAATCTAACCCAAGGCAAAGTTTGGATCAGTAAATTATTAAACATTTAACAGTTATTAATTTCCACGCATTCGCACATCAAAGAGAATGTCCACTGCAGAAATATCAAGTGTTTAGAGAGACCCTCATTTTAGAAGGGCACTGTGAGAGTGCATACCTCGACCAAGGCCCCACAGTACTGTGATTCAATTAAACGCCCTATCTCGCAGTCTTAGAAAAAGTGGAAAAATCGTTCCAAGCTCCACCTTCTTTTATGGATGTGCTCCAAATTTTAAGGGCTTCGTCCTTGGCCCATGCCCTACCCTTCCACCGAGTTTATGGGAAGTTTTTTACGCAGTCCTGCTGACAGACTCAACGAAAACATTGTGGCAATTCCATCTACATTAAGAGTATATGGGTTTATTTTCTCTAGTCAAACCCGTGCGAGTGGTATTTCCAAATAGTTTAATAGAGGTAGTTATTTTCTCTTTTCTATATTTTCTTCATCTATACGTACTCAAGAATTCAATAAATTGAATGTTGTATCGTTGAATTCCCCCGTAGAGGTACAGACAAACATGTTTTGCTACCGTTCCCTTGGATGCAGTGAAAACAAAATGGTTCATTTTTCTTCTCTTTTATTTCTCTTTTATTATCTTTATTTCTTTCTCTTTTTTTTTAATAATCAGAAGTGGGCCTCAAGTTACAAAAGGTTGAGGAGTTGAAACTTTTCTGCATATGGTATAAAATTTACATAATTGTTCTTCACATTATGGCAGTTTTCCTAAAATTTGATTGAAAAAGTTCTATAGACTGCGCGATAAAAACGAATGTGTATCGCGATAATTACCGGCGCGTGCGTGCATCTTGATGTGGAACAAACGTAATCACGGCAGTTGTTTTGAAAGTTCTTTTTCTAGATTTCTGAAGTATTCCTTGGGCAGAAAAGGGGCCCCTTTCTCTCTTTTATTCGGGAAAGCGGTTCTCAGAATTGTTTGCTTTTCAAGAAGTGGGTCTCAAGTCACAAAAGATTGAGAACACCTGCAGTCAGCGGATGCAAATCCAACACGTGATCGGGAATGATGAATGCAGTTGAAGCCTCAGAAGAAGAAATACTTTCCAAAAACAAACAAACATGGATTCAATAGAGGATGTCATTTAAAGTCAATTAAATGTACATGTACATATTAAAACGTTTTTGACGTAATAATCAACTGTATAGCTGCTTAAAATGTATGCATGTTTGTTTGTTTGTTTTTTTTGTTTTGTTTCGCGAGCACCCACACTCCACACGAAGCCAGGCAGCACTCACGGTGTTTTCTTCTTAAAAAAAAAAAAGAAAAAAAGAAATTGAAAATCCTCCCACTGTTTTATTTGCTAGAAACAAATCAACTCACAAAGCCGTCCACGCCTCATGAATCTGTATTTATTATTATTCAAGCATGGAGTGGAGACGTGAGCATTTTAATTATTACTGTATCACTAATGTGTCACAGTTTGCAGATACTGTATTCCTCAACGCTTTCATTAAAGTAGTTCTACAGCCCAGGAAATGCCAGGTGGATGTGCTGATGCAAGAGAGAAAGAGCGACAACTCCCGTGCGTATCAGATTGACATAATTGTTATCTGCTCTACATCACGACAAACAGATAGCTGCTGCACTTTGACGATTTTTGCGCTTTGCATGCATGCATTACCACAAGCATTTCTTGATAGTGACTGTGAATGCAAAAAAGAATTCAAAGGGCTTGTGTGCTTTTGCTTTAAAAATCCTCCCGATAGGAAAACTTCTACAAAAAAAAGAAAAAAAAAGAAGAAAAACAGAAAAGCTTTTGTCTCTATTACAAAAGGGTTCACTTTGTTTGTGTTCAGAGTCTTTTGTGCACATGATGCAAGATTCTTGAAGGGTAGAAGTTAAAAATCAAAAGCGAATATGAACGGTCTCTCATATCACCCAGGTCTTATCGTGGTTCAAGTTAAATGTCTGTTTTATCGCGTTTTACATACTGTAGATAACCCACTCGGGACATTAGTTATTGAATTGGTATTCCCATTTGGTTATCAGATGTCAGTTACTTCATCATGACCTGTGTCTTTGTTCTTTAATGTTACTTTGCATGCTCGCTGTTGTTCATGTTGAATCTGAGCTAGGAGACGTCAAGTGTTTTTGAGGCGCGTATAGATTTCATCGAGATTAAAGCTGGTATGGAAATGATGGTTAGCGCGCCAACAGGCCTGGCCTCTGTTCGGGCGTGTTGTGTATGTATGCGGTCTTCCTGCGAGGTGTGTAGGACTGATGGTTTGGGCTTTGATGGACTTCAGAATGACTGTAAAAAGAAGGGACTTTGTTTTACATGTTTTTGGGGGTTTTTTTTGTCCTATTTCAGAATTAAAATCCCTTACGGGTGCAGTTGAAAACCTGGTTACACGGTACTTGAATAGTCCAGATAAGAGAGTTTAACATTTCAGCAGACTGTTCAGCTGTTTGGCTTTGTCTGGAGATGAACATATGTTATACACAGTTGAACATCATTGGCTTTTTCGTCCTCACGTGTATGAATTATATCCATATCTTTTAAAGATTGTTTTTATTATTTAAAAATCGTGCTGAAATGGAAACCCACTGTATTTTTTTAAACAAATTCTGTTGTGAATTACATATTATTGACCATGTTCCCTGTAGGTAGACAATCTAAATAAAGTGCTACTGAAATCTTTATATACATTAATGTAATATTATTGCAAACAATTATGAAAACAATCTAGAGCTGCAACGTGTAATTGATTAGTTGTCAAATATTAAATTAATTGCCAACTATTTTTATAAGCGATGAATTGGTTTGGGTAATTTCTGAAGAAGTACGTCTAAATTCTGTGATTCCAGCTTCTTAAATATGAATATTTTCTTTGTTTCTTTAGTCCTCTTTGACAGTAAACTGAACATCTTTAGGGTGTGGATCAAACAGGACATTTGAGGACGTCGTCTTGGGGTTTTCGGGAAACGCTGATTGATATTTGTCACCCTTTTCTGACATTTGAAGGCAAACAACGAATCAATTAATCGAGAAAATAATCGACCGTTTAATCATCAATGAAAATAATCTTTAGTTGCAGCCGTAAACCAATCCTGTTGATATAACGTGGTGGTGTTGAATATATTTCAGTTTTGGAAATAATTCAACTTGCTACTTCTGGATCATTCTGATCATTTTTCTTCATGCACTTAATAACCGTAATGAGGCTTCGCATTGTTATGTACAGCACCAATATACAGCTGCCTTTCAAATGCACCTGTATAGAAAGTCTTTTGTTATATTGAATTACATGTAAATTGATGCAGGTTCGTTTATGATGCTAACACAGCATGAGATATTGTCATTTTCACTTGTGTAAATGTGGAGAAACAGAAGATTGAAACAACTCTAAGAAGTCTTACCTTTTTTCTGCTGGAAGGAGTGAGGCATGATGGGATCTGTAGTGGGAATCAGGAGGCAGTGCAGAACCTTGAAGTCAAAGCCCAGTTCAGGAGGCGACGGGGCCTCTGCGGCACTTTCCAAAAAAGTCTTTTGCAGCGATGCCAGTCACTGAGATCAGTCAACTTTTCTGTCAGATGACGGTGAGATCCAGAGAACAGCAACAGAAAAAAAAACCAAAAAAAAAACCTACCTGCCTTATTGTTTGCACTGGAGTTTTATCTTTCTGCCAAGTAGCTAGATGATCCAGATTCAGAGTCTGACTGGTGCCCGAGCCTCCCCTGAGTGGCAGCTAAAGCTGGAGGGATGAAGCTGCCTTCAGTGCAAAAGGGCACGGATTGTGCAGTCTCGCTGCTGGAGCTTCTGTCTGCCGTTCTTCAGCAGGATGGGAAGGCTTCTGGAAAAAAGCGAGCACGGCAGCCAGGCTGAAGTGAGTCAAGTCGACTGAGCACGCTTCATGTCAGTGCAAACGGTCCACAGGGCATCTCTGGCTCTCTGAGCTGATAGGCCGCCTGCACTGTAGCGTTCATTGATTGTAGCACTCTGTCGCTCCACTTTTCCACGAATGCTAAAACCGTGGGGCAGGCTCAGTTTTGGAAAAAGAAGAGATTAAACAGCCTGTAAAATAATCCCAGTTTTCTATATATAATTCATTTGAATGAAGAGTCTGAAATCCCATTAAGACACAGGACCACAAACCATCAACTAGCAGTGCCTTTAACGTGGAGGAACCTCTCCTCTTGGAGCTCAGGCCATCTGCCAGATCAGAGTTTTTCATATACAGCAGTGGCACATTGTTTTATAAACAGAGCTTTCATACGACAAACATTTCAGTGTCCTAGAGCATTAATCTACCTAAGCTTATCTCAATCCATGGAACTAGATATTGCTCTTTATAACTTGTCTAGCGGAGGGGGTGTTATTACATCACACCAGCTGTCACTTCAACCTGGCACAGCCAATAGGAAGGTCAGCGATGTGGCTGCTGCAGAGAAAATTAGGAAGCAAAATCCTGAAAACTGTGGAGCAGTGTTTGAAAAAAAAGAAAAAAAGTTTGGGGGAATTTCGAGTGATGCAACGAGCCAGTCCACAAAGCATTTTAGCCAGCTTTAAATATTTCCTGTATCCATAGTGTTCATGTAAAAGCATTTTGCAGACTGTATGCACCAGTGTGTAATCTTTCCTGACACCTGATGTTGCACTCAGATTAAATGAATACACAACGCTGTCTGTGCAGATAAGCTCACCTCAGTGGGTAAGAACTCCCAAAGCTCCCGCTATTAACTGCAGTACATGCTGCACAGCTTTACTGTGTCAGCGTCAGACACTGAGTTGATTATAAGAGCTGTCATCATTATAGATAAAGAGGAGATGAATGCCTCGTGAATGTGCAGTTCGGAGTTATTGTAGTTCTGAAATGTTCATTATTTAGTCTTTCAGTTTAGTTTGATGAGTCTATAGCTAGTTTTACTTCGAGGGATTGTAGTTTAGTAGTTTTAGTTCAGTTTGTGTTTAGTTTTGGTACTTGTCTTATTTGTTCAGGTATTGTGTGGGAAGCCTTTACTTGTAGGAGTCGAAAAAGGTATAGGATGACGTCAGCTATGATTAACAGCATCCACCAGGTCACAAGTGACCCATTTAAGGGTTAGATGTCAGCTATATTTGAACCGACGTAGTTTAGGTAGATTTTTAGCCACATGCTAAACAGAGAAACATGAAGCTGTTCCGTTTTGTCAATATTTAACCCATGACATAAAATTACACAATACAATCTCATTCACAGAATACACTACACCCCCCCGATAGGTTACATTAAGTAAAGTCCCAGGGCTCTCAGTTTTGTCCAAGATGTGAAACTGGAATAGGATCACTGATACATACAGTATATTCTGCTCCAGCCCATGGACTGTGATGAATTATCATCACGTACACCAAATGAAAAGATAATGTACAACCTGAAGGGTAAGCCTGGGGAGTTTAAGAAGATCTGGGGTGGTTTTCTGACATTTTTGTAGGCGGTCCGCAACAGAGAATTCCTTGTCTTCTTCGATAAGCCATGAATTCATCTGTCATGCTTGAGTCAGACATGTTTACTTCAGAGATGCTGCTGTTTTTATTTATTTAACTTGATTTATTTTTCCTGCTCCTGCACTTACATTAATACACAAAGATGGTTAGTTATTCCCTCTTTCCATCCTTTTTGTTTGACGTCTTTTTTCTATAACACGTACTGTTTATTTCGTTCTTTTTTTCTGTTACTTCGGTACATCTCGTACCTGAAAAGGTGACTGGGTGGTTGGTTGTGGTTAATGGGAGGCTGAAGGTGAAGGCTGGGTTGACGTGGTATACACGTAATCCTATTTTTGCACATTATTTGCACTATTCGACTCGAGACGTGTTATGTTACAAAATCCATAAAGATAATGTTAGCCTGACCTTAAGCGAAAGGTCCATGAAAAGGGTGGATGTTAAAAATACAAAGGTCCCATATTGTGCAATGATATTTTACTCTTGTACACTTTAAACCGTTAACATTGGGGGGAAACGAAAAGGAAGCTGATTTTACCTGCATTTCTATGTTGTTTTACTCTTTCATTTCAGTCCACGAATAATGTTTTCACTTCCAGCTTTAGTTTTCTAGTTTTCATTAACGACGACAAGCCTGGTGCAGCGAGAAAGAACTAAACATTAGAGAAAAATGAGATGTACACATGGATGTTTGACAGATCTGTCCGTGCACAGTATGTTCATCGCAGCCAGGGGATAATCCACTGGATGAGTGGACTAATATTCAGCCAATCCTGCTAAAGCCAAATTAGTCCAACACATTTCCATCATATTTGAGAATAAAGCGCTCCTAACAATCTGAGCTCTCAGGATACTGACGGCAAATGACCGGTGAGCCCTCAGATCCCCTGTGATCCAGGGATAAACTTCTCATGAAGCAGCTTAAACCTCTGAACTGACACACAAATGAAAAGCCAACAACAGGTCAACTCCGTCAGAGGAAAACTTTGATTACTGCATCGTCCCTCTTGCTGTCCCTGTGGTGAAGCAGAAAGAACCTGAGCAAGTGCTGAAGAGAGTTAACAATAAAGACATCAAGACTGACTGGAGTCCAAGTTGTAGACCCCCCCCCCCAACTGTGTAAGGCTTATAAGAGGACGGCTTCTGTAGAGCAGTGTATGAGTGACCTTAATCATCAGAGGGATATTTGGGGTTTTATTCGGCAGCGATGTAATGCACGCGGTCATCGCTGTGTTTCGACTGGCAAGCATAAAAGATGTGAGGGGGGCAAGGTCGGTTTGTAAAGTGTAATCCATATCATCCCGTTACAGAGGCTGCGCTAGCTGCCGTCGGCCCCAGGCCAAACAGCGTCAAACACATTTTGATGTTGATAATGATGTTGGATTATGCTGTCATCTGATGTAATTTCAGCCTGCGTCAAATTAACAAAAGGCGGATCAACTGGATTCTTTAAAAGGGACCATTTTTTTCCCTGTATCCTCCTAGATGCAAACTTGATTTCATGAAGTGTTTATTTTTGCTTTTTAAAGTCCAGACAGACATCATATTTCGGCTCGCCCTTTTCCTCTGGAAACAGAAGATCAACCATTCACAGCGTCCTCTCTCTGTGCAACATGCCTTGCAGCAATTTGTACGCACTCTCGCAGCAAATCAGAAGTATGAGAAAAAAAAAATTGTCAGAAAGCCGAAAAACAGTGACCCTGTGCTGATTTAACTCCTACTATCTTTTCCACGAGAACCGTACACAAGTCTTTTAATTGAAATTTTGACCTCAGGGAATTTGTATTGTCAGTGATGCGGGCTGAATTTAAAGATTAGTAATTCATCAATGTAACAAGTGAATCAATTTCACTTAAATTGTTTGGATTCACAAAATCACAGACCTCCCATAAACAGCGTTGGTGCAGTTTCCTGGAACATTTCCAGGTCGTTTGTGCGTACGATAACCTTTCTGAGGCAGTAGACTGCAGGTAATTATCACATCAGTAAGGGATAATGCTTCCTTGTCATTTACACTTACTGCTATCTCGTAGATCTGTAATCTAGCTCCACTACTAGCCTTTATTGTGCCAACATGGAGCTCCCTGGTATCCGCAGTGGCTGCTATCAGCTCTAATAAAGGTCAGAAGTGCCTAATCTCACGCTTTGCATTAGCTGGCATTTATAGGGCGTAGAGAAAATATACTTCTCCGAGATACACAGGTTACAAATACTTATGATTCAAAGTGACAGCTTTGTTGTGGACACTCTAGGAGTGTCTTTCTAAAGTGCAAACACATTCCAAAACCTGTATCTGTCAGTACAAAGTATAATCTTCAGGAAGTAACTCTCTCAGAGGCTTTCAGGAGAGATTTTTCATTGTGTCGTGTGGTGCACTGACCATCCATTTAATGATGTGCATGTACATGGATTCTCAAGAAAAGATCAAAAATGGTGTTTCAGTGGCTTTGTGTGGTAAGATTTTATGCTTTGAGACTGTTATATATGCAGGAAAGACAAGAGCACATAACCTTAAATTAAAACCCTTGAAAAATTGTGTGTGTGTGTGTGTTGTTAAAATCAAATAATCAGCAGCAAAGTTTTGACAAAACATTTACATGCTTAGAAAGCACTAATTATGAGTTTAACTCTCAAAGTCTACTCCATCACGACTGTGTGGGTGTACGTTGATCAGATGTAACTGACAGTAGCTTGGCAACATAAATGAAAAGCACCAACTATCACTACATTTGGATTCAAATGTTGCTAAATTCTTACTGATACTAGGAAATTCATTCATTTATTCATTCAACCTTTATTTTGTGTTGAAATATACTGATGCAGAGGCCTCATTTACAGGAGCCTGTTGCTGAGAAACAACAAGAAACGACGCTGATGAAAACAATGAAAGGGGTAATTCAGTCAAATAAAAAGACGATTTAGAGGGAATTAAAACAAGAACTGAGATAAAACAATGGTGATAAAAACCACAGTAAAACAGCGGGTCGGCCGTTGTTTGTTGACGTCAGGTGACTGCACTTCTAATCTAATGGTATCTAGTGTTGCTGCTGTTGAGGAGCACAAGAGAAACATTGAAGTTCTCGAGAGGGAGCTGAAGGATTTATCGCAGACAAAACATGGAACATCATGGATGTAAGCGACCGAGACAGTCGTTAGCTTAGAAATGGAGTTAGCGATGGTCAACAAACGACCCGCTCCCAGCACAAAAAAAAACAGACTCCAACGCAAACTTCACACAAACACAAGAGCAATCTCACATATGGAACCTCTAATGTTTTTAATTGTTTTGCTTTCTGTGGTTCTTATCGCTGTCGTTTTATCCCAGGTCTTGTTGTCAGTATCACTGTCAGCTTTTTCCGTTTGACTCCTGCTCATATGAGTGAGAAAAGCGCAGATAAAGGCACATAAACAAAATCTCTGAGTAAAACGAAGGGAAAGTAAAATGAACAAAACTCAACACATTGTGTTTTCATGGAGGAACCCAGCGCTCGTACAAAAGCCTGAGTGAGATAATAGATTTGGGTGCCTTTAAACATAAATGTAAATGTTCTTAGTCACTATTCAAAATGCTGTTATCTGTCTTGTGCAACCTTTTCCACTTCAACATAAAATACCACTTCTTTAAAAATGTCTGTCAGGAGATGATAATCATACAGTTTGCTTTTGATTTTGTCTCCTATTTTATAGCAATTATTTGCAAATAACGTGATCGTGTACGCTTCCAGCTTTGCTATTCTTTTATCGTAAACAAACACTGTATGAATAATTAATGCTATTTGTTGCTGGAAGGAAGCTAACACATTTTTCAGGCTTTCTAACGAAACGACAACAGCAAACGGCAGCATCTTTTAGAATAGTGGTACGTTTCGTTCGTCCTTCTTTCAAGGTAAGTAATGACGGTCTTTTAGAGAGACTAAACTTCCAGTTTGTTTTTTTTTTATCGTTGAGAGCTGCGCAGGTGTTGGGTGCAGCTAAACATCGCGCCTACACGTTGTTGAGATGTCTCTGGCTTTTTACAGCACAGGGATACATGAGATTCTTTATTGTTTAATAGCTTAAGATGCGGTTCTGTTCTTTGTTCGTGTAGAAATGGAAAGGAAAACGAGGACCACTGCAGCCCAAGTGGAAAACATACATTCAGGAACCGTTTGAATTGAAGTTGTAAGGAGTAAAGAAGATGGATTTGTGTAGAATTGAACTGCTTGACTTTGCAAGGATATACACCTGCTCTATTCTGTCTGTCTCTTTCTTCTGTTAAGATTTGTATGTTTTAATCCACATCTAACAACTGCAATACGATTGATAAATTTTTTAATTCCAATTTATTTTTTTTTTTACTATTTTAGATTTTTTTTATTTTATACCTTTTTTGTGTTAAACTATATGACTGGAGCAGGTGGTGATGTGTGTCGTACCAAGTTTTCAGGCAATAACACACACCAGACATCTCTGCTTTTGCTGAGAGACACAGGCAACTAAATCCATGTTGGGTTTTTTTTTCCTCAGAGGAATAAAGTTGATAATGTTCATTGAAAAATAAATGCCATGCTAAATGGCA
>JAPQRN010000019.1:14857451-14870826 GCA_037367275.1 Coranthus polyacanthus | reverse complement strand
TATCTATCTATCTATCTATCTATCTATCTATCTATCTATCTATCTATCTATCTATCTATCTATCTATCTATCTATTGTATTGTGATTAGGGCTGGGCGTCAAAACAATTAATTAACAAAATTATCGTTACTGTGATATTTTTATATTTAGTTTTGAATGTTCTGAAATGTTCTGCTGTTCGTTAAGAGTACGTTATGTTCTGTCCACAAGTAACCACAAATAGCTGTCTTTTACATAGATTTTGTCCGGTTGAACAAGAACTCAGCGTTTCTCGATTTTGATTTAATGTCATAACAACCTAAACCACAAAATCAGGGACTAGAGTTGTGTTGTTTTTTTTTTTACGTCTCTTTTCGTCTTTTTTTTTTTTTTACGTCATTTTTCTCTTCTTACGTCTTTGACAAACAGTTTCCTGAACCTTCACTCAGGCAAAGAAACGATCATTTGACATGTATTGTGATAATGATCGATATGGACTGAAATGAAAGGGTTTACTGCCGCAACACTTTTGTCCATATTGCCCAGCCTCAATTGTGATGCCATGTTATGTGAATGTCCTCATGTTCTATTTCTTTGGCTATGTATTAAATAAATTCATCAAGTCTATTTAATGAGGTTGATTTGTCACTGCTGTGTTCACCCTCTATTTGTGGAGAAAATGGAATGACTTTTTTCAAATGTATTTATTTGACATGTATTTCCCCTACAGCTTCGTTTCGAAGCTTGAACTCCACTGTTCGCATACATCCTTATGTAAAGCGGTTCTAAGTGTCGTCGTGTCCGCGGGTGGTGCGTTCGGGGCCGGGTGTTCTGGCTCGGTGACACCGCTGGCCTGCTGCCTTACATGGGCAAACCTCTGAACTCACTCAGACGGCTGGAATTTCACAGTGTGACGTCACTGCCTACTAGTCTCCCAGAATTTGGATCAAGAAGTTTCACTTTTTTTGGTGGGATTTGCACCTCTGTTTTATTCCTAGAAAGCGAGGTAAGTCAAACTCTCGAGCTGCCTCCTAATGCCTTTTACGCCTCTCATGTCCCGTTTCGGCTGCGATTCAGATGGTACGCCTTTGGATATGACTGATAACCCACTGTTGGAGTAGGTCGTCTTCAGTTTGTTCGGCCTTGTTGGGCTGTAATATGTATTTTTTACTGTAGCTCGGACGGAGTTCACAGCGAGGGCGTGGACTTTCGAGTTAGCCTTCACTGCTACTAACGTTACGCGGGGATAACTAACAATGCTAACTTGTCGTCCGCTCATACTTTGCTAGGTGCACTCACGCGCTGTAAACATAAAACAAAGTGAAGCGTCAAGTTTTGCTAGCTTGAGAAGGGACTCTGGGCGTCTCTGTGTCTGTTTTTAGCCAAGTGGTCTGCTGCTGAGCAATGCGGAAGACAGACTGTCACCGGAGAAACACGAGAGCCCCCCTATCTGCAGAGAAATATGTCGCTGAATTTGACTTTAGCCGACTCACATGCACCCCATTCAACCGAGTGTCCCGGTAGAGGATTTAGTTAGCTAGCTAACAGCAGTTTAGGCGTTATTGTTACAGACAATAAGCCTTATGTAGCGTGAAGAGGCTAACTTGTTTACTACAGCACAGATTTGCCACGTTGTTTAAATTAGTGATGATGGTCAAAATTATTAACCTAAGGTTAAAATCTAGTCCATGGTCACTAGTCCAGGAGTTGTTAACGTTACTTCGGTAGCTACAGGACTTACACAGGACACTACAGGACAGTAAAATGACAGCGCCATTCATTACACATTAAACTTTTAAAGACAGAACTACAACTACTAGCCTTGGTTTGAGACCCTTCAGATTTGGGAAGAGAAGAGAAGACAAGACAGGAAGTGATTTGTTTTGTAACATACAAATACAGGCCAGACTGGGCTCCACCCAAAGTTTGAATTCTTATTAAGTTTGGCCAAACAGCATCAAGATATCATAATTTTAATTATTTGCAGTTCTCATCGTGCTTTATCTCGGATCATTTATCATAAAAGAAGCACTAAATAAAGTCCTTATAAGTAAATTCCTCTGTAAGATAAAACGCCCTACAAATTAGCCCTTACAGCTCATGTACCCTGCTTTCAAAGCTGCTGCTTTCTTTGAAGTGTGTACTAACAAAACCAATAACGGCAAACCAGCTCCATGAATTGCATGGTACAGTCCAACACTGTGGCTCATCAGAGTTGCGAGTGTTGCTTATGCTTGGACAGAAATTACTTACACAGTAGAGCAAGTATACATTCCAGAGACATTTACTAAAATGTGTATTTTTCATTCATTTCATTTCATTTCTTTCATATTCTGTTTAAACAGTCACTTCATGCCTCATTATTTCCAACCTTTGCATGGCTTATAGTGACACAGCTGACTAACATAATGTAAATAGCTTTAACATTGTCTACCGTCTTCCTCTTTTTTTGACCTTGGTTAAGTCATGAAACATGTAAAGCTTAACGAGAAGTAAGCCTAACTTTTGTGATTGAAAAGACTGAATTCAAATGTTGACTTAGATGTGAATTTCAAATCAATAACACCAAGGTCTCCTGAGACTGCTGCCATCAAACTGAATACATCTGCGTCGTTCTGACACATTTTTGACTCGGGCAACATTAATCAGAACTGTCTTTAAAATCTCTCGTTAAAAAGGAGTCGTTTGAGAGCGTTGATGATGTTAAAGTTAAAAGCTGAGCGCCTTAAACTGCCTTTGAGCCCAGACCCCCTGGTAGGTTTAGTCAAGTTATTCTACTGTTTGTGTTTCTTTTAATGAGCTGTTCCTTTTTTTTTTTTTTTTTTTGGAAAGAACAGCAGCAATTTTCCAGGCTCAAAATGTGCAGTTTTAAAGCTTGATGTCAGTATATCGGTGTCACCTGTATGTTACTTTAAAATGTACATGTCTTCAGCCAGGCTGTAGTCTGTGGTAGGTGTGGACGATTGGTTTCTCAACTGTGCATTTTGAGGATGAAGAAATCTAACAGCAAATCTACTGAAATCATCTGCATTTCCTTGCTGTGACACTATGCTCGAACGGAGCCTGTTAATCTGAACTAACCCCTGATGGAACACCCGAACACACCCTTTCATATAAAGGTGGTAGGTTATTATATGTTAAAAACTCTCCCTCTGCCAAAATATGCATGGAGGCCCGAAGAAAGTCAGACAGTAGGGTGAAAGGAAAAGTATATTAAAAATGTATTAAATTCTGTTCAGACAGTGAAACAATCAAGTGGGACTTGTCAGTGCCTGCTTAAAGATTCTGCTGTGCTCTCCAGGTTGGGGCATGACATTTAGAAGGCTGCTTTGCACAACACGCCGTGCTCTGTCTTAGTGCTGACCTGCTGACCGATAAATCGCAAATGTGAACATGTGCGATAAACACACCTGGAAAGCAACTCTGATGCGTAAGAAAGTCATTTTATTTACACTCAGCATGTGAACATTTGACCAGTCAGACGGGGCTGTCACGATATTGAAATTTGAGTTGGCGATTAGTTGTCATACAAATAATTGCGATTAACGACATTATTGCCTATTCTGTGAACTTTATGCCACCGCTGTAGTGCCAGTGTAATAATAGTTTAATTGTGCACACACACCTTATGAAGAAGAAGATGAACTGCTGCGATGCTGGTTCTAACTGAACTCGTAGCAGACAAAGAATGAGATGCAACTAGATGATGACATTAAGAGAGCGCCAGTCAAACCATGGAAAATTAAAGAATGGAAATAGCGATAAAATTATATTTCTGCTTGTTTCACCCATCTGTTTTTATGTAGGTGAATGGAGATGATTATCACAATTATGTAAAATAATCCTGATTATTTCAAATATTTGCAATATGGTGATTATTTTTTTGTGACAGGCCGTGCCTGAGCGCAGTCAGTTGCCATCCGATGATTGGTGTTATTTTTGGGGCGATTGTGTGGATAGTTTTTGTTTATGTATCGCAAGGCATATTGTCATCTCATTACTGAACAATATTCTTGCACATTGCATATTTTCCTCCTCAGAAGGGCTGTACAGTATACTACTTAATGTGTGACGATGTAGTATATACTCTGTACAGGAATATTTTTCATCATTTGGATGATGCTTTGCCCTCTTCTACATGGCACCGATGCAGGCAGTGTTTTGTTTGCTTGTTATATTTTATGTATTTATATTGTGAGTCTTATTTTGCTGCTATAGTTTAAAGTGTTCCTTGTTCACATTTGGTATTTTATATACCAGCATTTATGTTAGGCTTGTATTCAACAGTTCTGCTGTTAAAGACAATATTCACATTTTACTGTTATATTTATGTTTTTGCAACTATAGTTGAAAAGTGTTTTGTGTCTGTTTTATACATATCTATTTTATATTTTATATTTTGTTAAACGTTTAACAAAATATAAAATAAAAGGAGAAAAATAATGAAATATGAGTAAGTACCTTTATGTGTCAAGTATATGATTCAAAATGTAATAAGAAATAGGCCCTTCCATTATTTATGGAATTTTCAGGAAATGTGCTATATCGTGATATGAGCCCTAGCATGCAGGCCTAGTCTGTGTCTTACGTAAATAAAGCCAGTTGCGATGCCCAGCGCTAACGCTGAAGAACAAGAGGTGCTGATTTCAACTTCTCTTCACTAGCGTTACACAACTTTAACAGCATTGACTTCTGTTGACATCTCCATCCACCAGTCTGGATTTTAGCCCTATACACTGTGCAGTAAAACATCTGGAGTTAAAAAAACACTACAATCTTATCTCTTATGCTACAGCACTTAGTTTGCCGGTTCATTTTACTAGATGTAGTATGTGTCTTACTATATGTTTCTTTAAAACGGCTTTGCTGTTGCGTCAGAAATCACCTGCCAACTAACGCTAGCATCATCCTCGGGCCAGTAAGAAAATATGCTGCATGGAAATAAAAAAAAGAGGAAGTGCTGTGTGTGCACATCCTCAACAAACTCCTTGCAACCTGGTGATGGAAAATACGTTTAATAGTTAAGACATCATAAAAGGCTCTTGGGACTACTCACAGACTTAAAAGAGCCCAAGCACCAAAGTAACATTACTAATAAAATAAAAATTTAAAAAGTTATAGTTGTTAGAAGTCCACAAGAGTAGTTGGACATGTACTGTTTATATGCAGAGAACAGTGTTTTTCACATGCATGTCATTTTGTGATTATCAGTGTTGCATAATGATTACATATCTATGACACTGTTAACAACTATGACTGCTCCTGTTAGACAGATTCTACTGAGGAGTCTCCTCACTGGGAGGGACAACTAACACTGCTATTTAAATTGAGCTAATCGTGTTATCTGGCGCGGTCTAGTGTAACGTCACTCATCCTGAGAGGAGGTCTAATTAGCCACGATAATTGAACACCTGTGTGAATGGGCCTCAAAGTTCAACAAAGGAAAATATGATTGTTGAACTTTTAGTTAGGGCTTAAAACATGACAGCCAAACAAAGGTGCTTCAATTTGTCTTTAGTTCTCTTTTCTGAATGATTGTTACACTGTGGTGAAATATTTTCTGTATCGTTACTTGTCAGCATTTTCCCTGCACTGTGTCTTTGCGGTGAAGTATTACTCGAACAATGTGACAGGTGCCTGGTGAAAAATGACTAAAATCTAAATGGTTACGTTACATTCAGGTTCATACAGAATTTATTGGAGCCTGCCCCGGGTTCATCCTTCTGCTGATGAACAACACAATCATGGAAAGATATCTATGAGTCGACAGGACCGGCCTAAAATATTGGCGTGGTCCCGCACAGCACAATTATAGTTATGTAATCCATTTGAGTAATGCAGCCACGTCTTTATTTCTCAACAGATTCCAGAGCATTGTTTCGACATTCATCGAGGAGTGCCATACGCCCAGAGAGGAAAAGGTATGTTGACTTTTGCTGTACTTGGCTATACTTTGGTGTTTTTACATTTGTAGGGGGTCTGGTGGAAATGTTGTGCATTGAAATTCCACATGAAGTGCAAACAGTGGACTGTAAATGTAGCCATATTGAAATATAGCCAGGAGGATGGTCTGAGAGCTCAAATAGCTCAGTGGTACTAGACAGCGAGTTGTTTTGCTTGGTTGCCCCAGGTTCGACCACTCGTAGTAAAAAAAAAAAAAAAAAAAAAAAATCTATGTTATTATCATGTTCATGCCTTAAGGCTCAGGACGTATTTACCGCTGTAATCAGATTTCCTGCCTGTTTGTTTGTTTACACTGTGTTTTGTAAATAGACGTAGTTTATATAGTTTATAAAAGTGGACATACATGGTCTGTGGACTGCTTGGTCTGTGTTTTTTTTGAGCCACAAGTGATCATATTTGCATAAGTGGAGCTGTCAGGGAGTGAGGAGGGAAACTGGCCAAGTTAATGCCAATGCTAACAGAAACTACACTGCTAACCAGGAAATGTCATGTTAAATACCGCCAAGTAATTTCAGCTACTTGCTAAATGTTAACAGTAATGTATAAAGTTAAAGGAAACCTGAACGAATCCTAACATTAGCTAATATAGGTTATGCTAGCAGGCTGCGTGGAACTTTAATAACGGTACATGCTAACATGTGAGTAACAAAATCCTTTTACAGTCTTGTGGGTGTAACTTAACCACAACTACAGTAGAACTGTCTGTCAGGAAGAAAAGACTTTATTTAATACATTTCTATTTTACAACCAGTACACTGATTAGGGGTTCAAACACCTGAGGAAAAAAATATTGATTTAGTATTTCACGTTGGCTTCAATTTCAGATGCTCCTTGGTTTTGTATAGTAGCTAATAGTTAATAATATCAGAAGAAGGTCCTCTGAACAGACCTGCATTTACAGAAGGCAATATTATACTAATACGTAACACACTGGAAGCTCGATCAGAACTGTATAAAAGACTGTACTTAATGCAGATATTGCATAGGTGTCATTATATACAGTATCCCGCTGTAACCAGCTTTTCTTTTATTGAAGTGTGTAACTTGTTTAATATTATTTTAGGGCTCCGATCTCTGCTTTGACATTGACAGTCATTGTCCTCTGTTAGCAGTCATTAAAATATTTTAAAAATATCAGAAGAAACACACTCTCTTTCAATGCATAATCAAATACCCATTCTTTTCGTTAGACTTTATGAGCGGTTAAGAATTTCATTAGTCTAAAAGCTGTCCGGTCCTCTGGGATTTGGATGAAGTGGTTTGTTCTGTTTCAGGAAACGAGCACTCTCAAGCCAAGTAGCTCCTCAATACAAATCCAGTCCAGGCAGGGCGCTGCAATGTTCGCTCTTAGTGCCTGTTAATATTACATGATCTCCGCTGACCTACGGCACTCATGGGGAGTAATCCAACTTTAATTATGCCTTCTTAATCACTTGAAGACAATCTGTGTGATGAGGCGGTTTCTCACAGTAAATGGGCTGTCTTTACCTGGTAATCTAGACCAGGACGCCAGATGCACAAAAAGTAAAATGAAGTCTGTAAAAAAAAACAACCAAAAAAGCCCCAAACATTTCCCTTCACTCTTGGGTTTTATTGAGGCTAGTTATCAGCTCTTTGCCTTGTACTATTTACTGTTTAAAATAGGCCTTGTATGGCAAGCCTACGCTGCTACCCATCTTAGGTCAGACTGAACCCAAATGTAAAACGTTCTCTACAATCATCAGTATTATTTCTAGTGAAAGGTATGCACCACAGAGCTGGCTCTGTTGAGTGACTCTGGCTCTCTGAGTATGGCATTCCAAGCTAAAAGCAAACCAAACTGATATTGCCCCTCAATAGTGTCTTCATATTTTCTCCATATTTGGAAATGTTTACCTCCTCATGATGGTTGACAGAGGTTGGAAGAGGGGATGTGAGTCATTTCAGCTGCATAAGGCTTTCTTAGGGTGAGAAGAGTCTTCCAAGTGATTGCCATTTAGTGAAGGTAGCAGTTTTTTGTGCGTCAATGAACTAAAGAGAACCCGTGAGTATAATTTTTGCTATTAATATTTTAGTTTTGTGGCAGCATGTTGGTTTACAGGGAGGAGAAGCAGTTTGTTTTTCTCAAACTCATTGTGGTATTGTTAAACTTATCGTCTAATATAATATAACATAATATAATCTAACAAATTATGTTGTCTCGTGATTGGTCATGAGAAGCTAAAATATTTTCACTAATATTCATTTGTCCATGTCTTTTGTGTCTGAGCAGTCTACTCAGAAATAGTGTTGTTTTCCAGTACTGATGCTTATCAAGTATTTTGTGCACGTGGAGAAGTTCTGTCCCTGCTCGAAACCTGTAAAGATGCCATTACTAATCTCATGCATCGGGCAGAAATGTTGATGTGCATGTTGGGGAAGCATAGAAAAGCCAGGGAAATTACAAAGACTGATGCTTTCACCATATAGTGAAAGCAAGGTTTTTCAAAAGTGTGGGCTAACTCGACACTAACATGAGAAATTCTGTGCAGGAGTGACTTGTTAGTCAGTAAGGGAAGGTTAGAGGTCAAGGCAAAAGGCGCTAACATCTGTACTACAGGACTGCTGTTTGGGAATCACCAAGGTGTTTAAAATGCAACCAGGTTTAATTGTTACGGTCTTATGTATGTGTGTGTGTGAGTCGGGGGCAGCTCAGGTCATTGAAGATTTCTGGTTTTGAAGACATCCACTTGAACTGATAGCTGCACCGTAACAGGTCTGACCTTCCTCCTGGCTCTTACTTTCACACATCAAACAGTTAGTGGCAGGTGCCTGGCTGTTTTTTTTTTTTTTTTTTTTTGTACTTCACAGGTTGGTTGAGGCAAGAGGTAAATGATTTGACTTCGCCGTGAGGGCTGGTGCTGCTGCTGACTTTAGTGATGGTGTGGTGTGATTGTATAATTACTTTTATCTTTAAATTACACTGCAAGTGAGGCAGCTTGCAGCTTTAGAGCTTGTCACCTTGATAATTGTTCTGTTGTTTCCAATAGTGTTACTGCATACAAAATTCTGTATGCCTACACCATCATGAACTATGTGTTTATGGAATTATATGTTATTATTATATTATATATATAATATATATCCATCCATCTTTTTTTGTTTCTTCTATTTCTAGCCATAACCTTATGATCTGCTTTGCTAAAACAAAACATACATAGTCTTTCTTTTTAAATATTGAACTTCATGCAAGAACCACTCATTTGGGACAGATTTGTTGTTAAATGCCATGTTCAAGTGATTTAAGAGAATTTGGGGCATTTAACATTTTTCTCATGCATTTTTTTCTTTGGTGCAAATACATACATACCTACAATACTGAAATAAACAAAAAAACAACAAAAACACATTAATGCTCTGTGAAACATATTGTCATTTAGTTACATAATTAATACTTCTTTACTATAATCATGATTTTTTTTTTTGAAGACATATTTCCCCACAGGTCACATTGTGCACATTGGTCAGTAATGGCATTTTGTGGACCTTTACTTCTATTTAACAAGCCGTTGCTATTCAACCAATTCCAATCATATAATCTAAATATACAGTTTAATTTATTTAATGGAAGCAATAAAATGAATTTTAAATCGATCATATTTTTAAAGCACTATTTTTGGTCAAATGGATTTCTTTAGGAAATAACCATGTAATAAGCGCAATAATGTACAGCGAGTTGGTCATTATTGCGAAATAAACTCCAGTTGGGTGATGCAGGACACATGTACATTATCCCTCAGATATTCATCACTACCATGTCTCTTTAACCTCCTTCGTATTGGTCACGAGGTGCTTTTGTCACGAAGTGCTTTGTTATACTCATATCTTCTGGTCGTTTCAGGTCACATAGCATCAGCCGTACTGCTTCGCTTGTTACTTTGTCGTCTTTTAATTTCAGACCATATGATTTAAACATCTGCAGTGTGAAAGTCTTCTTTTAGCATCAAACATTTCCTGACAGATGGGGCAGGACACGTAGCCTTATATGGTATAATCGGGGTGATAATTGTGCTAATTTACAATTCTCATGAACACAGGCTCCATCAGGCAGTCGTCATGTTTACACATTTTTCTGAAGTTACGAGAATTTGCCGAAACTGACGTGGCACACTTACACGAACCCATTATAGTAAAAAAAAAAAAAAAAAAAAGTAAGACAAAGTTAAGAATACAAACATGTTTAAGCATGAGACCCAATATTTGACAGTCTTGCAAATACATTAGCTGCAGCAAAAAAACCCAAAGCTATTTGAATGACAAAATAGATGTCAGTTAAAGAAAAGCATGGCAACTATAATTTTATTATACCTTATTTCGGACATTTCTTGTGCAAAACCATAGATGACTAAAGGCTGGGGAGGAAAGTGAGGACAGGGTTTAAGTTTTATTTGAGTTTTAGTTGCATAAGCACACTCTCAAAAGCAACCAGAAATACACGGTTCTGATGGCCTAATTATTTTTTATTAGCCTTCGAATCTAATCATGTTGTTCACGTCCAGTTTCCATTATGATTACAACATAATCACACATCCAAATATTAAATAAGCTTCTCATCTGTTCTTGTATCCGTTTTCTTTTCTTTCTGTTTCTTCACAGTGTAAAGAATCTCACAATGGTCGAATAATCAGTGTTTAAGGGACTTTAGCAGCTCCACTAGTTTAAGAGCACTGACAGACAGTGATAGCAGCGTTATATTAATCTCTGGCAGCATCTCAAACTCTGTTAAAATGACTTAATCTTGTCTCACTCTGCTCCGCTGTCCTTAATTTTGAGATGCAAGCGTCCCCGGATTTGGGAGAGATCGTATGTTTCCAAGACAAGTCGTCCAAATGAATCTCGTCAACAAATTAAGGCCTGATTAACAAGAGCAATTACACCGAGGATCCGACTGCGCTGAGCAGAATCAAGCTAAAGTGGAGGAGATTATCTTTCTTATTAAGGAGACTCACTTTAAGGGTTTGATTACTTTTTGTTTTTGTGTGTAACTCTGGATTACTCTTTACCTAATGATGCCTTCTAAACAGCTATTTCTTTCTTTAATGATGGGAGTTTTAGAGTACACAGAGACTAAACATGAGCAGTGCAGCTGTTGCTTTCTCTTGTGGAGAAAATAGTTATTCTGGCACCAGCACTGATATAACTGACTCACCAGAGCATGAATTTAACCTTCTGTAAGAAACTTTATAACAGCATTTTTAGCAACAATCACAGTTATACATCCTTTCATATATCATTATCTGCTTAGTGTGTCTAACAGGCATTTTTCCATCTTCCCCAGCTACACTGGAAGGAATAATTTGATGATCAACAAATCTTGGACACATTATTCTTCAGTTATTTTCAAGGCTTTGGCTGTGTCCCTCATTTCAGTGTTGATTTTGTCCATGCTGGTTGCTATTATTGTGTTTGAACATCATTACCTAACCTAAACATCTCTGGCACTTAGAAACAAATTCTCTTCAAGGCTTTACCTGCGTGTATTATTCCCTTTCCCAATAAAAAAAAGGACCACCACACTCGTATAACTGAACGTTTCATCTTGTATTTTTAGAAGAAAATGAAATATTCTGCTTGTATTTGTTGCAGGGGGTTAGCTGTACTAATATTCAGTCCTATTTCAGAGAGTGGTGCATCGTTAGCTGTTTGATAGCCACTAATGGGCGCAGCTAAAGGGACCGCACGTCTCCAAAAACATCTGTGCAAATTTTCAAGTAGGCTCTATCTTGATGAATCAAACACTGATTTGAAATTTAACAATCTGGCCTGAAAATCTTAAAACTCCATTCTTTGCGCTAACAAGACTAACATTTTTGCTAGCCAGGCTGGTACCAATAGCTTAGCGTGCTTCTTTCTAACATTGCCATTGGCTCAACATATACAGATCTATACCGTGATGTAATGACGTTACTTTGTGTGGCTAGGGCTGGGCGATGTGGCCAAAAGATCATATCATCACGTAACACAATTCGTGAAGTAAACAGTAGTCCAGATTTTCTTACATTTTCTTACAGCTACATTGTTTCCTATTAATTACCTCAACTGGCGGCCTAATTTGTCCTGCTGGAGTTTTTATAATGCACCAAAAACATTTTCACACTCCTACGTTGTGTTTAGCGCCGTTACTTCAGTAAAACATCGCTGAACTAATGCTTGTTTCTAAGCACGCTAAGGTACTGATTATTTCTTCAGCAGCAGCAAAACGACATGTTACACAAACTCTGCAGTGAACTAAAACCGAACTCTTTTAGTGTGGACAAAGAATCAGTATAAACAGAAAAAAAATAAACTGAACTGAAATGAATGTTAGCTGAGAAGGAAAGGTTTGACATCTCCTCATATCAGGAGATCACCCACCCTTAATGTTCGCTCTCTTAACTGGTGGAAAAGCAAACCGGCTCTAAGCAGGTCCGCAAGATCCAATTCCGAACCAGCACCAGCGCCAGGTTTGTGTTGGCGGGAAAGTATTACTACCTCTGTTAAGAGTAAGTCATCGCTCACCACAGTGTTTTTGGTTAATTATGAGACTGTAGCACACTTTAGATAATAAAAGGGAAACATTATACACTATTTTCTTAGGAAAGTTTGTATTCTCATTTTTCTGTCAGGGACCTCAACGTTTCTTAGACCTGTTGCCATTTTTGTTATGGTTTTTCAGTGCTTCTTAATTTACTCTGTCATTCATCGGTTGTCCTACTTGTTCATATAAAGCAGGCTTTCAGAGTTTTAAAGTAGTACACTACAAGGACATTAATAATCTGTGTATTAAAGTACGTCAGTGACCCTGTAATATAGTACTCATGAAGTGAAGCATTATAGTTTTTGTTTTTAATCAATTTCAAAACTGCTTAAAAATTAGAAGGACAAAAGCTTTACTTCAGACAATTCCTTTGATAATTGATAATTAATTGCATGTTAAACCTGGTTCAAGGTCTCTTCCCTCTAATTCAAGTCTCCATCACACTGATACATTTAAGAAGCTCCTCATTTTTGTCAACCAAGCTGAAAAAAAAGCGAAGTCTCTATCTAAGGTAGTAGGTAGTTTTTTTTCATGGTTATTTTTCTATTTTACTATGCTACTTGAACACATATACAGTTTGAGTATATTGATCACCCTTGTTCTCTCTCTGCACTGTTATAATGTACCACTATTGATTTGTGATGTAATATTTTTTTTGTAGTTTACAGACGGTCACAGTGGTTCGATCTCAGGAACCAAAAGTAGAATGCTTTTCCCCAGTGAAAATGGAGGGAAACTTTGCTGATTTCCTAAAAAAAAAAGTGTTACTGGGTCCCAAGAAAGTACCTACTGTCAAAATGAACTTAAATGTTGCTCGTTCTTTTGTTTTTTTTTGTTTTTTTTTATTAGTAAATACTCATTATATCAATACATTATGACATTTTCTCTGCCCCCCCC
>JAPQRN010000019.1:14838701-14853365 GCA_037367275.1 Coranthus polyacanthus | reverse complement strand
CCCCCCCCCCCCCCCCCCCATCATTTAGGATCAGATACCACTAAGTGATTAATCTCAGATTAGGCAGAGGCTTGAGACTAATGGGACACTTGTGGGACA
This sequence comes from Coranthus polyacanthus, assembly GCA_037367275.1. Taxonomy (NCBI): domain Eukaryota; kingdom Metazoa; phylum Chordata; class Actinopteri; order Kurtiformes; family Apogonidae; genus Coranthus; species Coranthus polyacanthus. The sequence continues at coordinate 14,853,266 of JAPQRN010000019.1, read as the reverse complement.
CAATGTGACTGATACACTTGTTTGGCATGCAGTGACAGATGCCAGCCTCTAAAGACGGTCAAATTACTGAAGCGTGTTGTTGGCAAAACACAGAGCCATTAATGATGTGTCAAAGCATATAAAAAGCAAACCACATAAATCAGATTAGAATGACAAAAGGGGGAAAAAAAGGATGTCAATGGGCATGGTTACACTTTTTATATGGAGAAAAAGCAGTAAAACAAATCAAAGAATCTGGTGAATTAGCTGAAACCCATGGTAAATTTTAGAGTTTTAGTTATTTCAAGCTACAAAAAAAGTGTTCCTGAAGGTCCACGGAAAGTGTTCACATTACAAAGCACAATTTACGAGAGCTATAATAGGACATCAACTATTACCATGAGCAGAAGGTAAATCACCCTTTAAAACTGCAGTGTTCAATTGTTTTTTAGTCTTTCAGCATATGGTAATTCAAGTGGTCTGAGAGGAAACGAGATTTCTACTCACTTCTGTGGACTCAGTTTTCGGGCTGTCGATAATCTCCACAGTGACAGGAGGTTTTGGCTAATCACCGGTGTTTTCAGATAGGTAGGGGGGTTAAATACACGATTGACAGCTGTAATTACTGATCGCTGATCAGATTCAGTCAGCTGTGACTCTACTGCTCTACTCTGTTGCTCGACACGGAAGCTTGGAAAAATGTCTCGTCTTTTCCACGGTGTTGTAAAATGGAGACAGGCCATCTATATTCATATTTAGTCTTTTGATTTGGACCGAGAGGAGAGAGCTACAGATGGAAGGTGTGTAATTTCAAGTTCTGATCATTTTTTCCCTGATTTCAGCTCCTGGAGCTTTAAAGTTTAAAGCTGCTTTTTCCTGTATAGAATAATTCTACACACATTAAAATTTTTAGCCTGGCACTGGATTTATTAAGAGAAGAGTAGGCATGCAGGTGACATGTAAAAAGCTCAGTGAAATCTGAGAATATATATATATATATTTTTTTTTTACGTTTCGTATCATTCTTTGTGATGTACAGACAAAGCTCAGTGAAATACAGTTTTCATCTACAGGTTCAGGTTAGGACACTTTTTGTTCTTAAGTCTAATTGTAGCATTGTAGCAGAGTAACTCCAAAGTGTCAGCGGCAGAAATTGTACCCACTCACTCTTTGAAAGAGCTATGTTAACAGCTGCATTCATCAGTCTACTGGCTCAGTGTGCGTGTGCATATTTCACGTAGCTCATTGGCAGGATTAATTGCCAACAAGTCCCCTGTGGTCCAGGAATGCAATTACCTACTGACCCAAATCATTCTGTTGGCTGGAAGTCACTGTCTCTGTTCTGGCAATGTTACACCAGGGACTGGATCTTCACATAACCTCACACTCGCCTCTTGCATGCATCCATACATCAAGGCACTGTATGATTTTATGTTTGTGTGCTGTTTAATGTCAAAAAGTGGAGTGGTTATTACCCCGGAGACCTTCGGCGGAATGTTCCCATAAAATATAAGAAATACGTTTTATTTTTCTGAAATTAAAGGTATAATATGTAACATTTAGACATTCAAGTATCCAAAAACAACTAGGCCTGTGTTATCTATTTTGTTGACTTCTGTACTTACAGTACATTTTATCAAATGTTTCCAACAATGTTCAAATCCAGAGAAATTTGTAATTTCTTTTTAAAGCAACGTAACATTTCTGTCATTACCTGTCAATGGTTTCATATCCCCTTTATGGGGAAAGACAGTAAAAAATTGATATATAAATTGATATTTATATTAATTCACTGATATATTTCTATATCAATGTAGCTTACTACAATGTGTGACCAGTGCCTTAAGCACCGCGCTAATGTTTACTAGCTAATGTTAATGAAATGTTCATGTCTAAGTAATTATTAGATAAGTCAACTTATCAAATGTTAACTTAGTGTTTAAAATTACATTAACTAAAGTTACGACTCATTAGAATCCAGTGACATAGTGTCAATATACGTCTCTAAATGTGAATAAAATTACCTTGTCTGTAAACACGATTTCTGCCTAAGTCACATCAGATAGATTTTCATCAGCAGATGTGGTGAAAACAACAACTCCCATCATCCTAAGTTACATCGCATCATAGACCATCTTTTATTATTGTTTTAATTGAAAAAGTAAACTTCTGATGAATTTTAATTTTTTCCTGCGCAAGAGGCACTAAAATACCTACATGAAATAACTGCTTGATTAAGAACAGAACAAGCACATCATTCAGTACCCTCAGATCCTTATAGCTGCTGAAATTACATGCTGTGCGTCTGTCATAAATGAGTGTTCGATCACTGAAACCCATATCAGTGAAATCAAAACGTAGCTTTAAAAACCTCTAATAAACTTTGTACCACAGAAAGCCTCTCTGTCCTCTGTGAAAGGAAAAATAAAGATGATATTGACGTCACATTAAAAGATAACCCTATCACAAGATGTAGCATGACATTACAGATGAGGCGGCGAAATTTGTCATCCACGGGTTGCCTCAGGAAATAGACTGACCCCACAGTCTGGAATATGTGTATTGCTTTTTTAAGGAACATATCAAAAATACAAGAAGCCTACAGTTAAATTTAGTAGAATCCATAAAAAGAAGAATGTACACAGCAAATTAATTAGACTCAGACACATCAAATTAGTCCTTTCCCGGAAAAATTGGGGAAAGGGGGAAGTTGAGCAATCACCAAACAACAAAACTGTAATTCTGCTAGATACTAGTGGATGGTGGATCAGATTCCCAACGCTTCCTAAAAGCCTCTGAAAACAATGAATGATGCTCCAACGACAAGAAGCAACACATCATCACCACTAGACATTCCTTCACTAACCAGCTACTTAAATTAAGTAAATAAAAAGGACAACAGATGCAAAGAAATGTGAAGGTGTGTCTTGATCCACTGCAAGAATTATACACCTTTTCTCTGCCTTATGCTTCAGAATCTCATTTTTTTCCCACCATCAGAACCAACAACTTGATGTTACATTTACTATATCTGCTGATTGTGATGACAGCATTAGAAAACTTTATGGAACGTTATGGGATGGAGATAATTCCTCCTTCTCACACCGCATTTTCATATGGCACTGGTGTGACATGACTTTTAGACACTGGCAGCACTTGTGTAGGGTTAAAGTGAAAGATGCCAGGGTTTAATCTACAGGAAAAGTCTGCTGTTTGTTGCAGAGGAGTTTGTTTTTTTTTAACCCAGAAGAAAAATGAAAATTCCTTTACTTGTCAGTTATTGTGTGTCAGTCGCTGATACTGATTAACCTATATTGGATTCAAACATGCAGAACCAAACAAACAAAAATAAAAAGCCATGGCTTAACTCAATGCTAACCATTTATTGATGTTGATGTTAAGTGCACTAATGCAGTAAGATTTAGACTTTAAAGCACTGCAAATGCTATTAAAAGTGTATGTGAAGAGGTGGAGGGGACGTCTGCATCCTGTTTGGATTGTCACAGCATAAAGAGAAAAGCTTCTTTGTCTTTCAACATGTGCACTTTACTTGCACTGTTCTCATGTCATGTCTAAATACATAGTAGGTTATAGGTTATGGCCTGGGTCTTAGTGCTTCACCCTACAGTCTGCTTCATTAGTGGATTACCCAATTGTATATGATGTAGCGTGCATTGTGGATCAAGTACCATAGTGCCACCCTCAGCACTGGCCTTTAAACTATACATGGCTCGTTTGTCACTTGAGCTCTGCGCTTGCTTTTTTTTAGGTTGCAGGCTGGTGGGATTTAAGCTGAGGGTGAAAGGGATCTTACGTGTCAGGTTTGAGGTCACTTGTGTTAATATCAGACAGATCCAGTACATTAAACGCATTCCCTAATCTCTTAAATCCCTCCACTGCCCCAACTTTCATTTGTTATAGAAGCATCAAATTAGAAAGAGACATAAAAAAACAGCAACCTAAATTTGTTTTGCCACCTTTCAGGGATTGCACTTGTTTGCTTAGAGTCTAGTCTTTTACTACATAACACAATCTGTCATCAAAAAACAGTTGTCTCGTGGCCAAGCTTGACCCTTTTCAAACAAAACTTACAGATAACGCTTTGTATTGGTGCTTTGATGTTAGTTAAATGCATTTCCTTTGACCATTAACCACTCATAAACACTTTGTTGACTGTGGCACATGTGGAGGTCTCTGCAGAGTTAAGTGTTTTTGACAGGATTGCAGAGCTCTGTATCCTCTATGATAAGGATATTGGTATCTTTGCATGTGCTCTCTGTGACACGAACAAAGCTCATGAGAAAATTACAAACTGAAGAGGCTTTGTATTAAGATGGAGCCTATCGATGCTTTAAGGGCACTGTTGAATTCTATGTGCCCTATGCTACCCTCTCAGCGGCAACATTATTGCTGAAGTGCTTGAGTTCATGAGGGTGCGACGGCTCTGACTGATGTATGAGGAATAGGACAGCTCATCCTCTGAAGCATTGCTTATACAAAGTGTGCATACTTGAAAGATATTTTGCAAGAAGCCACTTTATTTTTACTGCAGCACAGTCTCAAATCTTCACAGACTTGTCAAGAACACAGGTCAAAGTCTAGGAGTCTGTGATGTGGACCTTTGGACTGGGTTATGGGCCAGTTGGTAGTCAGGAAGAAAGACTCCAATGCAGAGACAAAAGCAGGCTTAAAGTTACCAAAATACAGATTTAATCAGGGGTATAAACAGACAAACTTTTAGGTAAACAGATGAGACAGACAGGGAGCTGTTACAGCAGCAGTAAAATGTACAGTGTATGTATGTGTGCTATGCAGACTGGGTCAGGTTGAACTACAGTGGCCAGGTGAGAAATGACAAAATGGAAAATTGCAGAAAAGAACACTTGCACATGGGTATTATGTATAACATATAGCTTTTTCTATGTGTTTTGGCCTTTCGTTCACAAGTAAACGCAGTTTTAGGTCACTGACAACTGAGATTTGGAAAACTCCTTCCAGGATGAAGATATGAAGTCTCCATTTGCAGTTTTGCAACGTGGACAGGGAAAGCAGAGATTGTGACGTCAGCTTGTGTCGTTATCTCCTTTACACGAGAGGTGATTTTGTGCAATGGCGAATGCACCCAAAATAGTCAAAAATCTGGCCAAGAGTTGTGTATGGCTATGTTAAAAATAGATTTAAAATAACATTTAAAATCGTTGTAAGTGTACAGGTCAGTAGGGCTGGCCCAAATGCTATTTTTTGGGTTCATTAATAATCAACAGCAAATGTTCTGAGCTTAATTAAAGCCCAACTTAAGTAAGAAATCAATAGTTTTTTGCCGTTTTTACTATAAAAAAGTGATTATCTGAATCTTATTATATTATTATCTGAGTCTATCCGCCAGATGAATAGTCAAATATTTGGGTCCAGCCCTGCAGGTCAGACAGTAATACAGGTTGCAAACAAGCTTGTCCTTTTGTCAGATAATGTGATTTTTTTATAAACCCAAAGTGAGCAAGTACTGTACGTATTGGGGTCAGACTTGAACCAGGAAGTCGTCCTTAATACCGTAATGGATAACTCCAATACAGTTTGTATTATAATTTTGACTTTTCTTTCTGAGGGTTAGAAATAACAAACTGAAACATGCACATGCGTGTTTTCTAAAATGTAGTTTTTCTGTGTGTTTTGGGCTTTCATCCATATGCAAATGCAGTTTTAGCTTAGTCAGAAGTGACAATTTGGAAAATTCCTTCCAAAATGTAACATTGAAATTCTGTTTGCAGCATTGTTGTATGGACAGTTGTTGACTTGTAACATTACTGTGCTCCGTTATCTCCTTTGTACAGGAGGTGATGTTGTGCAATGGCCGACATGGTCAAAATAGTGCTGGAGCTAACCTTGCTAACAGAACTTTTTACATGTTTACACATAAATATACAGTTAGTCTTCCATGAAAACAAGCTTGGATTATGCAAGAGTGACCTCGTATCGCGTGATGCTTCACCTCCTCGCTTCTGATTGGCCAACATACCATTAGGGTTAGGGTTATATTGCTGGTTGGATATGCTCTTGACAGCACTTCATTTTTTCACTTTTTCACTTCACATTTTTGTTTTTTAAAGCAGTGGAGGAAAAGAAAACGAATTATATTTAGTAAATTAGTTCACACAAAACTGCAATCTGTTACAATGTATTTGTAACAAATCACACAAAACATCTGCATATAATAATCATCACTGGAATATGTCTATATCAATCAGTAGAAGCTGATGTGAAGTGGTATGACGGTGAATCATGAGTGATGTTCCAGTGCCATAAGCCAGTAAAACTGCAGCAGCACAATTAAATCCAACATACCAGTCAGATAAAAAGGATATATAAGGATATAGTAAGAGAATACATTGCATCAAGGACCCCACTTATGATAAAGTCGAGCTCTGTTTGACCCACATCCAACCTTGTTGTTAAGAGGGTTGACTGACGTGTGTCGACCTATTCTGACAGACCTGAGTGAGGCCCAGCTGTATTCTGGCCCACATAACCCTCTCATGAATTGTAGGTGGGACAACTATAAATCAGATCAGCCACTTCTTCCTGTCAAGGATACTCCATGCAGTCGAGTCTACTCTCAGGCCGATTCAGTGGTTCTCTACTATACCGTGTTCAGTAAAGGTAACTGGCACCTTTCACTGTGCTGTGATGGTGTAAAGAGGAGGATATAAATACACCATAAAGCCAAGGGAAAGGGCCAAGGTGTTTTCAGGGATATGTATTTTTCATTGGTTTGGTCTGCCTTTACAGCCTGTAAACATTAAAGTCCAATCAAACTGTCCATTGTAGGAGCACTTAGAAAGCATGTGTCCTTAGAGGAAATGGACCCGTTGCACCTTGGCTTCTGCGGATCTGTAGGGAAAAAATGTTTGGGCCGGCTGTCATAAAAAAATAAGTATACAAACACATCATGTATAGCCTGTTAAAGTAACAGAATGACCCAGAGTGCTGCCTGACGAGAAGGATGAAGGTTATCAGAAAGGCGAGACATGTGTGCTCTGTTTTTAGTCTCTTTGAAACCCGTTCATCATAACCTGATGAATAAAGACCTTTTCTGGGCCTAAATTACATTTCTTTGACAGATTGCAGCTCTTTAGAATTTGTTAATGGTCTAAAGTACTTGGATGATCACTTGCGTTTGATTGCAAATTACTTTATCTAAACGTTTAATGGCTTTGATAATTTCAGTATTTAGCTCATTGTGTTTTTGCCTTTGGTTTAAATGACTGAAAATAGCTCAACCTAAGTTATCATAATGGCTTGGCATTGAAGGAAATTGGGCAATTTTGTTTGACAATCCAGAAAAGATGTCAGAACATTTCTGACGGTCGGGGGTCTAATGTAAATACATTACAGGACATGCATGGTTAATTAGACCCAGTTGAGTAAGGTCAGAGCCATCATTGAAAAAGGAAGTGTGGTTTAGATTGTGGCACTCAGCTACAGTATGTTTTTGGGGTTGGGTATTATTTTAATTTTATTGATTCAGATTCTGTTCATGATTCCCTGTTTCGATTCCAAATAGTGTTGCCAGATATGGCTGAAGGTTTCCAGGCCAAAAACTGTTCCAAACCTGCCAAATTATTCATAAAACTGCCCAAAATAATCATGGCAGTATTTTATAATTTAATTGTAATTTCCTTGATAACCAAGCAAGTAGACTCAAATCACAATCCCACAATAACTGCAATACGATTTTTTTCACCAAATCATGCAGCCCTACTAAATACTTGCATTTGTCTTATATTTTACTATTCAAGCACAGTGTTTCCCAGCACATGCAGGATGCCAAAGTATATTTGCAAATTTCTTATTTTTGTTTTTCATCAGTTTGAGAGACTGACACCACACACGATTGATTAGTGGACACCTCTTCTCAATCTACCCTCTCGTACCTCACACACTATCACACGTAAACACCTAGTCCAGAGGTCATTTTGACTGTGGAAACAAGTTGATGACTTAAAGCCAATTAGCTTCCCACATGCATTGCGCTTTGCCTTGGCGTCATTTTCTTTTCTAAAGTGCAACCACTCTTTTGACTGTATACCGCGGTCCATCTTTCACACTGTTGTGACATTAGCCATACATGCTAGCATGTATCTAAAAAAAAAAAATGGTGAGCTGAGTTTTGGTTCAAACCCTAGTATTTTTAGAGTAGGTGCATTCATAGTAATTAAATGCCTCTTAGCTATGAATGTCTTTAGATTGATTATATTGGTCTCTCTTTGATTAATTAGGGCAATTACATTACTGCTGTACAAGCTCATATGTGTATATTTTTTAACCAGCAGTTCAGTTTGTGTCTAATTTTAAAAAGTTGCCTATTTCATTTTATACATACTAAAACGGGTGTAACTTTGTGTATGTGTGTAGAGTGTATAGACAAACTGACTTTTTCTTTACGCACACCCACACGAGGAAATTGCAGTGCTCTTATCAAAACAGCAGCTTCAGTATGTTTGATTTAGCCTTTTTAGGTCTTGATTTGCTGGAGTTCACATTTAAAGATCACAGGAAGCTGCTCAGGATGGAGTCGGTTTACAAGTGCTGAAAAAGTATCAGTGCTATAACAGAAGCATCATGACTTTTCAACTTTAATTTGCTGGCCTGGAAACAGTTTGCAACAGACAACCTCACAACAAAGTTATGTGCCCGCCTGACTCGAGTTTTCCACAACTGCTGGACAGATCTGCCAATAAGTCTTTTCACATCTCACTGTTTCCTGGGTGTCATAGCACAGAATGTGCGAGAACTTAAATGTTTTTGTTTTGTCTGTAACTCAGAGACTGTGAGGCTCAAATCAATCACATTTTGGGACTGATTTCAATTTTGCTCAGGAAAAAAAACCCCAGTTGTTTTGGCAAATTCTTAACCTTTTCAGAAATGTTGTTTTCCGATTTCTTAGCTGGAGAACAAATCACAGTGAATACAGGTTTTCATACAAGAATTTCTGGTATGAGGCACAGAGTTGCTGAAAAGTAGTAACAGCATTTCCTCCAAGGTTAACTAAATATATATAAATAACATGCCTTAACTTCATACTGGTAGTGCAGATGTAAAGGTGGGGAAGTTGAATGAGGATAGCTAGAAATATGCTTCATTCCTTTTTGGCTGTTAATTTTCATTCATTGTTGTATGTGAAGCTCAACAATAATGGTATGTTTAAACAGCAGACGTTTGGCCTTGATGTTGTACTCAGAGGAAAGCTGACGGAGGTTTTACAAGGGAGAGATGAGATTTTATTGTCCTGTACCTTCAGCATGTTCCACTGAAAACCATGAGCTCTGTGAAGTATTCACAAGAAATGGGACATTGTTTAAGAAGGCACTGTTGAGTTTCTCCGTCATTACTTTGGTGAATGCAAAAAGCAGCATCACTGGCAAAACGTGTACAAATAAACCTCTCTACTATCTAGTAACCTGACGTTAAGTGATTTACTTAGCATTTAAATAAAATAAAGAAGTGATTATATATGTTGTTTCTATTTTTTTCAAATTTTTATTAAATGTACACTTACATTATTCACATTAATTACAAAACGTGGCAATAGATAGTTAGAAGAATAACTAAATAAGAAATAACAATGAAATAATACTGAAAAACTAACACAAGAAATACATATAGTAATGAATAACTAAATAATAATGAATAAATAACAAAAGAATAGACACAAAAATAACTGCATAATAAAGAATAACTAACACCAGCCATGAACACAAGAATAACTAAATAATAATACAGTTTTGATTTATTTCTTAGGGTTTTTGTGTATATTCTGATGTTAAGTTTTATTTTATTCCAACTGAAAGTAATAAAGAAAAGCAGTCTCCTTCTGAACAACAGAGTATTGTTCAGCGCTTAAACACTTAAACTCCTAATTAAAAGTGGAACGTAAAACAGTTCTTTGAGGTAAACACATTACAGTTGAGTCTGCATTTTGAATAGAATCACAGTGTCAGTCTGTACGAAAAGACACCAAAATAGAGCTTGTTCATCAGCATCATTTCCCTGGAGGAGCGCGTCCACAGAACCTGGTTACTTTTCCTCCGCCGCGCCCGGCTACTCGCCGTGCTTCTGGAAAAACAGCGCCTCTGAAAATAGGAAGCATATGCTAGAAGAAGGAATGCCACTTCAAGAAATACTAATTAACATTAACACAGTGCAAAGAAAACTGAAGAGAAGTTTAGAAAAGACTTAGTTGTCAGTTGCGTGTTCTGAAAACATTGTATTATACTTGCAAAAAAAAAAAAAAAAAAAAAAAGTATGCATAGATAACAATTCCAAACTGGCGCCCACCACCAGTAATTATGATGTGAGTACAAAGAGATTTTTGCCATTCTAGAGGGAGAAGGGGAGTGTAGGTGTATTAATTCCTATTCCTTCCTGCTTCCTCGACTTGGAAGTTCAGATTTAGAAAAACAGAGCACCCCCCCCTCCCTCAAAAGAAAAGAATAAACAAGAACTGTCACATTGACTGACGCCAATTGTATGTAGCATCTGTGTTCCCACTACTGCTCCCTATAGTATATGCCACACTGTGGCAATGTGGGAAACTGACAGTGTCAATTTATCAGAACAAAAGCATTCCTCAGCAAGAGGAATGCACGTCTCTAGGCCCTGGAGACAAAAAATCATTCCACCCCCACCCTTACCTGTATCTAAACAGAATGTAGGACATTCACAACACCAGAAATAGAAATTTCAGTCACAATTATAATATTAGAGTTTATCCCCTGCAGTCAAAAGTTAGTCTCTCACTTTAGGAGTTACTGCTGCACTTTTAAGGTAACTTTCTAAAAGTAAACAATTGAATTAGATGAATTAAATACCTGAACAACCGCTGCAGCCCAGGATCAGACCAGTCACATTAATTGGTCCCAATTCATTTATTTCATACCTTAAATGAAACCTGGTTTTAATTCACTATTCTATTGAAGGAAGTGAGGTGATTTGTTGTACACAAACAGTGAGGCATTATGCAGGGATTTTTTTTTCAGTTTAACAGCATCACCCCAACCAGACACCACCCACACAGAAAAGAAAAAAAAAAGTACAAGTATACAGATGAGTTACAAAACAAAACGAAAATCAAAGTCATTCATTAAGAAAGATGGTTTGAATTTTTGCTGCTTTCATTTGTGAGCTGCATATTAACATTGTGTCACTTTTCAGGTGTCTGATCCTGTATTTCCCGCCACTGCCTTGTGTTAAAGTTTAGGTAAGTGCTCAATTTCTTAGCCTTCTTCCACAGTCCACTATATTCACACACAAGCCTGTTTTCTATTTCCTTTATTTTGTTTTTAAATACATTTCCCCCCATATGTTTTACAATACTGTTGCAATTTTTGTGACGGAAAAGCAAGCAAGCAAGCAAAACTTTATTTATATATCACATTTCATAAGCACAATGAGCAAGGTACGAGGTGCAGTCAGAGAACATGTGGATACTATGGGATAAAATCATAAACACATACAAGAGAATTAATAACCATGAATAAAATCAAATCAAGAACAGAAGTAGAGATGTGGATCAAAAAATCAGTGGATCAGAAAAATAAAATGTACATTACTTGTTACTGTTGCATCCCATTCACTATTTTTTTACGAGGTTGCAGTTCTAGGCTATTTTTTAATTTTTATTTTCTGGTTTGCACAAATCGGTCATTATTTAAAGGCACAGAGTACTAAAAACAAGCCATAGATTTAATACATAGTGCAGCGAAGGGTAAAATGTTAGATTTATGTTTGATTGTTTAAGGGAATAAAAAAATAACAATTTAGTGCTTTTATTTCTCATCTTTCATTTTGAGCAGGAATTTCAAAGTTGAAGATTTAGTGGAGAATAGTTCACATTCTTGTTTGTAGAAGAACAGAAATGTTCATAAGCATATTTGCACATGCACATACAAATTAATTGATTAGTTGAGATTTCCCTGTCTAGTCAATGCATGTGCGTCATAAATTTGGCTGATGGGCACGAGGTGGCCTTCGTGACATACACTAAATGTTCCCGTGATTGATTGAATTCAATAAGCCTTGGTCATGAGGAAAACAAGTCATGTGTTTTATGTGAAATAAACACTGACTTCTTTAATCAAATGAAGCTTTGTCCAGTTAGATTTTTTTTGTCTAACTGTCTGGAGTCTTGAGATAGACCTAATCCACAGTTTGTTCTGCTTCATCAAAGTTTTCCCACTCGTAGACAACAGCGGAGGAATCGGTTTATTTGGCGCGATGTTGTAGGGGAGGGTGCAGAAATCAATTTACATAGGATTTGTAGAATATTTGTGTCTTCCAAGATTCTGAATCAATTCACAAATCTGTCAATTCATAAAAATCCATTTTTAATATTAAGTGGATGGAACTAGAAAGTCAGAGGTATCTTGTGGTTCATCTTCAGAAAGAGCATGTGAGTCCTCTTTGGACTTAATGACTTACAGCATTTCACAAACTGCAGTCGGCTCAGGTGGGTGAAGCATCACTCGGACTGCAGTGTGTTTGGTTTTGTACAGTGTTTTGGAGGCTGCAGCAGAGCGACTGTTCTCCACTGCTGGAGACACAACTCAGCACAACGCTCTGCTTTTTCCCTGTAATCCAGAGCCTCATCAAGACCAGTTAGCTCAATGTTTAATTTGCAGCTCAGAGGACAGAGGACCGGAGTTGGTGGTTTGGCACACAGTGCTCTTTTTCTATCGAATCCAATCGTTTGGAATTGGGAATTAACTTGTATTGAATGGGACTGCCAAGGAATGAGAAGTGTAGCATTCTCTGATGGCCAAGGGCCATGGAACCTGACGAACTTTTTAGGATATATGTCTGACTACTGACTGCTTGCCACTTGACCAAAATATAAAGGTCATGCTGTGAAATGTTACTGCTCCAACTATGTATTGCACGGTAGAAGATTTGAAAAAGCATTGATGGAGTAAAAATGAAACATGACAATTAAGTTTAGTTTTTGTTGTTATTTGTTAACCTCTAATAAATAAAACAATTGATTTAGGGAGAAGTATAAATTTACTTTGGGCATGTAGATTTCTGACCCACTTGACCAGCTGGAAGAAGAACATTAACAATGAACCCTGAAAGTAATTAAATGTTGTTAATGAACGGCATTCAGTGGCAAATGCCGATTATGAACATTGTTCACAGACAACTTTTTTTTTCCCACCAACAGAACCACAAAGTCGACAATACCTGCTGAAATATTTTTATTGTTAAGTTTAGGCACATGTGGTTATGGTTGGGGAAAGATACTGTGACCTGGACAGAAAAAGTCAGCAAAGATGTTATTAAGAACAACTGACAATGTATTTATTATTTAAACTAAGCTGCAAGCCCTAACCAAAGCACTTTCAGGTTTTTCTCTAGGGTTTCAGAAGACTTAGGTGCTGTCTGGGTTCTAGCATTTTACCTACATTTGTCCAAGACTTGGCCGCATGGGTGGGGCAATAAAAAACATAAAAATTCAAATGATTTTGGACCATTATTGCTACCATATCTGTGTACAAAACTAACATTTTAGTTAGTTTTGATGCTCTACACATTACACATTAATTTGGCTTAGGTGCTGCCCCTAAGCCTTATCATGGTAGGGGAAAGCTGACTTTAATTGTGAACTAACCCCTAACAGGATACAAACTCTGTTCTCTTGTATCCAAGTCCTGGACTGAAATGTTAAAATAGTAGCAGATCCTTCAATGAGAAAATCTGTTTTGCTGCAACAAAATCAAGGCATTTATTAGATTTGTATCATTACATAATGTTGACAGCATTATGTTTGTAACAAAACAAAATTTGAGTTACAATTTTAGTTAAAGAGGAACATAACTGCTGCATGACTGGGTTGGACAGTTGAAATATTAAAGAGTGCTTGGGGACTTGCTTCATATTAAAGATATAGAGTAAATCTTCACTGTCATACACACAAGGTGTGCAGCCCTCATGGGTTTACAAGAGATCACAAACATAATTGCGGTGGTCAAAATTTTTTCTTACATTTCATTCCAAAATCCAGTTCCTTTACAGCTCAGTCCCAAATGAAATACTCTTCTCTCTCAGGTTTGGCAAAAAAATCTGCAACAAAAAAAGGTTCCCTTCTTGAAGCACAACTCAAGTAAAAAGAAATCAACATAAAGGGAGGACATTTCACTAAGGAGTACATCCCTTATGTCCTCATAGACAGGACAGTAAAACAACAAAACATGCATTTCCATGCGTTTGATGCATTAGTTAGGCCTTTAGTGATTCGTTGTCTTTATCTGCTGATTAGCTGTCTCTTTGTTGGCGTTATTTCAGAGAAGCTGCTGGGAACTGCCTTAACAGCCACATCAAAATAGTTTTAGCAGGTCATGATAACACTCATACTGGTTCAAATAATTGAACTAGTGTGTTTTTCATTCTGATGGAACTGTACAGACTTGGTTTTGGTCTTTGTATCAAAACATGTGCCATAAGAGTAACCTTTACCCTTTACTTTATTTACAGTGTATACTACCATTTATTACACAAATAAATTTCACATTGAAATTAGAAAGCTCCAAGCTT
>JAPQRN010000019.1:14788587-14838601 GCA_037367275.1 Coranthus polyacanthus | reverse complement strand
CTTTACTTTATTTACAGTGTATACTACCATTTATTACACAAATAAATTTCACATTGAAATTAGAAAGCTCCAAGCTTTCTGTGTTTAGCAAAGCATGCACTGTTGTTGAATACCAAAATTGGATATATTTTTGAAACAGATGGCCAGGTGCTCATATGGGAACCTGAGCTCTTCTTCACTGAATATGAAAATGTTGAACAGGTGGTCCCAGATTCTCCATTCCTGGCTACGGCTTTCATTAACACACTTTTCTTCTTCTAGTAATAATAAGCTTACTTGTGCCCTCTGAGATAGCACAGACAAAAGAGCTGCTTCTTCTGTTTAAAGGCAGAAAAGTAGCATACTGTAGCCTTGTGTATTATTACACACAACCCTCCATACCACAAACCACAAGCGACACACACTCGCATAGCGTTAACATGTTTTACGACCAGGATTCATTGTTTATTGTTACACAACTTAGTTTAATGTGTGCATCTTACAACAACACCTTCTCATGCTCTAGATGCATCGTAATCAGGCTCATTATTGTGTATTTCCGGGATAATGCTTTATGAAAACATAGTTTTACTAGTTTTAGTTCGCTGTTGTCATGTTTTCATAGTAGAATTGCTGGGTTCTTCAGGGCATGGACTTTTATGCCTCTGCTCTGGTGACAGACGTTTTTTCAGGTTGTCCATTCGTCCCATTCTTGTTTCTGTGATATCTCAGAAAAGCCTTGAGGGAGTTTCTTTAAATTTAGCTAAAATTTTCTCTTAGACACAGCGATGAACTGATTAGAATTTGGTGGTTAAAGGTCAAGAACACTGTGAAATCATAATGTTCTGCTCTTTTTTGGCCATTATTTAACACCATAAGTCAGGATCAGAAGGGGAGATTGTGACCATATTTTACACCAGACCAATTCTCAAATGAGAATTAGTCTGAAACCTCTCGCTTCATTTTCGATCTCCAAATGGCTCTGGACACAACTGGAAAAACCTACAACGTATTAGAGAAGAAACCTGTGACAGTTGATAAATTACAATTTCCAAATCCTTGTGTTTGTTTTGTCCGGGGTTTGTTTTAGTGAAGAAGATATTTTGGTTCACACCTCCACATAGTAGGTGATGGTAATGCACCTTAACGCTCACCATAAATCAGAAAGAAGTAAAAGTTCCTTCTGAGCATGACGAACCCTGTGGAGGCGACCCACTCCCTCTGTAGATATAAATGACTCATACTAAGGTAATGAAAACTCAACAATGATGTATTCAATTTCTGCAATTAGGTCCTCCTAAATCTTACAGCTGTAATAGTATACTGTACTGTCTTTTAGAGGCAGTATAAAAGAGTATATAGTTTGGTTCACACTGATGTGATAGTGGACTCAAAAGACCATTCCACATCAGCTGTAGCCGTCTTGGTTATTTTAAAGGGCCTTCAATGGCACAAGGGTTTCTCATCATATCAAACCTGTGCCACATCAGATAAACGGTTGTGAAATCTGTTGGAATGTGAGAGACTAAACGGATCTAGAGCAATGAAACATTAACTCTGAGGCAGATGTGTCTGGTTCATGGGCTAATGGGGTTGCATTTTCACACGGAAAATGTGTCAGGGACAATCAGTTTTATATATAGAAAGAGCTTATATTTGCTGTTAGGCATTGGCAGTCTTCTGTACTTTCATATTATCCTATCAACATTAGAATTTATAGACAGACAAGTGGATTGTGTTACGTGTTTGGGGAGTGAGGTTGATATTGGTATCTGAAATAAAGTTGTACTTCTCACAGATATTAAACTAACTTTACTTCACCAGCTGGAAGAGTTATCATAGAGCAGACATTTAGAAAAACGCTTAGAACAGACCTATAGATATTTAAAGGTTTCCATGCTATACCAAATGTGCTTAGCATTAAACTGGGTTTCAGTCGAAGTGTGAGAGTGTGACTCAAGGTGTCTTTATCTAAAAATATTGAAGTGATTTTATTTTGTTTCTTGTTGTGCACCTCTACAGTTTTAATGCTTCTTTCTGATGGCTCAGAGTTTGTGCTAATGTCAGGAGAAAAAATGAGAAACAAGAAACAAGTCGTATAATTTCTCTTCAGTTATGGATGATATTTGGTTCACATGATAGTGAATGCAGCCGGGCTGTCTCGTATAGATCTACTAAAATTCAGCTTTATCATTAAAATGTACAATTATAGATCTCACAAAACATCCTGCACAGAATAAACCTGTGTGGATTCATTATAAAGATAGTAAGATGCCTCTTTTTTTACACAAGGGTCATTCCATGTGAAATAACCGGAGGCCTTCGGGAACATTTTGTGAAAGCTGGTGATTTGAGGTGGATTTACCCACAAAGACAAATATTTCATTGAGTCAGCTTGATCTATTAGTCAGCCTTTTGACAAATGAATTATAGAAATACCCATTTCTATTGGGGTTTTTTGAAATTAATTGCAGTAAGAATATAAGCAGAAAGAAAGCTGCACTTATTTGTTTGTTTATTCAGGTAGTCATTTGAGCATAGCAAGCAAAGAACTCAAGTTTGAGCACGTGGGTAGTAAAGGTTAAAGCCAGCTAAATGCAGTTAAATGCTGATTATGAGCCAAGTTAGATTTCCTTTTAGCTGAAAAGTTCACATTTTGAGATAAAGAGAATTAACAAAAAACACCACTGAAGCATAGAAGTGGACCGATAGAGACCACCTTAAATGACTGGCTTACGACTGCACTGTAAAATTTACTTACCAAAGAGGGCTCTCGGTTTCTCACAGTGTTTGTTTGGATTCTTGGCTCACAGTTTGTTTGTTTGGGCCAGATTCTTGAAGCACACATCAAATCGACGGATGACTAGCGAGGCTGGCTGCCAGCTGAATTTTAAGAACAGTTTTGCTTCACTGTAGAATTTAAAATGCTTAACTATTTCTTGGGCTTGACTCAAGCTATAGCCAAAGAGTTATGTTATGTAAATGGGCAAAACTGCTATATCAGGGTAATGCACCAGAGATTTTATGATGTCCTCCTTTTTAGGAAAATGTTGTAGTCTCCTTTTGTTTCCTCTATTTTTCAGTGGCCATACATTTCAGTCCTTAATACCAGCCCACTGTTTGCAAGGTAAACAGCACCTCAATGGAAACGTCTTTAGAAATATATAAGACCTTGAGTTTGATTCATTCATTTTGCTCAGCGCTTTTGTAACTCGTTAATCTCAACGTATGTCTGCTGTCACTGTTTACACAGCATTCAGGATTCACAGATAAAATGATTCCGAAAAATATAGCTTATTTGCAAAATACCATCATAAACGTCTCTATTTTGCACATAAAATATGCTTTTAGTGCATGACACCTGTCCAGGGCGGAGTCTGCCAGCATTTAAAGTGTTAGGTTAGCCTACTTTAACCTGCGGGAGTTTGTGTACATGTTTTGCGGCCACTGAGGAAATAAACAAAGTTGGATGTTAAACGAGTTCAGATCAGTACAGTAACTCAACCTCTGGCTGTAGCAGATGTCAGACATAGATTACGCAGATGCTTTGCCAAAGCAATGGTGCAAAACATAGTTGTGGCGGGACAAATTAGACTGTGGAGTCTAGGTAATTAATGGGAAACGGCACATTTGTGTGATGTTGCATCAGGAAGCACAATTTTTTCTTAGGTATGGAAATTTTATACTGAATGATGATGCATTTTTCAATGATATCTAAACAATTTGGTCGGTGCCATTAAAGCAACAAAGTTCAGTACCCAGCCCTACGCCTGTCAATATGAGACACGCCACTGCATATGTAAATGTTTTCCTTTTTAATTACAGTCTAATTTGACCCATTTAGTCATAATCAAAGTCCATATTTACAGATAGTGACAGCTCTAATTTTTGCACATTCTAACCTGACGTGGTGTAATCAGAAAGATAGTTCAACTGCGGCTCAGTTGGATGGGCATAAACGTTAAAAATGAATGATTACTGTTGCATTTGCTTACATGGTTCCTGAAGTGTTTTACATTCATAAGCTCTGCACTGTTGCTATTATCAAGGGACTACCCTTCATTAACATCAGATGAATGAGGCATGTCACAAGGGTAATCTGTCTAATTTCCTCTCTTTCGAATGCCTGCATTCTGTCTTTCTTTCTTCATTTTAACTCCCTTTTTCCAACAGTAGACATGGGATACAGTTTCAGCATCACGGTATATATATTTTTGCCCAGTCTGACTTCAGTAGATAACATTCAATGACTTATGATGTTGAGGTGGACATGCCCAAACGGCCAGAGCGAGATGATGTAGCATCTGAAATAAATCTTTTGCTTGTGATATCTATCCTAAAGATGCTATCACAAACAGAAGCACAGAGAGGAGATACTCTATCACCGAACGGGTCGTTTTATGCCATCAAAAAGTGAATTGCTATGTGTACCAGACTCACACATAAAAAGAAAGCTATACTTGTAAATTCCTTTCTTGAAGTGATACTCCACCCATAATCAAAACTTTAAGTATCAGATATTCTCCTGTTGGCTTGAAAGTTAGCTGATTACAGAAGGTTGTGCCATTGTGCTATTTTATTATATTATTTGCTTTATTTTCTAAGCTGGTTCCATCATGTTAAGACTGACTTACATTAATGCAGTGAAATAAAATCTGTGCAAAATATACACTTCACTCAATATGAAATAATGAAAAAAAATATACCTTGGTACAATTCCTTTTTTTTTTCTTTTTTTTTTTTAAATCTTAGCTACAGCCGTGTGCTTCATTCACTTGTTTTACAATGTATGGTATTGGTAACAGGTGGACTTAAACTATCAAAAAGACAATAAAAACAACTCCTACCATATAGTCCACTTTCTGCTAATTGTATCCTGTAACACACATGCGTTCATAATATGACAAAATACACTGATCCTGCTTTAACCACCTTTAATCCACCAGATTTTACCCACATCCTCATTTAAAAAACATCCTCTTACAGATCACTTACCTCTAAGTAATCTGAGCAGCCAGCCTATAATTACGCATTAGCACCATTTAATGATAATATACAGTAGAGTTTTGACGTTGTGACAAGTGACAAGATGGACAGGCGCCCCCGTGGCTCACCTGGTTGCACGTGTCCCACATGGGCTGAGGCCCGGCATGTCTTTCCAATGCTCCCTTTCACACGTTTCCTGTCTCTCTCCACTTCAACCAACAAATGAATCATCAAATGCTCCCATGGGTCTTATCTTTTTTTTTTCATCATTTAAGTTTTTATTAATTTTCAATCAAATATAATACAAAAATGACACAACAAGAACACAACAGTTAGTTTCAGAGTTTCATAAGAAGCCGACTCAGTCATAAGTTTAAGCCACGTCATCTGTGATCTGTGTGGACTCGTCCAGTCGCGTAGAATAAATCTGGCTGCTACAATAAAACCGGTCACTGCCAGCCCAAACTCTGCTTTAGAACGTCCTGGAC
The DNA here is from genome assembly GCA_037367275.1 of Coranthus polyacanthus. Lineage (NCBI taxonomy): Eukaryota > Metazoa > Chordata > Actinopteri > Kurtiformes > Apogonidae > Coranthus > Coranthus polyacanthus. The sequence goes on along the minus strand of JAPQRN010000019.1, from coordinate 14,833,148 downwards.
ATGTCATACAAAAAGACTTGAACATTGAATTTGATTTCCTGGGGACTAACAATTACCACCTGATTTTGACTCATCACAATATAGAAAAGATATAGAAAGGATGAAAGGAACGACTACAGTGTAGCTCTTATACATTTATGTATGGATTGATTAAACAGGCTTTGTCGTGACAGCAGTGGGGTCGTGTTTTATTCCTCAGTTACAGTACAGGCAGTTCATCTTTATCAGTAGTAATTTAGTTTGGTAACTTTGTGTCTGGTCCATTGACACACTTGCTAGCGAAGTGCATATTTCTAATGCAGACACTGTGAGCATGAATCTATTTTATTGAATCAATGCTGCTCTGCTGGCTCGAAAGGTGCTACATGGCTTTACAATGGAATGGAAAATAACGGCGTATTGAACTGGCATATGATAGAGCAATTGCAACCTTTGTTCACAGCTCTGCAGATGTGTTTGATAGTTGCCATCTAGTCACATGTTTACACTCTGAGGATGAAGGCCTTTTCTTCAACAATTGTTGTCTCTCTCCGTGAGAAACTGGAGCACAGAATGATACACAGCTGAGCTGTGATCACCTTCGACAAGGAAAGTGAAGAGCAGAAAACAAGTAAATAAGATACGCTTAAGATGGAAAGATTAGATTAAGACAACCTTAGAATGATTAAGAGGATGACATAGATACCCTGGCTGGATTTTGAGATGGACTTGGATTTGTTTTAAGCAGCAGGAGCAGATAAACAGCCATCAGTCAATTAAGGATAAAGCCTTCCAAAAAACAACTAGTTTAACTTTGCTTTCCAATTAATCTTCTTTGGGTGACGCTGAGGGTCATATAGTGCTGCATAGTGAGCAGTAGCCAAGTGGAAGATTAAATAAGAGTCCAAACAACCGGGGACCACTGGGGCTAAAGCATTTAACCAAACCCTTCCGTTACTGCACAGATGCTTTTGGCCAAACAGGATTTGAGCACTTTGTTTTTCTTCAGGAATTAGACAAATATCTGACTTATTTTTCAAAGTGATCACAGATGAAACATTGATTCCCAAATGTGTCCAATTTAGCCTCACAATCTGCTTTGCTGAAGTTTGACATTTAACCTTTAACATCCCCTCTTTTCATTCCGTGTGCTTTCGTTTAGGGTCACAGTTAGGGTTGTCACAGAAAGGCTGAGGGGTTAGGGTTATAACAGATGAACTGTGAGGCTAAAATGCATGTATTAGGCTTTATTTGAAAGGGAATATCTCCTAGTTCATGTGTTAAGCATGTGGCTAAAACAACCTAAACTACATCAGTTTAAACACGGCTCAACTGTAACCCTAACCGTGACCCTTACATGAATGCTGGTGACCTGGTAGATGATGGTTTAAAAAAAAGTCTTCTGCTGTGGGAGAATGTTGCTCCGTGATGTGTGGATCAAAGTAATCAAATCATATTGTTGAAATCTGAGGTTGTTTTTTTAGTGACTTACTTGGAAAAATGCCACCGTTTCCCCCTGCAAACAAAGATTATCAACTTGTAATCAACCTCAAGCTTTTCACTGCTGAAAGTCTTCAGAATAACAGTCTCCAGCAGTGGCTGAGAACCTTATGTGAGCTTAGCCACTGGTATTACAAGTGTTTAAGCGCGTATGAGGAAACCCTGGCTCAGTGTGACATGATGAAGTTATGGGCCTAAAGCTGCTCATTGTTATGTATCTGTGGTCCTGCAGTCCAGTGCTGCAGAATCCAGAGAGGGTGAAGGAAACAGCGGTGTGGTTGCCAACCCACAGGGCCTTTGCCTTTCCTAAGAAAAGAGTGTACAATTCTAACAATGCCTGTAAGTTAAGACAAAAGGGGTAAAGCACCCAGGCTTTTTGTCAGCCTCTTTTTAATAGAGGCCAAACCCAAATCTAAATGATTCAGATACAATTGCAAAGCAGAATCCCAGTCTGCCTCCATTGCTTAAATGCTAGCTCAAGTATTTAAAAAAAAAAAAAAAGCTAAGATGAAATTGTCATGAGCTTAGTTTTACACTTATTCATGTCTTTATATCCGGTGCTGTGCTAAGGGGATTCTCTAGCAAAGTCATCTGTATTCTGTAAACAAAGTGTTATTGATGAGTTGGTTCTATGTGGCTTTGCCAGTGAGCGAGCCGGGGAAAGGGATTATGTCCCCAAGCCAAAACCCAATAGAAGTTTGAATGAGGGGATAGATGTGCAGAGCTCATTGTAGCGGTAGAGGATAAGCTGTGTTCAACACTAAAGTAACAGCTCAATACCTGTGATATGAAAAGGTTTGGAAATCTCTGACTCGAAATGTCCTCTTTTTACTGTCACAGAATGATAAATCTGCAAAATAATTTAACTTTTTCTGTTAGTGTGCTAAAGGTAACAGAAATGGCCTCACTCTGTTTTGCAACAACCATTACTTGATGTGTTTTTGATCATACTTTGCTGAAAGCTCATAATTGAAGGAGGTTTTTTCTGGAGAGACCTTGATGAGGTTTCTTTTACTGAAGGATTTAAGCATCTCCACTGTGTAAGGCAGGAAAGGTGTAACTACAGCATCATATAGTGGAGACAGTACGAAATCCAGCAATCCACTAATCCGCCATTCTTACAGTGTAGGGATTATAGCTTTCCTGACTTCTCTGCTTTTAACATCTTGTTTTCCATTCATTTGTCCACAGTTTGGCTTCAATCGCCACTGTCATTCCACTAAGATGGATGTTATTTTGTGCTTAACGTTGCATCTGGGCAGCAGGCGTAGTGCTAGCATCTTGTTTACAACCAGTCTAAAATATTTTTCCACTCATTAGCTAAATGGTATTTGATACCCATCTCTCTCTGTAAAGAGTGTAGATGACAGTTATATTTTTGTCCAAGTGTATGACTGCTAGAAATAACTGCCAAATGTGCTGTCTTTGGAAAAAAAATCTGTTTATGCTTTTAGAAAACACACAGAAGCTCACGCATGAAGTCAGAACTGACCAGAAGAATTGAAATTGACAATTGAAATGAATTAGAGGCTGCACTTTACTCACAAGTAAAATTATTGAAACGTGAACTTTTCTTCTAGGGAAGCACTGGTGCAATAATGATATTGGATATTGGTCCGATACTGACTCAAATAGCAGGACTGGGTATTGGTGACAGTGTGGTCAGTCTGTTAAATTCTGTGTATACATCTATGTACACATACTTCGTCAGGAATCTGAATTGTGCTGCTAGACCCATATATTTTGCTAGAAGGAGAGGGAGGGAGCTAACCTCAAATGGTCAGCAATGAAACGGTTACTATGTGAAACAACGTCAATCTTTGACATCGACTACACAAAATGCCCAGTTTTGATGAATATTTGGATCATGCAATAAGTCAGGCCTGCTTGGTTCTTTGTGGCAGGGACTTAGTTGTTTTGCTTCCCCATATGCAAATGTTCCACCAAAACAAGTTTACCCTGAAATACTTTGCAAAGGCAGATAATTGTGTTTGGTTTAAAGACAAGGCGAGCTAGAGAGTTTCCCCCTCCTATTCTAGAATGATAATGGGTTCAGCCAGAGCTTTCTCCGGCGCTGGCATAGCACTGTAACAGTGTGGAGAAAGGTCTGGCTATGCTAGACGAACAGTTTGGAGATATTTCTTGCTTGCTATGCCAACAAGTTCTACTGCTATTTGCAATATCTCCAAAGGCAATGTTTCGAGGGTTGGCCGTACATACAGCATGATATAACACACCCAGCTTAATCAAACACCTCCAGAGAAATCATGCCAAAGAAAATGAGGAGTTCAACCAAACAAACAAAAAAAGTTACAATTCGCAGAAGCAGTTAACTTTACATCGACAAAGCTGAGCAATATGCAGAAACAAGAAAAAAAAAATCATTGCAATCATTTTGACAGATAACAATCGAGATATGAGTTCCCAGTTAGGTGGGAATTATGTTTTTTGCATTTCATTTCCATGGAAAAAAACTGCAAAATGATGATATGATTTTTGCTTTGGTCTGAATCAAACAAGCATGTTCCCTTATATTTGGACAGTATGATTTCAATGGCCAGGGCATCTCTGTAGAACCACAGTGCTTCATTTATAATGGCATGTTGTGAGACATCAAAATTGCAACTCCTGCGATTTGGATATTACACTTGGTCGTATTGTGATTTCAGTGATTTTTCCATTTGGCCCTAGTGAGAAAATCCCCAGTGATGGTGTGAAAGGTTTTGAATTCATTGCTCTGGATGAACAGGGCTTCCACCACCTGACTGACCGAACCACGGTACAGTTTACCATGATTTATTATTTAAATTCATTTAGTAAATGTATGTGTTTATTTGTTATATTTGTCTTACAATCATAGGAAAGCAGTTTCTAGGGTGAGCATGGTATTGCTTTACACATAAAAGAATGATACCAGTCGCTTCCACACACAGTGAAACACACAGCTTATTAATTAAACACTGGTACTGGATCATGCGCATTATCGACCCACACCCAAAGCCTGGGCATCAGTATCAGGACCGAAAGAAGTCAGATTGCGCATCCCCATTAGTTTCCTCAACACATTTTGCTCAGTATGTTTGTAGTTTTTCAGTCCGACTTATTAAAACTGCCAGGAAAAACAAACCAACTAGCAAAGAAAAAAATAAAATGTCTTCAAACAATAATCAGCCTCCTATATATTTGTAGTGTGCTGCAATAATTTTTACGGTTCTATTCATCCTGGCCTTTAAAGGATACCTCCCAGTTTTTCTAGTGCCAAATCTTTTTTCATACTGTCCTTCCAACACAACTCAGTGTGGATTGATGACAGCATGTGCAATCTTCTCATATACACCATTTTTCTTCAGCTTCACTTCAGCCCATTTTGCCATAATTGATACTTTCAATCATCACACCTGGACTCATTTCCAGTGGTGTATTCATATTAAATTGTAACATTAAGTCCTTTATTTCTATTTTTAGGGTTGGGAATAATGATTTGATTTGAACAGTAACACATATTGCAGCTCTACTGTTCCACTGTACGATTGTACAAATACAGGGCTAGATGTATAATAAAACTATGTATTCAAACCTGATTTACAGCACGTACACCGCACACATACCATTATAAAGACACACAAAGCTGACAGTCTGATCCCCCAAATTACAGGCCTGCCTTCCTATTTTATCATATTTCATCGCTCGAGTCTTCAGCAGCACATGCAGTTACAGTCGTACGGTCAGACAATTGACCTGTTTGTGAGTTTAGGATCATAATTATGTCTGTCCAAAGAAAACTGCGTCCTGTTGCAATTCATACTTTTCTCGTGAGAAGAGGATTCCTGTCTGTCCATGTCACCATAAATTATATTTCTGAAAGTTTTTCGAGAGTCGTTGTCTTTTTTATTTTTTTCAGAGAAACCCGAGTTAACTTAATTATCACCTAGCCTTGCACCCTAAAGTGAAACACCCAGATATATGCGTGTCACAGTCAGAGGCTTCTCACTTTCACCATTTTGCTTCATTACGCATCTTTAGAAAGACGCCGTCGACCACAGTGAACAAGTATGGAAAATAGAGGGTAGCTGCTGTAGCGCTTCTTACCAGCAGACCCCGCTGAGAGTTCCTCCTTAACATCGAGTGCTCATTTCGGAAATGAAAGGCAGCAATTAACACATCAAGGTTGAAGATGGTGCCGTGCTTTCTTTTTTTTTTTTTTTTTTATAAACCCTCCAGCCCGTGCAGGTAGCGACAGCAAAAAAAAAAAAAGTCATCCTTTTGTATGATAAGCGTTTCCTTTGCTGTGATAAGAGGCTCGAGGATAACAGCTGTCAGATGAGGCCAATTAATGACAGCTTGATGTGATGTTTTATCTGTTCAAGGCAAGTCCGCACCCTCCCTCTCACTCACTCACTCACTGTTGTTCCCTTCCAGATAAGCTTTACTTTGTTGACTTTGCCTGAATCCGTTCCAAAACCAAATGCGCTTATTAGCTACCTATCCGAGAGTGACATACGTAGCTATGGGCCAGCGTTGAATAATGGTCCTTCATTGTCACCTCTGTGCTTTCTGGATTAATAATTTGATTTAATTTTCAAGCACATCATAGGCACAAGCACACACAGCTGTTTGGCATTTTTGGAGGCAAGGACCAGTCTTGCCTCCAAAATGTTCCACTTGAAGCTCAGCAAGGCAGTTTAGTAAATTACTCATCTTCGCAGTTATTTATTTTTCCATGCGCTGAAGAAGACAACAGGAAGTACAAGATGTTCTTAAAAGCCTGTTTTCAAATAGTTTTAATTGGGTGTAATCGTCCTGACTGACTACACTCACAGTGCTTTAATTGTATTCTTCACAAATAAGGAGAATCAGTGATGCAAAACACTACGGTTGTCACAATAATGAAATTTTAGCTGACGCTTAATTGTCATACAAATAATTGTGATTAGCTGTTTAATTGTCTTTTTGTGTTGATTTTATTCCTCTTGTATAATAGAAGCTTAAAGTAGTTTAATTATACACATACAATACACCTAATGAACAAGAAGATGTTTATTATCATTGAGCATAAATAAAAACTGCATCTCTGTTTGCCCTTAAGGCTTCGTAAACAAAAAAACTGCTCAGAGCAGATGTGACATAAATAATAATTTAAATATACAAAGACGATTACTGAAATATACAGAGAGAATACTGATAGTGACAGGTGAGATGACGTCACTGAAGGAGCTCCAGTCAAATCTCAAATGGTGGAAAACGGCATGGGAATAGTGATGGGAACATGACATTTCTGCAGCTAAATGGAGCCGATTACCACAATTAACAAAATAATTGCAGCCTATCAGAGTCACCAGTGAGTTAACGTTGGGTCAGTATGCTCTGATCACGCAACTTTTCTTGTTTAATCTGCTTTTATAAGTCATTCGGTCTGACATTTCTCCTTTCAGTTATCAAAGCAAAGGAAACAATAAACAGTAAATAATAGAAACTCTCACAATCTGAGTGCCAATGAGCTATAGTCATTTCCTGTATATCACTAGTTTATTAGAAACAAAAATATAGACACTTTATGACCCAAAGGGGCACACTTCCCATTTTGCTTAGACATCTGATGCACGCAGTCTACATATTATTATTTAAAGCATATGTGCAAGTAGTTTTTCTTCATGGCCAGAATATTAATGGCAAAATTGACCGAATTAAGGTTAATGTAGAACCATTTTGCACATAGTTAAATATATACTACACACGACCCTTCACATTTAAATAAAAGTAACTACTGCCTTTTGCTTTGGTACGTTTAATAGATTTCACCCATAATAAGCTGTAGTCTGGAGCTGTGGGAGAGTATTTTGAAAGAAAAACATGCCAAAGGATTAATCACACAATATTTAACCAAAACACACAACTCATTGAACATTTAAATATTATTTTTTAGAAGATTCTCTGCCTTTGTCTTTTGTATTGCAGGATTAAATTGCTCTACACTATGCTAAACCTAACGAGACTTCTTTTTTTTCCTTTTTTTTTTTACATAATGGTTTCTTTGTGAACTTTGACAACATTGTGAAATCAATGTGTTAGTCTTCTCCTGTTATCAGCTAAAGATTTGCCATTTATGACTCCATCCTATAATCCTCCATACCTGAACCTTTCCTATTGCAATCAGCAGAAGGAACACAATGCTTGTCATTTATTGATTTAATGAAAATGTGAACTATACGCATCCTTTCTTTGTTTATTGTTGATGCAAATATATATATTTTTAAAGTCTGCTATCCACCACAGAGGTACGCGGGAGATGGTTAATGTTGTGTTGTGATATATTTACAGCTGTCAGTCACTAACCTCCTGAGACTCAGATAAGATAAACTCCTGAGACGTCGCATCTTACCACTTGCAGTATCAAGGAGCACATACTCCAGTCATGCAAGCCATCCAATTCTATTTGATACATCCCAAGCCAATACAAGCTGTCAGTCAGCATTAAAGTCAAGATTCACATATTTACAGAAAAGTTGTGCTGCTGTCATTAGGGAGCAAAGGCCAAAAACTCAAGTAAACTACTCAACAGCTGTTCAAAAAAAGTCATGCAAATCTTGTTATGGAGTTTTGAGGCGTTACTTTAACAAACATAGCTATTATCTAGTGGAATAAGTGGTATTTTTTGGTGTAGGAATAACAGTCTTTTTTTTTTTCGCTTTAATTGTATAACTCTGCAGATGATTGATAAACACAAAAGAGATGTGGAGTCATTTTTGCTGCAATTTTGTCTCTTTTTGTTTATAGGTGTTAAAACATTACATTAATTAACGTGGAAACAAGATGCAATAATGTTTTGTATAAGCATGCCCAGAGAGTCAGAAAGTAATGTTAACTAGAGTCTCTCTTGTGTGACGCAGTAAGTATATTTTTAAGTAGGTTTGAAATTTTTTAATTAGGTTGCAGGTCTATTGGTCACTCTGCTGAGGTGGAAACATGTCTTTTGCACCTAGCAACAAAAACACAAATATCTTTTGACTTATACCCCCAGTAACAAATAATGGCAGGTCAAATGCCTACTGTTAAAAAAGCAGAAGACAGGTACACACAGTTTAATGTACTATAAGTACTGTAAGCATTATACACACCTGCTAGCTAGCTACATAGAGGCATTCAGTTTGACATAAAACAGTTCAATGAAAGCAATACAACTATCTTTTCATTTCTCACTTCAGTTTCTGGAGTGCTTTTTTCCCTCTCTTTGGTCAGGAAGGTGGTGTTGGAGTGGTGGGGGTGGGGTTATTCATCGTTGACTACAAAAAGACCACCTAGCTATCCGCTCTGTGGCCCGTCCTGCCAGTTAGTGCTGCTCCTGGGTGCCCACCCACCAGTGATTTAATTTTCCAATTATGGTGACAAAAACTATGCAGCACTCATATTCTCCCAAGACCGGTTCAATAACGTTACCCAGAAAGCTATGGGTTTTGTTGTTTTGCTTTACCTTCTATCTTCCACTTTCCCTCTTCAGATGTCACACGTACCAAAAAGTACCCGTTATATGTCATATGTCACTGACTTATTAGCATATTTGACTATACTTGAGATGTCAATCAAAATGTGATCTTGAGAAATGATCTGAACAGTAAAATAAGCCGTTCTTGAAATAGGTTTTGAGTTCTTTTGAGTTTATTTTCACTCAGCTTTTCGTGGCTACTTTGTGGATAATGAAACAGTAAACATTGATATCATCAAATGCATTTTCCAGAGGCTTTAAAAAAAAAAGAAATAATAAAAATAGATGACAAAGAAGACATATAAGTCATATTTGAATTAATTATCATAAATTCCAAATGTGTTCAAATGTGGACAAAATGTAACGCTGCAAACTCGTCAGATAAAGAATGACAATCATTTATTGAAGAGTTATTTCACCCCATACTTTTAAAATGTATGGGGTACTATGTCACATATTTCAGTTCAGTGAAAGCAGTAGAGCCATCTTTTCATTTCTCACTTAATATTCTGGGGTGTTTTTTTTTTTTCTTCTACTCCTGGCGGGGGCCAGTGGGGGGTGGGGTCGTTCCTCTTTGTAGTAGTCACACTTGGAAATCTCATTTGTAATGGTTATCAACCAGTTGAGGTCTTCACAATAGCTAATGGGGAAAACAAATCGTCTATTTGCCATGTTTATCATTTGATTAACCTTCATATTATCCCTCTGTGTAATTAGCCTAATTAAGAGAGGCCTTACACTGAATGTCTGATAGGACGTGGTCTGTTTCTGGTGGACCCTCTCTTTTTGTCAAATGCACCTGATAGTCAAATTTCCTCACGCGGATAGATGTGAAACAAAGAACACACTGTGACACTGGTAATATAGAACCCATATAGAATAAATAACCGTTGAGGTCCGTTGCTCCAACCTGCCCAACAAGTTTGTTGTGGTTTCTCTGGGGAACATTTGCTGCCTGTCTGCTTCTGTCAGTCTTGAACGAGCTGCCTCTCGTCTGAGCGTAGACTGGATGGGTTGTGAGTGATACCCTCTTCTTCACTAAGCTCTAAGCACAGCTGCTTTGACACAACAAAAAGGTGATTTTGCCTGCTAGCTTTCCCCGCTCCCGTTGTCAGGGCTACTTTGTGTTCATGTGCCAGGACTGACTCGCAGTAGGTGATCTCGAGACTGAAGTGTTGAGACAGGACGGGCTGTTGTTGGTATTAGAGGTGAAAGCGCTTCACTGTAATGTATTAAGACCTCAGAGCACTTTTTTCACACAGTTGACCCAGACCTTTTTGTAACTGGTAGTTTTATTTCTTTGTGGAAGCTTCTGTTCCTCCCTTATGAAATGTCTCCAGATGGCCAAATCTTGACATTTACTTTAACAGTTTACTTTATTTGGGCTGCTTCAAACCCTTTCTAGAAATCTGTTGTAGCAAAAAATAATCATAACGGAACCTGAACATAAATCTAAATAAAAATTCATAATCTAGTAGATCCTTTCCTATAGACTGGGTCCCCAAAAAAACAGACTTTCTCTTATTTTACTTACTGATGAGGGGTCTTTGTTTGTCCTTTATTCAGCATTGCATCCGCAAGCAATATTGTGTATCATGTGGCGTGAAGTCTTTCATGTGCATTTTATTACTCGAAGCCCAACAAACGTTCAATAAGGCACCTTTAATTGGGGGAAAAAAAGCTGATTAGCTAATTAAAATGACCAGTAAGTCTCTGCCTGACATGAAACCAAAATACGGTATGTTTCTCACAAACACAATTTACACATTAGGAGCCTTTCTTAATGTTGGACATTGTAGCTAACTAATCAGAAAGACATGTGATGCGTCCTGCACCACATGCAGAAGATAAGTTCTGCAAATGTATCGGGGTCATGGTCTGATCCACTTGAATAAAGCAGGGAGAAAATTATGAACGGGTTCTTTCTTTTTCTTTTATCCTTCTGGGGATTTACCCAGACCTCTCACTGTGTTAAGAATGGTCTTTGACTGTACCCTACATGTTTCGTAGAGATAAGTAGATAGAAGAGATTTGTAATAACTGTCTCAGGAAACTCGTGTCGTAAAGGGGTAAATTCATGCTTGCTTCATTACATTGCATTCATTATATTACACATGGTGACGCCTGAAGGAATGTACAGCATGTATATGATGATTTTGTAATTCTAGCATTAGAAGCATTGAATAAAATCCCATTCTTTTCTCTTGAGTTGGTGTCGAGGTGATCTTGCCGTGTAGCTGTACTGTTTGGAGTGGCTATGTTTCAGAACATGATGTTTGACTTGCCCAGTCCTCTGAAGCCCTGACACCGAGGTTGTGCTTCCAGTTTATTAAACTTTTAACACTTGCAAGAGGTCTTAAAACAGCCTTTTGCTTTTATTAATATGTCAACATGGCATGGTGTCATACTTGGAGCACTTTCAAATATTTACCCTCCTGCACAAAACATTTCCAGATCCATAATGACCACTTGAACTCTTTGCTCTTCCCTGTTTCCAAACAGCTGGATGTGGGGAGCAAGGTCTTGTATTTGTAATGTCGCATTAACCTCTTCAGCCATTCAACCAGCCCTCTTAAGCAGAGCGAGTCTGACGCAGAGAAGACGAGGCTTCGAGTTCTTGCAGATGGGAACCTTTAATTTTTAAAGGGTTTTCATCCGCATGGCTGATCCTCCGCACGTTGCGTCACAAACTGTGAGTGCTAATCCCAGTCGCCTACCACCCCTGTATTCGCTATGAAAAATCTGCCAGCCAAAGTGTATCTCCATCTTCATCTCTGCAGTGTCTTTTTGAAGTGATGTTTTGATCGGCGCCTAGTGAACCAAAGGCTGTGTAGTTTTAACTGAACTCGACTCATGGGACAAAACGCAAGGTGGAAGAAAAGCTGCATAATTGCCCTTTAAAGTTTCAGACTTGTAGACGCAGACACCTTTAGCACAGGACCTTTAATATATGGCAGTCACGTTTTTCAGGACACTTTCATTCATTTAGATTTTTTTTAGTGGTGCAGATAAGATGTTTACATCAATATAAAAGATTTTTCAAAATGATAACATTCCCTGAATTTGCTTCAAAATCCAATCAAGACTGTCTAGTCACTTTATATGAAGACAAACAGAAATTGAGCAGCAATAATATATTATATTAAATATGTTACTCCACCGCAATGGACTCACTGACTCCGTCATTATAGTGAGTCCATTGCGGTGGAGTAGTGATGTTCAAATGTAGGTTACATCAAACTAAGGCGATAATATTATTGTATGTATTATTTTCAAGAGACAACAACCACAGCTTGAAACTGAAGCCAGTGCAGAAGTATCTGAAAGTGTGAACCAAAAACTTCTGGCTCCAGTTGGCTCCCATTCAGAAAGTGTCAACTTTTCTTCAAAAATACTAAGTATGTTTTTCCCAGGAGTCAGTCTGGTCTCATTTGTTTTATATGGACTTACTAGTAAGTGTACTGGTAGTCATTTGTAAATTACTGCTCAGTTAATAAGGTTTTAGGGCTGATCAAGAGGTGAATTCCTGCCCCTTCTGGTGGACCACCATGGGAACTTATGTTGAGAAAAAAAGGTGGACAGTAGTCAATTGCGAGGGACGCATACATTTTTTTTTTTTTATCCTGTTTACACATATGATGTTAGTCGGTTTAAAAGTTAACTTTCCAAGTCAAGAGGTTTTTCTAATCATGTATTTTCAGTCTTATACACCATCATAACGTTTGCCCTCAATAAGCTATTCAGAGCCACTGATGATGCCACTGTAGCATCAGCATGACCAGACTTGTAGTGATTTTCACATCTTTTAATGCTTTTTCCTTTGCTCCAGAAGAAGGAAGTGAAATGTGCCAAGGTTTTGGTGTTGGTGACGTAACCTGTGCCACACGAGAGATGCAGTTCACGGAATGGTTTCATACAAAATTAACTGGTACTTTACTAACTTTACAATGAACTGTAACCTTCAGTTAGGTTTATTGTATTTCAAAATAATCTTTTATTGATTGATTGTGTAGTCACAGATTTGCGGGACTTCGCCTCTCACAGAAGTCCTGGATTTCTGAAAAAAAATAAAAAATAGATAGCTCTACTGTACTTGTGGTTAAGAAGTTACACTAACAAGACAGTTAAAGGATTTATTATGAAAATGTTTCATGAAGTTTAAAGTTACTTAATTACAAGACCCAGCCTGTCAGTACTATATAGATAAGTTAAATAATGTTAGCATTAATTCAGAATTGCATTATTTTGTCTTTCACCCAGCCTGCTAATTAGGCCAGCTAGCTTGCAATTTTTTGCATTTATACATTATGGGAAGCCGATATTATTGTCATCAAACATAACTTTATGTGTTAACATTAAGCAAGCAGCTGATAATACTTGTTGGTATTTAACACATTGTTTGTTAGCAGTGTGGTCGGTCTGTGTTTTCAGTAAGTTAGCATTAGCTTGGCGAGTTTCAGCCATTACCCCTTGTGCTTCCCCAGCTCCACCCTCTTGTCCAAGTGTGGTCACTTATGTCTCCAAAAAACACAAGATGATGGCAGCCAAAATGCCAAACTAAAGGCTTCAGCACGGCACTCCATAAACCAATGAGTTACATCACGGCTACGTCCTATTCTTTTATACAGTCTATGATTGTATTACTGTATTATCATATACTTAAATCTACAATACAGTCTAGTAATTCTTTGTCAGTATATTGGAAACCACATCTTGTCTACAGGCTGTGGAAAAACTCCCTGACATTCTGTCTTGGTTGAGATTTTTAGCTGGCCCTCAATACTTTACTGAGTGAATGAAATGTTTTTGACAGAACACAATTGATAATAGACTTAACTCTTTTTGTCAGTGTGAAAGAAAAGCCAAAGAAAGAAGTTATTGAAGCCACTACAGCCTTTTCAAAGCAGAATCACGAATTCTGCCAAACCCAAGTTCTTTTTTTTGTATGTTTTCAGAGTGTTTCAGTCTCACAGCCATGAAGACTGTTTGCTAGAAAGCATGTCATGCTTTCCCGAGAAATCTCTGAACCCTGCCATTTTATGTTAGAATTCAGTACTCGCCGTGGTCCTCTTTGGATGGGGTTTGTTTGATAGTTTCCTTGGTGGATATGAAAGATTAATGCAGCAGAAACACCTGCAGCAGTTCCTCAATGACAGCTGTAAAAGTGCAGCCGAACAGCTGTGAGAAGACAGCCCTGACTGCCATGCCCCCATAAAGCAAACTGTTAAACATGGTGTCACAGCTTTGTGAGTCATCTTGTAACTGCCCCGGCAATCACAACTGACTTTCCTTTCACGAGCCTTCAATGAGGCTGCAGCCTGTGCCATACACCCCACTATTGTGTTTTTGTGTGTCGATTTCCTTACATACATACATACACTGCACATACAGGATTATGTCTATGTTCTTCTGCCTGTGAGTGCTCCTTTTGTGTGTGCGCGCGCGAAGAGGGAAGGATTTTTTATTTTTTATTTTTTTTAAATCACATTACATATCAAAAGTGATACAGAGGAGCAGTAAGCAAATGCAGAATTTAAAAGATCAAGTAGCTGGAGTTCACAGAAGACGTAGTCATGTTAAAAAGCTCAAACCTTGTCATGTTTAGTAACACACAGACCAGCCCAGTATCAGAAAAGCCCACTATCAGCCTACAAGAAGTGGGAAAAAAACATTTTGGGTTGATTTCGTAAACTAATAGACTGGTTGTGCTTACATGTTCAATAAGCAGAACACAGTACTTGGTCGTAAGTAAGTTTGTAGCATTGTTCTCGCGCTAATAATTTTGCTGGTGGTTTGTAAGTTATTCCTCCATTAATAGTATTTTCCATTAATAGAAGCTTTGATGCCGGCTCTGGGGCTGTTGATTGACAGGTGTGATTGATGCTGAGTTTTTGTAAGCAATTTTTTCCTGATGGACAGTTCTGGCATTGTAGTATTTGACTTTCTGCCTTGCTGAAGAGGTATGATTTCTCAGAAATAAAGTTGAAATAATTCAGACTGGTAGCTGTAATAAAAAAATAATAAACCTATTATCACTACATAATCCAGGAGAGTCCTGTGTTTCTACGCTAAGCAACATTGATGATACTGTAACGGAAAGGCCGAAAGGGGAAAAACAATATTATTAGCATCTCCTCCCACTTCAGTCCAAAGCCACACAATGAGACCTGTTGAGGAGGCCTTCATCTTCAGTCTCTGTGGGAGTTGAACGTCAGTTCCTGGATAGTCTGAGGATCAGTGGACTTTTTGTTTTGGCATGTGCCTCATTTTGTCGGAAGATGCCGCTGTATTGTTATTTGACAGTCAGTCAGTTGAAATCCAGTCTGCTTGACTAATGTGCAACATTTTACTTAATTCTTTTCTCTTTAAATCTTTTGACTGTTGCCTTTACTTATTGATAGGTTGCTTTGCCAAAATGATGTATTTTCTTGCTTTTTATCGAAGAAGATTGCTTAGTCGCATGCATTTTTGAGATATCTGTTTTGTAGAGACAAAAATAAATGGAATTCTGGATTTTGGTGCTTGAAATACAACACTGAAAAACATTCTGAAATATTTTTTGTATTTTATGTTTTATGATTGTTATGTTGCTTTTCTGTAATCAGAATAACCCCTTTGAATAGCCCACTAGCATGATACAGTATTACTGAAGGTTAAAGTTTGTATTATGAAATAGTAATATTAATGAATAGAAATTAGTTAATTTGAAAATGGACAAACTGGTTTTACTGTGATCAGTGTGCACTTCAGGACCCAGTGAGAACATAACCACACACTGAACCAGAAATGTTTCCATTCAACATGTTGTGCATTGAGTCTACATGCTAAGATCATTTCTTCTCTTCTTTCTCCTTTCAATACCCTTCTTTTTTTTATTTTGTAAGCCATTTGAGCTTCAAGAAATGAAAGCGTTTGCATTGAAAGGACAGGTGGGTGTGAGGTACCAGCACACGTCTGAATTGTAGCATTAAGAACAGGAAAATATCAAAAGTAAGAAACCATTCAGACGGCAGGAGGAGCAGGGATTTGAGCAGATATTAAAAGGTAATTGTGCGTGGGCTTTTTCTGCTGTGCTCCAGAGAAAGAATGTAAACCCTGTATCAGTCAGACTGAGGATAATAAACAGCAAAACATCAGAACGCAGCACAACAAACACAAACAAAAAGAAAGGATGGGGAAAAAGCGCGGCGTATAAATAGTTCAAATATTTCAAGTGATTTCAGAATGCGATGGTGAAATACTGGATGTTTGTGTCCTCAGCCACGGCAAGTTCTTTTACTCCGTTCAAGTTCTTTCACTGTAACTGTATTAAGGACGTCCAAATAAAGTATAAAAAATCCATCATAATTTTGTTCAGCTGTCAGAAAGAGATGCACCTAATGCATCAGTTTGAATGTTTTAAACTCGTGCCAAGAGTGCACCCGCAAACAACTCAACAAATAAATCAATTAATCAAGTTATGTGTCGACATGAGTTTTCAGATCACTGTTCTCATCCTGATTTTGTTTTTGACAGCTGCACCGACACTGAAAACCATTGATGTTACATCAGTGTTACAACATTCAACTTTCAATACATTTCTGTTATAAAACCATCCTTTGTCTCACATATCACTTTTCTTTCAAAATGATTGTTCTTGTGAAGGATATGCAGGAAAGGAAAGTGAATAGAAAAGTCTGAAGTCCACTCTACACTCATTTTTGATCAACAGAACAGAATTATTACATGCCAGATCGCAGTGTGTATTAATGTTTTTCTTTATCTTACAAAATAATATTACCAGCTGCTTTAATAGCCTCCTTCAGTAACTGAAAATAAAGGAAACTCGACCTGAATCTGTATCATGCACATACAATCACTAACTTGTGCTGCAAGTGGAGCTGATCAATGGAGATCACCTCCATTACTACGCACAAGTCATTAGAAACAGTGGGAGGCAACGGGAAAAGTGGAATTTGTTTTACACTGCAGGTTGGCTTTTACTAAGCCTGTAAAAAGCACACGGCAAGAAAATAATTTAATAAAAACATTCCGATTCATCATTCAGATTCATCATAGAGCTATACGTTATTTATTTTTGTCTTTTCCTCATCAGAACCATGTCGAGCCAAGTGAACATTACCGACCAAATAGGACAAGTGTCCGCCCGAATGGAGACGACGCCGTCTTTGGGCAGCGCCAGCATCTCCATCTCCCAGCAGCAGGCACCCAAGAAGTTCGCCCCTGTGGTCGCACCCAAACCCAAGTTCAACCCGTACAAACAAGTGGCCGAACCCACCCACTCTGAAGCAGCAGGTAAGAGAACAAACCTCCAATATCAATTTAATTCAAAGAAAATGAAACAAATGCATCCAAGAGGGATTCAAACTCTTTTTTTTGAGGTAGACGAACCAAAATGTAATTAAACAACAAGACATGTGGTCAGTCAATATGCTATCAAATGTCATACATATCGATACAGCTGTTTGTTATTCTGCTCACACACAGGTACAATGTTCATCAAAGTACCAATTTTCACTGTAATTGTCTTGAAATCCAAATTTTGACCCTGAATTAGCACCAGTGTTGTGTGTGAAAATGACAAGAATGGGTATAGGAATGTGAAAGGTGTAGGATTAATTAAAGGTGGAACTGATCTAAAGCCATATCATCTCTCTGCAGTGTAGGGTTTTGGATAACATAGCATAGCGACAAAGCATCAAATTCTGCTAATATGACAATAAAATGTGAGCAAAGCTGAATCCTGAGTGAGTTGCCAGAAATTAAGGCCCAGTGAGTTTTAGAGTAATTCAAAGCTGCAGATCAGTTAAAAAGACTTAAAAGCAATTAAAATCAGAGTGAACTTTTAAAGTACCAATAATTCTAAACAGTTTAGTGTGTTTGACGAAGTGACTCGAAGCAGTCTGCGTTTTCCACAACACATTCCTGTATCTTGTTTCAGAATAAAACCCTTGTTAAGTAATGAAGGAGGTCTGTCCGCTGAAGTACTACATTTGAAATGGTTACAGGAAGTGTTGTTTGTAATATCAGCGTCAGTGCGCAGTGGAATTTGAAGCGCCATCTTGTTCATTGAAAAGCTTGATGCCACACAACTGATTGGGTTCCAGATATTCACTGGGTCGAGTTTCATAAAGACTGACGTATCTGTTTATTGAGGTACACTTGACACGTCGTCACACACAGACAGACAGACATGGCCAGAAACAATACTCTGTTCACCTTCATAACGCAGTGTAATAAATTATACACCATTCATACGACTGGGCCAGACTGCATTGTATTAGATATAATATGAGGTTATAAGGTCAATTGTTCACTCTTATAAAGTAAAAGAGAGTAATTTAATACATTTTTCATAATTATGGTTAATGGACTACATTTCTTTCAGTCTTTAACTGCTCATTGATAAAAGAGTAGCTCTGAAATAAACTGTACCTAGACTGCACAGCATTCATAAAGGGCTGCAAGAAGTGTAAACAAGAACAAGAGTCTATAGAAAGAAAAAAGTCAAGAAGCATTTTATGATCATGGAGATATTGATATTATTGCATAAAATATATAGCCCACTTTTGCTTTTAGGTTTTACTGCAACTTGGATCTTATTTTAGTAGTTGAGGCCATTATTTCTATCAGTATTGATAAATGCCAGAGTACTACTAGGGCAATTTGTATAAAATATGAGTAAATATTGATTTAAAATGAAGCATAAAAGTCACTGTATATACAGGCAAAGATTTACATGCAGCCCTTAAGCCGAAGCTTGGCCTCTTGAATAGTTCAAGTGATTAGATTGCTAAATATGAATCGTGACAAAGGCCTTGTTGCATTCCTAATTTCTAATAAACATACGGCGCTGTGGTTTGCAGTCATGTGTGAGTTCAGGAAGCCTTGTGTTGTCTGCTTTTTTTGGCCTCCTGGGAACTGATGTTTGCCTTTTTGAACAAGGTGGTAGCTCTCAGTTACTTTGCAGTTAACACATATAGTAATGGTGTTTTTAGAAATGAATTTGCATTCAGTGGGTGTCTGTATTTGATTAGTCTTTGTTCCACTGCAATGAGGGTTACAGGTATTATTAACATTTACAGTGGCTTTGCTCTGCAGAGCACAGCCTTCTATTTCTATTTTTATGTGAGACAGATATGACTAAACAGTGAAGCAACATCAATCGCCTTTGAAATTTGTTTAGAGTGGCTCGTATTATACAGATGTCATATAAAGTTACTGTATCTACAGTATAAGAAGATCTTTCTAAAGTAAAGACTTATGGTGGTTAAATATTCATCATCAAGGAAAGTAAAAATGTTGTTGATAAAAGTAAAGAAGTAAAGTGCTTTGTTTCTAAGTTTGTATGGCTGTTTAATCAGTGTTTAAAAATATGCATAAGCTTTATTAAATCACATTAATAGGATGGTTTATGCTAATGAAAGGAGACATTCTCCTCTGCTGTTAAAAATATGAGAGTATAAAAGAATTCAAGAAGTGAATTTTGAGTCATTAGTGAGAAATAACCCAACACCTACTCAGGGTTACTTACAAACATAGTACAGTGCACGCTGAAGTGCCTGTAACATACTGATCACAAATCTGTAAAAAAAAAATGTTTTTTACAACTTCTCTGAATTGCCCTTGTTATTCTCACTATTATAAATATTCTAAAACTATGTTAATTATTATTGAGGGAATCTTCGGTGAGCAGCATATTATAAAAGTAGGACATGACACATCTGGTATATGTGTTGTAATGAGACCATGATCTAAACCTCTACCCTCAGTCCCCCCGGGAGCCCTAAATTCCCAAAACAGGGGGGAAACGGTTATGAAATTCAGCGAGCAGTGAATGCACTGTAAGGCTGACAAACACTGTTGTCTGTGGGGGTTTGTGGTTTGAATTGTGGACCTGCCTGGTGCTCCAGATGTTCGTTTGGTAGAATCGTTCTTAGACTGCTGCTTTTTCAACATTGCCCACCAAGAAACAAAACATCACAAAACAACAAAACAGGGTGCCAAGTTTAGGACCCTGAAGGAAATGTCACCTTGATGAGTTGGTTTGGGTGTAGTTTTAGGTGTAAATAGTTCAGATCGACCAATGGGGCCTAGTGGATAAATGTCTGTAATAGAGTTGCTTGAGTGTCTCCCAAACTGTTCCAAAAGAAATAAGCTAACCTTTTATCTAGGCCTGGGCAACATATGTGCTTTCTCTGCCAGCCGGTGCTTGTGGAAAGCGATGCTGTATGTAACCTGATGTGGGGGCTTAATGTTTGAAATTTTCGAAGGGGCGCTGTTGAGTCATTTCGCCACATCCATGACCCATTTTTTTTCAACCCTTATGATGCAGGTGCAGTTTTTAAAAATGCTTTCCTTTTTGGGGGAAGGAGAATAATCCTTACAGACTCAAGACGATGGTCAGTGTGGCAGTCCGCTGAGGACGACAAAATAATACTAAAGGAAGTGACGTGGAACAGACACTGTGCTGTGCAAAGTTTTGTAAAAAGACTATTAGATGTAAAAGTTGCACAAGAAGCAGTGCAATGGAAGCAATTTGAAAAAAAAAATGCCGAATCGTCCATAACAGTGAAAAGATATTAAGATTTCAATTTTTGGCTATATCGCCTAACCCTACTTTTTATCTCTTTATTCTTTGCACATTGATTTTTATGTGGCATCATTAAAGCCTTTGTAATTC
The DNA here is from genome assembly GCA_037367275.1 of Coranthus polyacanthus. Lineage (NCBI taxonomy): Eukaryota > Metazoa > Chordata > Actinopteri > Kurtiformes > Apogonidae > Coranthus > Coranthus polyacanthus. The sequence goes on along the minus strand of JAPQRN010000019.1, from coordinate 14,812,506 downwards.
CAAAAAGTCATTTTACAAAGATATTTAATCCAGGCCCACTGCCACAGCCTTATTTTCCACAATTAATCATTGTCCGTGTTTTAAGAGGATTAATGAAAGAATATGAAGGGGGTGGGGAGATTTTCCTACAATAGATGTTAATATTATTTTTGAAGTGTTGTCATTATAGTGTCATTATATCGCATGATCTCTGTTACTTCCTGAGTGTTAATGATGCCACTTTTACTCTGTCATTGTTGATTTAAAAGGGAAACAAGAGGAAACACTGTTTACGTTAGTACCTGCGCTTTCCCCACACATTGTAACTGTTTTCAGGGTTTACCTTTTATTTCATTTTATTAGTCGTAGCATCTTGTGGCAATATTAGATTGATAAAATATGGCATTTGTATGACTAATAGGCTGCTACAGCTTTTTTTCTTTTTTTTTTAAAACATTAACATTTAATAATGACAGTGATGGCTGGTTGTTGTCAGCATTTTGATCATGCAAATATGCAAAGCCATCTGCAGACATCTCCACTTGTCAAAGGATAAGACATCTTTATGAACAGATTATCTGGGTTCCTTTATTTATTTATTTAATATCTTTTTATATCAAATGCGATGGGACTGTCTGATGTAAAATTGAGGATTAGCATAAAAATTAGGGACAAGTCAATTTGGCACAGAGCCTCGCTGTCCTTTTGTCTACCGGAGGCCAGTGCGAGGGGAGGAATGAGCAGTCTGAGGCTGTGTTTATTGTGTGGACAAAGGAGTCGATGCAGACGGGGCGGCGCACAGCTACAGAGGGCTGCCCTCTCATCTTTTAGGGAGAACTTGTCCTGATTAAACCCCAGCAGGAGGAAGTGAAAGACATATAGGTCTCAGACAGTGACCCCTGACTTAAACTTCCTTAGAGCAGATCAGATTTGTGGGTTTAACTTGATCTCGTATGGTACATGTACTGTAAGAAGGCCATTCATGATTGCTTTATAAAATTTAATAATGTCATGTAGAACAGCCAGGGTTCCTGATTTTTTTAAGCAGCTTGTTTGCAGAAGAGACATTTCTTGAATGTGCAATTTTTGGTGCAAAAGAGCAGTTATGTGATTAGGAGCAGCTCTGCAACATACTGTTAGAGAAGTGGACAGAATATAATGAATAATTGTACAAGGAAATGCAATCCAGTGCAACAGCCCTGCAATAAAAAAAACACCTTTCTGAAGCATATTTAGTTCAGTTTTGTTGTAACCATACTGACAACAGCACGTCATGTACTGTACAAGCCCTGAAAGTGGTTAGAAAAGCTTCCACCTGCCGGCCTTGAAACCAAGACGTCCAAATCATTATATTATACAACATCTGCAGCCATACTGCTGTTAGATTATAAGCTCGAGATGTTTTCTTTGTTCCCGCTGATACTTGATGACTTTAAATAGTCTTTAATTTTTATTTTTTTCCAGTATGGACCAAGTGGCAAGAGATTTTACCAGTGATCCTTTTGTAAATTATGCCTCCATTTTTTTTTTTCTAAAAGACAGCTCATCTGTAGTTGTGGTTAAGACATTACACAAACGGGACCACCAAAGGATTTTGTTACACATTTATTAACTTTACCAGTATTTAATTACAATAACTGGTCTGTTAGCATAAATGTTAGCATTAATAGCTTGCCAATTTACATGTTAAACATTACATTAATTTGATATTACTCTTATCAGACACAGTTGTATGTGTTAACATTTTACAAGTAGCTGGATTTACTTGGTGGCTTTTAACACATCATTGCACAGTGCAGTAAGTTAGCTGTAGCGTTAGCTTGACGAGTTTCACACAGTGCTCACACTTCTCCAGCTCCACCGTTTTGTCCAAATACGGTCACTTCTGTTTCCAAAAAAACTAAATGGCAGCCTTGTGGCTTCAAACCAGTGGTTTCGACGTCATGGTGGCTACGCTCACCTCTTTTATACAGTCTGAGATGGACCTAATACAAGCATTCAAATGGTTTGAACCCACAGTATCAGATAATGTCAGTGATAGTGATTTACTGCACACTGAGTCATCTGCTGTAACTCCAGAATATTAGGGTACTGATTCGATTCGACTCATTAGAATCACTAATCAATTTCTGTAGCGGGATAATCACAGTGAAAGTTAAAGAGAAGTGCTGTTTGTTGATAAAACTTATCGCACTAAGTTATAATAACTGCTAACAGCTCAGGGCAGTTCCAAAGTGTCGAACATGTGCATAAGCTGTTTTTATTCTTCCTTGCTTGACTGGCCAGAGGCAAACTGACTACCGGTTGTTATGTCAGAGTCCCTCATGGGTGTCACCAGGAGAATTTACAGGAAATCCACCAATGAGTGTGTTAGTGTCCCCATAGAAACCACAGGCTTATGCTTTGAGCACTTACAGAGGCCACTTTTATCTAAGTAGAACACATACTGTTTCTCAGCTACTTGTTATATTTTGTCTGCTGTGTGTGTGTGTGTGTCTTTCAAACTTTAAATTTTTGTAATTATCTGTTATTTCAGAATGTTTACACCGTTACAGCGTTACCTTTTTGTCCGTACATCATTATAAGTGCTTTAATTTGAATTGTACAAGAAAATGAGACATTTCACTTCTTTTCCAAAGTGTCGTTACTTTGTGAACATATTGTTTTCTTAACATCCTGTATTTTCAAGTGATGTCTAAATAATCAAAGGAAGTTTTAATGCTGAGTAAGATTTAAAAAAGTGAACTTGCACTCCGGAAAATGTGGTCTTCAACTATATGATTGCAAGGGCTGCTCTGCCATTCATTGATTCTAATCTTGCGACAACATACATGTTATACACACATATTATACTGTACTGATTGTATTGGATCTTTAAGGCTAATATTATTCTATCTTTCACATTTTTAAAAATCTGTTTTTAAATTTCTGCTTCTTTAGAAATATAACAGAAATCCATGTATATGCAAAAATGAATATTGTCCACTTTAAAGCTAACCATGCATATTCCTTATTCATGCTAAATCACATTATTCCAGTTCTTCTATGTCCTCATGTACTCTTTAAGCTGTAACATCTCAGTCAAGTATTTTCTGTCAAAAAGACTTGTAAGTATCTGTGTAAATCCATTAAGGCATAAAGCCATGTGATATACATTAAAGGTTGATCAATGGCCTGGCCTGTTACCTCACACACCCTTCGACACTTGAGCTAGAGAATGACTGGCTTCGTCGATCCTCAGTGTGGCTGAAACTAGTTCGATGTTATGAAACCGGCGGAGTTTACACGGCAGTGACTGTCTGCTGCTGTGACATTTGACTAGCTTCATTTACTCTCTCTTGCATTTGTTTAAAGCGGTGATGGCAAAGCTCCACTATCAGCCTTTGATGAATCACACTTTCACTCATCAGCAGACATTACTAACATCACACTTGAAGGCACTAATTGTTCATCCCCGTTTATTGTTTCAGATGTTTAAAAAGAGCAGCTCGGGCTTTTAAACCGTTCACCTTTTCCGTTGCGTTTGTTTCTCTGCTTTTGTACAGTAACATAATCCATCTATTGTTCCTGATCTCAGTTCCTCATCCCGTGGGAATTCTCTGTAGAGTAGCAGAAGCCAATTTTGGTCTTCTTCTTTACACTTAAAACAAGTATATCTCCAAAGACCTCAAATCCCTCCCTTGCATCTCCAAACCGAATGAAGTCATAAATCACTCTTCTATACATATCATGCTAATTAAGTGCAGAGCTCAGCTGCTGAATAAAACTGCTCCATAATTATGTCAAAACAATGTGCTCTCAACCTCTGCCACAGCGCACAGTGCAGATAAAACATGAGGATTGACATCCACGACTTAAAACACTTTGTCCATTTTGTCTGCAAGGGATTATTTCTCTGTTTTTGTATGTGACTAAGCACTACTGTTTTCAGATTACAGAATCTGTGGTGACAAAATGAACTGCTGCTGTTGCATGATGTTGATTTAAAGTGGCCCATTACTGAAGTTTTTTTAAACTTAAGATTTCCAGCGTGTTGCTGCTTCGCTGCAGTAGAGCTGTGAGCATCATGTGACACGTCTTGACCCATTGTCTCATTCTCCTCTGCTCTTATTTTGGCTCATTGCAGCATGTAACAGACACCAGCAGCTCAAGCTTTCAGCAATAAATCAAGTTCACCGCATGGCATATAATTTATGTTCAACCAGTGTGCGTTTTGTTACTGTGATAGCACAAAAAAAAATCCTCGCTGCGTTTTAGGTCTGTGTAGTTTTCATTCCTCCTGCTACTATGTTGTAAACCGTTTCCTTTACTGAAAGGCTGGAGGCATTGTGTATAAATTCAGTTCTCTTCTGTGCCAAGCATTGTCCTAAGTCCTTAAAGGCCAGATGGTCGGCGCTTACACACACATAACTGATAATATTGTACATATGTAAATCTGTAAACATATGCTCCAACTTTCCTACAATCTTCCTCCCCCACAGAATATACTAATCCTTATCACAGTACAAACTATTCATCTGCTACCTGAACATTTTTATTTTTCCCCTATAAAGACATTATTCTCAACTGGTACTGTATCTCATTGCTTTGCAATTTAAAACGCATTTAAGTATGAAATGCTAATCATTAGTCCTGTGTATTTGATGTGTTTATTCTGTAAATGTATGACAAAGTTTAATATTAGTCCATGTGTCACAGCTGGATCCATCTCCACTCATTTATCATTCCCTTAACTATACTCTGGTTCCCGATAACCAATTATACCTCTTAAAGCCTCTAAAATTACTTAAATCAGTGATTAGGATTCCTTGTTCACAAAGCAGCTACTTAAAAGTAATTGCTCAATAAAGAGAGGGGAAGTTGTGGTGTTAAGTAGGTGTTCCTGCTGCTTCTCTCATTAGTGCTCACTTGGAGCTTTCAACTCCCCATTGTCACAAATAGAGCTGGCTTCATGCTCAGCACAGAGGCTGTTCTCACTTTGCCTAGTTCACACTGCTTTACAGCATGACTGCGTAAGCACTGCACAAATACCGAGGGGAAAAAAGTGTGTTACACGTGTTGGCAGAAATATTGCATGGATGATGCATGTGGACTGATTCTTTACGGCTGCAAAGGCCTGCATGTTGCATTTCTGTAGCAGCGCCACGGGTTTGGTTGTATTTTTCTGTAAACACAGTTGGCAGTGTTTGTGGGTGGGAAGGTGGTTAGAGCTCCTGTATTGAAAAATGAAGCCAATGTCAAAGTGCCAGAACCTGAAGTTTCTTAAAAGGCCACTTGAGACTAGTTCCAAAAGTCAATCCCCATAGACCCACATGTTACGGTGGCCAATTTTACAGCAGTAATAAATGTATTTACAGCCTGGTACGAAAAACTTTTTTGGCATCGATAGCTAATTTCCTCATTCATTATGAGGTTTTGGGTACAAAGTTTCAAGATAATCCAGTATAAATAGCATAATGTGAGGCTAGTGGTTGTGTCCGGTCTTTATGCTAAGCTTCATGAGAGTGGTATTAATCTTATCACGACAACTGTACAATAGGTGCATTTTTATGTGACCCACCTATTTTAATTGCATAGAAAAATTAAGTTATCATTAAAGGTGTGGCCGCTGTGACTGACAGGTGGGTTGGTGCCGCCAGAGGTGCCGCTAACTGCTAGATGTAGTGGACAGTTCACTCACTTCCTGGATCAGGACGTTCAGAGCTTATATTTATTGAATAAAGGATATTTTTTCCTCATAGAGACCTCACTACCCTAACAAGGATAAAACGATTTTGTTACGTAAATGTTTTATGAAGTTTACCATTACTTAATTACAATACCCGACCTGTTAGTATAACTTAGGTACAGTAGCTAACATTAGCATTAATTGGATATTGTATGGTCTGCCAGGTAACCGGATGATTAGCATTCTATCCTGCTAATTAGTGTATTTATACGCAAAATTGTTACTACTGTTATCAAACACAACTGCATGTGTTCACATTTAGCAAGTAGCTGAAATTACTTGGCATTTTGATATAACATCTCAGTTTGCATTGTGGCCAGTGTGTTTTTTCAGTAAGTTAGCATTAGCTTTGCACGTTTTGCCCATCACCCATTCACCCTTTTGTCCAAATATGATCACTTGTGGCTCCAAAAAACCAAGATGAGGCAAATGCAAACTTGAGGCTTAATAATGAATCACGTTATGGTGGCTATATCCACTTCTTTTGCACAATCTATGGTATTGAGTCCTACTGGTCAGTCTAACCAAGAATTTAAAATCCCACATAAATATGCAAGTAAATTAAAAAAATGCTCGAAATCTAAACCCTGCCAGAATGCTAGAATGCGTGTGTAGTTGGAAAGTTGTCTTTAAGCGTAACAGTTTAGAAAATGAAATTTAAAAAAAATGGGGAGGCATTAGTAGTACAAACTACTAGAGTGGGATTATTGTGAAGGGAGGACAGCCCAGAAAAGTCATACTGTGAACCAAATGCAGGTAATGATCTAAAAAGTTTCCTTGGCCACAGAGGGCCACTTCACACCAAACCTGCAGTGTGCTGCTGATCTGCTTGAGACTTTGAAAAAAAATGAATCCCCTGTTGCCTTCATGTAATACGATATGCAGACAGTCATTTCAAAATGGCAGGAATGCCTTATACATTTAAGTGACGTTAGATTATGAACAATGTCAAAGCTAATTTTATATAGAATGTAAATAAAAACACATATACGACATATATTTGCTCTCCAATGTAATCCCTTATGAATAGTATAATGAGATAGAAAATGGTACAAAGGCTAGTGGTTGCATCCAGTCTATAATGGACAGACATGAGAGTGATATTAAGCTTATCATGTAACTCTTAGGTCTGGAACAACCAGGTACATACTTGTGTACTGCTTCACACGTGTATGTGAGCATTGATGCTGATGCTGATGCTAATGCTAATGCCTGGCCAAGTGACCTTGCTGAACATACTCAGCCTGCACTCTTATGTATGAGTAGAGGGGTTATAAACCTGCATCATCTAAGAGGCAAAAGAGCTAATATGAATGTTTCCATGATTAGGGTGGTAAAAAAAAATTAATTAAATATAACCTTTTTTATTTGTCAGAATTCAGAGCATTTTGCAGTAGCAATTTGAGTTTCAAAAATCTAATAAACATGTTCAACAGAGCTTTGTCAAGATGGTCAGATATAAACATTAAGAGCTCTTGTGTTGCATTAAGATTTTTCAGCTGAAAGGCACCAGAAACCAAGAAAGCATGGAATCGATCTTGCTCAGTTTGAGGCATCTGCTTATGTGTACTTGCATTACGCATGTTCGGTGTCTGAAAAAGTGTGGATTTTTTTCCCCCCAAAATGTCGAACTGTTCCTCAAATTAAAATGTCTCTTTTAAATAAATAAACTAAATATTTAATTGCTGAAACAAACAGACAGAATTTGAGTGCATTTGTTTATGAATCTAGAGTGCTTGGAGGGAGTACGTGATGACACACTGGATCTAATCATTGTGTTTTATTTAGCACATTAACACGTCTCAGTCGTAAATGACTGGCACCATGACAGATAGGAAAATAAGGTCGAGGGTGAAAATAGCCAGAAAGATCCTTTGAGCACAGATGCTTTAAGATCCCAAGTCTTGCTTCCCGCTGCTCCACATACAGAACTCCGAGACCTTTTCAATAAAACATGCATTTCTGAAACATTTACAACTCTTGTGTTTCCTGAAATGATAAATCCAAAACATCTCTGATGTTCGAGAGAAATGTACATGAAAGTTAATGTTTTAATTCTCTGTAAGCCACAAGTTACAAGTGACTTATATTCAGGCAAAAAGGATCTGTGCTGGACTAGGGGGGAGGGAGAGGGGCGGACCGGGGCAGAGCCTTGTTGTCGAGCAGCATATTTTATTTTCTTTCCCAGAGGTTTAGAGGAGCTGTTACACTCTAGAGTTGTAGTGGAGGTCACAAGGTTATTATATAAACAATTCACATGGAGGCCTCGAGCACCCACAGGGAATGTTTAATGCAATGCTCACAAATTTCTGAAATGTTGTAATGCTCAAGACGCAGACATGTGTCCAATTTTAACCGTACTGCATTATCTCTCTGCCTTTATTTTCTTTTTTTTCCCCCGCTGTTTTGTCGAGGCAATTGAGAAACCACGCTTAATTAATTTGGTCAGCTGCCTTGGATAAACTGCATTGATGACATCAATTAGATTCTAATGAAAACAGATAAAAGAAATGGAAAGCAAGCCATGGAATTTCTGAACAGGATTCATCAAAGTCTTAGCATTGGAACAAATTCCCATTACGTCTCATAAAAGCCTTTAATTTGCAAAGCTCATGTCTGGTTTGGTATTTAGAAGTACATGGTCAAATGATTCAGTCCTGTGCCAAAAGAAGCCAAATCAGAATTTAATTTGGCACGTAACTCCTTATCCTGTTGGAAACATGTGGTTGGAGGCAATCCTTGGATTAGTGTGGACTTTAGAACTACAAATTTGGCTTGTTTCTCCTCTTCTGGCAGAACAAACACATAGTCTTAACCCATTTGTAACACAACATTTACATTTCCAATCTCAGGCAGAAAACACACATGCTTACTCCAGATTAGTACTTCTTAGTTAACCAAATTGCTGCAATTATGTGTCAGTCCATTGATGGGGATGACGAAGCTCCATTACATTGTCTTCTTCACTCTTGTCTTTGTAATAACTGTACAGCGTCTGATTTGATTTTTTTTTCCAGACATATTTGAGAAGACAAATTATGTTCAAGTATCACATTATGAGAATCCTAAATTCTCCACATCTTCACAGATGATTATTTTATGAAATGGTACACTTCAGATATATTCACATCATCGTTCACAACAACTAATTATTTTCATTATCGCTTTATCCAGTTATTTTGACAATAAGTTGATTAATGGTTGTGATGTTTAAAATGGCTACAAAACCTTAAGACATTTGAAAAAGAAAAGCATGCAATCCTCACATTTGGAAGGTTGCAATCTGTAAAAAAGTTGGCATTTTTGTTAAAAAAATTACTTAAATGACTAATAGATAATCAAAATAGTGTAGATTTTTCAATCAAATAATCAGCTCTTCAGCTGACAGTAACCTTACAGTATGAATATCTAGATTCATAAGGTTTTTGTTTTTTAACAGCGTTACTTGAATGTCCTATCTAGACATGTTGTGAACTGAAGAGCGCAGAGTTTTTATTTGCAACCTAAATCTAATACATATATGTCCTAAAACTCATGCATTAAAAGCTATGATAGCTGTTCAAGCTGTGAAACATGTTTGAATCATTAAATTCCACAAATTGAAAGTTTTTAGTCATTTTTTTTTTCTTTTCTTGAGCTGATGGATATAGAATTCACCCCTGGGGGTTGATAAAGTTAATCTGAATCTGAAATGAAAATATGGAAAAACTACATTTATTGCACAGATTATCATATTATCATTGCGTTTTGTAATGTTTGGTACATGTCATAAATATAAGAATATGATGTATAGTACTTTAAAGTTCAGTGGAGACACTTTGTGAATCATTAAGGTGTAGAATCACTCAACTATTCTTACAGGAATGACTTGCATGTGTGTTTTATGCCTCCACATGAGAGTCAACCGTGGCCGGAGGCATTGGGTTTTCATGTTGTCTGTCCATCTATTTGTCTCATTCTTGTGAACGCAACATCTGAGGAACACTTTGATAGAATTTCTTTACTTTTGTCACAAATGTTCACTTTGACTCATGCAAGAACTAATTGTAATTTGTTGATCAAACGTAAGGGTCACTGACTCATAAAACCCGCTTTTTGCAATAGCTCAGTAATTAATGCAAATTACGACAAAATACTACTAATACTATTTGGGGCAAATCCATTCACGCATTTCCAGTGTTTTCCCTGGGTTTTCGGAGGGTGTAGGTGCAGTCTCTGCAACAGCATTTTGAAACAGTTTGTGGAGGAGAGTTTGTGGGGAAGAAAATGTTATTTTTTGACTAAAAAAGTTATAATTTCACATCACTTTACCATATTTGTGTGCAAAAGTCAGGGAAAAGATAGAGAATTTAACAAATAAACAACCTAAGCTGAGATTTTTCTACTACTCTGGAGAGAAAAATTTTCATATAAGCCCGTATAGACAGTGTCGGGTCGTCTGTTAATCGCTAAATTGAAATTGTGTTTTATCTTCATCAGTGAGCAGATTGGTTTCTCATTTCTCTGTGCTATTTGTTAAAATATTTTAACAAAGTCCAAAATAATGCAAAAATGAATTAGTTTTAGTCAAATAACAAGAAGCCATCACAGCCCCGTAGCCCTCCACAAACTTAGGGAAAACCCTGATATGTTCATGTACATTCATGAGTAACACGGTGTTATCAAACTGTTCACTCTGTAGATGTAGATATAGGTTTATCCTCCGTAAAAGAGTTTTTGTTGCTTTTTCTTCATATTATTCTTACTTACTACTCTACAATGGCATTTGCTATTAAAAATGTAAACAAGATGATTAAATATAACAGAAGCTTTAGAGTGAATTTACTGGTACAGTGTTTATTTTTGTGACTGTCTGAATCAAGAAAAAAGGGGAAGTGTTTGATAAGCTGTTTGTTTCTCTCGGTGCCTGTTTCTCTGTCCCAACAGACTACCCTCCCCCTCCACCACTTGCTGAAGACTCAACCGGTCTGCCATCATCCCCTGGTTGCTTCCCTCCTCCTCCAGTGAACTCATACGATTATCAGGTGAGAGAAACAGTTGCTTGTGCTAAATTTTCTTGGTTGTCAGTAACTCTCGAAGAGTCAGCACAGAAAGCGAGACAGCCCCGAGCGCTACACTGAGTTCATGTACCCGGTCCAGCAAAAAAAACTCTGTCTCCGTTTGAGTTGCCGCCAACTGCAGAGACGTCCAGCTCCAGATGCTGCCTGGAGCCAGCCGCCCAAACTGAAGTACCCATAGTACACAACACAAACAGAGTTAATTTGTGAAACCTCTCATGTAGGAAGGATAGAAGGCTGACACCTATTGGTAGAGCGCGGTCACTTTTCTTGTTTTCTGGTCATAATACCCACAGGCATTTGGCCCTCCTGAGATATCTGGCCCCTGCAATGTGACTGACACTCATAGCACTTGACCTCTGCTATGAAATCCTCCAAGTGCTTCACATTCCTTTGTTCACCGTAAGCACAGGAAAAAAAAATCTCCCTCTTCAAGCCCCTCATTTGATCTGACCAGTTTTCTCTCCTAAATGAATGCTTCCTTTGTGTGTCTGGAGACAGAATGTTACATAATTCAAATAAGTTATGCAATGCATGTAAAGTCACAACTCTTCCCACACGTTTTATGTATGTAGAGTTTATAAGTCTTAGCCCCAGACTTTAGCAGTGAATCTCCACTCATGTAGGGTTCACCTTTATAAAATACAGGAGGTCTAATACGTATCTGCTTATTTTAAAGGTGCAGTGCAATGGCAGTTATATTTCTCAATTTGGTAGTTTTGTTTAGCCAGTGTAATTCATCAACAAAGCTGCTCTTCGTTAACAAACGCACATTTGCAGAAAGAGAAATGAACTAAGTCCTTCAAGCAGAATAAGCTGCACATGTTAGAAATCTGAAAAACATTCTTCTGAGTTTATAAAGTCAAAGGTCATTTTCAGTCAAATAACAAGTCATATCGTTGCGGATCACAGTGATGCCTTTAAGAATCTTACCTTGGACTGTTGTGAAATGTGCTTGGCATTCTCACCACACAATATTTAAAAAAACATAATAAATAAATAGATTTGTCGGAAATGAAACTAGTGAATGAATGACATTAATTATTTGCAGCCCTACTTTTCAGCAACAAAATGTTATAAAGTATTGTTGTAGATTGAATTATGCAGCAGTATATAAATGAATTACCATTAGCCCGTCACCATGAGCTTCAGCTACAATTATTCAGTAGTATAATACTGTATATAATAATGTAGTACTTCAAAGTAGGACTGCGCTACGTGACTAATATCTCATGTCTTGATAAAGATAATTTCATATCCAGGTAATAATACATTTCACGATATAGCACATTTTCAGTAAATTCATTGAGTAAGTAGCTAATATAAAATGACCTCATGGAGAGGCCTATTTCTTTCCTCATGTCTAAGATTTGGATTATATACTTCACAGTCAAAAAGGTTAGGTTATTTTTCTCCTTTTAATCATAACCTTTATGCAATTAAAATTTTTTTAGAAATATAAAATATTAAAGGTTCAGTGTGTAAGGTTAAGGGGTATGTAACCACATAAATGGAATATAAAATTGATTATGTTGTCATTCAGGTGTAATCACCTAAAAATTGCAATCGCTCTGTTGTCATTACCTGGAATGAGCTGTTTATCTCAGTCTTATAGAACAGACCTCTTCTTCCTCTTCTTTTTTCTGTTTTACAGCGTTAAAGTGCATTACCGTCACCTACTATGTTTGAGTGTGAACGAGAGTTAATATCCTCTTAACTGAAAAGCCCAGAATGGACAAAACAAACACTTGCACCAAAGAGAACCTTTCGCATTTTTATCAGCCACCGTAGGGGAGGATGGGGTGAGGAGTTGTTTGCAATCTGCAACTTCACCACTAGATGTCAGAAAATATCACACACTGAACCTTAAATAAATAAATAAAAATGAATGAAAATTTCTAAACTATAACACCTCTGGACCCAACACTGTAGGATTCAGTAGTACAATACTGTTTATATAATGTAACACTTCCACAAAGCTAGTCTACAAAATAAGTACTTTTGATATTGGAGGGCCATTTTGCTTTTAATTAGAGTACTTTTTATCCCTTGTTCCCCCACTGGTCATTAGATGAACATTTTGCTATTTATTAAAGCTTCAATATGTAACATTCGCTCATGCTCGTGTGCTTACGTAAAGTTTGTGTTGGAGCTTTTGTTGTGGTGGGAGCTGATTGAATCTTGATGTTCCATCTCTCAACTAACGATAGCTAGTGTTGTTTACTGTTGCTGCTGCAGAGGCCCTGAAGAACTCGGGAGTGAGCATAAGGATTTTCACAGGAAAACTGACCTGAGTCCTACACATAGAAATCATTGTACTAGCTGTTATCATGGATGCAGGCAACTGAGACAATGGTTAGCTTAAAAATGGCTAATGTCAGCAATAAGACTCCCACACAAATGTCACGTGAGCGCACAAGCACGTTAAATTTTATATATTGAACCTTTAAAAGAACGTGACAGTACAGATTCTGCAGATCTGCATCTCTTGCATTCTTTTCCCTACAGTACATTGTTGTCATGCTCTCTTTTCTTCCGAACATACAAGAGAAATATATAAAGCCTTAAAGTGCCTAATTACTTTGGAAAGTGATTTGATTTTTCTATTTCTTCTTCTATCACATTGTCATTAGAATCACCCTGGGCATTCAACTTCATTAATACACCACCAGCATTTCGATTATGTGTGCTGCAGCCAGAGCGGAATGGATAGATATCAATCTAAATGTCTTGATATCTTGTTCTCTGTGCTTCTGTAGTGAAATTAGACATATTGAGTGGCTAAATCGATGATTAATAGATGGTTGTCTCTCAGAGGAAAGTCTGTTTTGCCCTGACTGAGACAGATGTCTGGATTATGACAAGTTAATGCTGCAACTTTTAGCAAGACAGAAAAACAAAAGCAGACATCTCTCATTATGGCTGTTGTCCATATCATGAAGCCCTACACTGTAAATTCCAACACATCACACAGATCCGCAGTTCATTCCTGCTATGTTCCTCTTTCATCCTCCTCGTTATCACCGTTAAACAAGTTTGCCTGTTTTTCTTTTGTTGATTTGAGACAAGCCATTAGTGTTTTGCTTTTGTTTACCCCCGCTCGTGATTGCCTTAGATGTTTTTAAGCAGCAGCTACGCTCCAAATGGAGGCAAGCCCTGCCTGTAATAGATTGTGACAGGTAATCCAAACACATAACATTAGAATAAGAAGCAGTCACTGATCCAGCCAACTCAAAAGCCCCCGCAGGCAATTGCAAGAAGTCTTCTTGCAGTTGCAGCATAGTTCAGAGGACTAAAAATATATCTGTCATTCCACAAAGAAATTCCCGGGAATTTAGTAGAAAACCTTGTGTCACTAATGGTCAAATCATTTTCACTACTTTGCAGATTTTTGTGCAACAGTTTTGTTTTGCTTCCTTTTTGCTAAGATATTTTTTAATAAGTCGAAGTTGTGTTTTTTCCAAGGTGAAGCAAAAAAAAAAAAAGAAAAAAAAATTCAAATGAAGAAACGAGTGATCCTGTTACATTCCCCTGATAATAAAGTAGTTAAATAAAAATTGGAGCAGTTCTTATCATAGAGCACCTGTTTAAAATATGGAACAAAAAAAGATCTGACTTTAATTTCTGAGAATTGACCTTTTGTTTGAAAAGCAGCTGAATGAGATTATGATGAATAATGCATGAAGAATAAGATACTGTAAATCCAAGTGTGCTGAAAAGCGTGAGGTGAATAGTGCACTGCGTTGTGAAAGTTTTCTTTCAGACAATACATTGCTTCTTATTTCTCACCACATTCCTCTCAGAGAGAAGTCTCTGCTATTGATGTGTGGCTTTCAAAAGGATTGTCTAAGGTCAAGGTGAAACATGAACTCAGAAACTGTAATCCAAAGGTGTAAGAAGAGTGAAAAAAGCAGGAAGGAGAATGTCTGCGAGCAGAAAGCAGAATTACTCGTCATTGTGACGGATGAATGTCTTTTCTTAACTGTAGAGTGCAGCAAGTGAAGGTAACTTAACTAAGTGTCATTATGGCTGGTTTTTATGAGTCCTCTTGCTGCACTGCACATGTGATGTTTTTTTTTCCTTCCAGATGAAAGGACCAGAGAAGACCCTGGAGGAGAGGCGCTCCAGTCTGGATGCTGAGATTGACTCTCTTACCAGCATCCTGGCAGATCTAGAGAGCAGCTCGCCATACAAGCCACGAAGCACACAAGTACGTTCCACACACTGCTTTACAAATGACACTCAGTGGTGGAGAAGTGTTGTACTTTTAACTGCGCTACACTTACTCAGTAGTTACAGTTTCTCCATTTTTTCAGGTGAACATACTGCCGTTAGAACATACAAACATTTGAGGCTGTAAGTTTGCATCCACCTCGCCTAAATGCAATCCCCTCTGTTAGTTCAGTTAGCAAAACTTGTGGAAGACTACAAAATTACAGATTTAAAAATGTCTAATTTCACATCCTCATTGTAAAGTACTCAGGCTAAGTGAACTAACAAAGGGAATATATATTGAAATGAAATGCTAAGAATTGTGAGTTTGAATGCATTTAGCCAATGTGGATGTAATCTTTCAGCCAACTGTACAGTATGATGACCTGATGAAATACTTCTCTAAAATATCAGCGGTATCCAAATCTTTTGGCTCGTCTACTTGGGGCCATGTCATGTTTCAGACTTCTTTCACTTTATTATTTTCTCTAAACTTATTAAATGTCCTAAAGAGATCAAATTATAAAATAGATTTGTAAAAGAATAAGAAATAAATAGCTTTTTTCTTTTCTTTCCCACTCCTCTCATGATCTTTTCATGATCTGTCATATTTATCTTGTGATCATGAGCAACATTATTGTAGTAGCTGTTGGCACATACTTAGACGATAGACTTTTTTAAAACAAGATCCGCTTTGTGTACGGTTGATGCTTAGCAAAAACACCAGAGAAAAGAATTCTTGTAGATGAAGTATATGCTAAAACAGACCCATATGTTGCATCTTTCAGAGATGTTTTGCGTTGAAGACAAAGTGAGTCTTGACCTATATCATTAGTTGATATTAAACGATATTAAGAGCAACTTCAAAAAGTCAAAGCCTTGGGCAGTTCACTAAATTGTTTGACACACAATAAATGTAGGACAGGCAGATAAAAAAACTGAACCAATTGTGTTTGGAGTAGAAAGGCTCAGGGGTTTTTAACACCATGCAGATCAGATCTCTAGTGAGTTATTCTAGCAATAACGTAATAATACCTGAAAGGGTGTCCTCTGCGAAGTCTACAGACATCGCTACACTGACATCACCGGTGCGCTACATTTAAATAAATAAATCTTAAAGCTCTTATGAATATTTGTTTTGTGGTACTATGTACCTACCATGTTGGCATGTTCTCTGTTTTACTTATTTAAGAGCCTGCAAACAGGCTTAAGACGATAAATTATTGAAATGCCTGGTCATTTAAGTACATATGAAAATCTCATATAGCACAGCATGTACATATTCACATCTCTTGACCTGTTATGCTAGTGCATGTCAGATTTCTAAGTGGAGGGAAAAAAAGAATAATTTTCAGCACTTAGCGCTCATTTCTAATCATATATTTTCAGGCTAGTTAAATGACTGATGACCAGAATGACTGATGGTGGAAGAGTTAACAAAGTTTGGTTGAGGAGTAGTCACAGATACATGGTATTATGGGGGAAGTGTGGAGTGTGGCAACGACAAACAAAGACAAAGCGCGGTCGGCAAAAAAGACAGTGGTTGCAAGTGCTTACGTGCTCTGGTTTAGTGACTCCCAGCCTTTTTGGTTAGGTGTGGATGTTCTACACACAAAGTGAAAATTATTGCACCATACAGGGGAAACATAGCGGACACGCACTGAAAACATGGGAACACTGTGGTTCTGAGATGATAGACATTAAGACAGTTAAATGAACCAGTGACTTCTAGCATGCTTACTGTTGTGGCATGGGTACTGATGTTAAACTCGTGGGATACTTTACTAACATAGTATTATGTGCTTATGAATCATAATAAAATACAGACACATTATATATACATACGCTATAGACATGGTAATATAGGTTGATCTGCTGAAACCAGGTGGCACTGTTTATGTCTTTGTTGATGTATACGTTTTATTCGAAGGGAAACAACCACAGCTTGAAACTGACGCCAGTGTAGAAGTGTCACACTGACATATTGATGCTGGATCTAAAAATTCCTGGATCCAACTGATTCACATTCAAAAAATGTCAACTTCTCACTGGAAATACGATGTCAGTTTTTTCCAGGAGTCATTCTGGTCTCATTCACTTCATTTTGATCGTCTAATAAGAGGACTAGCGGTATTTTTGTCAATTTCTACATTGATAGGCTTTTAGGGCTAATAAAAGGCTTTGATGTCTGCTGTTTATGTGTCGATTGACAGGCGTGATTAAACGCTCACTCGGCTACTGAGTTGGAATTTCGAAGCTTCTGTTTATTGAAGAGTGTTTTTCTTATCAAACAGCTCTACTGTAGTTTTGGTTAAGAAGTTACACCAATAAGACCGTCAGAGGATTTTGTTTTGCAAATGTTTAATGAAATTTACCATTTCTTAATTACAGTACCCAGCCTGTTAGCATAACTTGGCTACATTAGTTAATGTTAGCATTAAAGGTTCAGCGTGTAATATTTAGTGATATCTAGTGGTGAAGTTGTAGATTGCAAACAACTGAATACCAACCACTTCGATGCCTGCAAAAAACACAAACAGCTTGTTGTTGTGGGCTTTTTAGTGAAGTGGATAATAACTGGTTCACACTCAAACATAACAGGTGTTGGTAATTTACCTTAACGCTGGATGAATCCTGCTATATAACAGAAAAAAGAAGAGGAACAAGTCTGTTCTGAGCTACTTTTGAAATTGGCAGACTCTGTGGAGGCAACCCACTACATCTGTAGATATAAACAGTTCATTCTAAGGTAACGAAAACACAATTTTTATTTTTTTGTGATTATACACTAATAAAATGATAAATGTTATATTAAATTTCTGTAATTAAATGATCCCAAATCCCTCTATTTTTTTACTCATTGAACTTTTAAGCGTATTGTTTCAATACAATACAGTACCCGTCCTAGTTAGCATTAGCATTAATTAATTGTTGTCAGCTTGCTAATTAGTATGTTTATACATCACTCAAGGTGGACATTAGTGTTAGCAAACACAACTGTACTGAATGCACATTTAGAAATTAGGCGACATTACTTGCTGGCATTTAACAAAACATTTTCCTGGTAACAGTGTGGTTGGTATTTTCAGTAAGTGAGCAGTAGCATTGGGTTAGGGAATTTCACTCATCACCCGTCAGTCTTCATCTGCTCCACCTCTCGTCCAAATATGGTCACTTCTGGCTCCAGAAAGCTAAGGTGACCATGGCCAAAATACCAACTCAAGGCTTCAAAACCAATAGTCCACTAACCAACGAGTGACACAGTTTCCAATTCTTTTATATAGTCAGTGCCATTAACACATTCCTTGTTTCTTGTCCTTTTGAATAAATATCTGAGATTTAAAAATATAATAGCACGAAAGCTTGTGACTCTTGTGTTTATTTAGATTTAAAGTATTATAGCCTCCACATACAACTTGGTGCCAGTTTTACAAGGTCATGGTTTCTGTTCAGATTAATTGAACAAAACAGAATATACAACACAATGTGAAAATGTTTTTTTCTGTCTTTCTTGCAAACACAATATCCATATACTATACATACTATAAATGCACACAAGCCAACGCATATATGCTTGCAGCATATGAGGACAAACACTTTTTAGGAGGTGTAGAAACCAGCAGTGCATTTTTTTCTAAATAAAATATAGTATAAGTGCATATCTTTGTGTGCAGTATATATTAGAGTAGGAGTTTGAAAGCTTTTGTCAACATGCCTTGAAAAATTGATGTGCACCTGTACAGCTCAGTGAGAGCCCAACTTGCAAGCAGCCATACTAAGTAATGTATGGTGGTAGTTTTACCTGCCAGGGTCAAAGTCACTGCAGGTTTATTTTTATCATAACCTGCTGTAAGCTCTTGCGAGTTATGGGTGAGAACCTGCACCACCTGTGTCTCAGTGGAGTACACATACATGTTATGACATGTATAAATCATGAAATGTTATGTATCAGACATTTTGTTGACTTAACCCTGTTTTTCTAGTCTAAGACAGAATCCTGTGCTTCTCTTCGCTGCCACAATGCACTTTCGCTGTTTCTGCTCTGTGAGTTTTTTGCCCACAGAAAAGATTGAGCTTTCTATTTATTGTTTGTTTTTCTGTGTTATGAGCATATGCACACGCACACAAACAGGCTGTTATTCTCTCCTCAGCTGATGCTGATTGTAGCTGATTAACTCAGGTTGACCTTTTCCCCTACCCAGCTGCTCCTGTCAGTCCGCACTCAGGCTTTTTCAAGGCATTATTCTACAACACAACACTGGTCTGTGTAATGGGCCAGGTTTCATACTCCAGCTTTGGCACAACTGCTGCACAGTAATCTTCCGCTTGTATAAGCAGAGAGTAACGAGCGGTCTTGATTTACAGCTTTCTGCGCACAAGCAATTACAGAGCCAGCTCTCCAAAATCAATAGGCCACCCTGCTCTCTCCCTTTCAAGCTTCTGGGAGGGGGATCTTCCTCTCGACGTTAAATTTGGAGTCAGCGGGGGGACCTTATGTGTGCTTGCCTCCCAGATAAAATTGAAATGGACGTTACTGCTCATTCATAAAATTCTAAGCAGCAGCATTCCTGCAAACATTCAGCCGGCACTGATGCTTCACAGACATCAAAACAATTTTGTTTGCTTTAGTTGGTATTCTCTGTGGCATAACAGTGGGTAATGAAATGTGATCATTATATAATTCCCATTTGTTCTCTCTCCATTTCCATCTTAGATGCCATTTGTTATTTGACACACTTAACTAAGTTGGTGTTAGTTTGTTTGCTTTATCCTACGACAGCAAAAATTAAGTCAAACCAGATAATAATGTTATGCTGTGTAGTATGTTTCTTGAATATTTTATCTGAGTTTGAAGCATATGTCTAAAAACTATTGCACTGCATTAGTAATATTTTACAGTTTTATTATTTACATTTCAAAAGTGAAGGATTTTGTAACGTAAATGAATTGTTCCATTCACCAAAGTGAACATATAGTTCTGTTTTAGCTAAAAATGCACACAGCAGACTGCAAAGTAAATATGGCACTTTGTGAGTAATACAAAAAACTATCAGATGGACTTCAGGAGAATTAATATTGTGATTATTGTTAAGCTATAAGATTTGTGTCACTGAGTTAATATGGATTTACATGCTCTACATAATAGCTTTTTTTGGATTCAGCTGTTTGGGTTCTGTGTGTTTGCATGTTGTCTATAAACCTAAATCAAGCTACATAATGAAGCGAAGTTCAAATTATTCTTTGCGCATCTACACAGCACCCAAGATCCATAAATGTAGTTGTCAGCTCATGTCCACAGGACATATGGATGACCACGCGGACATCCATCCAAAAACTGACAGCAGCGACTTCACATGCCAGACTCTGGGTGCACTGATGTGGAACACATCCAGGTATTTAAATAAACTGATCCTTGAGCCAAAGCCTGATGATGATTATTATTCTGTTGTGCCACAGAATTTCAGTGTTGTTTAGAAACTGTGAAAACACAGTGAGCCACACTGTTGCACTGAGTAACATATATAACTTCATTACCATGAATATGGCCACTGTAGATTTTTGTTTTTTTTTGCTGATCCTACATATACTTTCCTCCTGCGGTAAATACCCACTAGACATCCAAATGTATATTAATCAGCAGTAGAAAATAGTCCCAAGAATATATATTGAACATCTGTTTGCTGGAAACTACATTTCTCTGCTGTTTTAGGACATTAGTTATAATTTTGTGAAAGAAAAGTGTATATTGGTGACTTTTTTTGAGGATTTATATAGGAACCGAAAGGTTAGGGGCAGAGAATCACAGACAGTCAGACAGAACTGAGCAAAGTGATCAATTTCACGTTGCTGCGTTGTGGTTTTTAATCCTTTTGTGGTATTCATTGACAGTAACAAAAATAAATAATGCAGTAAGTCTAATCGTTTAAGAGCATGAACATATACTGGCCTTTTAGCTGCTGGCTTTACTGAATTTCCAACCTTTCTTCAAGCTCTAGAGGAGCAACTAATGGGAGACACTACCTTGTTTGACGTACACACTCTCTTCCCTCCAAGTATTTCAGATGCTGTTCTAATATTTAACTCTTTTTGTTTTTAATTCTGTGTCTGGCATGATGATCGGAGGAAACACAAGAGAGTGCGTTCATGCTAAATCCTTCAAGTTTGCTTCAGTGCAATCTGAGCCCAACCAGCCTCACTAATATGCAGCGCAGGCCTGTCTAAGCACATCAGATCTGTTGTGGGGGAGTTAACAAGGAGGCCCAGATGAATGTCAAAATAGCGCGCTCATCAAGCAGTAGAGCAGCTGCGCGGCTGTGGTGGAAGCTACAGAAGTGTAGACTGCTGTGACCTCTAATTCACACTGACTTCTGTTGAATTTCTAGTAATCAAATGTTACCTAAATCACTATTCCTCGTGCTGAAATTTGACTACATCCTGCTTGAGTTTCGCTTTGTAGAATGTCAACGGGATTTCAT
Source organism: Coranthus polyacanthus (assembly GCA_037367275.1). Lineage (NCBI taxonomy): Eukaryota > Metazoa > Chordata > Actinopteri > Kurtiformes > Apogonidae > Coranthus > Coranthus polyacanthus. The sequence continues at coordinate 14,791,054 of JAPQRN010000019.1, read as the reverse complement.
TCTTACAGTATATGCTCATGAATTATGCTCCTGTTAATATAAGGCATGTGTTCTTATTCTTTTACACATAGTATAAAGTAACAGCCAAAGCACACACGTTGCCAGGCTCAAATGTAACACGTGTGGTTTTCACCTAATCCTAACATCGTTGTACAGTTTAGGGTTTTTGGACTTTATTATGATGGTGAATTAACAGACCGTATACAATGAGTGATAATTATTTATTGTCATCCTTTGAAATGTGGAGTAGAGGTCTTCACACTGCCGATGTAGATCACTAGTAAACAAAAATAAAATAAAACACAAACAGTTTTTTTCATTTTTGTCCCAACTGAACTGTAATGCACTTCCTCTATTAAAGCTGCCCTCAGGTCTGATGTGATTTAATGTGGTGTGATAAGATTTAAGCTGAAATTAAAAAGCTCCTCCTGTCTGTTTCATCCACACTCTGTGAAATGATAATGTGCAGTATAATTAATAAAATATTGAAAGCCTCAGCTCCCTAAATGTCTTACACTTGCCACCATGGTAAACTTCTCCAGTTGTACTGCACTCTGTGAAGAGGTGTGTATGTGTGTGTTGGAAGCATCTTTCCAGATGGATTCAAGGAGGAAGAGCTACTCAACTGTCATCGGCAGCCTTCTGGCAGTGCCAGAGTTTCTGGGACCAAAGATGTGAGACTCACTTACAGTCATGGTTCCACCTCAATTAACAGCCAGTCAGCAGAGTGCACCGAAGCCGTCTCTTGTTTGTGTCCATGTAGGAAGTGTGTCTTGGCTGTGAGCCAGTGTGAGTGGCTGTTGAGCTGTTTGGGTCCTTTAGGTAAAGAGACTGTGATCCTGTGAAATGGACTCAGCAGGGTTCTGATGTATTCTCACTGGTCTCAGGTCAGTGTTTCACTACGTCAGTGCCTGCATGGAGTCGAGCAGATTTGCTCTCAGTGTCATCCCAGTCGGTGTGATTACAGGACAGACATTTGAGAAGGCTAAACAGTGATGTGCAGGAAAAAGATTGGTCTTGAATTTGTGCCGCATCATGTGGCAGCCAAAGAAACCAAAAAACAGATTTGGCTGTGACATTGTGTAACATTGGCTAACATTTGCATCACAAAATCCTTTGGCGTTCTTGCTACTATAACTTTTCAACCACAACTACAGTAGAGCCGTCTGTAAGGAAAAATACATTTTATTCAATAAACCGATGCTCTGACAGTGCTGCTCAGCGGGCGAGCGACTGTCTAATAACACGTAACAGCTAGCCACCTGTGAGGGCAGCAACCGACCGCTCACTCTCAGTGGCCACACCCTAACTTATGCGTCACTTTAAGTAGTAATGTAATTTAATATAACAGGTGGGGTCTGTTGAGATTGACTCGCTTTTGGAACCAGCCTCAAGTGGCCATTCAAGGAAAGACAGGCTTTGGCACTTATGCGCTGGCTTCATTTTTAATTTTTCTTCAAATGTCCCAACACAGCATGAGAATATTATTAGAAGATACAGTACACTTCTATTTATGTCATACTGTACAGAGACAGAGAGGCAGACGAGCCGCAGCATCGCACACTTTGGCCTGTTTGTATTTTCACTCAGTATCAAATTGCTTCATGTCTGTGTAATAAGTTGTCATGTCCGTACAACAGCTGTTGGACATTATTGAAGTCCGCTGACTGTTGAGCTGCAGCCGAGAGTTTGAAATGCTGCTGCGATGGATCCTTCAACACGAGTGCCCTAAAGGAAGCCTCAATTCACACTGTGCCAGTCAGGCCATGCCGTGGCACTCCCATCTCTCAACGGGCTATGCATTGCAGATAGCACTCACTGTCACAACATGGCAGAATGATCGGCCCTCGCTGCTCGCTCCCAAGTCTCCTAAGCATCGCGTCTGTCGAGTGATCGAAGAGAACCCCGACTCTAGAATCTGGTGACGTCTCAGCCCTCTGAGAGTATCATAGTGTGGGTTTCTTCCCACTTATGAGGCTGAAGACTCTGGAGACATCTGAAGGGACAGTGTCACCATTTCAGTCATTCATCCCTTTAGGAGAGCTCATCATATCTAGTCGCGCATATCCAGACTTATCTCACACTTTGACGACACTGGAGAAATGCCTGACTGAACCCATTTTCATTCTGGGAAACACACTGGCTCATTTGGATTTCTTTAAACCAACCACAATCATCTTGGATGTTGCGAAGCCTGGGATGCAGCAACGGCAAAAATGGCTAAACTCCCACTGAAGAAAATGTTAGAGTAAAAAGTTAAAGTTGTATGTCAACTAGGGCTGGGAAAATAGGGCAAAAAATGTTGTCACGATAAAAATGTTCAAATCAGTTGATATCCATAATTATCACGTTAAATGTCAAACACTTGTCAAGCAGCGGAACTTTTCACCAGTCTAGTGGTAGAACATTCAAAAGAAATTGAAAATGTTTGTTCAACAACAAAATATGCAACAAGTAAAATTAAGTA
>JAPQRN010000019.1:14768487-14785318 GCA_037367275.1 Coranthus polyacanthus | reverse complement strand
TATGTATATATATATGTATGTATATGTATATATACATACATATATACAGGCATGAAGGCATGAAAAAAAATCTTTTACCTTTACTGTTAAGTCTCACATGTCATTGGTTACTGAGCTTCCTTTGTCTTCTCCATCACCAGCATTTGTACCTGTCAGCTTCATCTGATATTTCTGAATAAGATACTAGGGTTTACCCGCCATCAGAATATCGTAACACATCATATCATATGACATATATAATAATGTCATATCAAAGCTTTGGCAATATTGGGTTTTACAATTTACAAAAAAGCTCTCATTTGCCGGTTACAAGTGGTAGTAACTCAGAAGTAAATGGTTTAACGTGCCGACTGATAAAGGGACAAGATAAATAAGCATAAGCAAGGAGCAAGATCTGAGATTAAAGGTACAATATGTAACATTCATGCATGTTTCTATGCTTCTGTAAAGTTTGTATTGGAGTCTGTGTTGTGCTGGGAAGTGGAACACAGACTCACACAGACCTGATGTTAGCTAACTCCTTTTCTGAGTTATTGGTTGTTTTGTTGCACAATGTAGAGCAGCACAGAGGAGAGGACATAAGGATTTTGGTCATTTATGTAGAAATCAGTGCCCAGGTTGTTATCATGGATGTAGGTGACTGAGACAGCGGTTAGCTTAGAAATGGAGTTAGCTAACGTCAACAAACAACCAGATCCGGGCACGAAACAGACTCCAACACAAATTTTACGTAACTTTACGTGACTGATATAGGGATAAGATAAATCTAAGCTAAGCAGCTAGCTAGAAACTAAAACTGGACAAAATTCATAGACTAAAAGTGCAGCGTTATGTGCACTGTGTCAGCTTTTTGATAATAGTTTATTAATGACTTAAACGATTTACAACCTAATTAATAACCTATTTCTAAGTCTTGGTCTTATTGTAAAGTGGTACTAAAATACCTCTTTGTATTAATTTTCTCTATGTATGTAAAATCATACACCTTAAAAGCCACAGTGATATATTGTCAGGAGAAACTACTTGGAGAATTGTTAACTGATTTTGTAGAAATGTTGACTTTTTCTTTCAGCTTCAAAACCCACATGAGTTGTCTTCCACAGCAGAGCCAGTAATCCTGAATCAAAAGCGTTTCTCCATCCTCAGATAGTATATTTTCTATTCTTCTACAGGCTGACTCTCATGTGAATAGTTTAGGATGTACTTTGTGAATATTTTCATCTTTAAATCCAATCCAAATACAACTGTCCAGATTCAAAGTAACAACAAAGAAATGTGGTTTGATAATTGATCAAAATAAAAACGAATGAGCCAGAGGGCTTTGTGTCTCGCACTCAAGTTAATCCACACATACATATTAAAAAAGATAGCATTTTGTGTAAATGCATTTAGTAAACCACCTGGTAGTAGAAATTACTTAATTATTTTTTATTAAGATATGATTAAGGTGCATTAATTTAGCTAATTATTTATTTTTATTCAGTGATGCCTTTCAGACTTAATTAAGTAAAGAGCTGAATTTCAATATTATGACATTGTAGAGCTTACACAGTTTTCTCAGAAGAGAATGGAGATAATTAGAAGAAGAGGCATCATATCAGGGCAGCCATTTACCATTTATTCCGATTTATATGGTGTGGGTGGAAACATTTCTAAAATATATACTTCTTTATGGCTTTTCATGCAACTATCACTTGAAGGAGCAAAAAGAATCAGATTTACAGATATAAGATACGTGTGCGAGAAGTTCCCAGTGTGTGTATAACACACTTTATCTGCAAACGGAAAGATAGTTCAAAACAGCTAGAGGTCTTGCCATGTTCCAGAGAGACGTCGTTTAATCATATTTAATGTGCCTTATCTCGAACTATTTTAGGAAGAGAATTGATACCCTCAATTGCGAGACTGTATTGAGGGGGACGGGTTGTGAAATGTGACTATTGTGCCTGATTGTGCCGAGACGACATGACTCAAAGTGGGATAAATGAATGTTATAATATTGACTGGGGATTCTTCCATGGTCACACTGTACCTGCTGAAATGAACAGATGCAAAATAGTAGAGCCAAGAGTCAGGAGCTCTGTATGAATAAGGAGCAGTTTAAAAAAAAAAAAAAAAGTTAAGAGAAAAATATCCAAGGTCTTAGATGAGTCTGTAAAGATGCAGAACTTCTCCTTCTTCAGGGGTTTTCCCCAAGCTCGCTTAGAAAAAAAATCCCCCACCCTCGTGGTTTGAAATGCAAAGTTAACAGTTTTACTCAGACCCCCAAGGCTTGTATAGTCTCTCCTAATCTTTTTTAATGTGTCAAAAGGCTTTCTTGAGAGTCTCTGTGAAATTTCACACTTACGTTGTTTGCAAAGTCAGTCTGAATTACAGTGTAGAGTGAGGGTTAACTTTTCTGAAGGGGTTAGGGAAAACTTTTTGAAACTGTATGTGTGTGTGTGTGTGTGTGTGTGTGTGTGTGAGGGAGGGAGGGAGGGCTGATAGAGACAACAACACAGTATGCATTTAAGACTGATAATATATATTAGGTCAGACTAGTAGATATTAGTGTGTATTCAAAAATGAGTAAATTACTGATAATGAAATCTAAAATTGAGATAAGCTAAACAAGCCTTATCATCATAAAATATGTAATAAATTAATATACAGCTTATATTTTATACATACTTTCATTTTGTTAGAAATTGGTCCTGGGCTATGATGTTTAACGTCCAGTCGAAACGTATTATATGAACATGTGCAAAACTGTGTCGTCCAAATGCATGATTTCATTCACTGTAATTAAAAACTAGTTAAGTGAGTTTTTACAGCTTATGTCTAATGTAATGTTTTACAGTGGAAAACCAGTCATTCCATGGAACTACATTATTTGCAAAAGTATGTCTTATAGGCATGCTATTGTTATAAATATATTTTTTGTGATTACATGAGTCATAATTTAAAATGAGACAGTAAATCAACAAAGAAGTACACTTTACCCACGACACCCCCTCATCTGTATAAGTCATATTAAAAGTACAGAATTTTAAACAACAAAAATTTGGGAAAAATTAAAATAACCATAAAAATGACCATAAAATATGTCTTTTGACATTGTTAATTTTAGGATTTTTTGGTAAAGTTGGTAGTATTAAAGTAAGAAATGAATAATGTTATTAATTTTAACCATATTGTTCAGCCCCATTTGAAGGTATAATATAAAAATGACTTGTAAACAACAATTCCGAAAAATTTTAATTGTATTTCATGTAACGTCCTGTTTCATTTGGTCGCGTGGCATCATATCCTCTTTCTTTACTAGCGTTGACTTTACTAGTGTTTTTTTCATTAGAATGAAATTATGTAACATGAAAATACGTCATTAAACATCAAACCTCATCTGTAAACACAATATCTACCTGAGACACATGGGATAGATTTTCCTCAGCAATGATGGTGAACTCCCATGATCCCACGCTACTTTTTGTGTCGCTACTACTGCATCTTTTATTATGGTTTTGATTGAGGCGCCTCGTGGCAGAAATTACATACTGCGTGTTTGATTGTAAATGAGCCAATCAATGAAAGAAGTATGTACATGTATTTATGTTGCACATTTCAAACCCAACGACAACCCAAAGTACACAGACAGAATTACAAGAAACAAATGATAAAAATCAATAAAAGCAAGAAGAATAAAATACGAAAAACACAGCATAAAACATAGAATTCAAAAGAAAAACTTCTACTAATAACATTTAAAAGGATTTTTGTTATTGTAAGTCTTTGACAACCTCTAGGATCTTTTTAATATAGCGTTAGTTTTAAATGTTGGTTAAAATGTTGACCCAGTGACTGAGTGATTAGGGTTCACGCCACATGGGGGCAGACGCCCCGAGCAGCGAGTCCCCGGTTCGATTCCCGGTCGAATGGACCGTTCACTGCGTGTCGTTGCTGACACTCTTTCCCCATATTTTTTCTCTGATTCACTTCTATCTAATGAAAGCGACCCCAAAAAATCTGGAAAAAATAGTAAAAAAGATAGTACTGCACAATCCACATCCTGATAGCAACTTTACTAATTATATGTTTAATATGTACGTAATAATGTGCAAAGCGCATGAATGTATTCAATTGGACTGACATTTGTTTTAATCACTATAAACATATGAAACCTGTCACTCTTCGCTCAGTACTCGTGATATTATTCCAGACCACCCTCATTAACTTTAACAGGTCATAGACATGCAGCTTGACAAAACTAAAAATCTACTTTAGCTAATATGAAAATCTCTTTCCCCCTCTGCTCACTTTTTTTTTTTTTTTTTTCAGATCGTGTGCATTTGATTAGTTTCATCACCCTCTGAAAAGGGCTGAATCCATTCTCTTAATGTAATTTGTGGAAAACGTACCATGACAGTGTAATTATTTTGAGGGCCCAATTTGCATTTCCAGTGCTCCGCTAACTAAATGTTACTGTAGGTTCTAAAGCCTTAAAGATAAATTAATAATCTAGAGTATTTAAAACCCATGAAACATTTAAATTAAGTAATTTCACTTCCTAAAGGGCATAGTGCAGATTTTTCCATACATATGCAGACAGACACACTTTTTAAATAAACATCAGCGCTAATCAGTGAGACAGCAATCAGACTGAGAGCAGAAAATATTTATTGGAGCTTTTAGTGCCTCCTTAGGGGCTCCCCTTTGACTTAGATTAGATGGGATTTAGACAAAGTTGATGCATGCACCTCTTGTACCGAAACTTGAAATTCTTTTTTTTATCCCCGCACATTGTAAGGATCACAGACTTAAATGTACTGTATACTTTTTCACTGATAGAATTACAGCGTAGAGTTTATTATTCAATTTAAGCAAGGAATTGCTTAGAAGTGCAGCAGGGCTGCAAAAGTGGTTATTTGTGATATTTCTATGCAGCAGGCTTTGATCAGTGGTTAAGGAAAATCAACTGGAATTGTTTCTCTGCCCCAATTTAGAAGACATCTCGTCAAACCAAGTTGCAAAGGGTCTACAGACTACAAGTGTTCATTTTTGTTCCCTTAGTGCTGCAAATTTAGTAATTGACTCTGATTTTTGGCTTCAGGCAATAACCTAATAAGGCCATCCAAGGTTAATGATAGACCCTTTTTAGACTGGCTGAACGTCTGACACCGATATGTAGTGGTAGTGAAAAACAATTATTACTTACATGAGAGACACTCAGGGCAGAAGCCACTGACATTTCCATAGAGCTTTGTTATTCTTTGACTTTTTAGCTGCTGTGTTTTTAAAATAGTTTTGTCTTTCAAATCTAGCCGTTGGATCAAATCAGAGAGTTGTCGAGAGGGTGAGAATCACAACAGCAGCGGGTTATGTCGCTCCTTTGCAGCCATCTCTTCCCAGGAACACCAGCGCTACAAATCTCAGTGATTTAACATCTTTCCCGTCCAAGCAGCCGGAGTCAGCACAAGTGTCATGTGCCGTTGCCAATCTGCTGTCATGGCATCCTCTGCCAAACAATTTATCCCCCTACCCTCCTGCTTTATTAGCCATAGATTACAAGTGGTCATGGACAGCGTAGAGCCTCTGCTGTCGAGGTAGCCCCGTAATCGACTCTGGGGAGGCAGGGTGAATAATCGGTGTGAGTGTAAGGCAAACTATCCGTAAATAAATGGTGAATAGAACAGTTTCAGTTCCAACATTCAGCACAAATTAATTTATCCTGTTTTGTTATTGCCAATCAAAGTGCTTCTTCTCATTTTTGCATGGGATTGTTTTAATATTGTTCTTCTGTGTAAAATGTAAAGCTTTACCGCTGTTCTGCTTCCACCCACTGCATGATTCTAAAAATGGTTACAAAGTCGGAAAGAGACTAAGAGTGTGGTGATTAGTGGCTGAACGTCCAGGTGTGAGTGTGTGTGACAGGAGTAGTTCAGGCACATCCACAGGACAGAGAATAACATGCAGAACAGGCTCTGAAAGGAGTAGTTTGAGTTTTTGTACTGTGCACTTTAGTTATAGTCACCTCTTTTTCTTGCCGTCATACAGTCATTTACCACTGAGAGCTGAAGCCCTGAAGTGCTCTTAAACCTACCAGAGTTTCCAGAAAAAAAGATCTATTCTGCTGCTTTTGCTGTTGTGTCACTACGGTGTTAATATGTTATTTCGAAATCAAACCGACAAACAAATTGACCGATCAAGGCAAAATCGCTGCCCCCGTGGGAGTCGGGCGGTTCCGAATAGAGTGATATAACAGCTTCACTTCCCCGTCGGCTTTGCTGCGCCCGTTCACAGTAGTACATTTGCTTAGCTTCCATGCTGTTACTCATACATATAACCCCAGCCCATACAACATGCCTGTCTGTAAGCTGGGTTAAGATGATTTATTTTTGTGGATATTTGCTTAAACAGGAGCTAATTTTCTTGCTGTTTTTTAGAATTCTGGATCCTCTGCAGCCTCCACTCCTAATGCCCCAGTGACTGGTTACAAGCGTATGGTCATTCCAACTCAACCACCTCTGACTGCTACCAAGAAGTCTACACCCAAACCCCAGGCTCCTGGAGGGATCTCATCTATCCCCCCTTGTTCTAGCCCGGCCAAGCCTCAAAGCCACATGGCTCCTCAGCCTGTCCCAGCCTCCTATGCCACCGCCTCAACCCCGAGCCAACCCACCTTCAACGTCCAAGTGAGGTCAGCGCAGCCTGGTCCCCAGCATCCAGCTCCAGGTGGGCAACATTTCGGCCAGCATCCGAACCGCGGCCCTGCACAGGTGCAGTACATGCCCGCGCAGCCCAAAGGCCCCGACTTTGCCTATGGACCGCCACAGCCTGGCTTTTCACCAATGGGTCAGGGAGCATATCATGACCAGCAGCATGTGGGAGTACCCCAAATAGGTGGCCTAAGCTCCAGGAGACCAGACCCCGTCCAAGCATACCAGCATGCAGGCCCCAAGAAGACCTATATCACAGATGTGCCACCAAGTTTGACTCCCTACACTTCTGGACCAGCGGTTCCACCAAAGGTAAGAACATTTTATATCATGTGTTTACTTTTACCTATCCACACCATAATGTATTTCCTTAAATAAAACTAGTAGTCAATTGTTGGGGGCGTAGTTGACACAAACAAATAAAAGGCAGCCCCCAAATACAGGCCAACGGGGGTGTTTGATTCATTGATACTGAACCTCTTTGCTTTGTCGTCCTTAAATCCTGTACAGCTGTTGTTGTAAATTGTTCACAGTAAGAGCATCATTAAGAAATGAAGGGGTTCTGTCCTATGAAATGCCAGAGAAAACTTTAATTTGAAATAGACAAAGGAAGTGTTGAGTTTGTATTAACACCATAATCCAGTAACTCAAACAGTGCAAATGGAAATGGATGAAAACCAGCCTTTGTAGTAAAATGACAAATTCAACCAAACCAAACACAGGGAATTTGAAATAAAGACCTGCCTCTAATACAAGCCTGCTTGAAATAAAGGCCTGGTCCCTTTCCAGTTGAGATGAATAAAGGCCCTGGTGACTATTTGAGAAAATACAGTAAATTTGTTACCAGAATGTTTAGTTTCTGTTATATCTGTACATTTGAAAAAAGTCCTACTGTTGCTAGAATATGTTTGTCAGGAACAGTAAATCCATCCATCCATCCTTCCATCCTTCCTTCCTTCCTTTTTACCACTGTTCATGGTCTGGATTGGTCGCAGAGCAGTCCAAGCATCCTTTTCCCCTGCCACTTCTCCCAGCTCTTTTTGGAGAATCCCGAGGCATTTCCAGGCCTGCTGGGACATTTAATCCCTCCAACGTCTTCTAGGTTTGCCCTGGGGCTTTCTCACGGTTAGATATCCCTGGAATACCTCCACAGGGAGTAAGTAGTCTGGGATGCGTCCTGATTGGATGCTTGAACTCCTTCAAGTACTTGTCAAGAGCGTCGTGGTTTAAGTCTGAGTCTCTCTGGGATATTTTAGCTCCTCAATCTATTGCAAATGGTGAGTCCAGACATTCGGCAGAGAAAACTGCTTGTCCCCAATTGAGTTTTTCCTCACTTTAATCTACGAATGTGTATGTATTACAGTTAATGATTTTTTAAAATGAATCTATCATTTATTATCTGATTGGCTGATTAATCCTTTGATTAATTTGCCAATAAATAACCATTACTTCTACCATTCATTTTCCAATCTTTTTTTGAGCTTTTCTATCATAAAAATACTTCTTTTACAAACTAAACTTCCCAACATAAAAATTAAAGTGCTAACAATTAAAAGGCATCTAGGACTATACTATTCATCACAAAAGTTCATATTTATACAGTCTATCCTAATTATGAAAGTTGTTGTAGTTGTTAGATTGTGTTGGGTGTGATTTACTTCAGGGGCTAGTGCTGATTGTAATCGAAAACGCACTTGTATTATTTATCCGCAAAAGGTTCCTTACACTGAATTACAGTGTAATGTTAATGTAATCTATGTCATGTAGTTTTAGCGGTGTTGCTATGCCAACCATTAGCATCTGATGGAGGGAGTCATCTTTGAGTTCTTGTGGTGGGCATGAAGAGCCTTATTTTGAGCCTAATCTCCTTCTTTTTTATTATGATTTGCTTTCCCTTAGCTATGAAACTAAAATAATTTCTTCTATTGTCAAAAGAATTACCAAAGGTGTGTAAATTACTTAACTTGAGCAAGTGGTTCACTCACAGCTGAGAACCATTGCCGTTTGCTCGGTCATTGCTTTCTTCACTTAAGTATATTTTCTATACTGTCTGTGTCTTATATACCATTTACAACCATTAACCTGTTTGTTTGTATGTGTTGAGTATGTGAGCCAACAACCGGGCAGTTGTTTGTACAAAACAGTGTGTGTACATCAGTGTAATGTTTACTAGTTTGCCAGTATGCACTTTTGTGTGTGTATGTGGGTGTACAGTATGCATATGTTTCCTTTAGCAGCGTCAGATGGCAATGCAATAGGGAGCTGCTTGCCATCTTTCATTGAGATGCTCAGAATAAACAGCTATTTTAACCTTTATAAATTTTTGAAAGATTTTCTCTGTTGGGGGTTTACACCATCTGATTTCATTTGTCTCATCAAAGGCAGCTTGTTTTCTTCGCTGTATATAGTATATACTGCATCTCCACACTACATTATGCAAACTAAGCTTTTAGCTTAGTGTTTATATTTTTTATTTCATTTAAAGATAAAAGCATGATTTAACATGTTTAATGTGACTGAGTACAGTAGTACAAGACGTGTCAGTCAAAATTACATCATATTGCAGGCTGGATTGTCTTCTGGTTTTTATCTTCTCAGAGGCATTATGTGGTTGCGTTGTCCATCCATCTGTCCCATTCTCTTACACACAATATCTCAGGAATGCCTCGATGGAATTCTTCAAATTTGGCACAAAGGTTCACTTGGACTGAAGGATGAGCTGATTTGAATTTGGCCAAAGGTCACTGTGTCCTGATGAAACACATTTTTGGCTATAACTCAAAAATGAATGCTAATTATGACAAAATTTCACACAAATCTCTTATAAAGACAGTGCAAATGATGAAGCGGTGACAAAGTGAAAGTAATGTGAAGACAATGCCGTATTGAACTATAGTCTGTCAGCGCAGAGAGCATGTTTCTCGGTGGAATTGATTCATATATTTGAACATGGTCATCTTCCATTTCACCAAAAAATGCACTTAATACCTTGTATTAAATTCCTCCAAAGTTCACTATATACATTAAATGCATTGTTTCCCATTAATTACCTAGACTGTGGTGAACCGCCATCGTTTAATTTGTCCACTACAGTCTCAACGAACTGAAAATACTTTTTTCTCCACTTCTACTCCGCTTCTCATAATATGTAAAATAAAAGATCTCCAATGCTGTGTTTTGCATCTTTGCTTTGGCCAAGCATCTGTGTAACACCAACATTACTGCACGGTCAGATGACTCAGACATCTGCAGCCACCAGCAGCGGACTGAGTGCCATAATTCTTGGCTGCCTGAGTTTATCATGACTGTATTTTCTCAGCAGCAGCAAAATAAAGCATTACAGAAAATCCTTCAGGTTAAAGTGGACTTACTGAACACTTATTGCTGACAGAATGTAATGAATCACTATAAACAAGCTTAAAAACACCTCCTAGCCACAATAGTAATGCTACAATCAAGCCATTATACGTCACTCTCTGTAAAATTCTGTAATTACACTGGTTGTCTGCCAATTTAAAATGAATATTAGTAGAGTAGGAAAGCTTGGACAGCGCTGTTATTTTGTATACATTGCTTGTTGTTGAGTGTCAGAAGGTGAAGCAATAGAGCTTTATACATGGTTATATTGTTCAGCTTTTCAGGTTCCTTAAAATATGTGTCATTCAATGATTAATTTAAGAAAGTATGGATGTTGTAGAATGAGCCGTATGAGAGACCTTCATTGGACCAGCCTTAAGTGTTCGAAACCATTGTAAAACACTCGATCCGACCATCATCAGACCATTTTAAAGTATTGTTGATGGCTGAGAAAAATTACAAAATACTGTCATCCCTTAGAAGAGAGAAGACTATTCCACAGAGACAGCTATTATAATCTCAATATATCCAGCTGTCGACAATCTCTGGAAAGTGCAAGGCTCTTGAGTTTTCTTTAATTCAAGGATTTTATGCTGGTTCAAAATACAAACTGGGCCTCTCAGCCTCTGGGAATAGCTCATCAAGGACTGTACTTTACTAAATACAAATTAGCTTCAACATTGCAGTGCGTATCTTAAAAATAAGTCTAATTATATTTGTTCAAAACAAAAGTCTACATTTTGCTTGAAAAGCTTGCTTTGGTCCCAGTATGATACATGTTTAAAAAAACAAAAGGTGGCGTTTAATAGATTTTTGAGCAGCTCTTTGATATCAGATAAAAGCAAACGACTAATTTTACAGATGCAGCATGCACACTATATATATATAAATATAAATATATATATTTGTCTTCTTTCCCAAGGATATACTAGCAGCAAGATAATGGGCTCTGTGCCTCTTCTCCTTTGCTTTATTTGATTACTTTGAAACATATTGGGAAACTTAATGTTCCATATGCGCACATTCATCTCAGTGATGTGCAGTAAATGACTGTGGTGTCAGACGTCATGTTTGACCCTATAAACCTTTGTATCTGAACCTTTAACAGCTGTAAGTTTTCTTTATTTTACACTTAATCTGTTCTTATTTTGTTTGTTTTGTTTATTTGTGCCCAGTATAGCCGATCTTTCGTGTATTAATGCTAAACTAGACGAGAGCCGCTATAAAAGCCAGATTAGAATGAAAGAAAAATCTGTCAACTTTGCCCAATGCCGTGACATGTTCATAACCATAAATGGTGTTAAATCTACTTAAAAGGAGTGGGTCATGTCTCTTTTAATCGGTTGTGTAAATAAACCAAAACACAGTCAATTAAAAGAGCTACTTGCATATGTGCCATAATTATCAAAACATTGATCTGCAGTCATTTGATGCAGCACTTTCTCAGTAGGAGGTCTGTGACTTTGATTGAGGACTTTATTAAAGAGATCATTTCACATAATTGAGTGTATTCATAGAAGGTCAGTGTCATTAGAAGTCCAAGATGAACTCTGGGTGAAATTCTATGATCTTAGACTGTTTGTGATTAGTTTTGCCTGTTCTGCCCCCTAACACCACGACACCCCCCGCTGCCCTGACAGTGTCCTTACTCACACGTAAAGCCAAGGTGTAAGAAGAGCTTTTCCCATCAACACGCTTCAAGGACGCTTAATTACCCAAATCCACCAGTGTTTGATCTCTATTGTAGTTTTGTTAAAAAAAAAAAAAAAAACAGATTTCATGGCTGCCGGTTAACACACCACTTTCCACGAGTCTCTCCGTCTTTCCCGAAATTGGAGGAGAAGCTAAGCTGGATGATGACTTGTGTTATTGCTGAGCTTGAGTGACGTTTGACAGGGGAGGATTATTTTGAACTGTTCAATCCCTGCAGCCAGTTAAAGCCCCCTCGAAGGTCAATGATGGTTTCATCTGTCAAACGTGTTTAAATATGTGACATTTCTCTGCCCTCTAGTCCTGGCCACTTTGCCTTCTGACCTGCACAAGAATATGTGCATATGCTGCTATCAGGATGCGTCCAAAACATCCTTTAATGCGTGTGACCGAGCATGAGCCCTTATTAATCGCTGCAAATTGTGCTTTCAGTCCAGTTTTTAAACTCTCAGCCATGAAGGAATGCACTTAGGAACACCTGTGAAAATCCATTAGTGATGTGAAATCTATTTGAAGTTATCTTTGAACGTGTATTTATTAATTTAAATCCATTTCACACCAAACACAGATTTTGGCACAAAAAAAAAAGTTGCATGAAAATTTCTAAAAACTGATTTCGTATGGGATCACATTAGGGTCAGGAAGATTTTTAGCTTGTGAAGTAAAGTGCACAAATAATTCCTAAGTTTGTAGTAGTGTAGAAATCAAAATTTGTAAAGCTGTAAAGACTGTGAAGTTACATAACGACACTGAAAACAGTGCTTTTGTGAACATCTGTGTACACACTGAATCTGATTGGACAATGACAATTGAATAGAGCCAAACACTATTTTACAGGTTTACAATAGTTGATTTTCAACAAACATGGGTATTATTTGTGAAGATTACAAGTTCAAAATATTATTGGCCCCTACTGTAATTTTGCGGTTTCTTATCAGTGCTTAACCAGAAGTGTGGAACACTTCTCAATTGCAGTGGATTTCTCCCTGCAGAAATATGTTTGGTCAATGAAAACCTTTGTTCCAGTTAGTTCCAGGTCTCCCTATAGTTCAGAAGTTTGACTGCTATTGAAAGTGTTATTGTCCTCCTCATACAGCAGAGTATTCCTGGATCTACAAAACACTATCACTAGGCCATATGAAAACACTCTTGCGCACTATTATGTGTGCCTTTTGCTTTGAGTCAAGTGTCTTCGAAGCATATTGTTACTTGAGGACAAAGACGACAATATCACGGTTAGAAAAAGGCAGTTTAAATAAATGGAGGACATCGTTGTCACTGCTACTGTTTGACTTCTCTATTCAAAGTAAGCTGTAACAATAAGATGACAATGAGACTAAAACATGTTAAAGACATAACAAATTATAAACAATATAAAAGACTTAAAAAGGTGAAAATGAAGTAAAACGACCTAAGAGACACAGCTTCATTATTTTCATTTTATTGTTTTTTTTTTAATTTTATTTGAAGTTAGACTGGTTTAATAGTCTCTGGAGTACATTAATATGGCAAGAGATTCACTGAGTTACTTGAGTAAACAAGTTGAATCAGTGCTCTTTTTTTTTTTAATCTGTACTTCTGCTTGTTCTGAAGAATGTGTGTACTTTTGCCACCTCTGTAAATCAGCACATTAATTGTTGATGATACTCCTCTTGTAGACATTTTCACACCTTTAAAAATAGTTGTAATGGCTCTGCCTCTGTAGTAGCTGCTGAAAACCTCACCGCTTATTATAGCCTTGACTGTTATGCTGCTCCTGTACTTATATTTCTGCCTGGAAAGATGTTCACGTGTGAACACTTGCTGTGTTTACATCATACACCACGTCTTCTCCTCAGGTGATTGACCCCAGCTGCCCTAAACTTAAGAGCTATGAACAGGGCTTAAAAAAGCACACTGACTGGGTGCAGGGTTACCAGCTCTGCTATAGATTACCAGAGAGGATTCCTGGCCCGGTACAACGTTACTCGGTGTAACTACAAAGTGAGAGCCCACGGCTTTACAAGATGAAGACATGTTATCTGCAGCCTGTGATCTTTTTTTCGCTGTGTGGATGCTACCTTGAAAGAAAATGTTCTTTTGTTCCTCAATAAACAAACGGTTCGGCTAAAGTATGTATTGACAGACAAATAGCTCCACATTTTAATTGCTTTTAAAAAACGCAGTGATTGATTTAACTCATTGCCAGTTCTGAATCACTGTCATTTGCAGACCACCTGGCCCTTTGTCATTTGTTCAAGCAGTGCAACAAGCTGTTTCATCAACGCTTCAGCCATAATATTTTCATCTGCTTTTTGTGTGCAAACTGTGCGAGTGAAAACCTACTGAAATCTCCCTCTGGCTACAAAAAAAAATAAGTAAATGACTCTTAAGAATCCCTTAAAGCTGCTTTCTATTTTTACTAAAACATAAAGTGCGAGCAACGCACTAGAAAAAGCAGCCTTAAAAACCTTAACACATTTGTTTCATTGCCATTCAAAAGCCACAAAGTCCAAAGGACAACATCACACTTTCTATTTCTGTGTAGTGATTTCTGCCAAATGAATGTACAATGAAACGTTGAGAAGAATGACTGACACAGAAAGAAGCTTTTCTCTTTGTGTGTGTCTGTGCAATTTTCTTGAAAGGTGCAGAAATTAACCTCAAAGTACAGTATAATTAGAGCTCATTCCATGCAGTTGTCTTTATCGCACAATTACAAACAAGATGAGTCACGATTTTGAAAAAGCACGTCTAAGTATGAATACTCCAATTACACCTGCAACCTTCTTTGCCCTTTCAACAGTTTCTTTGTTTTTTCTCTGCTGTTCAAGAAACTAAGATTATACTCAGAAGTGTAAATAACAGCCACTTTGCCCTTTATTTATCAGGATTAATCTCTACTATCTAAAGTGATTTTTTTTTTAGCTAAACCAAATATATCTGCATTAGTAATACTCACTGACATAATAAATAATGCATGTTAGACACGGGAAGTTTAATTCATGAAAACGGCGTTGCTAGGTGATTGACATTAACATTTAGTTTTATTTTATTTTTATATCATTAAATTAAAAAAAAAAAAAAAAAACAAAGAAAAGAAAAGATGAACATAACCTCCATGGAACAGTTTTGGTAACGTCAGCATTTGAACTTCATAAAAAGGAGAGAATATCAAAGCAGTGAGTCATTAAAGCTGACTCCTCTTGTAAACACAGTTAATGTGAGCACACATTAAAATTATAGGTGTGTCTTTTGCTGAAAGCTGCAACATGCATGGTGTTGGGATGCTCCTGACAATTTGTTGTTGATGTTTTGAAACTCAGCTCTGAACAGTGTTGCATTTTAAAATATCAATAGTGAATTGGGATGAAACTTGGCAGTTTGAAGCACTATAGGGTATTTCAAGGAAAATGTATCTGAAAAATCAAAGAACAATGATTTGGATTGAATAAATACTAGGGGTCATCATCAAATTGCACAATTTGCTGTGATTAATCACATTTTTTCACACATTATCAGTGTATCAAAGGTTGCCGAAAGTGCTTTGGCTATCGGCCTGCGTATACAGTATGTCTGTACTCATCCTTTATTTATTTTGACCAATGCAGAAAGCTCAGCTGAGCTTTGAGCTTCAGAAATGCTCGGGTAAATGTAGCTTGTGTGGATGCCAATGACCTGATCAGTAAAAGAGCTTCACTAATGACAAGTTGTTTGATACAGAAAGCAGAGATGTTACCAACGTGCTAGAAATAAAGTCAAAGACAACACTGATCATATGTCAGCCACCACAGGCAGTAAACAAAACACAGCTGATTGCATTAATGCAGTTCATTCTGTTACTTAATTTTACCAATTCAGATGGTTTAAATAACAGTTTGGCCAAGAGCCGGTTGATTACTTTGTTTTCGTGCCGTTTTTTTGTCCACTAGGCTATTGACCACCACCACACTACCTGCAAGTGGACGAAACTCACCATTTAGATCAACGAACTTGACTTCAATTAACTACTGTTTAGTGCCTATCATCAGAAATGCACACAGTTCAGCGTGCAACACAGGCCACAGACACTTTAACAACTGCTTTGTAACATATTGAACTGGACTCTCACACTGGGAGAAACAACAACAGATAAACCATCAGCCTCTACCATTGGCCAATGTCTTCCTGTTTATCTATCGGCCAAAAGTCAAATATCGGCCAAAGCCAGTGCTTAGATGTTAGATCGGTGCATCTTTTGTTAATTTCTTAACACACTAAATATTTCATGTTAGTCGCAAAAATGAATGCGTTAATTTTAACAGCCCTAGTAAATATTGAGATAAAAATAAAAGGCAGTGTGCGATTGTGATTGTGATTTTGTCATGTATAAATTGACTTGATGTTTAAATGGGAATCCATCAGAGACCATGCCACATGCCACAAGTCTGACCAGCCAGTCCTCTCATGTCCCTTTTGAAATATTCCTTTTTTTGACTTGTGTGTACTGTAGCATCGTCAGAAGTGCTTAAACCACTAACGCAGGTCAGTCCGTATGAGCGAGACCAGCTGGATTCCTCTGACGCGGCTTATAAATCCGAGCTACTGTATTTAATTACTGCTGTGTACAACCGTGTTGTTGGATGACATGGTTTTTGGTGGTGGTCCACACAGGATCTGCTTACTGAATGCTTCACAGATTAAAGGTCAGTCCAGTAGACCTGATCCTTGAGGTGAGATGGGAAACTGGATCTTCTTAGATTTCACTCCTTCATGCCAGCACATCAGAAAGCTTCCTTCGAGTTGCTGCTTCCAGGCTTCACACAGGCTCTAACAAATTGCAAAAGCAAATATAGCTACAAGTGACAACAAAAATGGATTAAGCCCATTAAGGACAACAGGGGCATTCATGGTACTGATAAATATATTAGTCTGTATTGATTGATGCTATGGGTCTTTTGTGATAGGCTGTCAAAAATATGGTTTGAAGCTGATTATTTTCAGATTATTTATAGACACAGTTCAACATCACATCCAACATCCAAAAAACCAACCCTCTAAAAAAAATCTGTGTTTTGGGGGATTCTTGTTCATATTCTAAGCTATTTTAGAAG
>JAPQRN010000019.1:14748960-14768387 GCA_037367275.1 Coranthus polyacanthus | reverse complement strand
GATTAAAAACAAACCTTAGTGAAGTTTATTGATGTATCTGCTAATCCAAAATTAAATGGAGTATACAGTAATCAATATTATAATATTGTAAGCAATTATTAAATTAATATATATATCAATAAATAAATAATACATTTGCATGCTGTCAGGACCGAGTGAGTATAAAAGAGGGGAGACACTTCTCTATTCTTTAACAAAATGTTTCATTGTTTGCTAGTTAGCTGAAATATTAGCGACTTAGATAGTTAGCTACTCACGATGGCTCGGCAATGAAGCTGCCTGGACTTTTAATAATTTGCTTTTCAAAGAGTGTGAACATGGAATTCAGAAGTTCCATTTCTACTCTATATGGGTAATTATTCCAGGTACAGAGTGCTGTCCAGATCAAAAAATGTGTCACTAGTGTGACTAAGGTGTGTTATTTTGACCTTATGCTCCATTTGCGAGCAGCGTACAGGCTGGAACTACATGTTCAGATTTACTACAGGCCATCCTCACTAATGAGGTGCAGGTGCATCTCATAATGTTAATTACGTCTGTCACTATGGGGACCTTTGCGATATGCGTGTGCTAGCTAACTGCTGTGACTTTCTAAGACAACTAATGGTACAGAGCTGTTGTTAATCATATTAGTTCCACCTGTGATTTTTCTATAGTGTCTGTTGTGTAAAAGGCCTAATATTGGACATTTTTTAAATGATACCTCCGATCAGCTGAGCAGCTTTTTTTTTTCTCTGATTCTACACTATGTGTAATCATACAGCTCAACTCTGATCTGTTATTTGACTACAATAAGTAATTAGAAGCTGAAATGCTCATCTGTTTATAAAGCCTTTGAACATCACACTACAGTCTCTCTTTGCCTTTTCACCAAAAAGTGTCCATTGCATGTAAAGTACTCTGTGCTAGCCATCTAATTAAGCAATGTGTCACATTTTGTAGATGTAAAAGTTATTGTTGTGCATCTCTACACTGTATATCATTTCCTGTAGGAAATGAGCAAATGTACAGAAACAAATATTAAAAAACAGTGCTACAAATTAAAGGGTTTAAACCTGTTGCATTCATTTAACTCTTACTGAGGAAGAAGAGGCTTCACTATCTTTCAAGTTCTTTTTTTCCCCGTTCGTTTGCTGATAAGCTGCTCCATTTGGTCAGTGTTAGATCAGAAGTGCTTGCCACATAACCGCTGATAAATAATAGGCCCTGCCACCTCTTCTCCTCTGGCTCCTCGGAGACGAACAGCACGGCTGGTAAATAACTGCTCGGATCGATACCTGTCATTGCAGTTCAGTGAGCCCCAGCGGTCTAAAATGTCTGGGCAGTTTGTTTATTTTCTTGTTTTCAACCTTTCCTTTCTTGGCTTGTTGTGAAGAGATGCAGATGTTTCCAGAGTATAATACATGTAGTGTGCTGTGTGTGTCACTTTAAGATATATAACAGTTTATTTTTCCTACATTAAACCATTTTATTCAAAGTGTAAAAAGCAAAAGGGCTGTTTAAGGATTTCTTTGGCTAATTTACTTAATGATAAAATCACTGCTCACTGAGTTACTATGGAATCACATGAGGCAAGGCAAGTTTATTTTTATAGTGCATTTGGTTTTTAGAGTCTGAGACTCAAGGTGTTTGCCAATGCTCTCTCTTCTCTTTGTTGCCAAATAAAATAATCTCAGTTTTGTCTTTATTTAATTCAAGAAAATGTTGGTACATCCAGTTCTTTATTTGCTCCAAACACTGACACAGTCACTCGTCTGGTGACAGAGACACATATATCTGCGTATCATCTACATAACTATGGTAATTGATGTTGGAGTTCTGTAAAATTTGACCCAAAGGGAGCATATACAGATTGAACAGAAGGGGTCCAAGGACTGAACCTTGGGGGATTCCACAAATCATAGCCACTCGTTCAGATTCATAATTGCAATAGTGACAAAATAACTCGGTCCTTCTAAATAAGACCTGAACCAGTTAATTATGGCTCCTGATAGTCCGACCCAGTTTTCCAACTTGTGCAGCAGGACTTGACACTGCAGTGTCAAACGCAGCACTGAGATCTAACAAAACCAGGACTGATACTTGACCTAAATCAGTGTTCAGCCTTATGTCATTCAACAGTTTAATAAGCATTGTTTCAGTGCTGTTTAAATTTATCAAGATGACGACTTGACTTTAAAAAGTCGTTGAGTTGATTAAATACAACTTTCTCAATAATCTTGGCTATAAAAGGGAGGTTTGAAATGGGTCTGTAGTTGTACAATACAGACGCATCTACAGTTTTCTTTTTTAAGAGTGGCTTAACAGCAGCTATCTTTAGTGACTTTGGAAAAACGCCTGACACCAATGAGACATTTACTATTTGCTGCAAATCAGTTTGTACTGAGTTCAGAATAGTTTTTAGAAAGTGAGATGGTAATGTGTCAAGAGAGAATGTTGATGATTTAAAATGCTGAACTGTTTCTTCTAGAATTTTTAGGTCGACTGTATTAAATTGTGGCATCGTGTTTACATTATTCCCACTGTTGCCTCACTCGTAGCTGCAGTTGAGCTGAAGATGCCGTTACAATATGCTATGATGACAGCCGCGCTGAGGGACGACTATACCTACTGGTGCCAAAAACCAAGCCAAGGCGAGCAGCACTGATACCGTCAGTGGAAAAGCAGCAATAAGATACTAAAATACCCTGTGACATACTAAAATCTAATGTTTTTAGTTGGCTACAAGTATTTTTCTAATGTTTCAGCCCTTGGCTTCATATCTTAGCGTTTTCCCCTCTGGTCGTGTTACGCTCTGTCTCTATGGGGAAAAGAACAAGCAAAATAAATAGTAATAAATATATATACAGAAAAATAGTATTAGTGGAGTTGTTCATATACAACAAAGAAATAAATGTGTGTTTAAGAAAATGCATACATTTATAGAAAATAAATTAACAAATAAATGTGAAAAGAAATGAAAATATGTATAATTATTCTATTGTGTTTTGTTATTTGTCTTTTACAGATTTATTCTCTATTACGACACTCCAGGATTTTCCCTACCATTATGTCATTTTGGTCCCCAGTGGACTTTAACAAGTTTTGTTTTTAAGCTTTTTGGATGTTGAGTTTTTTTTTTTTTCATCTGCTCTAGATTTTCCAATTTTTGTACACACAATTGATAACTATGGTCCAAAATGATGCGAAATTGTAGATTCTTGTTATTGGAAAAACACAAAAGTGTCTTGCCCCACCCGTCTTCCACAAGTTTAGGGAAAATGCCAGAACCCACACAGCACCTAAGCTTTCTGAAAACCTAGGGAAAGCCCTGCTCTCCTGTGATTCCATAATTTACACCCTTTGACAGTGTTAATACACAGATATAAGCATGTTGTCCTGGAAGTCCAATTTACATGAAGGTTTAAAGTCATCTTGTTTCACCTGCTGAACAGTGGCCCCTGCTGGCTCCTCCTGGACATGGTCTTTTGTCAGTTTCCACACCTCTCTATGTCTCACTTCTCTCACACATAAATAAGTTTTCTCTGTTTTTTTGGAGTGCTGCTAACACCGGATTCCTCTCTGCCCTCTTAACATCCTCCTCTGTCCACAAAAGGACTCTCATCCGCCTCTGGCTCAGACTCCATGAAACGTGTGCACTTTCTAAACATTTTTCCCATCAGGGAAGTATCCCTTACTGGCTCAGGCTTTTTGTGTAATGTTGGGTCCGGCAGTTTTAGCGGTAGTGTTTGGTCAAGAGGGTGTCATTCAGATGGACCATTTATCTGTTTAGGTGGAAAAGAGAAGGATATATCATGGTTTGCTTAGCAGGCAAAATTACACAGGAGATGGACAGTACTGTGGATTAGAAAAGGGAAGTTCAGGTTGGATATGACCGGTGTGAATCTTCATTATGTCCACCACATGAGTTCAAATATAGATCAGCGCTACCACACGAGCAAACAGCAAGGAAACACTTTGAGCTCTCACCCAAACCAGGGAAACCTGCATCCTGTTTGAAAGGCTGTTTCATAGCATTATAATAGTATACAAGAAGATCCAAATAAGTTTTATCTCCATCCCAACAATTTTTGCAGTCATTTTTTGTTGTTGTTGTTGTTGTTTTTTTTTTCCGATTGCTCGTGGCACCCCTCTCCACACTCTCAGATTTTCAAATAACTGTTTGCAGGGGGATGTGTCAGTTCCGAACAGATGACCTACTTTTAACACACGCACAATCTTACAAACATTGAAAGGCCTCTCTACATACATTACATGTTCTCTGCACTCTGAAATGCATCCCTTTATACTATTCAGTTTACACCAAAGATTTGAATGACTGTGGAAAATGTCAATTATGGAATTGGTTAATTTTTAATTATCGTCGGCTGCTCTGTACGCAGCTGCTCTACACTTGACTGTTATTTTTTTCCTCCACATTTAATTGGAGCTGAAACAGCATGACCTATTTTGTTTGTAGAGAATGTATACTTTATCTGTGCCTCCTCAGAAGGTGGCCTTGAGCTTAATTTGCAGTGCGGTGTCTCAAAGTGTAATGCATTACAGATTACTCATAACCTGTTTAACATCGCGAACAAGCAGCAAATTCATCAGCTGGATTATGTAAAGCCATGAACATGTGATTCCTTTTCGGCTAATTCTTAAATTAAACATGCAGCCGGCAGTAAAATGACAAAGCACCTTTCCTTCAAATAGGTCTTGCAAGTGATTTTTGTCCAGACAGACTGCTTTTACTTGAAGTGGAGCACACACCGCGTCCTTACGCTGCGAAAGTGGCATCTTGACATCACTTGGGTAATCAAAACAGAGTTATCCTTTGTATTACCAGGCATCTAACTCTTAACTTGTGCCTGTTCCGTCTTATGAATGAATCACAGTAATGAGGAGCTCTCAGAGGTTTCTGTTGAAGTGCCAGTTGTTGGGTCTCAAATGCCTCCATCTGCTATAAACTGATGGCTCTTAATGTATTTTTTTTTGTTTAAAAAAAAAAAGCATCTTTTAAGCCATATGTTTAATTTCAGACACACGACATACCTCCCCTCCCCTCAAAACACCCACCAACACACACTAACTCACTGAAAGGATAGTGCGACTGATCCAGCAATCCTTTCATTGTTTTGGTAAAACGAGTCGCCTAAGCTGCCATAATCACTCGTTTAGTGTTGTGACAACAAATGCTTTTTTAAAAGATATTCCAATCCAATAAAAAAAAAATACAATCTCTTATGAACCCTAACCAATGCCATGGTCCGTTTGCTGTTGTTGTTTTTATTATTATTACTATTATTTTAATAAGAAGTTTCCATTTCAAGGGCTCAATGTCCATTTCAAATAGTACCATTGTGATTTACGGAGACAAAAAGCCAGGATGTCAGATTGTGAGCTGACTTAATCTTCTTTTTTTTTTTTTTTTTTCTTCAAATCTTGAGTTAAAGCTGCAGCTCCATTGACACTAAAGAGCACATTGTAAAGTCCATCATCATTTAATCTGTGAGTAAATATGTCTGTGAGTGATTATGTCTTTCTTCAGTTTGTGCTGATCCTGCAGGAAATGGTAAGCTATTGTAAAAAAGAGACACAATAGCTTTTGGTTTAAGGTGCAATATTGCATTTTAGAGGAAGTAAAACAGTCGCGGTGCGCAGCTGATAGATGACTGCAGGTTTTAGAGGCACAGATTAGTGTTGTTCAGCAGCTGTCTTTCATTTGGCTCTTTGTAGAGCCATTGTACGTTTTCCCTTCTGGTTATCACTTTCAGCTCAGTGGTTTGTGCTGTTTATGCAGTGGCTTTCAATCTCATTGTCTTTGCACATTGCTTTTGAACTTGAACTGAAAGTGTTGGCCTAAATATAATGGCAGAGCACATGATTCCTCAAAAGTCTGTGTTTTTGTGTTTTCAAGCCTGTCAACTGTCAGATGAATGAAAAAGATGAATAATTTAATGATAAAAAAAATATTTGCACACCTTTTATGTTAATGTAAAGAATATTGACATTTTGGAAAATCCACTTCACTTGCCTGCTCTCCAAAAGCTACATAAAAATATATGCAAAATAAAATACAGTATGAAATGTTATACAGACGTAAATAGAAATAAATCCTGTTGTAAATATAACTGCCAGCAGCTGGTTAGCTTAGCTTAGCCATTGGGAGTTATGTGCTGGACCATTATTTTGGCCTCAAGCTGTAAATTTGGAAAGTCTTGTAACCATTAATGTTGCCAGGCAACAACCACAACCACCCGTAACACCTCGACATGTCTTTGGTTTTTGTACAGTATGAGTGCCACAAACGAGATAGAACGTGTTCATTAGTAAAGTGGAGGCACTGATAGGTGTGCATTAAGAAACTGTTATCTGTCCTCTTACCTAACATTTCCCAAAATGCTAATTATTATCATGCAAAGGTGACCCTGGTCTCGATCTGCCATTATTTGTAAGTTCCCCTTGTTTCTACCTCCACCAGGCAGTCTGAACCGATGATTATTGTGGCAATTAACTGACAGGTTCTCAAACTTTTTGGGGCCAGGGACCTCTTACAGGGGAGAAAGTTTTTCAAGGATGCCCTATCATAACACCAATTAGGCACATGGTTACTACCATTTGTACTCTTAGATGCCACTGGAACTATTTATATTTTAACTCTTTTCAACATAAATACGTCAGATCTGTGATAAACATAGAGACATTTAAGTCTGAATGATGTTAATACCACTTACATATATACTTTTAAACAGAGGTTCATTTTATTCAAATCTCATTGTATTTCAAATTGAAGCATATATACTTTTCAAGTAACTGATTGCAAAAGCTTTCAGTGAATGAACACTAGCAGACTGACATAATCCTAACAGACCCAGACATTTGAAGTGACAAGTCTATAGCTGGCTTTCAATAAGTGCTTCAACTTTTAAAAAAGGAAGGTGTTGCTCCTGATCCTAATCATTGCCAGAAACCTCTGGAGGAATGGCAGTAGCCACCATAACAGCGTCACAGAATACATCATATTAACTACACCTATTACTTCAGAAAATATTCCTCCATGCTCACCATCTAGCAGCTGGCAAATAAGCCAAACTAAGCAGCAGCAGGAACAGTTTGTTGTCTTTTTGTCTGAGTGAAGTAAGAGATTCATGACAGATTGATGTGATGTGTTACAATCATATCACAGTTGTTATTGGCCCAAAGCTAATGTGGGTTGAAGAAATTGACAGAATATGCTTGTTTTAGTGGCACAAATGGTCCCCATCTGTAGATATACACTTTTAATGACACAGCACAATTCTATCATTTATAGCAAATTATTTCAAGGACCCTTTGGCTGTGGGTGGTGGTTCCCTAGGGCTCCCTGGACCCTGAACCTCTGGCAAAGAAAAGCATCAAATCTTGACATTTGAGAAGGTTTTTTCCAAATATTACTGTCAAAATAGTTACTGATGTTTTTGATCGACTTATTGATTCTTATTGACGTCACCCAAGATCCCACACTACACAACATCATCAAAGTCTTTCATTCTTGTGGTAAGAGACCCCTAGTGGCCACGAATTACGCACTCTGCGATTAACTTATAAAACAGTTCTTTGATTAAATATCAGAGAATAGCGATATAGCAAAGAAAAGCATTGAATCTTGACACTTGAGATGCAATTTTTGCATTTTTTCCTCAGTTATTTTCTAAACAGTTGATGACTCTTTCTGATAGACTTATTGATTAATCGATTGTTGCAGCTCTGCAGCCGTAGTGGTACTTTGTTGCACCTCTTTGTTCCACCTCAAAGTTGTAGACATGATGCTCTGAGAACAGTTGTCTTTCCCGTTCACTATCTATCAGTGCAGTCGAAGCGGGAGAGACAGAGCCTGAGGTTCGCCACCTAGCAGGACTTGATGCTGTCAGGGCATCAGGTGAGAACGCGTACCGAGCCGGCTCTGCCCACTACCCTTCACTCCTCACTTAATCAGCTCTGACACAATGCCAATTCCACAGTGGGTGGCGCACACAGCTTTATTCATAGACATGGCAGCCAGGGCAGTGATCAGCTCCCAGACTCTGCTTTGGCTCACCTTTCACTGTATCAGGTAGCACGCAACAGTGGTCACTTAAACATGTTATTCTTGTTTTGATTTTTAGTGCTCTGGCATTTAACACTACTCTGAAAATGGTTGTCTGGCGGTGGCATTTGATGGTCCATCGGAATACATCACAGGTATTACAACTGATAGGCCTTTTGCCATCAAAAAGCAGATGGCACATGACCTGAAACTTTAAGAAACAGTGGAAAATAGGCACAGCTGTTAACCCAGTCACCACTGAATTTAAGCGCTAACTTCAATGAAACTGCTACCAAGTATCCTAAGGGCATAGGCAAACAATTTACGGAATTGAGCCAGACATAACTGAAAAATCACGTCTGCAGCACGTATAGCTGCTCTATAGTTTCTATTGTTGCCTCTGAAAAGCTGAACAGGAACTGCGAAGCAATCATAAAGCATGCAGGGAAGCAATTTCTTTCTCTTATTCAAGTGAAAAATTATTCTGTGCTGTCACAAAAGACTCCCTAACAAGGTGCTTTAAACTCTCTGGCAGTGCATTGCTGCAGGGTGTCAAAGAGTGGATAAGGTATAAATGAAGCTTAAACTCAAAAGTCTGTTTCTGGTAATAGCAGCATTTCGTTCCCTCTCCAATGTGCTTTTGATGTGGAGACAAGATTAACAGTGTTAAATCATCCTCTTCACTGTCTCAAACTAACAACACAGGCATAATGAGCAGAATGTTGACGATGGGAGTCTTTCTTTGAGGTGTGCAGACTTGTGATCCTTTCTTTTTGTGCAGGTTGTGTTAGAATTGAACCCCCTCTACATACACCTCCATTGACCATTGTGTATTATTAAAAAAGTCATGTAATTTGAGGTGACAATAGACAGATATCCAACCACCGAGGAATGTTCCTTTCATCTCTCCTTAATCCTCCATGATGTGATCTTGCCGTTATGGTTGAGTGGCTGAGGATATGCCAAGGAATCCAGGAGCTCAGGCCCAGCTGCTCTCTAGAGAGCGCTCTGGCATGGCAGAAAGATTTGCACGTCGAATGTGCCGATCCCTCAGAGTTAATGAGGCCTACTGTTTGGGCTTCCATTATCAGACTGCTGCATCCTGAGCCGGGGCTGCGCCGAAGCAAAAGTCATGCATCATAAAGTTCTAGACGCTCCTTGATACATTGTGGACAGTACACACAGCTCAGCGTTTCTCACTGTCACTAGAAATAAACTCAGTAAAGCATTGCATGTTCTCATAGCAGGCTGTTTATATCAAATCTGCTGTGCATTTGCATCCCGGTCTTTAATGTGGTGTTAAATTTCTGCTTTTGAAACGGTGACTGACACATACAATGAGTCAAATTAATGAAAAATAAGTGCATGCGAATTTAGTCATCAATAATACCCGAAGAGTTGTTTGACAGGATCTGTAATTACACTTTCATTCTGAATACAAAAACACTCAGTCTGCTATTGACAAATCTGATTCCTTTATGTGACACAGTAAACCATGGATAAATTAGTACAAAACCAGACCAGTCGCTAACATTCACCCAGTTCCCAAATGTCACAATTAGGAGCCGCGCAAAGGTCAGCTCAGATCTGTGGCCTGTGTTACAATATTGAAAATCAAATCTACTGTAAAGATCCAGCCGCCCCCAGATCTAGGGAAGGTCAGCTGAGTGTCACCGACTCTGAAAAAGCTCGGCCACGCGGCACGAAAAAGAGTCAAGTTCAGGCCTCCGGGGGTCTCTGCAAAGGACACACATGCACCTGTGATGGGGATTGTGCCTTGAGCCGGGACAGGGGATGGGGAAGGGAAAGGGGGAGGGGGGAGCTATATTCTCCTGCTCTGAGAATGATTGGCAGAAAATGTCAGGCACAGCACGTCAGGCCCATACAGACACACAGCAGGCAGATGTCAGAGACTGCATGATAAGAGGGAGGGAAGGCTCACAAGGAAAGGAAGGAAGTGATATCTTCAGAGCGTTATGTCATCCTTTTTCAAATCTCTTATAGATTAGGCCCTTAAAGCATCTCACACCTAAAGTCTTTTGTGCTCAGAGTACGACTACAAAACTATCTCTTGACCCATCTCTTAAAACTAACTGGAAAAGCATTTCTTCTAATGTTTGCCTCTCCTTTTTTCTGTTATCATGATTTTCCAAATACAAGGATTAGTCAGGGTCACAGGTGTTTTTTCCACATACTTGTATTCCACAGAAGGATATGCCTAACCTTCTGGGTTGCACACCACTGGGGCCTGAGCCAGGGTCAGATATCTCAGAAGGGAAAAGCAGACTGAAGACCATCCGCTGCATGTTAATTACACTTAGAGGGGTTTGTTTGACCTTGAGACAGCGCTTCATCCTGATTTATTGAAGTTGGGTTTTAGGTCGAAGCTGGACGCACCTTGTTGAGCAACACATTTTCCAACATAAGTAGCATTTATACTGTACGTAGACCACAGGTGAGATTCGTCAATGAGGTGAAAATCAATGCGCGGAATTGTTCAGATGTGTGTCTTTTCTGGTTTCCAGGGGAGCGCTCCGGTGGCCCACCCTGAGGATGAGCTGGATCGCCTGACCAAGAAGATGCTGTTTGATATGGACAACCCTCCATCTGAAGAATACTTTGGTAAGAGAAGCCCATTTAACACAGCTTTTTCAAGGTGGGAATACTGCACCTGTATTCTGTGTGACTGGGCAATTTGAAGAAACAATTAGCAGCTACAACCACACGCTATTGTCAAAAATGTCTGTGAATTGGGGAGACCCTCAGAGAAGAGGACGGAATCATCCATCCGCCATTATTGTTTTGAACTCCAATGTGCTCCTATTTCCTAAGAGGCGCTGTCGATTCCGCTACGCTAGGGCGGCATTATATCAGCTTTGTTTGGTTCGGAGTAAACAGGAAAACCGGCATAAAGAGGGTCTTAACGGCTCTCTGTTTAAAAGGGGCTAAAAATACAGAGCTTGTCTCACTTTCTGTTGGTTAGCACGAGCTTTTTGCCAAAAAGGCAAAAGGGCTTAAAAGAAAATGTAGAGAACATTTATTTTGAATGTTTAGGCTCTAATCAAACTTTTAGTCTTATTTTTTAAGATTATTAAGGTAATTAGGCTCATCATGTGTTTTTTCTTTTTTTACATCCGGGTCGGCTAGCTTCAGCCTCGCTACATGCAGGCCACAGAAGGATGGTACAATTTAATCACATTCACTTTGTTACCCATACATTTACTCCCATTTATACGTGTCCATTTTATTTTATTTATTTTAGGCATTATTGGTATTTATCCTTCCATCCGTCCATCTGTCAGTTTGATTCTCATCCTCTGGAAATCTCAGAAACACCTTGACAGAATTTCTTTCTTGGCACAAACATTCACTTGGACTCGAGGATGAACTGATTTGAATTTGCTGGTATTTGGCCATAACTCAAGAAATTATACACTAATTATGTCAAAATGTCACACAAATATGTAAATTTATGAAGTGATACATTTTCTATCCATAATATACATTTCTCTGGCCATTATTCTACACCATACTCAGCTATAAAAATAGTCTCTAAGTGAAAACAGCATGTTTCTTAACTCCATTTCACACAAAAAATGTATAATGATACATACTATATACTAATTATATAAGCCTGGACAGACATAGTGTAAGTGCTAACTGCAACTTGACTGGTTGCCAGTATTTCTAGTTTTAATTTAAAGAATGTTATATCTTGGCTAAAATATTCCTGCTACTTAGAAACATGTTTTTGTTTCAGTTTAAGCTTAAAAAAATATAAAAAGGTTGCTTTTGCAAATGCAGCTGGTGAAAGGTTTAATTATAACAACTGTCTTTGACATAACCTTTCTCTTGGCTCTATATATACTTTTTTTTTTTAAATAAAAAATCCTGCCAATTCCTGCTAAAAAAAGAAACATTTCTACTTCAGCAATATAAATTGCAAATAAAACCCTTCAATTATCACATACAGCCAGTACAAGCTTTGTCTCAGGCATTCACCACACTAAAGTAAACAGAACTCATTTCAAGTGTAGATATATTTTCAGCATTACTCTTTATTACTATTATACCACTAAACAAAGAAAATGAAAAGAAATTGGTTAAATGAATAGAGAAGACATGTTTTTCCTCATGAAATATCAATATCAGATCTTAACAGAATGAGTAATGCCTCAAGAAAACACAACATCAGGACATAATCCTCATTCATAGTATGAGTATATAGTCTCAAGTTTTGTGCATTAATAAAATATTGTAATAGTCTGGGTTGAGAGCTGAAGCCGGTGCCCCGTGGCTCGTCATGTCACGCTCGTCATTTCTCACTCCAGTGCTGCTTCCTCCAACTCAGTCTTTATTTCCACACTTATGCATGTATCGTTAGTGATACATGTTTTCCCTCTGCATCAATCCAATCCGATACTATAGCACTATATATATACTGAATGTAATTGTCACATTACTACAACTTCACTTTCACTGTCACTTCACAATGTAGCACTCTCAGGTGAGAGTTGCAGTGGCTAAAATTAGCCCATGAGTCACTATTTGATTCACACTAACACTGGGAAACGCTCATACACACCAAAGTATTCCTTGTGATACATACAAGCAGTTCTATAAACATTAGCGCTGGTAGTGTCATCTCATTACAAACGCTGTCAGTTTCCCCATGACATTTTGTGCAGCTGTTATTTCAAAAAGTGGGATTTAATGTATATGCAAGAGGTACAAAAAGGCTTCTCTAAAAAAATGTCAAAACTATTACTCCTAATGGGTTATGGTAAGAATACCTGAACAATGTGGGATAATGGGTTAGTTGAATAAATGTGGCGTGAGGTTTCCTAGATTAGCCCACCCAGTAACCCACAAAATTAGCTCAGTATCATGAGAAAAATGTTTTTGGAAAATGGCTCGAGGCTGTGTTAGCACAGTGCAGGTGTGTATGATAACGGGCAAAGGCTAACCTAGTCTTCTTTTTAGTCCTTATCCATTGATTTCCATGGTGTAGACACCAGCAGCATATCTACAGTACCAGTATGAGAAGCAGTCCTCAAGGTAGTCTCCAAACTATCAGCGTGATCAAAGGATAAGAAACCACTCTTACTCAGGGCATAATGAGAATGAGAGATAAAGGCTATGGACAGATGAAACACCCCGTTTTTGATAAAACTCTGTTTCTTGTTTGATTGTCCGGCTGTATTTTCTTCCAGTGATTCTCTCCCGTTTTCCTCTGAAACGCTTGATAGTTAAGGGTCCAAGCACGGACAGCGTTAGGGTCTTAATATTTACATTTTTTCTAATCAGATCTGTATTTTTCTACCGTGTTAATGTCATTCTCATTATGATTCGGATCCGGTTGTGACGACTAAACCGAAGTGGGCAGAAAAGTGAAATTTAGATTTTAGGCCAAAATTTTCGTCAACTTCAACACAGACTTGACACAATAGTCGAGCATGATCTACAAAATCTACAAAATTTGGTGTGAATATACCTCTTTAATGGGAAACTTTAAGTTTTTTTGAAAGTAGATCCTTTTGGCAATACGCGGCATATACATAAAATACTAAATACATAAAAAACTAATACATAAAATGCTGTTCAGTATTCAGCATATGGCCCTGAGAGCCACAATATCATTTGATGAAGATTAGTCAAATGGTGGCACTGTAATGAATTGAACACTTTTCTCACTTCTGTGCTGTGGGTTTGCACCACTACTTATTTCACTTAGTAGAGTTGGCTTTGGTACTGAAGGTCATGAGTTCAATCCCAGACATTTCTTTTATTGATGGGTTTTATATTCTTTAATATGTTTTGTTGACCTCGCACAATGTACGTTCAAATACTTTATATCCACGTGTTCCTTCTATGGAGCCGATAGAGGCCCATTTTGGCCTTTAATTTTACTCGCAAAAATATGTAAAACCTGCTTTCTTAAACTAGTCTGTGTATGTTTGAGTTCACAGTACTGACAAACAAGCCAGGTTCCCTGCTGCACGGGGGTCGGCGTGGCTTTAGGTCTGAACTGCGTGGGGCTGCGTGGACCATGTTATAATTCCTTGCAATTCTACTTCATTTTGAAAAATACATAGAACTGCCAGGATTTAACAAAATACCAATTTTAATACTATTTTTTTTTTTTTTCAAATTTTTTTTTGTTGCAAAATAGGATTCAAAAGACGAGGATTCTGTGCATTTATATTTCATTCCTATTCTTCCGCCCTCTGTACCCTCTGCTGCCAGCGAGTGCCATCCCTCTGCTGCTCCCCCTTCTCTAGCCTTTAATCCCTTTTGCCCTGGAATTAGTTCCCATGCCCATTAGATACCTCTCTCAATACATTCCGTGGGACTCTCCAACAAGCTTTATATCAGCACATAATCACACAGCGCACAACGATAGCATGTGTAGGTGTATTATAGCTACAGGGACATGTATTTAACCGGTATTAAGGGATATTCAGCTTCACGTTGGTGCTCACTGCTGTAAAGACCTTAATTGGTTCACATTAGACATAGGTCAAATGGATCTGCTGGCTTAAGCAAAGTGTAGTCATTTTACAGAGGAATGGCCCTCAAAGCCTTGTTGGCCTAATTTTAGGTGCATGTGCATGTGACGCCGGCCCGGCATGCGCACTCTATACCATGCATGCAGTTGTGTTTGCCTGCGTTTGCCAGCTATCAGGCTCACTGGCTGAAGGCTGGTAAAACAAGGACATGGGAGTTGATAAATGGGTCATATGTGAGCTGAGGTAGCCAGAACAAGTTTAAGGATACCGTGTGTGTCCCCAGCTGACAGCGGCTGGCTGTTGTAGCAGAGGAGTGGGGAGGGTCATCTTGTGGTTAAACAAGGCGACAGCTGAATTAACTGAGAGAGGACGAGGGCGGCCGTCTACGACTGAGGTGACTGCAGGGACTCATTAGGAAGAGAGTTCAAGCGCAGGCACATGCTGCTCTGCAAGTCCACTGAGCCTGCTGCCTCCCCCGCTGAATAATGTACATATAGTCACCACAGTTATGTTAAATTTACTTTAGTCCGGCATCTTCCTTTCTGTGGGAGAATCAGTCCCTGAGCATGAGCCTTTTGTAATTACAAAGAATTTCACAACTCACCAGCCTCCCCTACTTACTTATTTTTTTAATCAGTTTCTTATATTTGCTAGCATCATTTTGAAGTTGAAGTGTGGGCCCTTTTAATGAATGCAGATAAATACAAAACTAGATGTATTCAAGTAAAGATACAGACCTGACTGTTTAACTTTGCTACATTTACATGCTTTGAGTACAGGCAAAGAGGTCTAAGAGTTGTGGAAACCCTAAGGCTAGTAATTAATAGGATTAATCAAAGTGTGGCTGCGATCTCTAGTACAGTACTGGACCAGATCATTGTTTTATTGGTGTCACTATAATGTCTTTGATGAGCTTCTAATCTAAAACATCCATAGTGGGTTTTTCATTGGTCCAGAGGGGGTTAATTGAATTGAATTAACGTTACACTCTGGCTCTGTGATGCCTTTCTCCTAGGACTCAATGGAGTTCAGTCTGTAGATTATGAATTACACTACATCATTATGCTCTCTAAAGTCCACTTTCTGAAGCACCAGCTATTACACAGGACAGGCCGTCGATGACTTCTCCGTGGCACGCAGCCGCTCTGACATGTAAGCGCTCCTCAAACTGTAAAAACCTGAAAATGATGCACTATAAAAGAGCGGCTTTTCTCGCAGAAACCCACTTTGCAAGCCAGAAATTCTCCCTGTGATTGAAGCTTCTTTGAAAAGCAACTGATTAGTCCTGATTTAGAGTTCCAGATTAGATTTGAGTAATCTGAAAGAGCCTTTTCTCCAAATGTCATCATCCGTCATATTTAATCCACTTAGGTTGTGCGTAGGTGTACTGTGTTTGGGGAAATCTAATAAGACACAGCTACTCA
Organism: Coranthus polyacanthus; assembly: GCA_037367275.1. Classification (NCBI taxonomy): domain Eukaryota; kingdom Metazoa; phylum Chordata; class Actinopteri; order Kurtiformes; family Apogonidae; genus Coranthus; species Coranthus polyacanthus. The sequence continues at coordinate 14,752,407 of JAPQRN010000019.1, read as the reverse complement.
GCTCCGAGTACAGATGCCTTGGCATTTGTGCATGAGAGGAACTTATAATATTTTGTCATCACTACATTTCTGTCAAGCAAAACCAGGACATAAAGCTGAATAATTGAAAGGATGAGATGCTTTGCATTATTCACAATTAGTGATGATGATACTTACACAGTGTAGTGCATTCCGCCGCAGAGAATCTTTTTCCTGTTTTTTCTTTAATATCAAAATGACAAGTTGAGGATTCCTTCATGTGCTCCCAGATGTTCAGTATTCTGGTGTATAGAATTACGAAAGATGTGAAATTTTAATATCCAATCAATATTTATACTGAGTGATTTTCCAGAGAGATTTTTGAGGAGCGGCATAAATGTTTTTGTAATGTTATTATCAGTCATTGGAAATTAGCAGAAATATTCATATGGGCTTACTGTACTCTGAGCTGCTGGGAAAAGTCGCTGCTCCTGGTTTGAGCTAGCCTTTGTTTTTTGATAAGAGCTAGAAAAGAAAAGGCAGCCTTTGCCATTTTTCCTCATAATGTCAGCTGGAAGATCCCTCATAATTTATAAGACACCTCATATGAAATGTTTATGAGGAATCTTGGAAGAGATACAAAATGGCAGTGTAGCTCCAGTAACAGTACAGGCCAGAGGAGTCAGAACAGATCAGTTAAGGTAATTGGGTCAGAAAAAACTTTAGGTTCACATAGAGCCGCTTCTGTTTTTTCACGGCACACTGAAGCATCCTAACTTAATGTATTAATAGGCTTCCATTTTAGACAGCTTTGTGCATTGTCTGAGATACTCTGGTGGAATTCATTTGCATATTACTGAGGTCGCCCTCAGCAACCTCTTAGGAGTTTGCTTTTAGATGTGCCTCTACATGTCATAACAAGTGGGATGTATGTCAGAGTAAAACCTTTCTGCTGCCTTGAAAGACACCCCCACCCCTTCCCCTCCCTCCACCAGCCCTGAACCCACTTCACACACCACACACCACCTCCACAGTCTCCAAATGCCTTTGGCCAACCACCTCTCCCAGTACTCATAACTGTTTCCATTTAGTGTATCAAGGTTTACATTTAATGTCACATTCATTTGGCACAAATACAGTAGAAAGCCTCAAAACAAATTCTGAAGAATAGGTACAGGTGCTGAACAGTGACACATTTAATTTTGTGAAAGCCTGCATACAGCAGCTCATCAAAGAGCTAATTTCTTTCAACAAAATGTTGAAATAGAACAAAAAAGGACATTTACAACATTCCCAAAATGCAGTAAATCACAGCAGTGCAACACTTCATGTACACATAACAATATTCAAACTAATGCCTGATTATGATGCATGATTAATCAAAATGCAATCAGTGTCGGCCTGTGCTATTATGTAACCACAAGACTGCAATTTAATTAAATGTGCCAAATGCAGATGTGAATGTGACAACTGCTTATTCTTCGCCCATAATAAAGAGATGACGACCAATCAGTTACTGTTTAGACAATGGAGCATTTGCTGCACATACCACCACATGACTAGAAAGTAGAAATCAGTTTTAAATGAATGCCAGTGAGCAGATTGGTGCTGAAATAATGTGCAAAAAAAAACATGATTTCTGTTATTTGCCAATATTTTGGATTCATTAACACTGAGCACATAGTGAAAGTTGATAGATCAGATAGCAACGCAATTTTGTATAAAGTTTGTTTAAAATCTAATCGTTGGAAAACTGTACATTATAAACATCACCATATGCATAAAGTCTGAGTAAAAATGCACTTTTTTATCACAGTCCCTGTCATGTCCACTTAAACTCGTACAAACCGTGTAAAAATTGATAGTATTTTGAGAATTGATACAGTATCACAAAACATAACATTGTGATACTCAAATATACTGATATTATCTAATAAACTTCAGAAGTAGAGCATTCTGTTGCTGTTTTCCATCTAAAATAGCTGTGATGTTTCTTGGATGAGACTGAGAAATGATTTGAATGTGTCATCAGGGCACATGCCACTTTATCCGTAGACGGCGCATTGGCTGCTGAATCGTATGTCAACCTCGCCGCTATATTGCACCCGTCAAGACTCGCCTAAATGGGGAGTTGCAGTTTTTTCTGGATAAAAAGCAATATAATGTTTACATTTCTGATTTCATGATCAAGTTTTGTCTCAGAAATGTTGAAATTCTCATTGAATTCAGTTGAGAAATGTAAACATCAACGTTTACCACCGATGCGGCATCTATGTATGTACGTACATATATGCCTATGGTTGCTAATCCCAGCCATATTTTCATGCTTAATGGGAATATACAGCAAGACCTCGGTAAAACAGCTGATCAGTCATTTGAGTTAAATGTTCACTACATCAGAACTTATTCTGAAAAGGTGTTTCCATCTCCCATTACTTGCATTAAAAGGGCAAAAACCACCTCAACTTTTTTTTTTCCCCAAATTTAACTTTTTCTAATGCAAGACCTCAAAATGTGCATAGAAATACCTTAATAGAAACACGGCTGGTATAACCTATATTAGACTGCAGTTAATTTTTTCGTTTGAACCTGCTTGCACTTTTTTTTTTTTTAATAGTGTAATTTCCTCACAGGCCTTTTAGCCTGGAGAGTCTGTTTCCTCTTCCACTTTCTCAGGATTTCCTCCAATCACAGCGTTAACTGTTGGCTCTGTGTTGCTGCTCTAGTGTCTGAGCTATACTTTGTGCATATGATAGTGGCAGGATTCACTGTGAGACACAAGAGCCTAATGCTGCTGGAAGGAGGTCACCGACCACCCAGAGGCAAGGGGTGGGGGGCGGGGGGGCATCATATGAGGCAGTCTGGTGACATGGCAACTCGTCTAAAGCCCCTGCATCACTATACCACCTACAGTGGATTATAATGTATGACTGCAAAAGACTAGATTATACAACACAATACCCACGGATGATCCATCATAGCTGCCTTTTAGAACAACGATACAGTATGTATGTCAGTATGAGGCTGCTATTTGTCCTTTTTCCAAACCTAGCAGTTTAAAATGCTTTGACTGTGAATCTAAACATTTATAAAATGTACATTTTTCCGTTTGTGTATTTCAGTATGGGTTTGTTCTTTTATGAATGAGATTATAGTTGTTCTGCTGTGTCTTCCTTTTAATTGGTCGCATTCTGTTTTCAAAACTTAAATAAATAAAGTTGTTTCTATTTTAAGCAGGAGTGAGCAGTTTTACAAAACATAAAGTAGGTTTATAGTGTGCAGGTCCTATTTTTTCCCCTCATTATCTTATCCCAGCTCTGCAGCTGACCTCCTGACGCTGCTTTCTAGTTTCTCAGCTGATGCACTGTGCCAGCGTGGGGCTTCTCTTCCCGGCGACAGAAGCCCGCTTTTTGGCAGTGGTTCACGTGAGGTGACCACCCCCTCCATCACCACCACCTCTTCTCCTCGCCTAGGTTAAGAGTATTACAT
>JAPQRN010000019.1:14738217-14748860 GCA_037367275.1 Coranthus polyacanthus | reverse complement strand
CCCCCTCCCCTTCCTCCCCCGCTCCCAGGCTCGGCGCTTGCTATCCTGCCTCGTTGAGACAGCTCCACTGAGGCTTGCAAGATCAGCTGCCGTGCGAGCCCAGCTGAGGCTTCCGGGCACTCACGTTGCTAGATTTCATTTGTGAGTGAGCGTTTGACCTCAGGAATGAGTAGACATCCGCAATGCTCATACACGCAAATGCAGACGTACTTACAAGCACACGGGTGCGCACAGATAAACAGCATATAAACACACACATCTCTGAGCACACGCCCTGCCCACACACTCACCTGTTCCCTCCCCTCCCCCCCTCTCTGTTTCACCCCATTCGCCAGCCCTGCTCACTCCCTGGCACCCCTCCATGTCGCTCCTGCCAACCTGCTTCTAAAACATGTAACCTACACTCAGTCCCCCTCGCTCTGCTGCCGCGGGCCCTGACAGGCTGAGCAGTAATGCTTAGTGGCACAGGCTCGCCTATCCGCCATCCTCCACCATCGCCGGAGCAGTTCTGCAGATTGCTATTTGCTGACATTGGGAATGAGATTAAAGGCAGGGCTTAGGAAAGAGGCATTCAGAGATTGAAATGCAGCGATGACAGCTATTTCTCTTGTCATCCTAAGGCAACCGAAGGCCACAGCATTGTCAGGCTGCTCAGAGGGCAATCTGAAGCAACAAAGTAGATTAACCTAGAGGGGAAAGAGATGAAACGGCGTACAAACTGTGGCCTCTAGCTGTTCAGTAGCTGCCAGTTACTTTCCAAATGTGTTCGACAGAGTTTGTTTCCACCGTTAACAACTCACTGACCTATTGTTTATGGCTTTAATTAAGTGTGAAGAAGTTTCACCACCTTTCAAAATGTGCCACATTGACTGAATGTTGGGTTTAGTTTTGTACTTAAAAAAAAGTACACAGGGATTCTACAAGTCCTAAAAAAGTCTTCAAAGGTGTAAAACCTAAAATCTCAATTTTAGGCCTCAAAATGTCTTTATGTGTAAGAATGTGAAGAAATTTACATGTAATAATCACTTTTTTTATTTCCATTGTGTAAACAGCTTCTAATGTACTTTAAAAAAAATGGGCACCTTCAACTGTCTCAGTTGCCTACATCCATGATAACAGCCAGAAGGTGACATTTATTCTCACTCCTGAATGCCTTAATGCCTCATTTCTGCTCCTCTACATCTGCAACAGTGTCTATCACAAGCTAGCGTTAGCTTAGAAATGAAGTCTGCTAACATCAACAGACGACCACCTCCCTGCACAGCTCAGACTCCAACATGATCTTAACATAAGTAGTTCACTTAACGGTCACCAGGGTCACTAATAAAATGGGTTTTCTGAATGTTGCACATTGTACCTTTAAATGCAGTTTTGACAAGGTCAGTGACGTTGCAGTTACTTTAACACAGCCGCATTAACGTTAGGATCACTTTTAAATGTGCTTTAACAAAACAATTGTATTTGTGACAAAACTACAAAAGATAACTAACATGGAATCAATAATCATTAATGCAACCTATGCAGCCCGGTCAGAATTTATCAGAGGGTGTGAGATAATGTGGCTTTTCCCTCGTCGAAAAATAGCAACTTCCAGAGTTAATAAGTTAAAAGTGTTTCTGTTAATGGTACTTTCATCTAATATGGGTAAGTGCAAGTTCAACCAGATCTGGCTCGAGAACATGTAGTGCTCACGCCTGTTGAAAATAATGAATTTGAAGCCCACTGCACCTTGTGCAAGAAAATGCTCAAATGAGGAGCTGAGTACAAAGGTATCAGAGTTGCATGGAAAGTCAGAAAAACATAAAGCCAACAAAGCCATTTGCAAACGTCTGCCATCATCCAATGTTGTTCTGTATTCACATCAGGTGTCACTGAAGTCACCAGTCGGCCTCCAATTTTCCTTCATATCATTTGTACTTTTCCTGCCAGTATGGATGTGAAATAGACCTTAAATTGCATTCATAAATGTCTTAAAAAGTCTTCAACTTGTTGAAACCTGTAGAGACTCCGGTAGAGGAAGATCAGGTATTAGAGCAACATTTGTATTAGTTGTCGCTAATCCATTCCTTTTACCATTGTTGTGTTGTTAATAATGAAACACAACACATTCAGTAGCTGAATATGTTTTGTGTTTTTACTACAATATCTAAAAGATATTTTAATCCAAGCACAAAACTTTTGTTGAAGTCCCAAAATGGATTTTGTGGGTCTTTTATTAGTTTTGGATACGAGCTACAGTTGCTGGCTTTGCCTTTGGGGTTTGCAAGGGTTGCACCAGCAGAATTGTATTCTTTAGTAACATAGTGTGAAAAGTTTGGTCTCCCACCAAAAAGTTCCTTGCGATCCTTCTTTACATGCACGATCTTTGATTTCTGACGATGTAAGATCAAATTGAGCTGCAAGTGTGCTCCCTCTCTGCCTTTCATGCTGCTTCAATATCACGGCGTGAAAAAACAAAGAAGGCAAAGACTGAGGGAAATCTGAAGCGTTCTGCCACTCAACATCCCCCATTCCCAAACAACAGCGTCTCACTGCCACTACAAATACATTAGAAATCAATTATTTATGGAACAGAGTCAGGGCCTCTTTAATCTTTTCCTTTTATCCAATTAAATTGTCTAACCATTCTAAGCCTCTGTAGCTCACAGGGAATGTGCTTCTTTAAAAAAAGAAAAGAAGAAAAGATTTTCTCTTCAGTCCTTCTTTTGACTTTCGATGTAACAGAGAAGAGACACTTCTGAGGGTTGAAGAATGAAAGGAAAGAAAGTGAGTAAAGTGTAAATGAACTCCCCCTCCCGCCCCGTCACCATTGCATTGGTTATACAGGAACTATTTGAAGTTTTGATATTAAGACTCTGGTTCCATTCCCTGCGCAAAGGGACGCTGGGGAGCGGTGAGGCCTTTCATGATTCCTTTATGCCCAGCTGAAATAGTTCGAAAGTATTTGGGATCATCTCCACAGGGGTAAATACAATGTTCAATTGCTGTCCTGTATTATTCAAGAAGTCAATTGAAGTAGTGTCTCAAAATTGAAAAAGCTCACTAGCGACGGAGACGTGTGAAATTATTGATGTGAAACATTGTAAAACAATCCTCACTTCTCTCTATTATCATACAGTAAAACTGGGAAAAAAGAAGTAACAGGCTCTCTGAAAAGCTGAACATTTAAACACTTTGTGGGATAATTCTGGTTTACCATTCCTTATCATAGCAGGAAAAAAACGAGGTTGTTAGTATGAATAACTTAGGATAATTAACTTTTATGATTAGTTAGAAAATTAATCCACAATAATTTTGATTTATTGACTCAAAGCAAGCAAAAAATGGCAAGGTCTCAGCTTTGAGAGAAAACATTACACTGTGTTACGCTATATATAAATGGTTACTTAATGATGAGAAAATAAATCCACTGTAATTGTATAAACAGTGTGTGCGTGTGTGTATGTATGTACAATGTATATCTATATCATACATATGTAATATACATTTAGAACTACATTATACATGTATATTTTGTAACACAAAAGAGATGAAATGATGCACGTTATCTTGTGACTAATTGACAACGAAAACAATACATTGCAGCCTTATTATAACATCAAAAACATTCTACACTTTACATTTTAATTACTGCCATGTATATAATTCACTACATCGTCCTTGTCTCCACTTGAGCTCATCGTCTCCTCCAAATACTGCTTGGCATGATGGGAGAAAACTAAAAGTTCAAACAGTAGAGATTACAGCGTCATATCATGTCTGATATGACGTGACGTGCTGTATAATCATTTTAATCATTTAATCAGAATCATTTTAATAATCCAGACCATTTAGTATTATTAATGTAAAGGACCGTTTAATATTCTTAAATGGTTGTTTACATTTTGGTGGAACACTAAGAAACACAAAGGATACAGTATTTTCAAAGCCACAGATGTGCTGCGGTTTGTTACATGATCATGTGTATTCATGTGTGGGCTGCTGATGTATGCATACAGCCTGGCATGACATGTCTGTGGGTATGCATATATGATACATGTGTCTGCGTTTGTGTACACTCGTCTACATGTGTGGCATGTCTGGTTCAAACAGATTTTTTTCGTTGTGTATGAGCCTGCGTGTGTGTATACAGTACGTGTGTGTGTGTGTGTGTGTTGGGGTAAAACTGTGTACACTGTACACACAGTCGTGCACAAATAGCTCCTGAGGGCCCTCGCGATCACAGACTGCCAAAAGGAAAAGGATTTCCGAGAGGTTTCCTTCTCGCTATTTAAAGCGGGAGCCCTGTGGGACATGTTTGGCATTCTCATCCACTCACTGAAGATGGCCTGTGATCTGAAGCCACTAACAGGCTCTGCATGCTCCGTCTCCGTCTCTCACTCACTCTCTCTCCCTTTCTCTTTCCCTCTGGCTCTCTGAAGTGATTACCCTGCTTGTGATTCCACTGACACCCACATGTCCCCCCGAGACGTGCCTTCACTAGTTTGTTTAATCTGCCTCCCTGTACAGTAGGTAACGCAGCCAGTAATTGAGGTGTGGATAGAGCTGTGGGAACAGATGAAACCGATAGCGAGCTTTATGAAAACTTGTCTGCGGTGTAAGTTGCCACGATGACAGCGGTTTGCGTACAAAATGTTGCTGTTATAAGAATTCTTAAAGTTCTTAAATGTATCAGTCCTTTGTTTCTTAACGCGTCCCCTGTTATTGGATAATGAATCCCCTCATAACAGAGTAACGAGCATCAGTGTTGCAATAAGGATTTAGTTATGTTGCTGGAAAAGTTGTGCATCTAGTCATTCTGTGAGCAACTTTTCCCAGTTTCCATTGAGGCTGCTGATAAGATAATGAGTTATCTTAGATTAGAAAACCATTAGCAAGCCTTCCAGTCATGCAGATATTTGATCTCAACAACAACATATGACTTCCAAAAGTTGTGCTGATACCTGAGACAGATTCGGCTTTACACTCTGTTTGAATTTTTGATATGAAAACAGTGAGTGGAACTGTGAAAATGCAAGCATCAGATACTCTATCTCCCCCAGTTAGTGTCTCGCCTCTGTCTGTAACACGCTTGAACTTCTCTGTTCAGAACATACAGTGTCAATCATCACCAAATCAGCCTTTAGATGAAGCAAAAAATGAAAAAGAACAAAAATGATCCATAGAACTGAACTTGAATTAATTAAATATACTGTATCATGCGTCTTCTGAAAGATTGCATCTGTCTTCAGATGTGTAAAAAATAAAACATTCTCAGATATCTTTTTAAACCCTATTATTGTAAGATACCAGTAATTAAATTGACAGTGTTATTAATTGGGTTGAAGATAACTTGCATTGAGTCGAGGACATCTTAAACTCAATTAAAGATATCTCCAACTCAATTAAAGATATCCAAATGCCATGTCCCGCAATATGCAATCAGGCTCTTTCTGGCGCAATAATATCAGTTCACTTGTGCCCTTTTTTTTTTTTTTTTTTTTTTTTTTTTTTTTTTTTTTAAACAAAGACTTAGTTGTACTTCTAAAGTTTTCTTTTTATCATTTAAAGCCTGACTTTTTGAAAAGATGTCGTCCATGTCACACTTTGGTGGTGTGTATAGCGTCTTTAATGTGGCATAATTATAGTATTTAATCCTTCCTTATCCAGTGTTTGAAATAGAAATGAAGATTAGGCACTTCTGACATCAGGAGATGAAGCATTTAAAGGGATAGTTAAATTTTGTGTCACAAGTGGACAACAGTGTGAAAGATTTGCTCCTTTTTTCTCAATGTGTATCAGCAAATTAAATACTTTTGGGTTTGAAGTAATGTGAAGGTCTTACCTTGGACTGTAAGAAATACATTTTTGAATTAAATCTTTGTGTTTTGACAATTTCTTTTTAGCTATATTGCTAAGGTCATATTAAATAGTGAGCAGACACGATATTATAGAGTCTAGCCTAGGTTCTCAGATACTGTTATTTCACCTGAACAGCTTATGATTTTGTACATGCACTGCAAAAGAGACAAAAAAGGCTTGTATGTGGGAAATTAGTCTTTTTTAAAAATTAGAAAAATGGTCTTGATGAGCATGTTTTTCATTAGAAAAGTAATCTCATTTTAAGAAAATGTTTCTAAAATTGTCTTCATAGGATATTCCAGCTAATACTGAGCTAGATTTAACCAGTCAAAAGCTACAACAATAATTTCCATAATATCCCTGGATTGTATCCCTTATTTTAAGAATGAGACCACTTGCACAATAAGCGTATCTTAAATAATTACTATTAATAATTAATTTTGTTTTTTCTGCTTGTACTAAGCACAACTTGATCAAATTTTGTCACTTGTGGTCTTTCAGTGCTAGATTTTTTAAGAAATCTAACCCAGCAAAACGAGACAATTTTGTTAGATTTAAGAATATTTGTCTTCTTTCTAGTTGGGTTGTTTTTGCTGTGTGCACATGTATTTAAATATGTATCAGTGTGACCATCAAATCAGAGGGGGGAGACATCATGTTTAATTTAGAGGATGTGATGCAAAATACTCAGGCTAATTCGGTTATGGTGGAAAGTAACAACAACAACAAGGTGCGATGGCTCCATTCCTGAAAATGTTACGGGTCCTGAACTGCACAAGTGTACCAAGTTTCATGTCACCTCGGATTTTGCACATACACCTATATTACGTAACCTTTTAGCATCCTCCCTTTTCATGGAAGCAAGGCAGAAATACATGTCTTTAACTTCATTTGAAAGAGAACATTTTGTGACACCACCTGCGCTATCGCAGTTCAAACATGGCTCAAATGTAATCCTAATCCTAACCCTTGGTGGATGTTAAGAGGTTTTTAAAAAGTTCAGTGATATGTTTGCCTTATGTTGAATATTTTCACATCATTTTTAGTGATGTGTTAGAAATATGTATTTGCTGAAAAGCAACCTGTCTTGACGCGAGTTTGATGTCTCCTCCTGAAAGTGTTGTTAGAGATTTGCAACACTGTAGAATACTTTTCAAACTGTTTCCCATCAACAAAGCATCTGCCAGTGTTTTGAAATACAGTCACACTTGAGCTCCACACGTAACAATAAACGGCACATGATTTGATCATTTCTTTTGATCTTTACGGTGTTTTCATTGAGTGGACTTATTCAGTATTTGGTTGTTGGTTTACTGATAAATGCTATCTGACAAAATATCTGTGGATACAGTCCATCTGAGCTCAGCCTTCCCTCCTCTTCCTTTCCCCAGGGCGCTGTGCCAGCTGTGGAGAGAACGTAGTGGGTGAAGGCACCGGCTGCACAGCCATGGACCAGGTCTTCCATGTCGACTGCTTCGTCTGCATGACCTGCAGCACCAAGCTGCGTGGAAAGCCTTTCTACGCTGTGGAGAAGAAGGCATACTGTGAGCCCTGCTATATTGTGAGTACCTTCTATGCCTTCAAATCAACCTGACTCACTGCCACATGTAGCTTTACTTGAGTTATTTATGTGCCCATGTTTCAAAAGTGCACATTATGGTGTCTGAAGGGGGCACATTGGCAGCCCTGTGCCTGGAATGTTCATACTTCCACATAAAGCCACCACATTTCATTTATGAATGCCCGGCAAGCTGTCATTTCTCATCACACATCTTAGTTCCCTCTTTTCTTTGGCTTTGTGTTGTTGTATTGGTTTATTTTGGTCACCCAATAAAACGTCCTGTGTCTCAGTTTGTGGGGTTGTATGAGGTACTCATCCACTGACAGTGTATTACCTACAGTAAGTCACATTCAGCGAAGCAGGAGAACAGGTGAAGAACACCACTACTGAAGCTAAGCGACGTACAGCTGTGGACAGGGCCAGCAGCAAAAGCTTTTTAATTGAAGTCAAGTGAGTAAACAAGGCAGCCATTTGCGGTTAAATGTTGGCAATAATGCTGAAATCACCTTTAAAAAGAATTCTCGTCCTCGTCATTTCCAATAAGCGCACAATGTTGTCTCAGTCTTCAGCTTGAGACAACAGTGTGAAATACACGCACTGCGCGTGTAGATACAGTACATCGTGTATTACATTGAAACGTACTACGGAAGTATCCAAAATGAGACACTGTTACTGTCCCATGTGCTTTTTTTCCTCATCTGAATTTCTTCCAGTCTCACACTTCTTTAGACAGGAAGTGGTCTCTAGATATAAATATGTTCATATGATGATAAATGACAAAGTGGGTACGTTTGGTCTTGTTAACATGTTGTGTTTTTTGTGCCTAATATCAAAATTGTACCTGTACCTGTGAATTTGTTAGCAGACTATGGCTGTTACTTACTATTACTACCACCTGTCTTACCTCTGATGCGATTACAAATATCACAACTGCACATATCAATATTTTTCTATTAACAGTACATTAGATGACATGTAACGTGAAAGCTGTCTCTCATTTTAACACATCCACACAATTATCAACCTCCAGTTTTGAATCTTTTGGTTCATTTATGCAGCTGCATCTCAGATGGTCTGATGTGAGCTCATAGCTCTCATAAAGAACACGTTCAGCTGCAACAGCTGTTTTCATCAAAAGGCTTTTATAACCACTGGACAAAACTGGACCAGCACCGAATAACAGAATAACAGAAAGACAAACGGCAAAACCCACAGTAACTCTTTACCAGCTGATGGAGACCAAAACACTGACGTTAAAAGCAGAGTTAATATCAGGTTTACTCTTATCAGGTGGCAGCAAACGACTTCAGATATATTCTAATGTCTGTTCCATCCATCTACGATCTCTACCCACTTATGAGGATAAATTCTTATGTGTTGATTGCAACTGATGCTTCTTCCAAGTAGCTAAAAGATTAAGTGGAGGCAGGTTTAAGGCACCCAAAATTTCCATCTGAACTGTGGTTCTGTAGACGGCAATATAAAGGCCAGACGTTAATTACAGCTTTGACGTTGTTTAATTGATTAGAGGTAAATAACTTCGTTACATGAGAATCACACAACCTGTCCAGTCGTCTTTCATTTGCATAGTGGACAAGCTCATAGACTCCTCATTTGTTCTGCTCCTTCTAATCATATTGGAGACGCATTCATTTTCTTTTTGTAGTAGGGGATTTTCTGATATCTCATCCTTGGTGAATTAGATAATGAATATAAGAATATTATTTTCACTCAGAGCATCCAGCATAACTATCTGAAGTTAATGCTGATAAGCAGTCAGATATGGTTTAAATGTTATCAAATGTGTGTCAAAATCATGTTAGAATGTAACATGGTATTACTTCTTGTAATCGATCAGATAACACACAAGACGTCCGTTTCCACTTTTTACATCACTCTTCTGATCCAAAATTGACCAGAGAGAAGAAGCTATTGATAGCGGGATACCCCCAGTTGGTATCAAAGTTATTTTTGATTTTTGGGTGTTCCTTTTTCTTACAAAACCGTGACATGTTTCCTTGTCTCTGTTGCACAACACAAGTGCAGAAGAGTATTTCCTTGCACAATATTGTCAGGAAAGACACCCCATCTCTCAAGACCGCGAGAAAATACTTTTGCAGAAGTGTTTTCCTCCATATTCCGTTTCATTAGAATATGATTCACTTTTGTCCTCGGGCTGGCCACTGGTTATGATGAGGTTGAAGTTTCTTCTTGTCAGCAAAATAATAAGTTGCAAAGTTTGTAGGTCATTCTTGGAAGCTTAAATAGGAAGTTACAGAGCAACGCAATGAGCCATTTGGGTAATAACCTCTTCACATGTGAGTAAGTGTGATAGATGGATGTATTAAATTGTTCTTGTGTAAAACGTGTGTATGTTCTAATGCTTAAATGAAGCCAGCAAAGAAAATGTTTCTTAATCATTAAAACCGTACCTTCAGTTTTTGTTTGGTATAACATGAAAGTTTTTCTCCAGAACCCTGAGGCAAATTCGAGGGCATCTTAAAAATAAATGATGCACGCTTGATGTGTGTGCTGAGGTGTAGTCACTGTTAAAAAACATCCCAGAATATTTGCTGTAAAGATATTAATTACAGCAGACAAACAGAGCTCTGATGTGCAATTTCCATGGCTCGCTTACAGTACACATTACCAAATATTTTTTCTTCATCATTTGCAGGAAACATCCTGATATACACTTTGCCAGTAAAGCCTTGAAGCGGAGCTACATGGCGTTTAAAGTAGCAGCGGACCATCTCTTAAATCACTCCTTTTCAGAGGCACTCACTGTGATTGTAGTTGTCTTGTCTGGAAGTTCTCCAACTCTGATACATGCGCTAAAGAGCAACGGGATAATTTAAGAACTTTATTTATGCATTTCATCAGCATAAATGTTCTTCTGGCACAAGATCAAAAGGATGGGGGAAATCTGAATTTCTTAATGAAAGTAATTTCTTCTTCTTTTATTCCCATCCTCAGGGTCATACGTCTCTGTACGATTAGAGAATGAACGTGAGAGTTGAGTCTCTGAAGAGAAATGTCATATCCCAGAGAGAAAGAGGGAAAAACTTCAAGTTAGCCTTCAAGTCAGTCAGTCTAGGAATCTCTAAGAGCAAATTAATGAGTTCATTTTTAACTGTAGATTCTCCTGCTGTTCTCCTTGTTATTACTTCAATATCACAGTAACTGCAACATTATATTAATCACATACTTTGTTAAACCCTAATTGACCACCTGTTTGGAA
>JAPQRN010000019.1:14727797-14738117 GCA_037367275.1 Coranthus polyacanthus | reverse complement strand
TACTTCAATATCACAGTAACTGCAACATTATATTAATCACATACTTTGTTAAACCCTAATTGACCACCTGTTTGGAAAACCCTTCAATACACACAACTCATCAGTAGAGGTGGGAAAGTACAGCGGTATCTGTACTTTACTTGAGGATTTATTTCTCTGACAGTTTACTTTTACTCCCTACATTTTAACACAAATATCTGTCCTTTCTTCTCCCCGCATTTGATTTCATTCTTTTTTTTATTTTGCATCATTATACGCCTTCCTGACATCAAGACTGATTTCCTAAATTGATGGGATGATAACACGGAGAAAACACGATCCCTGGGTAAAGCATAACAAGACAAAAGTGACATTAAAGACGTAACGAGACAAAAGAGACAAGAAAGGGAGACTGTAGGAAAAGGCGTCATAATGTTTGAAGTTCTGTTGCTGAAATTGAAAACTTTGATTCGCGCATTGTAGTGAAGCTAATTATTTTCAACGTGTTGTTGTTTTTTTGTTTTTTTTTTTATTTGAAGTTAGAATCTTTACACTGTAGGCTCTGAGGTTCACTTCAGAAACAGCTGGTGGAAATGTCCTTCACATGCCTACTTTTGACTTTTATACAATGAGTACATTTCAGAGCCTGTACTGGAATCAGCGAACCAGTGCTTCTACTTTTTTCCTTTTCCTTATTATTTTTGATTATTAAGTGTTCAAACAGATTAAATGCTGTTGCTGTTTTTGCCAATAGTGCATTAACAAGTTTTTTTTTACACTGGAATCTCTTTTGACTCATTTGACTTTCCCTCCCTATATGTCAGTACCTCTAAGTGTGAAATAGATTTTTCTATCATCCACTGGCAGTGTATTATATTTGATGTAAAATATCTTTCAGGTCATGCCTTAGGAAACTTGACTGCGTGTAGAGTCAGTATAATATTATGCAAAATCTATTAATCCCTTTGCCAGGAATTGCAAGAATACATTTGCACATCACTGTTGAATTGCCATCCAATAAACTTTTTTGCCGTGTATCAAAGTAGGTGATCAGCGCAGCCCCTTAACGTATCTAGGTTGGGACTTTACATATTCTGTTGAATGATAGGGACGTACGTATTAAGAGCCATCTTTTCCGCTGGGTGATTTGCCTCGTTCAAACTGTTTGTCTAGATATTATCAATTCCTTTTAGTAATGTACAGGAACTCACCCACACGTGCTATCATCATCTGTCTACTTCCTGATTTTACAACTTGTTATCTCTCGGCCCGACCAACCTCAGTCACACCACAGCCTTTGTTCTTGGCACTTCCCCGGTTTGCCTCCACAGGCGACTTATCGCTGCCTATTTGAATACAGCATCGAGCTGATAAAGTTTACAGCCACTCAATTAATGCCTCGTTTTGCATGGAGTGGTTCATAATCGTGTTAATATGACAGCACCGGGTTGCCATTGTTTTGTTTTTTTCCCTCTTGTCATATCTTTGCATCAGTGTGTCCCACAGCTTCCCCTATTGCATGTTTGCACACATAAAAACACTGAAAATATGTGTGTGCAAACACCACCCAGCAAGCTGTCCATCATTGTTACCAAGAGACAGCAGTTTTGAGTTTTAGTGCCACTAAGTGTTTTCCAAGAAAGCTCTTATGTGAAATGTTTTCCACTGGATTCCAAGTATTGCTGACTGTATGTTTTCTGCAAAGTGGAACAAATTAATCACAGGGCATTTGGAAATTCACAAAGCTGGATAAGAGAGCGATACAGTGGTGCTGGCTGATATAAAACATTTCTGGCTCTGGATCTTAATATCAAACATGTTATAATAGAATGGAAATGACTGTCGGCCCAAATATTACAAAGAGAGCAGAGTATGGTCCCACAGAAGCTAATGAGATGGAAATATTTACCATGTGTTTAGATTTATTAGACACAGTAGCAAAAAAGAAAGTCAGTAAAACTATATTGAAACCTGTATAACAAATATGCTAATTCAATTTCTTGCTGAGGATTAAATGTGAAAACCCATCCGTCTTTGCGCTAAATGTTTAACTAGCTAGCAGACTATTATCTTAGTTTACTAAAGCGTAAAGGCCTGAAGCTGAACCAGCTAGCCTGGCTCTCATTTACATTTAGCTACTGGTTTAAAGCATTTTTAAAAAATGTATTAGATGCAATAGGTGAGTATCACTGGGCTGAATTACACAAACTTTGGATAGTTAGCTAGTTGTCTTGTCTTGGAAGCTCAGGTACAAGGAGTAATGGAGCATATTCGTTAACAGAGCTGAAAGCAACAGGATCTTTTTCTATCACTGATAGCTCAACTGGTCATTGAAGGAGCTCAGCAGTGAAATTCAGTGACATTGAGGTTAATTGCTTACTAGTAAATCGTGCTTGCTGTTCTTGAAACCATTTATGTTGTTCATACCCGCACTGTTATTAGTTTCTTCCAGATTCCGGTGGCCACAGATAGGTTTTTGCCCAGTTAATTTATTTGAGAAAAGCTCTGTAGTCGTTGCCCTTTGCTACAGGTTACGTACTGGTAAACGCATCCATTCATTCAGCACAACTGATGTTAGTGAATAGTAACGACTGCAAACAATACTGTTTCTTGTTTGAGGCGGAATCACTTGCCCGCTTTCCTGTTTATACTCCCATTTCCCATGAATATAGATCACCCAAAGTGCAGCCGATTTAAGTGTACTGTAATGAGACTGATGTAAGTAACGCAAGGTCAGGACAGGAGCAGAACTTCATATTGAAGGAGCAGTAATAAAGAGATAGGGATTTGCCCACACAAAAACCTAATCTATTTCTGCTGCTTTTGACAGAATTTCAGAGACCACCAAGGTCATGGACGCCAAGTTGCTTGAATGTAATTACGTTCATTATCTGGTGTTGTACTTTAGCCCTGTTATTTAAAATAAATGGGCTTTGGTCTCTTTGACTACACTCAACGATAGATTTTCCATTCTGTTCCATTCTGTCTATTGTAAAGGAAGAACCGCACATAGCGGCCCTGACCTGCCAGTCACCAGGAAATGTTCATGATTGACTGACGAGCTTTTACCCTCCATGTCACTTTGTCTGTCTTGGAAAGTATAGGCATGTCAGGGAGCCATTCGCCCATTCATGTAGCCTTTTTTAAAGCTTGACTCTTGGGCTGCTTCTTTTTTAGTGTAATTAATTTTTACATGCAGACCCGCCTTTGGTACAAACTTTAGACTCTCTTTGAGAACTAATACAAATTTCTATTACCTGCTGGTTCTGCACTTGAAGGAAGCGCTGTTTCTATGGGACTCAGTTTACCAATGAACTACAGTTCATTTTCACGCAGCTCACAGGTAGAAAAGCAAGTGATCTGATTGAGAAATGCAGCTAGACTATTTCAGAAAACCGCACTTTTTTTTCTACATCATATTACAGACATTGATAAAATACCAAACATTTCTGTACATATGTTCTTCATAACTATACATTAGCTACCCACACAGAAAAATGTTTTCGCAATATTTAGGTTTTCTCCTCAAGTGGAAATTCTACACATTTTTATATGCTTTCACTCTAATCAAACGGAAAATACCTTTGTGACATTAGTATAATGGTTGTTCCAGCATTCAAAAGTTATGTTTCAGAAACGCTGTCCCTCCGTGTCCGTTACTTTTGTGATACCTGGTGTACAAAGTGTACGAAATCGAAAAAAGGAACTCGAGGACATTACTGCTGAACTGCCTGGTGTTATATTCAGTTTGATTTAAATGTTTTCACCACTTTTCCAATGTGCAGCATATGAAGGAACTATACTTCCTCACAGAGTCTGAGACTATTTGCAGACACTTTATCACTTCCCTCTCATATATAATCAGCTTTGATGATGGGAAATGGTCTTAAAAAAAGATTCTCATAGACGGAAAATTAAAAAATCCCCCCAAAAATCGCACTTTTATTAATCGAAATATTGCTTTTGGGACAGTCAGTTAATTCCGTACCTGTGAAATATTGAGACAAAAGGAACACGTGTATTTTTTTGTTTAATAAGGTAGTTTCATAATTTGATAAAAGTAAAGATAGAGATAAAAAGGCTGAACAAAAGGGGTAAAACGGAAGAAAGGGAACTGTTTTATAAGTAAAACATGTATTTCATGAAACATTTCATGACTAAATTGAAAGGTAGAGCTGATGATTGTTTCCCTCATTGTTTATTTAGAAACACATTTCTTGATTTAAAAAAAAAAAGGTAATTTCATATTAGTAAAATTAATTTTCTGCAATAAAACCAACTGGACATTTCAGCATTATAAATTATCCCTCAACTTAAAGCTATAATATGGAAGATTTCCACATTAAAATATCTAAAAACAACTAAGCCTACGTTATATATTTTCTTGCCTTGTGTACTTACATTATATCAAATGTTTCCAACACTGTTCATATTCAGAGACATATGTAATTTTATTCAGGGCAGTGGCCCGTTTCATTTGGTCGCCTGTCAATGGCATCATATCTGTTAACATTATTTGCAGATATTTCATTAAGATGTAATTACATTCTGTGATTCAAAAATTACATTTCCTTGTGTGTTTTTGAAAAATTGCTTAAAAAGTTAATTGCACGAAATTTACATTAATTTTATCCAATAAAATAATCAGTGACCATCTGAGCATTTCAGCATTACAAGTTATCCCACCCCAACTTAAAGAACAAAACATGGGCCTGTAGTCTCCATGTTTACTGAATTTTACAAATGAGTTCAAATGCATCATAATCTTAGTAGCAAAGGGAAGTTTCCGAGGGTGGCGCCCAGTAGCACCCAGAGGTGTCAGACTCAGCGCCAGCTGTATTGGGGCTCCAGGTAATGGATGCCCTCGACCAGTAAACATCTAAACACAGCAGATTAGTGCTCCCCCATCTAACAAAGGGACATCCCCGAGAACTGCCCTAAAGCCCGTGCTGTCATTGACAGAGGGGATACAGTGCATCCAGTCACACTGACATAAACAGAGAAAGAAAGTTTTTAATGTTGCTTTTCTGTCAATAAAAGCTCTAATTAGAGATGACTGCAACACTGCCCACACACCTGTCATGTCGCTGTGATGGATATCCAGGTAGTCAGATCTAGAGGCTTGCAGACGGTGTGCTGAAACCAGGGCCCCCATATGCTCGCCGCTGTGGTGCTGCAGCTCCGTGTTGGCGGCTCTGCGTGTCTGCGAGCGGCCGCACGCCTGCTGCTCACGCTGGGAGAGCTGCCGCGCACACACGCGGCGAGCGTCGGCGACAGGTATACACCGGGCCTGGTTTTACTCGCTGTCTGCTCAGTAACACACAGAGACGCTGCTGCCTGCGTCATCAAATATTCATGGCTGTCTGCATTAGCTTGCAGAGTTCTAATTGAGTTCTGTATATTCAGACGTGATTAACTCGGTCTAATTCCTCAAAGGAGTGAGCCAATTAGATAGCACTTGCATGAATAGGATTTCACATCTTAGTATGTCTCCAGACTTGCCAAGACAATTATGTGTGTGTATAATTCTGCTGTACAGTGGGTGTGAGCCCCCTAAACTCAAGCAGGTCATTATTCCTTATTACTGACCCGCACTACAGGAAATGCAGCTGTCCTATCCATTGCAAGCACACAAATGAGAAGCACGAGTGTTGTTATTAGAATACACTGTTTGGACAAGAGCGCAGAGAGAGATTCCAAACACCGGGCCCTCTAAACCTTCCTCATGTTTTTTGTCTAAGCACATTTCCTCCCCCCAAGGAGTGAGCAGGAGAAAAATATCCGTGACCCAGTGCTGACCCACCACAATGTCACTCTAACTCATGGCATGAGAGAACTACTGCTGGGGTCTTTGTCAGTTTCTCTCTGTAACCAGAGCAGGAGACATTGCCCAAAGTCCAGAGGGGTCACATTTTGCTGCGGAGCTGAATTTAAGGCAGGGAGGCAGACAGGCAGGCCAGCCACTTCGCCTGAGCCGGAGAGGGATCAGAGCCGCACTGCCACCTTTTATTCTTTTGAGAAAAGCCTGAGCCAGGCATGATCTGTGTGTCGGCCCTGTCCCTTCATGTTGGCTGTGGCCTGACATTGTCACGCGGCTAAAATAAGGAATCTTCATGAACAAATAAAGACACGCAGCTCAGTGTAATAGAATGTATAAATATTTAATTGTCATTTTGTCGCAACTTGTGTTCTGAAGTGAAACGTGCGTCTCAGTGCTGAGGCTGCCATTGTTTGGAGTAACTAGTTACATGTGACAGCATTATGTAATTAAATTACAAAATAAATAGAATTGGAACCAGTTGCAGTTAGTGAGAAAAAAATATGTGACTAAATTAGAGTTACTAATCTTTTTGTAAAAAGCTTATATGTAGAGTGTAACATTAATTCTGCTGCTTTTAATTTTTTCATCAGCAACGTCGGAACAAATTTTAGTGCAACACCATCAAGGGTAGGATGGCCGACACGGAGCTGTCTCTACATCTAGACAGGCTCCATTCATTGAGTATGTGCTCAGATTTTGGGCATTGTTTTCATTGTGTTCTGATGCTCTTGTTTGAATCCGCACCACTGCTCATGTCATCATCAAATCAACGCGCATTGCTCTAAGAAAATGAATTTGGCCTATAAACTCGTATCCACACTCTCGGACTCACGGAGGGTGAGGCGAGGTCCCGTTAAGTCTGTGAGGGCTCTCCCAGATATTTTGAGCCATTTATGGCCACTTTTTGTAATTCTGCATTTCGGCAGACTTTGCCTGAGGGAATTATCCACAGTAAAGAACACTGTGACGTCAAGCATGGGTTTACCAGGGGAAGCCCCGAAGGGTTAAAATATCTCTCTAAGGACTAGTGGTACAGTCCCTTGAAACCAGCATTCCCTAAAAACAATAAACAAGCATATAGACCTTTTTTATAGCAGACATTTTGGCTTGTAAAAGCAGGCAAAGCACACATGTTACTAATAAGATCAACAATAGCTCTGTTCCATTTAATTTCCCTCAGAGGCCATTCTGGTGAACCACTGTTCACAATTCCAAGAAACATTTAAATGGGACGCAGCCGTTTTTAATCATACCATTTACACCTGTGTGTTTTCTAACAAGTCAAAATGTCGGCTGTGAAAAAGGTCAAACACTTACCAGGTTACGTCAGTGAAGTCAGTGAGGGTTTAGTGATTTATGTCTTAAGTGCTTAAGATTTAGGGCGATTTAGGAGGATCTAATTGCAGAATGAATCATATGTTGTTGAACTCAGTCAATAAGTAATCAGCATTGAGTACTGTTGTGAGTCTTACACTGCCTACTTTAAATGTACAGTTTAAAACATTTGTTAGAAAAGTAATAAAAAAGTAATTAAATACAATATGTTGAGGGTGTTGAATATTGTACAGATTGTAAAGCCCCTTGAGGCAAATTTGTGATAGGGCACTATATGACAAGAACTGATTTTAAGTTACGTTATTTTTTTAATATTTTTAACAGGATAAATAGTTATCTGTAAACTATAACATTTCAAAAGTAAGCTTCGCAACACTGGATTCTGGTCATAAACTGTCTAGGCAGTGATATAAACTCTAAAATGTAAAAAACAAATCAGGATAGCAGGCTCTGGCAGGATGCCATCCCATTCCTGCACATGCTGGTCATCCATAACACAGTGTGGATTTATTACACAGACAGACTGAGCTGAGCAGAGCAGACTTGCACTCAGAGGAAGCGGGGCCGTTCCAGGTCAGAGACAACCACCACACCTCGGCACGCTCGTCCTGACTGAGTGGCGTGCACACACATGACTGTCACAAACAGTCATCTCTGAATTATACAGCTGATAGTTTCAAGGTCACTGATCTCCGGAGTGAACGGGCCGAGAGTTAGCAAACCATTAGGAGAATCACATTCCGGTGCGTGACATACTCTGCTCACGCCCACGCATAAACAAAAAACACACACCTCAGTCATCCAGCAGGAAAGATACGAGTGGGTGATTTACATAACGCGGTTATAAATGACAGGATTTTGTAAAGGAGTCAAATCACGTTAATATATCTTCATATGCTCGCGCTGTGAGCCTAATGCTTCGAAACTACACAGACAGATGGACAGAGTCAGCATGCCAGGCAGCGTCCGTCACTGGAAAGCAATCACTGATGCAAAAATTATATTTTATGAATGTCTAGTTCTGGGGGTGTGATCATGTCGGGGGTCTTGGGTGAGAGTTGGACCGTGGGGAGGGAAATAGCAGGGGGTTGATAACTTGTTAACCTTCACAAGATGAGGTGGGCAGATGATCATGATCACTGAGCCCAAGGAAGTAATTTCTCCACACACACATACACACAGATTTAGACCTCTCCACCTCCAGCCTGAGCAGACCACAGATCAGGGAAGGGTGTCGCTCCCACAATCCCTCCGCCAATGTGGGGAGATTTAAATGAGCTCCCAACCTCAACCAAAGCAGATTTCTGGCATTTCCTACTAGCCGAGACCTCCGTGATTTGGCTTAAGAATGTGGAAAACAAGTTTTTATTCCCTTTAAACCCAGCCATGATAACCCTATCTGTTTTCTTAGACAAAAACTTTTCCAAGGTAGCTCCCAAACCCTCTTAATTACTGTGCGTTGAGTATTTTTAGTGTAGTTACTGTGACTTACTGTGACAGTAATATTCACTTGGGAATTACGTCCAGATTTAGGATTCGCACAGCAGCAGCATCAGTGTCTGAAAACACTGACACGGGGGCAGTTTTGCCAAAGCTGCTTTTTAAATATGCATGAACAGGAGCTGGTGCCAGATCAGCTGTGAATGAGGTAACTCTGCTTCGTCCTTATGAAAGTACTTCAAAAAAACAAATACCTACGCAGATTGAAACTGAGCACTCGTGTCTGACTTAACATTCTTAACCCAATTCAACCTTAGTATGTCAGTTTATCACAAACAATAAACAAATGGATATTAGTGAGATTAGTTTGAAAAACTGTCAGGATGTATTTCATCTCCGCAAAGGTTAAGTGGTGCTTCACGAATCCTAAAAAGCCTTTCTGATGGTCAGTTAGCAGCAGGTGCCAGTGCTTTCACTATAAAAGGGGAATGTGAGGTATTTTTAGAGGCTAGAGCAGTTTACTCTGTCATGTTTAAAGGAATAGTTCAATACTTTGGGGAATTTGCTTTCTCTCCAAGCGTTACCCGAAAGCATCCACGACACATCTGTACAGCTACAGCCACCAGCTGACTGCCCTGGACCGGTCTGATGTTAAACCAATTTAGATTTTCTTTCATTTTACTTAGTCTAAAGTTAACCAAAACCACAGGAGTAGAGACTGACTTATTTTAACTCCCAGGTTAATTTAGAGATAATACGTTTGTTTCAGTGACTGCTGGCCAGTGGCACAAACTGATGAAAAGTAGGGAAACGTGAGTCTTAAGAAAAAAACAAACTCTTTACCCATAATTCATGGCAGATAAACGAAACACATACCGCTCTGGAAGAGAGTACAGGTTTGTGTTTGAGTAAAATGAATCGATGTATCATATGTTAAACAGAAGTGGAAAAACAAAACAAAAAAACTGCATTATTTATTGTTTTTCTTTTGTTTTTAACTTTCTGTTTTCACTGTCCATATTAATAATAATAATAATAATGAGGATGAATTGAGCTAATTTACATTTTACTTTTTTTTTCACCTGCTGGCAAAGAGATAAATAGGAACTCTTATTTTGAAGGTGGCACAGCAGAATAACCTGAGTTTTGAAATGGAAAAATCAAAGAATGAACAATACACGATACATACATTCCTCCCAAATTATTTTTAAAAATTGTACCATTTGGAGCCCTTATTAGCAGAAAATGGCAACTGATCAGAATAACAAAAAATGCATTTTTTCAGACCTAGATTAATGCAAAGAAGACAAGTTCATATTGTTTTTAAACCACACAATACTAATGTTCAGAAATCAGTATTTGGTGGGAAAGCACTGATTTTCAGTCACAGCTTTCATGAGTCTCGTCATGCTCTAATCAGTCTTTCACGTTTACTGCTGGGTGTTTTATGCCACTCCTGGCACAAAGACACAAGCAGCTCGGCTTCCTCTTATGGCTTGTGACCGTCCATCTTCCTCTTGATCACATTCCAGAGGTTTTCAGCAGGGCTCAGGTCTGGAAATTTAAAGAGGTCTTTGTCCAGATCTGTATATTTAGATGACTGTCTGAAGTCGAACTGTCAGATCATCAGCTGAATGTAGCGGCAATTTTACCCTCTAAGTCTCCACAAAAAGCAAATAAGATCATTTCTCAAAATGAACTATTCCTTTTGGACTGTAACTGATGATGTTGGACGCAACTATTTT
>JAPQRN010000019.1:14709988-14727697 GCA_037367275.1 Coranthus polyacanthus | reverse complement strand
AGCTGTCTCACTTTCTTTTCAGAATCCCTCTGTGACTCATAGCTCCTCGTGTCCCTTTTTTCCTTCTAATTTTTTACATTTCTAACACTTCCTGTTAAAAATTGATTTTTAATTTCTCTTTTTCCTGCCTGATTGACCCATATTAAGCAATAAATGCTTGTCAGGGTTGATTAAACCTAAAAGACACCTTCCCTCAGGAAGTAGGAGGGTCTGGCATTTGACTCATAGTTCACACGTAAGTCAGTGTGTCTTACTCACCGTAAAGTAACCCAAACACAGCGGCGGCACTCCGATCTTTCGAATAAGCTCTTGTGAGATATTGCTGAGCTACCGTCAGTAGGGTGTAGTTAATTCACAACACAGCGTGGCCTGGCACAGACCTGCACATTCTGTGAGGGTCTGGACACTCACTGAATCAGATCATCTGTAAATTTGGCCCGCTCTGAGTTCAGTGTGCCAGGTCATAAATCGCGTGCAGTCGCACTGAACTCCGGCCTGCCTCCTGTCAGCCCGGCTTGGCCACGTGAATAAAAGAACAGAAAGGTGTAAAATTTGTGTTGATACGGCTGGAGCAGATAGTGAACAGATTAAACTTAGCAATGTGCCACGACCCATTTTCAGCTGTTTACGGTTTCATCTGCTAACGCTGGAAATGTGTCTTTGTTCTCGAAACATTTTACCTGCGGCAGTGTAACGTGGTTATATTTAAAGAACAGTTGACTCCTGGACTCCTTAGCGAGTGACCGCGTGAGACCTTACACTTCAAATGTTGAGACTGAAGCTGTATTTAAATGTCCCTCCATGGTAATATGTAATCTATATTACTACTGGAGAATATGACCAAAAATCAGTATCATGGTATTTATATCATGGTACCGTGAGGAGTACATAGAATATGAAATCATTTTAATTTCATCATGTATAGTGCCAGCTTTGATTACTATAGGGTTTGCTTGGCCTCACAAAATTATACAATATGTCAAGTGATCAATATGCAGGAAACTGTAGCAGAATGCAAATATTTTTTGTTGTGCAAACTGCAATGTAGTAAAAACAGAACTAATAAATAAATATGCCAACATCTATCTATCTAACAATCCATCTCTAGTAATAAGTAAAACTATAGCAATAAGTAAGTGAAAATATAAATATAGTGTCAAGCCACTAGTCTGTCTAGGATTGAGTCTCTAAAGAATTTTTCCAATAAGGCTGTTTTTAAGTTTTTTTCAAAATAAACCTAATCCTGAAAATGTCATTTGAAATGTCCAATAAAGTTACGAAATTACGAGCTGATTTGTGGTATAAAAAATAGTAAAGTGGCCTCACTTCATATGTTTTTGTTTGTTTGACTGTCTGTGTGTCTGACTCTCTGTCTCCATGTGTCAGGCCTGTGTCTCATGTTCAAAGCAGAGCACATGGGACCTCTTAACTCCCCGTTACATGCTTTGTTTGCCATCACACTCCTCATTCCAACAGACAGTCATGTCAAACGTTGTTAGGGAGTTTGTTGCTAAATAGTGGGAAGCTGCGCACACTTCGGTGTTGGTGCGCACAGTGAGACCACGAGAGTAAGAACAGGCTGACAATGAGAGAAAAGGGGCTACAATTGACTTTAACGCACTCCACTCACCCCCAGTTCAGCAAGAGGCTGTCTGACCTAAATTCACTTTACCTCATCTGCCTAGACATTTGTTTAGCCTTCTGGGCAAACACTTAGAGAAATGTATGAGGGAGGGGAAAAAAAGAATACATATGCTTGAATACATCACATTTAGTCAGGGGAAAAGCAAAACCCGTACATCTGCAGACGTATACAGCCCTCTAGTGGCAAACTGGATCTGGATCTGTGACAGTGAGGGCATGAAGTGATTTATGCAGAATTTCCTAAACCATCTGTGGAGGTTCTGTCCAACCGCAGACCAAAACTCAGTACATTTTGTGTTTCGACATGAGACCCACTTTTGTCTAACAGAACTAATAAATGTTAAGTGTTACCTAACACCAAATAAAAGCAGTTTCTGAGCAGAATGAATGAATTGAGGTCATAGAATCTTACCATGAGAGAGAAAGAGAGAAATTTTGTCTTTTGAGTACTGTACTCATTACAATGGCCCGGAGGAACTGTGTGCTGTGAAATCATATGCTCTAGTTAAGCTAAACAAGGGCAAGGTATTCCCACATGAAGGGCAGATGAGAATAAGTAAGTGGAAATACAGACAGATGAGTAAGAGTTGTGGATGGTTTAGTGCTGTTTGGCCCCGGTATCTCACTCAGATTCTCAGGTTGCAAATGAACTCTCTCTCATCCCCCTCTCTCTTCCATCGCTACCTCTGCCCCTCTCTTTCTGTGTGTGCGTGCGTGAGGCAAACCTCAAGGGCTCAGTGCAGCGAGCTCATTAAAGGCTTTATTCCACTTCCAGGATCGAGCAGGATTGCAATATGGACATTGTTTATACACAAATGTTGCCCTGGGAATAATGTTTATTTCTATTACCGTCTTGAAGGGGGAAGAAGGGAAAAAAAAAAGAATGCCAAGCTTGTCTGCACACATTGCTTTTCATGAAATAATGCCTCTCCAGGAGTGCTTTGAAGAAACAGGCATTTTAAAATGCACTTCAAAACAAAAAAGTCGTACATCCCCTGCTCTTGTCTCATGCCCTCGAACCTTCCACCGACACATGATCGCAACATGAGGAGGAAGTCTGAGACACGTCTGTCACGTTTTTATATTTGTTTTAGTTTCATTCACGGGTGTCATAGTTGGGGGAAGAGTGGGAATGACTACTAGAATGATAAGGGTTTTTTTTACATTTCTATGTAATTGTGTCATGACTAGATTAAAAATGGCTGAATAAATTGGTTGAGATACTGGATCCAACTAAATGGATGCTCTCACCCATTACAAGATGTAGCAAAGTTTGACACTACTTACCCTTTCACGCTGCACTAAAATCCACGAATATCTGGCTTTTGTCTTCCGTGTACCTGTCTTCAAATGCCGGCAATAAACGGCATTCATTCCCAGGTCAAATGTCTGCAGTAGTCACACATGTATATATATATATATATATATATATATATACATCTGCTCCACTTCTGATCGGCAGTGATGCAAACGCAAGTGTATCCACTATTTTGCGACTTTGTTATTTGTATGTGCAAGATGCAACACTGACAGGACAGCGCGGTGAAAGAGCATCAACTGATTCGAGGGAAATTTGAGAATCTTTGGTTGCCTATGCATTTGTGACAAACTGAATTAAAAACGTGTGAAATTAGTCCATTGTATATTTTTTTTAAACACACATAATGTATTTTCTGACGCTAGGTGTCTCTCAATCAAAACAATGGCAAAAGATGTAAATTGTCACACGTTGTTGATCCACTATTTCTTATTTCTTACGTATTGAACTTTAAAATGAAAGCATTTTCTCTTAAGCATGATACACCAAGCAAACCTCATTTAACCATAGTAAAAATAGAAAAAAATCTGAAAAAGAGAGACATGGATCAAGGAGGAAGGTGCCCCACAGAGACTGCGTGTTCAGGCCTCAGTTTTTTGCGCTACTCCAGTGGTTTCATTAAAGCTAATTAAATCCTTGCTGCACATGCTCAGTTGCCTGCTGCCGAGCTGGGGGTGCTCGGGAGTTTACCTCGGCCAGGGCGGTCACACAAGTGTCATTTTAAACGGCGGGGCCCGGCGGTGCGTCCGGGAGGCGGCCGATGACGCAGCGCAGTGTTGCTACACACCCCGAGCTGTGTTTGGAAACACTGAGGCAGCTTGCTATTACAGCGGGAGCCAATGGGAACAGCTGAACCGTGCACTCTTTAGTCCAGCCAAGCGCAGAGAGCGAGAGCACAGAGACACACGGAGATCCAGGAAATGCCTGAGCCAGAATGAAGAAGAAGCAGCGACAGCGGGGCCCATCAGCTCGCACACAGCCACATCAGGCCACACATTGATCATCCTCACATGATATATCCATCCCCCCGTAATTGCATTGCTGTTTAGAGAGGCAGTCGTTATTTATGAAATATTGAAATAACAAATGCCGTCTCATGGCAGATATTAAGAAGAGAGATGCCACAGATAAGTCAGAGGCAGGCGGCCGCCACGTCCCCCTGTGGGCCGCTTGCCCAGACGCCTGGCTGCAGAAGACCTGCAGTCATCAAAAAGTGGAAATATTTACTGCTCACACTCTTGCATATGGGAAGGATGGAGTGCGGGGTGAGGGCAGCTGAAAAATGACTGTGTTTGTGTTTCGAGAGGACTGCTAATCAGATTTCTTCAGCTTCAGAGGCATTTGAGGACAGTCTAGCTAAAGGTTTTGAGCTTGGATTTATTTCTTACACAAGCAGAAGCAGCCTCGAAGAAACCTGAAGCTGGCAAAAGAACACACTCCCATCACAAGCTCATAACTGCAGGAAAACTTTTCTAAAATCTCTCATGCTGGTTAAGATTGGTTAGTGCAGAAGTGCTAATTGTAAACAAGGGCCTTTGGAAATGAATCATCAGAATCAGTGCATTCATCACCAGGTTTGTTGTGTAACCGTGTGGGTGTCTGTGGGTTTATGTGTTTGTGTCTGCAGAATACCCTCGAGACCTGCACCATCTGCAGTAAGCCCATCATGGAGCGCATCCTGCGGGCCACGGGTAAAGCCTATCACCCTCACTGCTTCACCTGTGTGGTGTGCCACCGCAGCCTGGACGGCATCCCTTTCACCGTGGACGCATCCAACCACATCCACTGCATCGAGGACTTTCACAAGTACGTCATCTAGCTTTTCATCTGAGTTAAAGCTGCACTTATCTGTATTTTTATATCCTTTTACTGAATGGAGCTAGCATATGCCAACGTACTTCTATCTCAATTTTACTAAAAGGCAGTAAAAGTAATATAGAATCCATGCTTTCCTGCTGAGTACTGAAAAGGGGGTCTCGTACTTACGACAAATACACATACATCACATGGCAAGGTCATGCAATTTGCCCATGGGCATGGAGCTGTGTGGAATTTGTCTTTCTTTGAATTTCTTTGTCATTTCAAACATTTTGTAAGCAAAACATATGACCTGGATTCTAAATTAAACCACTGGAAATGTTAGGTTTAACACAGGGAATTGCAATATCCTACCCAAACGTTATGTCTGATGCTTTAGAGAGAGTGATATGTAGTGTAGATAGTATGGGGCAACTCCAAATAAGAAAAAGTTGAGGATGGTATGGAAAATGCACAATAAAAAAAGAAAGCAGTGACGTTAAAATTTACTTTGACTTGTATTACATTGACATATTTCATGTTTTGTCTGGTCAGTAATCCCGACATGCAGGCCTGCAACACATTCAAGAAAAAGTTACTACATTTAAAATGTATTTGAACTGAAGACACCAAGTGATGAAGTGTGACAGGTGTAAGTTTTTTTTCCTGCAAACAAGTCTTAAGGTGTGCAACAGTACGCCGTCGTCATTGCCACACATTCTCAGCAGACAGACTTTTTCCTCATCCATTCCTTTGTAATCTGTGACGGTCCACCCCAGATGCCTCTGAGCCCAGAGAAGTCGACAATGCAGTTAACACAAGGCTTCCTTTTGGCTCAGTGAAGTTTGAACTGGCATTTGCGGATGTAACTCAGTATTGTAGAGCTTGACAAAGGTTTGCCACAGTAATCCAGAGCCCATGTGGTTCTATCAGCTGTAGATGAATTGACAGTTCTTGATGCGGTGTCGTCTGAGGGATCAGAGATCATGGGTGTTCGGCTTAGGCTTGAACCCTTGCCCTTTACGCACTGCAATACATTCAGATTTATTGAATCTTTTAATTATATTGTGCACCACAGAGGGTGAAATATCCAAATCCCTTCCTGTCTTTCCTTGAGGAACACTGTTTTAAAACATTTCAATAATTCCAGTGTTAGTGTCCAGTTCAATACTCTGTTGAGTATTGAGTAATAATTTGATGACGTTCAATGACCTCATTAAAAATTGTTAAAACGACTTCTCCTCTGGGATCTCTTAGTATGCAAATACTGTTCATTTCAGAAGTTTAACGAGAAATTTAACAAGATGTTTCCTGCTCTTAAAGTCCATTGTGTGAGTGGTAATGGCTTCAGGTTTCCACAGTGCACTTGTAAAAGTTGTATAATAAAACACAATTGGCTCTAAAATATCTTTGTTCCTGTTTGTAAGTACATGTCTTAACCTCAGTATTACGTGAAAAGAGTGTCCAACTCTGAACACATCGCTCTGTGTGTGAAACTCAAAGATTACAGCCTACCAAAGTTTTGGAGGGAACTTGGTAATAAAAAACTATGCAGTATTAACAATGGATCAAATGATTTGTATAATATGAATGGTGTTGCTGATAGTGATGAACCTGTGGAGAATTAACAGCCAATCCCTGTAGTTGTGTAGAGTTTCAGCATCTTTTAGCTTGGTTTTATGGTCCGCAGCTTTATTGTTTGGTTTTGTCCAATCGGTAAACATGCAGCAGGCAGCTTTAAAAAAACCCACCGTATGATCCCAGCCCAGGACCAAACAGCACGTAAAGTCAGCCACTGGCTTGTAAAGAAACTACATCTTGCAGCCAAAGAATTATTTAATAAATTGTTGGACAACAAAAGAGAGCTAAAATGAAAGTGAGCATTTCACATCAGTTTTTCAAGAGGAAAAAACACGACTTCAGAAGAGCTGAAAAGAGGCTCCATGACTGGTGCATGTTTAAGTCAGCAGCTGTATATAAAGTGATATTATGTTTACAGCTTGTGCCTGTTCCACTAAGTGGCCCAAAATATCATCTAAAGCAGCTTTCATATCCTTAAGTGACCTTTCAGATTCTGTGCTATTTCTGTGTAATTAACACAGGATCTTTGTGCTTCTGTTTTGGGAAACACTGTAGACGGTTTCACAAGCCCAAAGACCTTGTGTGATGGGGCTGTCCACATGACTTTAATAGTAAATTCCTGTCATTGTTTCACACTCGAATTGCGTAATCGTCACCTTACCAGAAATGTCCCTTTACTCAGTGACCAGAAGGGAAACAGAAGTAAACAGCGGGCTCTCGGTGTGAGTGCACAGCTTTAGCTTTGTGTAGTAGCTGCACTGGGCCGTGGTTTAATTCCACATGACAAGTGTGACCTCAACAGCGCAGCCCTTTGTGTCGAGGAATAGTTTAACAGGCCAGAGCCTTTTTTCTGACTAATACTGTACAGCAGTGGTTCCCCAAAGCCACAGCCTTTCTTCACTTCCTGATTCCCAACTATTGAACATGCACATGAAACAGAAAAGTGTCCAGGGGCCTGAAACCTCAGCAACCTTTTCATATCCTCATTGATGTTTAGATAGATCTCTTCCTGCTAAAACCCTTTCAGACATAACGGTTTCAAATATTACTATCAGAGACAGCCATGTAAGTAGGTTGTAACACCTGTTCTCCTGAGCATTTCCTTGAGTATTCTCTTTATGTGATATAAAGCTTTGAGACCCTTTCTATTAATTGATTGTTGTATTGTCTATTGTTGTCTTTTGACAGCAAGACAGAAAGGTTTACAATGTGCATTTGAGAGCTACCCTCACAATGTTTTGATTAATAGACATTCCTACATTTGCTCTAAGGTGCGAGGCCAACTAATGTCAGCTAGCCAGCTAGCTTAGCGCACGGTAGAATGGTTGAATATTAATTATAAGTTATTTATGTCTTAACTTCAAGTTAGACACTTGTGTGCCATTTGAGCCTGGATGAATACAGTATACAACATGAAAGAAACATACATAATGTTGGTATTATGTATGTGTTGGTAATGTTGAGACATATTTTTTCTTGGTTTGCTAACATCTGTGTGCTAAGCTAGCTAGCTTGGAGCAAACGCAGGAGTTTGTTTTTGTTGATCAATTTATATTGTGACTGTCGCTCTCAACTGCATATGTTAGAAATTTGATATTATTTCCTTTGGAATATCTTACCTATAAGCGATTGAACATTTAGTTGCAATAATGTCGTAAAACAATGGGAAATTCCAACACACGTTCTCAGACAACCTCAAATTTAAACACACAACACATTATTTCGTGGTCTGTTTATATGTGTCCATGGTCAGTAATGAACTTGGACGGATTCAGCTGAGAGTGAGCTCTTTTACACGGTTTAATCCAGGGGTCTGCAATTGGCAGCAATAATACCTGGCAGATGACACCCAGCCTTTATTTGAAGGAGGCTTGTATTAGAGGCAGCCTGTATTTCTTCTGTTTAATAAGTAGAAATTGTCATAATTAGCGCCAAACCTCATTTTGATCCACTCCAGTATGTCATCCTATGCCTTGTTACCGTTCAGACTGGACAGTGGCTGTTCTTGTCTTAGCGGAGGGTCAGCTTCTTTAAAAGCCTCACTAAGAAGGCAGTGACTGAATAAATAGATCACTTGAGTGAAAGACGCATCACTTAAGGTCAAGGTTGTGTCGCCTTAATTGTCCTGAGCTTGTGTTTGTTGTTTGTTTTTCACAGGAAGTTCGCTCCACGCTGCTGTGTGTGCCATGAGCCTATAATGCCTGCACCAGGTCAGGAGGAGACCGTTCGCATCGTGGCCTTGGACCGCGACTTCCACGTGCAGTGTTACCGCTGTGAGGTAAGTCTTCACCTCCTTTATAATGAGCGGCGCTTATGCAGCATGTTGCACAGCTCCAGGTGACAGCCTGTACAACATGAAGGTATGAGGCATGATGTACATCCTCATCCCTCGAGTCATCTTTTCTGCGAGACGAGTGAATCATCTCTCTCTCACCTGCCTCAAAATAGCTTTCCATTTCTCCTCTGCAAAGTTCACGGACTTACATGGTAACCAATCAGTCAGCCTCGGCTCGCTCGTTGATAAGAGGGGCTGAGACGTTACGTGCCCCGGCTAAAAGAGAAGTAACTTGTCACATTGTCAAAGAGCAGTGCCAGTGTGAGTACACAGAGCATTTGGCAGACATAAAGGTCAAAGAAAAGCAAAGCAGATTAGTTCAGCTGAAGGGGCTCAACAAGAGGAGAATTTTTCTCACCGGGGAGACGTGAGTAGATGGAGTCGTAATTCTGAATGTGTGCGTTTGTGAGAAAGAGAGGGATGATGGGAACCCAGTCGCAGACCCAGACAAGGAGAAAAATGACGCCAAAGCAAAGTGAAATCCTCCACATTTTCTATGTTTATTACCCATTATGGAGACAAAGGGTAGAAACTCTTGTACATGTTGGATCGAAAAACTAAATGAATGCAGGAGTCAGACAACAGATGCACGCACGGTAATCATACTTGCAGTGTATAGTATACAGTATGTATTAGAAAGGAATATGTTGAGTCTTTTATGTTTTAGGAAAAGATTTGTATTGATCACATTGAAACAAAACTACAAAACAAAACAAACATGGAACCAGTAAGCACGAATGCAAACTCTGCAGCAAAAAACAGATACTTCCAGAGTTTTTAATATAAAATAGTTTCTTCGAATGAAATAGGTCTTTTTGTGTATTCAAATTGGTCTTAGAAAGGTCTTGTGGAAAGTTGCAGAAACCCTGCATGAAAAACAAAATATAGAATATTTTACTTTACTGACATTTTAATGGAAAACACAAATGCATAAAAGAAAAAGGAGGTGCATAAGCTTTTTGTATTATGTATTTGATAACTATATCAAGGTACACTTTTCACCAGTAACTAGTTTCTTATTAACATACATATTAGCATATTGTCTCTACATTAGTCATTATAAAGCCCTGCCTTATTCTGCCTGATCATATTCTACAACTACTGGGCCATTGAATAACAGTTTTCCCTCAGTAATCCCTAATTACCGCTTATGGATCGTAAATAAGAAAGTTGATGCACACGAAATATGATCTCAGTATGCCTTGCTCAACGTGGCCTTTAAAAGCACCACAAGAATAGTCATTCTCCCTTAATAGCGCATGATAAATATGGTCTATTCTTATGTTGCAAAATCTGCAAGTGTTGATTGTTAATTAACTTTCTAACTCAGAATATGTCATCCATTCTAAAGTGAAGTGTTGCTCATAACTAATTCACTTACACATATTAACCCTCACATTTAAATCCATTATAGTGCACGGCCACTGCAATTAACAGACCACAGACCCTATTCTTAGATGGTGTGTGACGCACCATCTGATATCGCTGCGTTGTTCCTTCAGCATCTTTGTGTTGCTTCATCGCAAATGACCGATCATGTTGATGTGATTGCAAAGCTTTGAGAATCAGGGTTAAAAGACCAGGAGTAAAAGTCAAATCTTTTAATTGTACTTTGTTGCAACTGTAAAGGTTTAAAACAAAATGTTAAAACTCTGTGATAATGGGTTGTAAAGGATATGGGATGTTTTGTCTGAGTAGTTTTGCCCCTCCAGACTTCCCAGCTGCTTTAAAGCCAAAACACTGACTGCAGCCTTACAGGCTTTTCTGCAGAGCCTCCTGTAACGTGACACTGGCTGGTTTTTTAAACAGCAGTAAATGTCTCATTTATGCTGTAAGTAGAGTAAGTGTCTGAATGTGGCTGATCAGTAAGCGTAGCTAATGACTGTGTTTGTGGACTAACACAGTATCTGTGTCCTGCAGGACTGTGGCTCTCTGCTCTCAGAGGGGGATAACCAAGGCTGCTACCCTCTGGATGGACACGTCCTCTGCAAAAACTGTAACACCAGCCGCATCCAGGCCCTCACCGCCAAGGCCACCACTGACCTCTGAACAGCCACCGCCTGGTCACCTCCACTGTGATAACCAACGCTCGCTCTCCCTCTCCCTCTCTCTCTTTCTCTCGCAAACATACCCAACCACAAAAGTGCTTACATTCCTCAGCATATACATATATATCCTTCTATATATATATATATATATATACATATATATATATTCATTTTCAGTTACACAAAGTAGCATCACATGTTCACCTGCACACATGTATCTACCAGTTGATTTGGTTTAACTACAGCCGATGAGGCTGTGAGTCTTTGGCTGAGTCGCACCAACAAGGCTTACTTTAATCTGAAATTTGGTTGAATAAGACTTTAGCTAATGATGAATGATAAATCCAGATTTAAAATGAAGCACAGTTCCCTTTCAAACCCAAATTAAAGGTTCAGTATATAAGACTGTGCTTATGTGAAGTTTGTGTTGGAGTCTGTTTCGTTGTTTGTTGACATGCTAACTCTGTAGTAGTAGTAGTTACTTACATCCATTTTAACAGGCTGTGCACTGATTTCTACCTAAATGAATCAGGTTAGTTTTTCCACAAAAAACCCTTATGCTCGCTCCCAAGTTCGTGAATGCCTGTTTTCTGCTCCTCTGCGGCAACAGTGTGGAACACTAGGTACTGTTAGCTCAGAAACGGAGTCCGCTAACGTCGACAAACAACCACCTCCAACACAAGCTGCATGCAAGCACATGGGCATGCCCAAATCTTACATGTTAAACCTTTAAATGCATAATACATTTGCATGTTGTCGAGACCTACTAAGTAAAAAATATGGGAAAAGCTTCTTGCCTTTGCTGCGCCGTATTCTGTAACAAAGTGTTACCTCGCTAGCTAGTTTAAAAGTTAACTAGTTAGCCTATTTACTCAGCAGAGAAGCTCTTATTTCTCCTCCTTTGAGAACAACTTATTGCTGAATTAATGGAGCAATATGGACATGGACATGAGCGTAGTAGGTAAACAAAAGAGATGTTCCCTTGCTGAATTTTTATCTCGAAAACAAAAATCAACGGCATCATAAAACCAAAGTGGGTTGAGTCTGTCCCTCAGCTTTCTCTGAGGAACTCAATCCATCTCAAGAAGGCAGCCATTTCAAAGTTGAACCTCCTCAAGTACAAGTGTAAACTTAGTACTGGATCGCATTTTAAATTCTAGTTTAAAGTTCTGGTGCAAAAGAATGACTTTTAATCAAGGTTTAGAGTAAAAACTACCTTCATTTTAAGCTAAGTTTTAAAGTTCGGTAAATCATCATTTAAATTGAAACCATTTAAAATGAATCCTTGTTGGTGCAACCCACCCTGTTACGTATACTGTTCTTAAATCACTCTTGATCCATCAGTTAAAGTGACAAAGTACATCCTCACTCAGTGTTATTATCTCATATCATAACCATCCTCGCCCTGCTTTCTCCCACCAGGGTTCAAATGCGCGTTTGGATGCACGAGCCCACGTTTTCCAGGCTGTGATCTAAAAGTGAGTCTGTCTGACTCCACCAAATCATGCGAAATGTTTGACACATCTGCCCTGCAGGTGAAGTCACGGATGGGTGTGTGTATGACTGTTGTTTAAGCAGTATTTAGAGAAAAAAAAAAAAAAAAAAAAAAACTGGGTGTGTTTTTTATAAATTTTTTTTTTTTTTTTTTTTTTTTTTTTATTGTGCAAATCCACAGACAGAGCATAAATAGGGATAACGTTGCACACCGAAGCTCATTATTGCAAGACAGTTAAATGAACGCCAAAGATTTGAACTTAAACTGTCACGTTGTGCTCTGCATTTGACTGTAACCAACATCGTCTACAGTGGATGGGACTACAAGAAATACAATAACAGCTATTTTCAGTGTCAGAACACAAAATCGTTAAGCAGTATGCAGCTGACGAACGCGATTCCCTTTAATAGATATTTTCTTTGTCATTTCCTGTAGGATTTGCTTCGAAACATAATCTAGATATTTTTTCTGTTGGCCTGAACAGTACAATCTTTACATTCGTTTAAGTGTTTAAGCACTTTTCATCATAAAAGAACAGTATGAATATGTAAAGCCCGGCTCTTTTCCCATGACATTGATCACATCATCGATTGTACTGTAAGCAGTCTGACGGAGATGACACATTTAAGACGGCTATGCAATTTTTAAGGCTAATTGCTTCGACACTTTATAATAAATTTTATGAATAAGGAAATATTTTACCTGTACAGATTCAAGCATAAGTGTCCTTACATCGATTCCTTAATCAAAACGATACTGTTGGTACTGGGTGACTTTATGTCAGTATTGATTGTGTATTGTGACACTCGTTTGCTGTATGTTAGTGTTTGTTTAAAGTTAAAAGGTGAAGAAGGGACCATATGAGCTTTCCAAATTGAATAAAAACCAATCCATCCAAGATCCGCAGACCAATAAGTTGACTGATTTGGTCGTGATGTTTGTAATTTAGTTTAATATATCACAGTAGTAGTTAGCGAAAACAAAAACAAAAACACATCAACGATCAAGTGAAACAACAATAAACACGTAGTTTTCTTAAGTAGATTTGGTGAACAGTGAACCACATGTTTAAAGAAAGGAATTCCCTGATTTTGGCTTTGTTGTCTTCATGAATGGATATAATATGAACAAAGAAGGTGTTAATGTAACTTCACCAAATTGATCCTTCATGCTGTTTTTTTTTTAAAGGTTGTGTTAGTTTTTAGATCTAATTGAACATAAGACTTTTATTTTACTTCATCGACTGTAAATCCATTTTACAGTCGAGCGTCTATGTGATCAGGTTAACTCTGGCAATGGTTGAAACCAGGGAAAACTTTGTAATGAACTGTGCTAAGCCATCTGTAAAGTATGCTTGCATTACATTAAACTGCATTAAACTAGTTGATAGATCGCCTGTGATATTCCAAAACAAAGAAAACTCATAATCACTTCAATAGAAATGTTTCATATTTCCTAAAAACAAGACAATCATGTTGTTGAAACCAGAGTAAAAGCTCCGTTTTTGTGTTTGAGCTGAAGGTGAGAAGGCGGCACACAGGTTATTTGGTTTGCAGACATGCATGTACAGACAGAAGCGCTCCTCAAAACCTTCCACGCCTCGAGCAGCGAGCGAAGGCTGCCTCTCCAGGAGGTTCAGCAACCTAAACTTGACACCCTCGTTCGTTTCCCACGAGCAGTTCATCGGTCACAAACAAAAGCCAAAAGAAAACTAAAAGCAGAATTTAAGAATAAGATGAAAAATACGTCATGTCAGAATTAGAGACTACTTAAGACACTTTTCACATCTTAGGCATCCAACAGCTTTTAAACCCGTGATTCTTTGTTCTCACAGAATGGCCTTCTATCCATATTTCATACCCACTACTTTGAAAAATCACATAGACCAGCGGCATTAGGTCCATACTTAAGCACTTTGCTATAGCGACCTGAAGCTTGATGCAGTACGTTATCTGATTACCACTGGTTGTCAGGCAACAGAGGAAAAAATAGACCCTCCATATATCATTACGTCCTATGTGTTGCTAAGTTTCTGTTTGCAGAGATGTTGCCAGGGGTTTGTCTAAGTTAGCAGTAAGGGTTGCTAGCATGAAAGGTCTTTCTGACCTGCTCCGATAATAACGCAGCAGTGTTAAAGGTACACAGAGAATTTCATTTCTGATGATGAAAAACACAAATGAACACTGAAGTGACCACAGAGCTCTCTCATCTCTGAATCCAGTGAATTTAAATATCAGTACAGTGCACGCTAATTAAACAACCCAATTCAGGTACAAAGTCATTTGTCTGTAAAGAAAATACTGACTGCTTTGTTTTTCTTTAATAATCTCTAATTGTTAGCCATAATTGTATTTATTATTCACAATGCTTTTGGTCCTTACTCTGTTGAAAACACTCTGTAACGTGTCGTCGCAGTGTTTCATGTGCTGTCAGCCTGAAAGCACGTGACCGTCGCACGGTTGAATCTATGCGGTGCAGTCATTCACGGTGTCTAATAATAATGCGAGGGAACATAATTGTTAGCTGTAGTACAGTACAGCACGATCGCTTCTGCAGTATGTGAAAATATTGACACTGCAGACCTGTGTGCTCCGTTACGATGCAATAATTGATATCAGCGCATAGGATCTGAGGTCATTTAAAGCTGCGCGCTTCAAGTGAAAACCCACCCAGAGAATTACAAACCTGAGGCCTCTGTCCTTTA
This sequence comes from Coranthus polyacanthus, assembly GCA_037367275.1. Classification (NCBI taxonomy): domain Eukaryota; kingdom Metazoa; phylum Chordata; class Actinopteri; order Kurtiformes; family Apogonidae; genus Coranthus; species Coranthus polyacanthus. The sequence continues at coordinate 14,712,775 of JAPQRN010000019.1, read as the reverse complement.
GCTCCACACACAATATTAGCCTCTCCTCACTCAGCTTTGCAGCTTGCAACCTTAATGTTTTGGTTTACTCGAGCAGCTCTTATAAATCAGTCGACAAGCAGCTGTTTTGAACAAAACATACTGAGAAGTCCACTGCAATCTATTGTTAAGCAACACACAGCTAGCTTAGCGCCTAGCTAGAGGACGTAGACTTTTCAACATCTAAGGAGTAGGATCTTTTTAAACACACCTTTAATGGATCACTTATCCAGTTTGAGTTTGGGCCTGTGAAGTGCTAAATCATTAAAAATCCTACTTGTTAATTTTACATGATACAGCGTCTCAAAATACCTCAAATTAGCGGACTCCCTGTTGTTAAACAACACACAGCTAGCTTAGCGACTAGCTCGTGAGCATACAGTAGCAGAATGTTTAGCATCTGAGGAGTAGAATACAGAGCGGTGAAATCGACCCTTCCCGACCCCAAAAAACACGAATGGCAGTCCCAGTGGCGAGAGATTCCCCTTTGAACCATGCCGTCATTTCCACATATGGTGTTTCTCAAGTTAAAAGATCATTTTCTAGGACGACGTCACTTACGACGTTGTTAAGTTTCACAACAGTGAGTTTCTTGACTTGAGAAATTCAGTTTGAAACTGACAAAGACCATGTGTGCATTTGATGGCATAATTCAAACGGAGTCGCTGACACGTTTGCTCTACCAACTCATTGAGGTGGTTGTCGATGTTAAAATGCAGCCTGTGAACTGTTGAATCGTTTGGTTTTTTGAAATAACATGTTTCAAAAAAATCTTCAATCAGCTTGTTAGTTCATAGTTTTTTACAAAGTGTACCCTGGTCCGGTCCACAGAGTTAAACCTGCGCCGTACGTTGTTGATGTGCCATAAAAACTGTATTAAACCCTCCTGTGCATGGTGTTTGTAAAGACAGTCTGTGGACACATCAGACATCTTTAAGGGAGCGTATCTAACATGAATCTCATCAAAAAAGTCTTCATATAAAACTATAAGGAAAAGACTAATGAATTTTTTTAAAAATTTTTTTATTTGTTCGGTGTTTTTGTGTTGTCTACTGTCTTTGTTCTACCGACGTGTGTAAAAGTGCCTTTGGCAAAGCGGTATTGAATCACTATACTGTTGTTGTTTATTTCGGCGTGCCTCACTCAAAGATTTTGCCTCGTGTACTTGTCTTTACCAAAGTAAATAAAGATGAGTCCTTTGTTTGCTGTTGACGGGCCGTCTCTGAATTCAAACCAGTGCGAGGTTTATGACTGCAGCAGTGGATACTTAAAGAGCTTGACCCTCTGTTGCTAAAGTAAAACATCTCATCTGTTCTTTATCTTTGGAAAGGGCCTGTAGTCAACTAATGTTTTTTTTTTTTTTTTCCTTCAATAAAAGCTTTGCAACAGCATTATGTCTCTGTGGCCTTGTTTGCTTTCGGTCTTGTGTGCTGTAGAGTGGAAGATATTAAAATTGTTCCTCTTTTTCCGATTCAAAGCGAAGCCTCCCTGCGTGTGCACAGCCTCATCCCCCTTGTCACTGGCTAACATTTGCCCTTCGGCTCCTGGCCCAGAGGATCGCCCAGGTAATGAGCTCATTCGCTCTGTCTTCTCCTCGTGCTCCCCGGAAACCTCCCGATGACCTCCTGAGCCGCGTACCTGCAGATGAAAGCGATTTATTCCCAACGAGTATAACCCTAGCGCTGCTTCACTCTCTTCAAGAGTCATTTAAAAGCCCTTCAGTGGCAGCAAATGCCCCATGCTTACACAGCTCCGATTCATTTCCTCCTGTCACATGCTGCGAGTCCCCAACTGCTCCTTAGACGAATTGGAATCACCTGCTTAATAGAAATCCTACACTTGCAATAGTCTTTTGAGTGTACATCTGGGACAACGGTTTAATTATACAGAGATACAGTGTGCAGTCTTATTTTATTTTATTTTTTTTGTAGCCACGATCAGCAAATGCACTCAACTATGAAGTATGCTTACTGCTGGGATCAGCTTGATGGAGTTGTTAGAATAATTTAAAGACCTCCTCTAAATTCTGAACTCTTTTTTTTTTTTTTTTTTTTTTTTTTTACTGGTGCCTTTCCAAGACCCGCTTGATTTAATCCTTTCCATTTGTCATCTTTAGTTGTGTGCTGCAAATCAGCACTAAGTCACGGAGCATTTCATTCCCTTCCTGCAGATTGCTAAATTGAAACGGCAAACCTAAATGTAAAGGGTTCTAAAGTGATCTCAATGACGACAAAATCCATATTCTATGTGATGTTAAAACAAAACAAAAACAAAAAAAAAGCAGCAGCACAGGAGGAAATGATGAACAGCGTATTTGGGTTTCGAGTCAAACGCGGAAGTATGCATCCACAGCCGCCAACCTGATGCTTTACAGTAAAAACACGCTTACGAACGAAAAGGAAAGTGAAAGTCTGCTAGTAAGGCATCGATTCTACAAGTAGCAAAAGATATTTCCTCATTTTGGTTTTGATGGCGGCGGTAGATGACGCCGTCCGACGCGTGGCTCTAAAGCCTCTCACGTGGGGGTGTTCAGCTGAGGCCAGATCTGGTGACTGCGAAGGCCACGGCGTATGATTCACGCCATCTTCCATCAAACGGTTCCGCGAGCCCTCGTGGACGGGGTCAGTGTCATCCTGCATGAGACCACTCCCGTCGGCATACAAATGTTTCATCACAGGATACGTCTGATCTCTCAGAACAACCTTGTATTGATTTGCGGTGACCCTCTTCCTCTAATGGGACAAACGGATCCATACGCTTGTCCTCTTG
>JAPQRN010000019.1:14642872-14696314 GCA_037367275.1 Coranthus polyacanthus | reverse complement strand
AAACAAGACGAAACAAGACGAAACAAGATGAAACAAGACGAAAACGACATGAAAGACGAAACAAGACGAAAACGACGAAAACGACGTGAAAGATGAAACAAGACGAAAACGACGAAAAAGACTTTCACAAGAAGAAATTGATTGACGTTCAATCAATCCAACAAAGAGTGTTTATTCAATATTGTTTTAACGGTGGAAGAGTCAGTAAAAATGTACACATCAGACGTAATTACAGCTGTCGATCATGTTTTTAATCCCCTACCTGTCTGAACACACCTACGAGCGGCCGAAACCTCTCGTCACAGGGTAGATTTCCTACAGCCACAGTCCACAGAAGGGAGTAGGATTCTTGTTTCCTCTCAGACCACTTGAATTAAATATGCTGAAAGATAATTACTGAACTTCTGCCAAGTGATGCCAAAAAGCTATCAAGCACTGGAGTTTTGAATGTATTCTCAAAATGCTTTGCTGCTGAATGGTTGAATAGCCTAAATTCATTTCAAAAACCTTTGAATTGTGGTTTTTCCAGCCCTGAATGAAAACACAAATGGTTTCACTGAAAAGGAACAGTTTGTACAAATCCACAAAACAGACAAAAAGCGACACATCATCAATGCTGATTCTGTCCAACCAGCAGATCAGATCAAACCTTGAAATTAGCCAAATTACTTAAATGAAATTGAAAGGAAATGTTATTTTTACATGAAAAATGTAAGCTGACCAAAATAAAAATAGTTCCTAATTCGTTTTCAGAAGTATTTAAGCTCTACATCTCCGCACATTTTAATTTATAACAAAGCACTACATAATATCTCATAACCTCCCCGTACATTTTGTACATGGAAAAGTCTGATCGTGAAAAATAACAAGCAGCCAAACTAACGCAAAAACTGCAGCATTTTCCGAAAGGTAGTGATATAGAAACTGTGTCATGTTTGAATGTGTAAATCAATGGACACATAAGCCTGTCGCAGTGAAAGTGCATCTGACACAACAGGATAATTTCATTATGTGCGTATGTGCCGATGTTGAATGCTCTGTTACAGCACATCAGCTCTGCATGACAGTTCAAACTGCTGTGCCAAGCCGTCCCATTACCGCCGCCTGCCTCTCCGACTGTGCCGTTTCTCAGCTCCCTCAGACGGAGGCCTTCAGTTTATCAACCTCTCCTGAGTGATTTAGACTAACCGTGTTTTGTTCAGGGTCAACCAGCTGTGATTAAGGGGATTTGAAGGGGATTTGGTGGATTATCACTCCAACATTTGTGTGTAAACAGCCGAATGTCACAGGTTGTGTGTACCATCATGACTGAGTCCATTCACTTCATAGAGTGGATTAAGGCATCAACACAATGCTGCCGCCACGGAAAATAGCTCCTCTGAAATCCAATATACAAATTTAAGGTTTTTCGTTTCATTTGTTGAGAAGCCTCTTTTGCGAGAAGAACATTTTAGCATAGCCTTTTTTGTTTTCCCCCAGCAATCGGTTTATTGAAATTTTCGAAACAGATGGACAATGCAAAAACATTTGGTCAGTACAGTAAAAAGAAAGAAAAAAACGATACAAAACCAAGTCAGGACAAACACCTGAAAGTAGGACACGATATGAGTTAATAATAACCAAATAGTCGTCAGAGGATGGTGTGCCCCCCCCCCCCCGGCCTCCGGGAAATCGATAAGTGGTCCTTCTTAGCGACGTCAGGGTTTTCTTTGTTTTGGTTCACTTAGTCTGCTTAGTGTTTTGTGGTGAAATACACATTTATTGAGCATCATCATAGTTCAGGAACGGAAATCAGAGCTTGTCACAAGTCTTTTTTTGTCCAGTTGCTCATGACGTCCTACTTTAATTAGTGCACCTAAGTACAAAATACACTCTGCTACTCATTGCCTACACATCTATGAAAAAAACATCTCCTTCACCTCCAGCCTCCTCCTGATTAAGCCAAATGATTCTTTGCGCATATGTGTATTTGTTCATATATACTGTTCAATTTAATTTACTTATTCAAAGTGACTGAATTCATAATGTCTCTGTGGTTGTGTGTATTACCATTTGCTGGGAATGAAGCTTACGTCTGGTATAATGTTTGACATATTAATGAATTCCCTCTGAAGCAGACGTTGATGTTGCCTAACAGAGCGACAGGCTGAAGTTCAACATTAGCTGCAGATGCTTGGCCAGTTTGGCATCATTGAACTGTTTCTAACAAACATGTAAACAGTTACTGATGAATATAGGCATGACTCATGGATTAGTACATGAAATCATTTATGGTTTGATGAACTAATGTGAGGCCTTGTTCAGACGTTGCATTAACATAGATATCCAAATACAAGCATCCAGCTGTAAAGAGCGTCTCTTCACACCTGGTGTTAGAAAGCCTCTCCAGATGAGTCTCGAGTGATCACTTCTGATTTGTTCAGCTGAGCTCAGGCAGCACCACACACATAAAGCTTTTTCAAAATTTCAGACGTCTTTCAGACACTTTATTACGATGCCGTACACAGAGCACGTCCTCTGAGTATTCAGTCCTTCAGTGTGTCCCAGGATGCATACCCGTTCAGACTACTAGGAGAATGCGGACAAATGCGTTGAAGACCACCTCTGAATGTGTCATGAAAATGCGTCCCGAGTGTGTTGAGACCCTGCATTAGAGCTGTCTTGTGTGTGATTGGATTTGCCAGGACTGATGCAGGTCTGAACAGGGCCTGACTACAAGTGGGATTTCAGGCATTACAATGAACACCTTATTTAACCTCCATTTGTCTGCGTTAGTAATTATTTAGTATGCAGGATTTGCAAGTGTCTGCATGAACGTTCTGTGTTGTGCTGGGTACCTGTCGTTTGTTGATGTTTGCCAACTGCGTTTCTAAGCCAACAGTAGCTAGTGTTGTAAAGGAGCAGAAGAGCAAACCTCTTCTATATAGAAACCAGTGTCATGGATGTGGACAAACGAGGCAGCCTTGAAATGGAGTTGGCTAACGTCAACAAACGACGGGCTCCCGTCACAAAACAGACTCCAATGCAAGCTTCACCTAAGAACACGCGCAATGTGTGTCAGTCGGTCGATCGTCGGTCTTTCCCCATTACATTTAAAACGTGATATGTCAACGGTTTGACGCTACAAGGATGAACTCAAATGATTTTGGTGGCCAAAGGTCAAGCTCACTGTTGTGAGCATGAAATCCGAGAAACGCCTCAAGGGATTTTTTTTTTTTTCTAATTTGCCGGAAGGAACTGATTAGATCTTGGTGTCCAAAGGTCAAAGGTCAAGGCTGTTGTGACCTCTGTGGCATCTGATTGAACTCACGGTTTCTTGTTCGTATGGATTTACTATAATGTCAATGCCAGATACTGTATAAATTAGCTTAGTGTAGCACTCCTCTGAATATATCTACATCACTTGTTAGGAAACGAGAAACGTGACACTCTCACAGTTGCAGTGTTTGAAAACTCAGATCTGTCTTCTTCCTCATCAGTCCATTGAGAAATCCACGTGAGAGTGTGAAAGAAAGTTTACTCCCTTCTTCTAACATGAATCGAGCTCTTCCATCAGGCAAGCCTTCGGCGCTCGCTCTCGCAGACGTGTGTGCTTCTCACATCAGTGCGTGTCACTGAGTCGGATAAGTAGCTGATTTCAACATGCTCTTGTATAGTATATGGCCAGACTTTCACTCAGGACCAAAGTGATGCAGAACCTGGTATTTGAATATGATGTGCTGTCTGCATGGCTGCTGCTCAATCAAGCGTTCATTCATGTTTAGATTGTCATGTACTTGTGAAAAGCGCGTTTTTTTGGGGTTTGTTTTTTTTTTTGGTTGTCGGCTGAAGATCAAAGCTATTGCTTTTGGGCTCTCGTGCAGCAGTCCCTTGGCAACTTGTTCTTTCACGATCCTTATTCAAGGTAATTACAGCTGACAGGTATCCTTCTCTTTCTTGAATTATAGGACTTTTTCCACATGTGACAATAACCTTATAAAGCTGACCAACAGCTGAACTGACTTTTGTGGCTTTTGTTGGTGAGGTTAAATGACATTTTAACAATTTGTAATCCACCGTGAAGGTCCCGATTGTTCCACAAACCTTGGTCAAGGTCAAAGGTCAAGATCGCTGGCGACCACGCGAATTATGTTTTTGAGAAAACAGCATGAACAGACTACTATGCAAGGATAGTGGATGCACCTGAATGAACTTATATATCCCATCAGAAGTGAACATTAACAAAAGTGAATGAAATAGCTACACTGGTGTAAAATAAAAGTAAATAAATAATAATAACAGTAACGTTATTATTGGAAAAATGACAAATTTAAGTTAAAAAAAAAGGGAAAAAAGGGGAGGGGGGGCTATAGTGTGTATATACAGTATATGGATCGTTGCAGTGCAGAACAAGCTGTCATTCTTCTGTGTCAAGTTTGAGAAAAGGAGGTCAGACTGTTGACGTGTGTGATCAGGGGCTGTCAGTGACTCTACAATTTGTCTGTCCAAACAGGACATTGTGTCACACAGCCATGAAGTTAGAGAAGAGGCAGCGGTTTCTTCCATAATCAAAGTGTTTTCCAACAAGACATTGGAGAGGTAAATGAGGTTACATTTGGTAGCTTTGCTGATGCATTTTTTGCCAGCTTTGGGAATACTAAATATAGCAATCTGTGAGGATGGTTTGATAACTTGTCCCAGTATTTCTTTAGTAACTGTTAAATAAACCTTCCAGTGTATTAGTTTTGCCCAACACCAAAATACAGGAGTGGGATCGCAAAATTAACACGTTATTGGTTTAGCCTATGATTTCCAGATCTGCTTATTTCTGTGTATTAGTCTGTATTAGTCTGGGTTTAGTCAGATCTTTGTACGATTAGAAGCCGCCCTCCCGCTTCTCCTTAAATTTGAATAAACCTTGCTGCGGATAGCTGTGCTTTTCGTGTTGTTAGCATTAACCTTCTCGTTGCTCGCTGGCCATGCGTGTTTCTCATGCTCTCCATCTCCCTGGTAAATGATTCAGAGTTACATGATCAAAGTCATTTTGATGATCTAGTGTGCGGCTCAGGTTTGCATGGCAGACGGCACACGCTCATGCTCCTGGCACGCTCTCCCCATCCTCACAATATCCGCGCACGCTGCCAGCGGAAACCTAATTTGCGGATTAACCTCGGATTTACATCTTGGAATGTGACACCTTCCGAGGGAAAGTGTGAGCGATACCAGCCTTGCATTTGAAGAAATCATTAACAATTAAGGGCAGGAGTGAGGGATGACTCAAAATGGTTGCAAAGCAGCACGGAAGCAGCAACACCAGCTTGAAATAGTAATGTGTTTTCCTGTGTAGCTGTCAGCTCTCTTATCTCATATCCTTTGAGTGGCAAAGACTTGACATGGGATCCCAACAATGCAGATAATTTTCTGTTCTTCCTCCCAGAAACAGTCAAAGGGAAACCCAGCGTTACATAGATCTCACATATGTTATTCCACATTTACATCTACGCGTGTTGAAAACTTTTACGGCGTATCAATAGAAGGCCTTGTCAGTGTAAGATGACAGGATGCTCTATATACTGTACGCGCATGTGGTTCTGCTGCGTGAACGCTCTCCTCCATCTGCTCACACTCTATGAGCTAAAGTGTTGTCTTTGAGGAGAAGAAAGGGAAGAAAAAATCAGGATGAGCAGAGTGCAGGCCCGCCGATATTTCTTTTAAATAATTTGAAATACACAGTAGCAGCTTAAAATCCTCAGGTTAAAAGGTTAGAGGGTCATAAATCAGACATACACTTTATATTTAGTCTGTTCTCCAAGGCGGTGCTCGGTGCTTACCTCGCTCTCCCAATCTGCTCATGTTTTATACATGTCACCCTTCACACTGCGTCTTCATCTCGCATGTTCCCCAGGCATACATCGAAAAACTGGAGAGATCTATGTTTTGTTTCTGTCAGATGTTTTTCTCCAGGGCAGAGTTTGGGCAGCCCGGAGATTTAAGATATTAAGAAGGAGAGAAATGTTGGGTCCTTGGGCGCACAGAGTGATGTCTCCACAGGCCTGTGGTGCTGCCGCAGAGCTGATGGGGAGACTCTCCGAGGAACTGCAGATTTATGGAGTTACCGCCGCGCTGCTCTTTAGTGTTACGTAAGGATTTGTTGTCCTCATGTGGAATTACATATCTTAACTCTGGCATTTTTGTTGGTTTAGTTTCCTCAGCTGTGTTATAAAGCACGTTTTATGGTGTCGTGTCTTGTTATTTGTTGTTTCTAACTCAGCCACACTGAGCCATCTCTAGCACTTTGTGTGCAGTTTTCAGAAGCAGACTCGTTTAGGCAGCTTTGTTCCAGATGTTACATTCAAATTCAAAGAGAGCTTCACTGGCATGACAGTTTCAGGGAACAATGTATCATGTGCCAAAGCATCAAAACGCAATAAAGAAACGATAACAATGGTAATTAATGCATGTGAAATGTTCTCTTCTCACATATAGAAAGATACTGTTAAATAGTAGTTTCATTTACTAAACAAAGTGATGCAAGTTAAGTCCGAGAATAAAAGAAAAACCTGAAAAATGGATGTAAATGTCAACTAAGCAACATCAAATTATCAACGTGTTTCCGGAGCAAACTGAATATTATAATATCATATTGCTTATAAACCATCTATGGTGAAATAACTGAAATACTTTTCTCGTGTGTTTGCGTATGAACATGTTGCTGAAATGTGAATCATCTGAGCCATTTTTTTAGTCTACAAAATAAGAATTGAAAGTCTGCTTAAAAATGTTCCATGAAAAAAATGTTTCTGGAAAATCAATAAACATATCTATACAAAAGTAATGTATTTTTAGACATTCATAAAATTTCATTCAGTTTTTTTTTTTTTTTTTTCCTGAGTCTGTCCTCACGTCAAACAGGCCACGCGTGTGCATGTGTTTCCAAAACCATCAACCCCGGGGCCGCGGTCCCACAGGAGATAAGGGATGAAGAATAGATGGCATTCTGAGCTCTCAAGCCACACGCACATGTTTTTATTTTTACCTCCAGACTTGTTGTGAGCTATCTGTTCAAACATTTAAAGAATACCTTACTCTCGCCAGCCGGAGTAGAGGAGCAGCTTGACCGGCAAACATTACCAATGTGCTGTCGAGTAAATGTAGCTCAGAGACGGAAAACATTCAGTGAGTGCATCTGACCAGCTGGATTCACTTCTGACCGGTTGAAGAATTGATCAACTTCCTGATGTTTTCGCCGCAAACGTCTCCACTGCACATAGTTGTGGGCTGCTCGCAGAACAGTGTGTTCTTGGCATTGTGTCTCATGACATTCAAACATTGGAGGGAAGATCCAACAAAACAGAGAGACGGTGAACCTGACTGGTCGCACATAATAACTTTTTTGCAGTTGTCTCTCGCTTCATATCTCACTTTGAATTACAGAGCACTTAATCACTGTTTAATGCTCTCTGCATAATAGGCTACAGATGTAAGGTAAAGTAGAGTAAGAGCTCCGAAGTCATATTATCTGTGTTATTCAGATATGAGGGAACATCACTGAAGCTCATTTTCTAAAGAATGTTATCAGGGTTACACTTCCAGTCTTAAAGACATTTTTTGTGCTTTTTCGTCTCTCTTCATAATTGGCTTTCTTAAGCAGATGGCAGTTTTTGGAGGAAGGAAAAAAAAAAAAGCTAAATTGTGACACTGAGTGCCTCCCTCAAGACTTCACCATTTTCTGAGAAAGCCTCTGAATAGATTCCGACAAGCCATTACTGTTCTTCACTTCCCCTGTTTATTTCTATTTACAGCAGTTAATACAATTATTCCCAGTCGTGACCTATTTAAGCGGCGCATGCTACGAGCCATTAGCATTCAGCGAGTCTACAAAGTTACCACATTGATGGATTTGTGAAAGGCGGTTGTGTTTTTTAGTGCGCGTGTAGGTGGAGGTTCAGAGGCCCCCTGTTTGTCTTCATTTAACTGATTTTCTGTTGCCATAGGAGCAGGTCTCTTTTTTTCTTCCATGAAAGTGCAGCACTTCAGAGCACACTGTCTGGATTCAGATCTACAAGACGGTGTCAGGGGAGTTGTCCAGGATTTTACACTTATCACCGCTTCCATTAGATGACTTGCAGCTCACTTTGGAGAAAATGTTTTAGTTCAGTACGCCTTTATTATTGTAGAGCTATTCATCCCTCATGAGAAGGCAGTAATGTGGATTTAGCAGCTCTTCAAAAACCCACATATATGTACGGCAGCATGTAAGAATTATAAGACGTTTACCTTTAAAGAGTGGAGTCAAATCCAAATGTTGCCTTTGTTTTGGCATCTGGTGTTTCTTGATTTCTTTTGGAAGGTTTTGTAGCTCCCTGTCATTTTGATTTATAGATCCACCTGAGAAGAGTTCAAAGACGTCTCAGTAAATCAGTCAAAAAAGAGAAAAGTCAGCACACCATTCCGGATACATGCCATTCACTGCCCGCCCCTGATTTGGACCCAGCGTTAGCCGCAAAGCTCGTCAACCAAACAGCTCACACACATCGCTAAGGATCCCAAATGTCCCTCATCTGTACGGAGACTGGGCCTCATTAATGTCATCACAACCTTATCTCACGAAATTTACATTCAAGAACAACTCATCTGCAACAATCATAATGCCACCCACATCACGTTTTGCTATGTGTGTGCCTTGGTTTTTATTGCAAGGAAACCTATTTTCTCATTGAAGAATCTGCCTCCTCTTTTGTCTTTCCTCAATCCAGGACTTTACCTGCAGAGACTGGAGTTTGAATCCCGACCGCTGTAGGTGTTTAGGTATTAAAAGAGCTTTAATTACAAAAATGTGGTTTGGTTTAAAGGTTCAATGTGTGGGAATGTAGGGGAATCTAATTGCAGAAACGTAATATATAATAACAATCATGTTTTCGTTAGTGTATAATCACCTGAAAATAAGAACCGCTGTGTTTTCATTACCTTAGAATGAACCGTTTATATCTACAGTGGGAGAGGCTCCATGGAGTCGCCATGTTTCTACAGTAGCTCAGAACAGACTTTGTCTTTTTTTTCTGTTTTATAATTGCCTACATGTTTGAGTGTGGACCAGAGTTAACTTGTATTTAAGAGGTCCAGATCTGGACTTCAGGGGGTACGCGGGGTCGTAGTCGGTTCTGTGTCTTCACCAGTACATGCCACTAAAGATTGTGAGTGAAATAAACAATTATCGATACCAATTATTATTGCCAATGACGATAACCCTATTGGGGTGTATTTCACAGTAGTGACTGGCTTGCTGCATATTATTTTTACTTAATATGTTGAAATAAAACGTAACACGGTTGGCATTATGTTTACTGCAAAACATAAATGGATTTGCGATTTAGCTGCATATCAGTGCAAACTCTGTGCGACGGGGCTGGTCAGTAAAAGGTTAAAGGCAGATCATCTCTTGTGTAGCTCCAATTATAGCCTAAAGGTACGTAGCTGCTTTTAGACACTATTAATACTCACCAAGGCAATGATCAAACAGATCATTAACAGTAGAGAAACCACAGTGATGCATGGCCTTCAAACTTCACATTTAAATGAAAGCAAAGCATGTTGTGGGTGATGTCATTGTAAACCTTGTGGATTTTACTGAGAAGAGGATGACTGGATGTTTCTATTAAAGGTCTTGTGCGATGTGATCTAAGTTCTTTCAACAGTGCCAGTCCTATTGAAAAACTGGGTCAATGGAGCTATTTTTAGTAGCCATCGCACACCCGTTTTTACAAACAAGCAATTCCAGATGAAACGTCACCCAGCTACATTGAACTAATATTCAGGGGAAATCAAGGTGCTCGACTTGCCGGTAAATGGGGTGAACTATTTATCCGGTTTCAAACTTCACCTCCCTGTAGAGATCAGAAACTGCGTGAGGGCATGAAATGACTGGGAGGTGGGGGCTCTGCCTCCTGGATTGGCTTTGATAAACTGGGGACTTGTAAGATTTGTAGGGCTCTCTGTTCTAAAGTGGGCTTCTGTTTCATCCTCTCCGATTCTCCGATGCCTGCGTGGCTACCTTGTTGTAATTCCTCCTCATTTTCTGGGTTTCGCTCTTATTGCCTTTCATTCCCAAAGAAAACACTTGAAAAGGAAGTGTTTGCTGCCGTCTCCTCTGTTAGAAGTGACACTGTGGGCGATGATGTGATGGAGGCGTACCAGAGAAATCATCTTCACTTGCACCTTACGGGTTTAATGCTCTGCGATCATTGCACACAAAAGTTTGTCAACTAAACAGAGCATGAGCCAACAGTGAAAACTGTGTAAGCTGTGAACAAAACTTATTCAGCATCTACATGCAAGGAATGAACAATAAAAATTAATCAGACCTGTTTAAATATTATATTCTGTTAATGATGGCGGGGATGCAGTGAATTACTGATTGTCTCGCAATCAAGCTCAATAAATCACACGAGGCTGTGCACTACCCCAACAAACGGGCAAGAGAACGTCACTGGAGCAGAAAGCGATTTTGCGGCAGAGCAGAAAATGCACCGTATTCCTACAGGCATTGCATGACAAATATGTGAACTTCTACTAAGCAGAGGTGGAGCATTGTTTATAGGAATTCCTAAATGGCTGCTTTACCTCAGGCAAACCAGACTCAAAGGAAACACAAGCGGCGTAAATTAATTTTGGCCTTCAACAGAAGTTTTACTCTGACATCGAATTAAGGTGAGCCGTTGCTGATGCCTAAAGAAAATGTTGGCAGTTTGCATACAAGGATTTTTAAAGACCGTTTGTGTCGTGGACTTGAGTTTCCCAGAGGGCTACATGTGACTGACCCCTCGGACCTGCTGCGAGTTAACCAGAAGGGAAATCACTACTGGGAACAGCAGAGCAGCAGCGTGATAATGATTATACTGTAATCCTTCCATTTAAATGACAGAGGTTGCATGTTTCCAGGAAACCCCGCTAATATTGCTCACAGCGAGTGAAACTGGTATGATGTAATAACCAGTAAACCCCAGGACTGGTAGACAAGTTTCACATTTCTGTTGCGTGAGGAAAAAAAAGTGCTGATGCTCATTTTGGAGAAATCAAAGTCTAAAAATCAAGGTTCTTCTCTCTTCTTATTGACGTTATGTAATATTAACTAAGCATGGACACTGAAAAAGTCAAAAATATACTGCCTTGCTCAAAGGCAGCAGTTAAGAATAAATGTGTTACTTGCCACCTTTAATTCATCAGCTCCAATCTGGCTTTCATCCTCCTGTTAGTACCACATATCAAAGCAGTCATTTTCTGGCTACTTTTCAGTGCCAGCCTCACTCTCAGCTCAAGGCTAAAGTACTCAGATGAGTCAGAAACATCTCGATTTATGATGAATTATATGATATGTGATCGGTGCTTTCTGCTGCATGGATGGGCCAAGTGGGAGCAGTCAGTGTGTCCACGGTGACACAGTATGTCACAGAGAAACAGTCTGGATTGGTAATGACATCTGCCAGGAGGGCTTGTCTGTTTTACAGTCAGAGGTGATGTGAGAAAGAAGAGACAGAATCAGGATGGCATGAGAGGACAGCAAGAGAGCAAAGGCATGTTGCCATAAACGCATTATTCTCAAGTGTGTGGTAAGCTGCAGTGATAGCATGTTTATTAATCACAGTATATTCACTGCATGGTTGTTGGCTAATAAGCAGAAGTTGCCTGGTGAGTTAATACATGTTAAACATGTTGTAATCACACATGTAGAACACGAATCTGCTCCCCGTAGCCCCGTTCTCCATGTTCTGCCTCTGTCTTTGTCATCGCTGGAACAACACTGCCACTTAGTGGTTTTATTATCCCTCCCTTTGCAGAAAAACTCAGGGTAAGGTTGGCTTTATTACACTCATACAGCTCTTAGCCCTATGTGATATTTTCACCATAACTGAACTCATGAGGATCACTCGAGGTTTAACCGTGTGAGGGAAAACACTTTGCATTCTTAAATGTGGTGCATCAGGAAGGAATCTGTGGAGGGGAATCTTGCGTTTGAACTGCTGTATACCTCATTCCACGGTTAAGATTTAACACCAGGATCAAGTATCTATTATTTTTCCAAGTGCTACTTGCACACTGTTGCACCGTCCAGTAATTGTATTAGTTAACACCCAGAGGCAGTTAGCTTAGTTTAGCACAAAGACCAAATGCAGGAGGAAACGGCCGAGGTGGCTCCTGATGGCTTAAAACTAATGAAAAGAAACTATTTTGAGCTCAGATTGAAAGGTACAATATGTAAAATATGTTAAGCAATTTACAGCATTAAAGCGTCAATGCACAATAGGTTTTTGGCATCACTGGGCAAAAATTCCAGCATATTGTAATTCAAGTGGTCTGAGACAAAACAAGACTTCTGCACCTCCTCTTGGCTCTGATTATAGACTGTAGAAAGTCTACGCTATGATGAAGATTTTGGGCAATCATAGGGGTTTTCAGACAGGTAGGGAGTTAAACGTGATTGAAAACTGCAATTACCGAGCGCTGTTAAGATGCATTCATATTTATTCTGCTGCAGAAGGAACGTGTGAATTTTCAAATTCAAATTTTTTCCCTTGATTTCTTACTCCTGCAGCTTTAATCACATTTTTCATACCCAACGTGTGAACAGATTGTAATGAACCTTAAAGAATTGGCCTCCGTGGCCAATATCCATGATAACAGTCTGTACACAGGTAATGTTAGCTTAGAAATGGAGTTAGATAACGTCAACAAATGACCGCCTCAAAGCACAACATAAAGTAAACTCACGAGTATGTTCAGATGTTACATATTGTATAAATACGATTTAGTGGTACAGTTTGTGTTGAAGTCTGTGTCATGCTGGGGGCAGGTCATTTGTTGAATTGATGTTGAAATGTTGCTTTAAACAACACAAACTTTCAAAATACTTTACTTATTACTTGTCGCTCCTCTTTAAACACAAGTACCATAGTTGCGCTCAGCTGTTGTTTTGAATCCCACGTTAACCTTCGAACCAGAAGCAAATCATGCGCAACTTCGTCTTAAAACTGGATGGAGAGGGTCAGGGCCTTCACCCTTTTATCTTTGAGAAATGACAGCAGCATGTCACGCTGATTTATGTGTATAGTGTCGCTCTCAGGCTGTGCCTACACCAGGCGGACTCTCCTGAAACTCCCATGATTGGCCTAAAACGTCCCTGTGAACCGTACCTGAGAGGTCAGGTCTCGGCCTGCTGGTTGTAACAGCCAAGGTCAAGTGAAACAGTTGTCTGCAGTCATCTGGAAGTGAAGCCTCTGGGTAGTAAACACTGTGGTCAGCTCGCGGTCAGAATGTCCGGCTCTCCCACGACAAATCATTGTCAACTCAAGACAACATACAGATCCTCAGATGAACTTTACTGTCACAAAGAATTAAGTGTAGTTCAAATGAAAGGCTAAAAAACAGCTGTGACAGTTAAAAATGTTTTATTTCCCCCGTTTCTACTGATTATTTAAACAACGAAGGGCCTTACATACTATACTCTGTGTCGTATTCTCATCCTGTGAAGGGACTTTGCATAATATTCACACTACAGAATTCATTTGAATAATCCAAATGAGAACATACCTTTATTTTCAGCTTGTTTACCTGTTATCTATTAATCAGTTGTTGAAAATGAAATGTAAGCCGTAGCACAGACTCTCAGGCCATTTACTATCCTGGGCAAAATTGCAGTCCTCTGCGGAGCTTTGCTTGACTAAAACATTGAAGGTTAGGAGTTTTCCAGCTCATCAGGCTTCAGCTGAGTTAATGAACCCTCGTGGCCCAGCCCCCGCGCTCTGGTCTGAGCATTACTCACAGGCTAAGCAGGGGAAAGAAGAAGCTGCCAGTGTTGCTACGCCTCAGCAAGCCACAGCACACACACAGATCATGACTGTGGAACTTAAAGGGTCACAGGGGTGAGCGCAACATCTGCTTATCCCGTGTGATATCTCAGGAGAGTTAAATCAGGCTGCAGCGCGATATGGATAAACAAACGTAAACGTGCTGGGACATAATTGAATTACGTCCATCTAGCAAGAATATTGAAGATGAAGGGCGACTGCCCCTGGACGTTTGTGTGTATGTTTGAGCTGTAAAGTCAACTGATGTCATCTCACAGAGGACTATCTGGCCCAGATTCAGAAGAACTCTGCAATTTGCACAGCATGGAGGAAAATAATTGCATTTTACTGAATTTTTTGAATAACTGCATTTTTAAAGCATCTCAGCATCAACTGTATCTCGATGCCTCTGTGCACAAGTCCAGCGTTGGGAGGGTTAATCTTATAACGTTATATGTGTCCTTAAAGTTCATTTGTAAAACCTTTAGATTACTCCAAGTGAGCATGTGGAAACTAAAACGCAGTGTGATGTTTTGTCTCGCAAGAAGAATGAAGACTTGATTTGTCTTTGACCTTTTATTTTCATAAAACTATGTGACTTTACAGTTCCATAGCACATTATGTGTTTGCTTAGTCCCTGAAGTGCATTTTGCTGCCTTACATCTAATCCTCTTCAATTAAAAATGGCAGCTATTGTAAAATCAGGTATTTTAGGCCACAAAAGTCCCCCCAGAGTCCACAAAATCCTGGAGAGACTGGCTGTTACGTTCCCACATGAAATGGGTGAAAAAGATAGAACATAAATAACAATAAATTCACTGTTCACTCGAAGCATGCAACTTGATTGCACATTGTAACTCCGGCCTCTGTGTTGTGTGTGAACAGGCGGACTACACTGTGCGCGTAGCCCACGACGATGCACAGTTTTGCACTTTTAAATCAGGATCTTATGGGAAATTGTAACTGTATTCTGATTGCCACTTATTTAAACTGTAACGCCAACTAAATTCACTTGCTCATATTTTGTTTTGGAAATGCATGTATTCTGCTCCTCCCCAACAATGAATACATCATACATGCACAAAAAAATCTGAGGAAAGCTTCAAGATAGTCAAGATAATATTAAGTAACTGGTGAGCATTAACTGCACTTAACGACGAGAGAACAGAAGCTGTACCACTCCACATGCCGTTATAATGCACTACATGCAGCGCTGTTTCATCTAAAACATCCAACGGAAATATGACATGTATTATTTAACCTATATCAATAATTCATGCAAAGTCCCACTGGTGATAAACATGTATGTCTTTGGAGAGATCCAAAAAAACTGCATGGAGAGACTGAAGCATGAAGTTACAGATACAGTAGAGTATACCAACTGAAAGCCTAAAGCTTGGCAACACTGAGCGTTTCCAGTTATGCAGTGTTGATGACTTGGCCTAGATACAACAATATGGATTATTCTTATCCTCACTTCCCTGAATGATGTGATGCATCACAGGGCAAAGGGTTTCTAAGTTCACTGGTTATGTAAAGTGTGTGGTAGCAAAAAAAAAAAAAAAAATCTAACGCTATGGTGCTATCACGCTGCGACCTCGATATGAAACTAGCCAAGTTGTTGATTGAGGTAGAATTATTAGGGTTATAATCTTAAAATACCATCATCAACAACAACACTGGGGTTGGGATTTCATGGGGATTTTGAAGAAATTCCACTTTCTTGCAGCTATGATTCTATTTAGGGGGGAAAAGTTAAAAAAAAAAAAAAAACTATTATTAACCCATCACTGAAGCAAAGACACTGTAGATTGACGAGAAGTAATTACCTGACTGTGGATCAAAAACCAAAAAAAATGAGATCTGGACTGAAAGCTACCGGCCATTCACACAAACACTAAAGACCGTGAAAATCTCAGCCTGCAGTTCGTGGGAGTAGCTAAGCAACCGTGCAGAAAGAGCGCCTTTAGAAATCCGTCTACATTTCTTTGACGGCTGAAGATTATGACTGGATTGGTTTGAAACTTCTAACAAGGCGTTGGAAGAGCTCCCTGACAGAGTTGTGATTGGGAATAAGTGGCCTTACAGTATGCTATGTCAGAAAACATTAGCTTACATGCAGACTGATCTTTAAATGGTGCTGTTATTCAAGGATTTGTGGGAGGAGAAAGTCTTATTCACTTTCAGTGATCTAGTTCATCCTACAATTGCTTGATTATGCTTTTGTCCAGTAGAATCATGAATGCCATTCACTGGTATTTTTAGGAAAAGATATCAAGACAGGAAGATAAGCTATAGAGAGGGGAATCAAGCCAAATCAAGCGAAACCTTTCATAAACAGTATGAATAGTGTCTTGAGCGTGCAGAAATCTGAAAGGTTATCTGTAGGCAGCAGTCAAGTGTTCTGCTTTGTGTTTTAAAATGTAAAATACAACCTAAAAAAGACATGTATTAGTCAAGATAAATCCACTCTTGTTTCGAGTTAAACCTGACGGGATAGAAACTAATTACTTTTCAAAGCCACTGGAAACAAAGTCCACGATGGCTTTCTTATTATGTAATTTCAGATTATGTATGTAATAGTAAGTATACAGAAAGTATCAGATATTACCTTCAAACCATATTTGAAATATTGTCATATAGATTTATAGATTTCAAACTGGGTGTGGTTATGTTTGGACGTTTATTAAGAAGTATAGAAGAAGAAGTGTAGAAGTGTATTTAATTCAGCAAACATATCTTTAAAAATCAGTGCTCATTTCCCCAAAGACCCCAAGTTCAATTGTTTCACCCAGACATCACACTATACATTACACATACCTGACTTATTAGAGTATCATTGGACTTTATTTATGGTTATCTAAGTTTTGGATGTTGCTAACATTAAGCCTGTTGATTTGTAACTGTGTAACTCTACCATAGAACAAAATGTGATCTTCTGTCTCTACACAGTGTTGAGTAATGGTCTTACCAGCAAAATTAGCTTATTTCACCTCTATTTCTTGTGAATTCTTAATGACACACTCATCTTTTTATATTATGGATGTTTTTTTACTAGTTCAAACCTTTAAAGGTTCACCGTGTAAGATGTGGTGGCCTCTAGTGGTGAAGTTGCAGATTGTAACCAACTGAATACCCGTCGCCTGACCCTCCTCCTGCGATGGCTGCTAAAAACACGAAACGCTCTTGCTAGAGCCAGTGTTTGTTTTGTCCATTCCTGGCTTTTCGGTTAAGGGGATGCTAACTCACATATAAGACAACTTAACGCTGGATGCCACACGTCATAAAGCTCAAGAAAGAAGAAGAATAAATCTGTTTTGAGGTACTGTAGAGGCATGGCAGCACAACATGTTGGACTCTGGAGGCAACCCGTTCGCGTAGAACGACTCATTCTAAGGTAACAAAAACACATGGTTCTTATTTTCAGTTGATTATTCACCATCAAAAACATAATTATGGGTATTATATTCCATTCCTGCCTTCTGATCCTCCCAAATCTTACTGGACCTTTAACTAAAATTTGTTTTGACATCTACAAAATCCCTGCCTGTAAATCCCTTTTACTTACTGGCTTTTTCTTGGGTTACTAGTCATATCACATGATCTTTATTAAAAGATTTTGGTCCATTTTCGTGGGAACGGATCTGCTGACATGCAATTGCAAAAGTAAAGTATACGTTGCTAGTTAGCTGCATAAGCAAGTACAAGGTATTCCCTTTTATTTAAAAACTAATTGTGTTATGTTCCACGTGAGAATAAATTACTACCTGCCTTTTGCAACAGGAAACAGAGAAAAATAAAGACAGATGGCAGTTGCACAGATTACATCCTCTAGACAAGTACAGAAGCAGTGAGGAACAGGGGTGTTTTCCCCGAGCCCTCCAACAGGTTGATCCAGCCATGCAGCTTGGTGCAATCATAATAAAACCTGCACTTTGATTTACATTCTGTAAATGAAAGGAGAGAAGTAATGAGCTCTGTGCATGGGCAGATACATGAAGCTGAAGCCATTCTATGTCATCTGACAGTATACACTCATATAAAGTTCTAACGCGGTTTAGTATTACATAATGTTTCAAATATATAGATATATATATATGTGTATATATATATCTATATATATATATATTGATATATATATATAGATATATATATGTATGTATGTATGTATATTCACCCACATAGGCTACATTTGTTGAGTAAAAAACAGTTTGATGTCATGCTGATCTTTAGTATAAATGTACAATAGTTGTTTAAGTTTTTCTCAGTCACTTTGGTAGATTTCTCAAATCATGCTAAACATTAAGCAACATTTGCAAAACCGTAAGTGCATTTCTTGAAACCATTCATACAAACAGCACCTCAGAATGGTTTACCTGCAAAAGCCCAAAACCTCCTCAAAATCCTTAGTTTATTTCTCACAAGTAAACATTTACGTCAGTGAACATTATAGTCAAAATCCTTAGACATATCGTCAACAGTGTACTCCATGTGTATATTCTGATGTAAACTATGGCTTAGGTTTTGTTGACAGTGATTGAAAAAACACAAGACTGTCCTTTTTGTGTGGGGGAGATGGATCGCAAGAGACTGGACAGAAGACACACTTCTGCCTTTGCTATTTGTTGACAGAACATATCATTGCGATGCAGAAAAGAAAAAGATAAGACTGTTTTACAGCGCTGCATGGCACAAAGGAAAAATACAAAATTAGAAATGTAAACATAGGAAACACCCCTTAGGCAGAACTGTAAATGCAGCTCTGTATGGGGAATTACAGTGAAAGTCTTTAGTACACCTCCTCCTGACATGCCTGGTTGATCAATGATCTAACACTTCACACAGTCTCCTTCATTAACGGAGTCACCTGAGAGCAAGTCATTAATTCGGGGCACATTTACAAAAGAAGCCTAATAGAAATGTCGAAATATGCTTGACAGATCGTGTCAACTGGTTCAACCATTTTCCACGTAATGACTTACACAATTAACTAATGCCTAGATGATGAGGGATGAGTGAAAACTAAAACAGACCTATTTCACGGCAGACATCTTGGCTTGGCAAAGCACGCGTGTTCCTGGTATCAATAGCAGTGGTTCTGTTCCATTTAGTTCACTCAGTAGGCCGCTCCGGTGAACAAACACGCACAAATCCAAGGCTTGAAACTGACGCACCTAAATAGGATGCATCCATTTATAGTGCCACTAATTACAACGGCGTGTTTAGCCAAATTTAGCTCATTTCAGCTTCATTCCAATAGGCTACGTTATATGTAGTGTCTAAGTGTCTTATAGAGGCTTAGTTAAAAGTAGCTAATGTAAATGAATTCAGCCAAGAGTACGAAGAAACAGCTGAAATCGTAGGCTGCTTAGTTAATTTTAATAACGGTTTAATACCGTTAAAGAGTTAGCTAGTTTCGTAACGTAAACTGTTAACCAGCTAGCTTAACTGAATGAACAACTTGTGGTTGTCCAAGAGGTCGCAGTATGATAAAAAACCGTGAAGAACCGCACCTTTACATTATTAACAGTGTTAAAAGATTTGGTCCACATCATAATTAGTAGTGTCAATAAAGGGATAGGTTCGGGCTACTTATCTTACGGCTTTTGGAGGTGACTTAATGTAACGTTACAACATAAAACAGGCTGTGGAGCACTGATGTACAAACTACGCCCATTTAAACCAGTGTTTGACGGAACAAGGAAGTTATGCACCTGTTACTGCGGCTTCCATACCTTTCGACACCGTCTGCAACTTTAATAATTAGCCAGTTGTAAGTATATTATTTTATTAACTCTCAGTTGTTTTACGCTCTTGATATAGAAAAGAAGTGAAATGCAGCGACTGCATGTTGGATGCCTTGGTTGGCGTTGCGTTGATTTGCGATAAACTTGTTTAAAATCTCCCACTACGTGTAGAAGTAGTCACATAAAGACCGACACACTACTCGACGCTAATTCATTAAAAAAAAAAAAAGTGTTGCTATTTCTTCGGAGGTGTTGCCGACAACGATGGCAGACGCTGAAGAGGAAGGAGCACCAGGTGAGGTGGAGCAGCAGCATCAGCTCAGCCCTTCCGAAGTCCCGGAGGACACGCAGCCCGCTGCCCGCTCACCGGACGCGAAGGACCGGCCGGCGGAGGACGGAGAGGCCCGGTCCCACCTCAGCTCCATGTCCTCACAGTCACCTCTCAGTCAGTTCAGGATGAAGAGGTTCTTCGTGTTGAGGGTAAAGACTTTCACTTTACCTCAACTAGAGTAGCTACTTAATAAGTTAGACAAATCAACCTGCTGCTTTAGAAATGTCGAAGACAGTATTAAAAATTCAAGACGTTTACTTTCCATATTGACATAAAACAACATAGTGGTGGAATATAACCATTTACTGAAGTACACTTTTTAGATACTTGTACAGTGGAAACAAGCTGTGAATACAAAACTGACTCACACTGTTGACTGTTACCTTCAGTCCCTTTCTGCTTTGTTTCAGTCTCCATTCACTACTCAAGGGAAGTACTTTGCTGTTTTGTTCCTATATGCTTGACTATATCACCAACTTGTTGCTAACGTCGCTGCTATTTGTTGCTAAGCATTTAGTATCAGAAAAAACGATGTAACAATGCCAGAACCAAATCACTAGTTTATTTAAAATTGGCTGAAATGTCATTATCAGATTTATTTTCTTTGCAATTACGTCGCCTTTTTGTGTATATGGTGACAAAATAATAGGAATTCCTCACCATGTAATGCATTAGGAGTAAGATAACACCATAAATCACAGCCCCCAAAATTTCCATTGCAGTGAATCAACATCTCTATAATTCAATATTAAAAATAAACTCACACCACAAAGATAGAGTTTGTTGCAGGCCTGTTCTATTGGAAAGCGATGAGAAGTTGGTCACACATAAACTGAAGCCATGCTCAGCTTACAGTGGCAGAGTGTCAGCAGCCCTCTGTATGAACCCCTAATCGTTTTAAGTTCTCCAACATGGCAGTGAGATAAGACAACGTAAAGTGTGTGTGAATTTGAATGGAAAACCGATGCTTGTAGCTGACATTGTGGATGCTCATGATGTTATGTAGTGAAGCTTTCTCTTCAAATACCAGACTTACTCAGATTTATACACGCAAGATGAATGCTCAGCATTATTTATTTGCAGGCATTTTACATGCATAGGCCTCATGTTTTTGTTTATTGTTATTTTGTTTGACGCACAGACGCTGACATTTTGTTGGAGTACCAGTCCCAGCTGTACATCAGCCTCAAAGATTACGCTCTAAGCATTCTGTGTACACGTTGTGATTGTCACAAAGGAAAATTAGAAAGTGACACCCGTGCATTTTTTGTTTCCTCAGCCTGGCACTCTGAATCAGGCCATCGCAGACGTCAAAACTCTGGTGGATAAAGAAATAGACGGCAGCGTTCACAGCGTTTGGCTGATGGCAGAGTGAGTTCACAATACCATGTTGTGTTACATATTTTGATATTCATGTCAACTACACTGCAAAAAGCCTAGGACCCCATACAGAGAAACATGTTTGTGATACAGGCCCATGTTGCCTTAATTAACCTTTTCTATATACTCCAAGAACATCACCTAAGTCAGCACAGATGAAATGAATTAACTGACTCGAGCACAGTGCAAAATGAAGTGACTGGAGGACATTTACCAAATGCACTTTGAGATGTCAGGTTGTATCACTCCAGCACAAGCTTTCAGGAAACATTTAAAAGGCTGGCCATGTGAGAATGAATAATACATCCCATTTATGCAGCTCTGTCCAACACACTTTACATTTGTCCTACATTTGGCCTGCAGTTATCGTCGCTGCAGAAGCTGCTGTAGGATTTTTACAACAGAGAGAAAGTGCATTATATGGTAATTCTGTGACACTGCTGCTGAATTTCCCCCACGGGAGGCCGCTGACTAATGTCACAAAAGCTGAACGCGGGAGAAATTCCTCAAATCTGGATTCGCTGAGGATTGGCACTAGATTTAGAAAGAGTAAGATGATCTCAGTTCATCTTATTTGAGTATTTTCACTGTGTTGGCTTTTATATGACATTATATTGTGTTGTAAGACTGTGTTTAAGAAATCATTTTTGTTATTCAAATTGATCTTCCGTGGAATGATCCGCTATCCTTTCACGTGGATGAGTGAAGCTTGAGCTTCAGAGGTGCGAAGTAATTAAGTACTTTATTAACTTTATTTTTCTAACAATTTTACACATTTCCTCCCTACATTTTAACTCAAATATCTGTATCTACGTCTCATTAATTTAGCTTAAATGCATTTTATGGGATTAATCAATTATTACCTCTGTTTGTTTGTCTGTCTCTTACCAGTCTAGCATCCACAGTTTTAGACAAATATTCCTTTTTGTGTGAGTCCCTGGTGACTGACATAATTTACATTTTGGCCATTTAAGGTCAAAGGTCAAGATGAGGAGAAATTCTAAAAATCCCCATTTGTTAACATGGGACAAGCCTTTTTTCAAAGTGTTTTTTTTTTTTAAAGGATGAATTTTCTTTTGCCACCTATGATGAGCTTTAACCCCATTAGTTACCTCTGCAATAAACAAAGTACTTATTCGCACTTGTTGGTCATGTTAAATAAAAAATAACATTAATGTAACTGCTTTGAGGTCAATTGTTTTTGTAAACATTTCTATTTTTAATAACACACCAGGTTAGAAGCTTGAACCATTATTAATCTTGAGCATCTCCTTCATATCCAGACAAAATTGGTATTTTAACTGAAATATTGATAATCAAAGTGAATCTAATCAGAGATCAATTGAATTGGGAAATCAGTGGTGAGCCACCACTCTGTTATTGTATATTTATTTTTTTAAAATATTATTTTCTTTGGTTTGTACATTTTCTCATGTTCTATTTATCATTAAGCACTTGAGTTTTACTTGAAAAATGTTGTTTTCTCTAGTCTCCTCATTTCCTGTAACACTACTAGCCACGTATCACAGCACAGAAAGAACAGAAATAGGAATCTCAAGAGAGTAAAAAAGCCTTGAGCCATGAGTCCTGTTTTTTTCTAAAAAGAAAAATAATCTTGTCAGGCATGTCTTCAATTAGAAAAATAATCTCATTTTCAGGAAATGTGTCTAATGTTGTCTTGATAAGATATTCCAGTTAATATTGAGCTAGATTTAACCACTAACAAGTTAAAAGAAGGGTTTGCATAATATCCCAGCAGAGGAGCAACACTGGTGTCCTTATTTTAAGAGTTTGTATTCTTGCAGTGTATTAAAGATAACAGATCAGATACTAAAAGGTAATTTAAGCAGGACTTTGAAAGGAGAACTGCATCCCATCAGGCCTCAGGGTCTTTTGCCTTCCTCGTGTTGTGTTGTTTTGCACCAGCAGCATGTCAGATCACCCACAGTCTGCATCTTGTATCCCTGTAGCACCTCTGTACCATCCACGACGCCTATGCTCAGTAGAGGTTAACTCATTTCATTAGCACAGTAAAAACTCTTCACCCACACCTTTCCCATAATGCCTTGACTGTTCAGTGAACTGGCTTTTTTGGCCTACGGCTGCCAGCAGCAGTCAGGGGTGTTTCTGTCGGATGTGGCCACGTGCAGCCGACTCAGCGGGCTGAACGGAGGAGAACCACTCCAAGAGAATCCATGCCACCATGAATTAACTGTGTGTGTGTGAGATGATGCTTTATTGGACTTAAAATAAGAAAGATACTGTGAGCACGAGAGAAAGACAGCTGATTCTTACCTTTAAAGGTGTTTATGTTATTTAATTCTTTCTTTTCATTGTTTTCTTTTTCTTTCAGTAAAAATTTAGGGACTTGGAAATGCTTTCATGCATATTGTATGATCTTTGCCAACGGCGCTTTTCGAAATAGTGAAGCTTTTACAGTACATAATTGAGCAGCTTTGCTATACATGTTTTTTGTATTAACTTCAAAGACTAACATCCAGTTAGTCACATATTAACTCAGATACACAAAGTGAGTCAGACACTACAGTCTAAATGTAACCACTGTACATAGAGACACAGTGGACAAGGTGATCTGCTAAAGGTACAGTGCGATATGATGATGTATATCATGTGATGATAGAAAAATATCTATCATTTGTGTTGCAAATCACCTTGTTTTTGACATTTGTGCTTTGTGTTCTTTCGTATGGAGGCAGGCAGGAAATTTGCATGAAGGCAACACAAACAAACATGGAGGAAAGTGAATCTGACAAAAAAACAGTTTGATTCTGAACAGAAATTGTTTGTGTGGAAGTTCCAAATAGAAGAAAATAATCAAATGGGATAAAGTACAGTATGATTATTTTAAACAGTTTCTTAATTGAATTTACAGAAAAAATGCTGTATTGTGATATATACCGTTACTGTGTTATAAAAGTACTGTTATTGAAGATTTTGGCTACATCACCTACCCCTACAGAGTAGTGTGTAACATTTTAGGTGGAACTAACTAATATTCATAATTATGCTTTCCTTAGTGAATAATCACCTGAAAATCGTTGTGTTTTTGTTACCTCATAATGACCTGTTTATATCCACAGAGGGAGTGGGTTCTCTCCACTGGGTCCACATGTCACACCCCCACATTTCTACAGTAGCTCAGGATGGACTTCTCCTTCTTCCTCTTTGTTTGTTAGTCGTGTCCATCAGTGCATCTCTATAAGACGGTGTGTCTGTCCATCGGTCGGTCTTCAGTCCACATTACGTTTAAAATGCGATATCTCTGGAATGGTTTGACTGAATGTGGTGAAATGTTGGCACAAGCGTTCACTTTGACGTAAGGATGAACTATTTTGGTATATTTGTGGCCAAAGGTCAAGGTCACTGTGACCTAATCTCTGTCCATTCTGATGAATGCAATATCTCAGGAACCCTGTGAGGGACTTTTTTTAAATTTGGCACAAATATTCACTTGGACTCAAGGATAAACTGATTAGATTTTGGTGTCCAAAGGTCATGGTCCTTGTCACCTCATAAAACACTTTTTGGCCATACCTGCTGGTAATTGAGAGAACTACATGAACAGATTATGATGCAGAGATAATGGACACATCTGATTGAACTTATGGTTCTTGTTTCTGTTTTATAGAGGTTAGCATCCAGCATTAAGGTGCATTGCCTTCACCTACTATGTTGGTTTGTGACCCAGAGTTAATATCCCCTTAAAGCTGCATTGCTTGATAGTTTTTTGTAGCAAAAATTCCATAATTACCATTCCGCTTATTTTTCCAGTGGTCTGAGAGGACATGAGCCTTCTGCATCGACTCCTTCCAAATGTTTTCAGGCTGTAGAAAATCTACCTTGTGATGCATATTTTGGCTGATCACAGGCATTTTCAGACAGGTATGGGGGATAAATATGTGATTGACAGCTCTAATTACCGATCACTGTTCAGATTCCGTCAGACACGACTTGGACACGATTCTACACAATTCTCCTGCTCTACTCCGTGTCTCGACATGGAAGCTTGGAATCCATCGCTTTTCCATAACAGCATGAAACAGCATCAGGTCATCTATCTTTATTCTATTTAGTCTTTTGATTTGGAACCAGAGCAGAGAGCTGCAGAAGGCAGGTGTGAATTTTTTATTTCGGTTCCTGCAACTTTAAGGGAAAAGTACTGAACGAACAAAACAAACACTGGCTCTAGCACAGAGGTGGCACCGCTCTGTCTCTTAGAACTGGTCATACAAATAATTACAATTAATGATTTGTGTTTTTCTGTTCATTTTATGCTACTACTGCAGTATAACATATATCTCATGAGGAAGAGAAGCTATTTTTTGACATGGGAACATAGATAAAAGGTTAGCGCACTAATTCTCCACTCAGGTGCCATTAAACCAGAACAGTAGAAGGGAGCTAAACAAGATGACGTCATTAAAGGAGTACAAACCGTTGAAAACAACATGGAAGCACTAACGGATATAACATTTCTGTTCTGTTTCATTCAGCTGTTTCCCCTCAAACGCGTTTAAAACTAAAGTACCAAGCTTGATTTGATATTATAGGCAGTAGAAACACACAGATATTTGTGTTAAAATGTAGGGCATAAAAGTAAAAAGTTGTAAAAATAAATACTCATGTACAGATATTGTAAAATTGCTACAATGGCTGCTTTGATGATTTTAGCGGCCATTGTAGGTTATCCTAGCTGCTTGGAAGAGGGATAGAGGCAAGGGATATTAGTAACACTTTACATTGCAGCTCAGTAATAACATGGTTATATTGGGGTAATAGTTTGGTAACACAGGTACCAATGTAGTAACACCCATGTAATAGCTACAGTACCAATGAAACCAATGAAAATTCTTGGAAGTAAGAATGGCAATTGACATAATTCTGAAATTCATCTTCCCTTATGTTCCAAACATTCCCTTATGTTTCAAGTTACTGGAGTTATTACATGTTATTACACTGTTACCATGTTATAATGTAAAGTGCTACAATAATATTCATAATGGTTTCAATCTGCAACTTCACCACTAGATGCCGCTAAATCCTGCACACTGCAGCTTTAAAATGTCACATTTTAGGTCAGAGTTCAGTAAAACGATCAGCTGTAATTATCTTTGACTGTAGATCTTACGCAGTTTCTGGGTGTTTCAGGGTGGATCACTGGAACAATGAAAAAGAGCGTATTGTTCTCATCACAGACAACACTTTCCTGGTCATGAAGTACGACTTTGTCATGTTCAACTGTGAGCAAATCCAGAGGATCCCACTGAACTTGGTGGACCGGATCTCCTACGGCACCTTCAGCTTCCCACAGCGCTCCCTGCTTCAGTAAGTTCCTCATTAGCTCTTCAAGAGTAAACTTTTACCTCCGAGTCATGAAACTTGCAGCTTTTCTGAGACTAAGTGATAAATGATAACCAAGAAATTTCTGAAAAAGTATCTATTAATGACATTTTCACTGACATGTGAAAAACAGTCCAGAGCAGCAAATCCTTGCCTTGAAATCTCTCAAGTGTCTTGTGTCATTTTCAGTAATTTCATAAGTCTACTTTAAAGTTGCTCTTTGTAGGGTCTAATTAAAAAATAAAAAATCTACTTGGAGAATTACAAATATTAGCCCCAATTATCTGCTCTGTGCTCTAATTTTCTTCCCAAAAGCAAAATTCTCTGTAATAATAAAAAAAATCCTTTTAGAACATAATTAACCATTACGTTCTGCCCGAAAACATGCCAGGTCACACTAGTATGGGAACATTTCATAACTTATCTATTTAGTTTGAAGGTTTAACAAGAATGTAGCATGCAGTCTGAATCCAGATGGCTTGAAAGGCACCTGTGATTTACTAAAAAGTCCAAATGAAGACTTGATGTTACAGTGACATAAAGTGGAGGGCAGCCGACACAAGGCTGTGTAGCGAGTGGAGATGCATGCGGAGGATCGGTGCTAGCAACCGGGGACACGTGAAACTGCAGAGCTGAAAGGGTGGCAGACACACGATTGTGTGGAGAGTTTTTTTGGGGGTAAGGAGTGCAAAGCTGTCACTTGGAGCTGTCATTGAACTGATTAGTGGCAAAATTAATGTAGTCCTTTCATCTAAACCTTTTAAAGACGGCTCAGGGGATACCAAACCAACTAAAACTAATTTGATGAATAAAGTGTAATGTGCTGTGAAGAGCTTAGAGAGCGAAGGCTTTATCTCTGCACATTACATTAAATTATACATAAAACGCTCATGAAAGCCACCCGGGAGTGCAACAGTAAAGAGACGGTTTCAAATAAGAAAGACTCGAGCCTCAAACATCTCCTCTTTCTGTCTCCTTCTTCACGGCTTCTCTCTCTAACTTCGCCTCCCTGTCTTTCTCTCCCTCAGGAAGTGTCTTCTTTTTTCGTCTAGGTCATTCTGTCTTATTTTTGGCAATAAGTCATCTGCAGTACATGTATATGTGATTGTAGAAACAAAGTTTTGTGCTGTTACAGTGGTATGGAGGATTCAC
This sequence comes from Coranthus polyacanthus, assembly GCA_037367275.1. NCBI lineage: Eukaryota > Metazoa > Chordata > Actinopteri > Kurtiformes > Apogonidae > Coranthus > Coranthus polyacanthus. Next base: position 14,668,523 of record JAPQRN010000019.1, on the reverse strand, counting down.
AGTAAGGAGTAAAGAGGCTGTGGCGATGCAGCTGCAATGCTAATGTTACATCGCTTTTTCTAAATTAGTCTTGGCAATAGAAGGAGGCTGAAGACAGGACAGGGAGTCATTTAAAGGAAGTATTTGATCTTGTGTAACACACTTTTCTCTTTCAAACCAAATGTTAGACACTGTGCTCATTCTTAGCACTTAGCCTAGCGTAGACAGGATGACTTTTACTTTGATAATTCTACCATGTTACTACCTGTAAAAGCACAACTTGACCTTTTAATATTTTTAGTAGGGTAAAGATGAAATACATTTGACACATCATGTTAATTTGTGAACTTTATATAGCTGACTGTTTATGCATTTCCCAGTTTTTATGCTAAACTAAGCTAATCCTCTCATTGTAAAAAGAAAAGAGACTCCGTGCCAGCGATGTCAGTGGCTATAGACATTATGTTTTGGGTAGTCCTTCCATCATAATCACTTCATAATGTTCTGTAAAAACACACATTTTTTTCCCACAGAACATGCTCACTGAAGCTTTGAAGTACGTAATGTTCTCATGAATAAGAATTTCTCCACATCAGTATATAATATGATACAGCTGTTTTTTAATATGTAAAGAGTGTGAATATGCAGCATACTGTAGCTGCAGCCTGATTTGCTGTTGACACTTGTCATCTGACCACTTGATGTCAGTGTGCACCCTCAGTATAGACCAACATGGCATACCACATCACATTTCTTCATCTGTTTGTCTCAGATTATGATAGAGTCATATTATGTAACAATGTGCTGAACTGAAGCATTACAGCTAGACAGTACATCCTCACTGTAAACAGTAAAAATCAACATGTCACAACCTCACAATTACAGCTGTAAATTCAAGCCAGATACAGCAGCTAATAGCCTGAAATGTTACAGCGTTGCTAAAGTGCTCACACATTACACACTATGGTAATAGTATGGTGTATAATAAATACAGTAATCGCTTGATTTTTGATCTGTATCGATTTTATCCTATTTTGTAATTGTGTTGCACCCTGCCTTGCTTAGGTTTGCATTGAGGATTTTTGTTGTTGTTGTTGTTTTGTACTCACTGATTTGAGAGCACTTTCATGAACTTTTCACCCTACTGTTTCCAGGACACCGGCTTCACAACTCCTTTATGAAGCATTTTATTTGGCATCGGTACCTCACATGTACTCCATCGGTCTCCCAAACCCTTGATGATGCCAATAGAAAGTGTTAAGGGAGTGTCAGTATTTTTAGTCGAGATGATGTTGTTTTCATCGCACATTCTCCAGGTGCGCCCATGAAGAGAAGCACAGTGTATTCAGCATCTGTGGGGAAAGATGTGTTTTAAGTGCCTTCTTTCCAAACTGTCTAGACAAACTAATTACCCAGCACATCATCCAATTTTTTTATTCCTGTCTGAAAGAGTTGGGTGTGGATGTTTAAAGAAGCCTTGCTACACGTTGCTTCGGTAACTGTTGTAAAAAATACATATATTTTTTGAAGGTTGGAAATAATCCCAGCACTGCAGGTCTCTTGTTTTTTATATGATCAGGTTTTTGTGAACAAAACTTCAGAGGGAATCAGGCTTTATTTAGCTCCCACCTTGAACTAGATATATCAGTTGTATGAGCTTCTTTTTTAATTCAAAATAGTGTTGCGTATGGGATTATTAAATATGCCCTTTTTTGTTTTAATATTACATTCACTTTGAAAAAAATATTTAGTGTTAACTCTGCATTTTGGACAGTTTTAAATCAGTCATTAGCAAAAACAATCCTACAGTGTTCCTGACCACACCTGTACAAACTAAAGCAGCTAACACATTTCGACAGCAGAGGGCAGTCAGCACATTGCAGTTACTTAAGGTACAATTTGCATAATATAGGATACCTCACTAGATGATTATCTTGTCAGAGCCACAGCTGTTGCAAAGTGACAAAGGCAAGTTAAAGGTGGACATTTGTGCTTAAAATGTGAAGACATTGTTTACATCTCTCGGCAAGTAGAAGGATGTGCATGCACACCACCAGTTCACTTTTAATGACTTTTTTCATAATGCAACCAAATTACATTCACTAAAAGAGACAATGAAAATTTGTGCTTTTATTTGATAAGGGCAGCTCCTACTGATTAATAGAAACTATTGAAATTACCTTTCATATACAGGCAAATCCTTGGTAGTAGTCACATGAATGACTAAGTAGCAGAAATGGGAAGGGGATAATCTAGTGTAAGCGGATGCTTGCATGTCTTACTCCAAGTTACACCTTACACCTTGCACAAGTCATAGTATTGCCTGATCTCGATTACTGCTCAAAAATTAGGGGCTTAAAAAAAGCTGGAGCTTTGTTGATGCAGAGTAGAGCAGCATGACGAGCACTTAAAGTCAAAGATGTAGTAAGATGTTGTCTATTAACCTTGTTTAAAGATATAAACATGCTTTTTTGGAAGTAGTCATCAAATAAGGCAGACAAGGATCATGTAACAATACTAGATTTGAAGAAAGAAAATATACTATAAGTAATAAAGTTATTTTTGAGTTATATATAGGCATATTTATGTCAGATACTTAAACTTTACTGTGAAGATTATATATGTCACAGCTGTGTGTGACTTATAAATGCTTTGTCACTCATGTTTCACTAACAACATGGCTTGTTAATGCAACCTAACAACACACCTCCTCAATGACTGGCTGTTTGTGTGTCACTCATAGCATGTGAATTTATCAAAGGATATGATTATCTGTTTATGAGCCAGAGAGGGAACACACTGGGAGTTTGTTTGTTCGTGCAGCTGAAATTTGCATATATGTTTTGTGCATTCACGGCAGTTTGCGTTTAAAGGTGCAGTGTTTAACGTTTCTGCATTAAAATATATGTATATTTTTCTTTTATTATTGTGGTACCTCTTAGTGAAATGCTCTGATTGAATTTAAGTTCAGTCATGCAGTGTATATATGTTTAGCGTTGTAATGGTGAAAGGTAATAATGGAAGTGCTGGATCTGTAATGCACTGCAGTTAACGTTTTTTGAAATGACATACTGTGTGTTTATGTTTACGTGTCTTATCGCTGGTACATATTGCTGTTGTTTTATCACCTAGGCCTATGTTTGCTTTGGATCCAGATTTTTTGAGTTGCTTGAAACGGCCTAAAATTTTAATTTGTTAACGTTATTTTATGCTTACTTTTAGACTCCAGTAAAAGTAGTTGTTGCCAGGGTTTCTCCAGTGCTGTCACAGCACTAAAAGTGTGGAGATGTGGAGGTCTGGCCATAAAACACTATTGCCAAGGTAACCACTAGTCGGGATCCAAACAAGCAAAAAAAAAAAAACAGAATGCTTTTTACGATGATAGTGACAAGGCCTCCCAGGCATTTTGACATAGTAGACGCTAAAGCAAAAGTTGCAACACTTGTTCCTTGCTACATAAGTTGAAGTTTACCACTCTGCTTCCATGAATGGGAGATTGCCAAAAACTCTGACCTTAGCTGCACTTTCACCAGGGCTACAACCACTGAATCAGAAAAAGTAGAAAAAAATACTGAAGCTGGACTTGCATATTCCTTACAATTGGGAATTCTGCAAATGAACTTTGTATAGCTAAAATTATTTATTCTAGTTATACCTGTAGCAAAACCAAGTGGAATGAAAACACTTACCCCCAAAACAAAGCTGAGATCAAGAGCAGAGGCTGCACACAGGCTGCTGTCTGGCTGTACAATATAACTTAATAAGCACCAATAGATGTAGAAATGTTTTGGGCAAGATGCACTAAATTCAAACTTCCTTGGGAGCAGCTTTCAGCTTGTGGACTCTCGCTTTTTTTAAAGGTGGAAATATATTTGCCAACAGCCTGCAGCTATGATATCACAGCTTTTGCATCATGACATCTCACATGGCTGTATGTTTTAGGCTTCAGAGGTTGCATGAGCTGCCCTGTAATTAATAATGTAAATGCTTTTCTTATCCTCACATATTACAGGAGAAATGTGTACAACAAGCTTAAATTGTTGTCTCTTGTTCTGTTTTTCTAGCCCTGTAGTCCATGCTGAATGAAACCTAAGATTGGCTTGTTGGATGGATACACTTATGGATGGCTGACAAACCTGCAGGGTCTATTGAGCAATCAGACCAGATTTGTTTGTTCACTCTGAGACAATGTGGGACACTTGCCATGACAACTGGAGCTTGATATTTATCTTGTGTGTTGACTTATGAGTCCGAAGCGCTTGAAAGCCCAGGGAGGAATTTTTCATCACTTGCCCTGAAGCTTAAAATACAGTGTTGCTTTTAAGCATGTGTGCATTTTGTGTAAATATTGTAGATTAAATAGATTCTGCAGGAAAGGTCGATTGAGGGTGCATTTCCTCACTTTAGCTAATGCTGAAGTACCAAAAACGGTAAACATTTTTGGTCTCTATACCTAATTTCCACTATTTTCATGACAGCTGTACTGGGAGTGATTTTTTTACTTTTATTTGCACTTGATGAACCTTTTTCACAGCAGCCATTTGGCTCATTAAAGTAGAAATCATTATCATTACAAATGACTGCATCCCATTTAGGTGTATCAGTTTCAGGCCTTGGATTTGTTCATTGGAATGGCCTCTGGGGGAAACTAAATAGAACAGATCCATCGTTAAAATTATCAGTGACCTCTGTGCTCTAGCTGCTTTTACAAGCCAAAATGTCTGCTGTGAAAAAGGTCTATTACAGTACCCGTCCTGTAAGCGTAATTTAGCACCATTCACTAATGTTAACATTCAGTCATACTTCTTCTATGGTTTGTCAGTTCAGTCTGTTAAGTTAGTATTAGCTTGGCGAGTTTCTCCCCTCATTCTTAGCCATCTCCTCTATATTGTCCAAATATGGGCACTTCTGTATCCAAAAAACAAGATGGCAACAGCCAAAATGCCAAAGCTTCAAAATGGCAGTTCACAAACCAACGGGTGATTCATGGAGGCTTCATCCACTTTTTATATGCATTCTATGGTTTAACATCCAGGTCACCAGCAACCTATTCCAGGGTTGGGGTTAGGGTTTGGATTTTGGATTTTATCCATGTTTGAACTGATGTAGTTTAGATTGTGTTTTAGAAACATGCTAAACACAATAACTATAAGATGTTCTTTTTTTAAATGAAGTCTAAAACATGCACTTTGGCCTAACGCTCGCTGCTAATTCTTGAGCCCAAGTCTAGCCCTAAGTGAAAGTTCCATGAAAAGGGTGGCCCTTTCCACATGTGATTTTTTTCTTGTTTCCATAGCAAAAACCTGAGAACCTCATGATTGGCATGATACAGGTGTAGCCTGCTTTTGCTGTTCCTATATTTTCGTGACTGTGTCGAGGTGAGACGCAGTGAAAGTCCAAACCCCCAGCTCTGCCACATAAACACCGTGAACACTTCCAAGGCCTCTGGCTGGAAAGCCCAGCCCTGCTCTGCCTGTTTGGGCTGGTCCCTCTCCCAGTGATAGCTTACTTGTGGAATTCTCCAAAGCTTTTTTATATCCCCATTTATACTAGGGCAATAGCTCTGTGCTCTTACAAAGACCAATGTGTACAAATGTAACCTCCCCCATCCTCACTCGCTTTTGCTGAAATATAATCAGTCTTTTAGCCTGGGCTTTGCTTTTGTACCGCACTCAAGTTTTTCTTTCCTCCCCCTTTTTCTTCTCTGCACAACACTCACTCCAGAGAAGGCACAAAATGTTCAGCAGCAGCATTGTCATTTTGAAAGCACTTGTGTAAACAGGGTGAGATGATTGCATTATGATGCAGCCCCTCCCTGGGACCGTGACATATCAGCAGCTATTGTTTAGCCTCAGGTGTTTAAATCTGGTTGGCAGGAAATGCTCTTGCACAAGGTGTGTGTGGTAAAGGGAGCACATCAGCGTGACAGATCATTAAGGAAATCAGAACACTATTGGGAAATCACATGCAGCCTGATTTATTTGTCTTCTTTGTTGCTTTTTTAATGCAACAAAAAAAAGACTTTGCACAATTACATTTATATATTCCACAAACTCTGACCACTAATTCCACCACTGGTAGATATAGCTGTTGACAAAATTGTAAATATACAAGAGGTTTCTTTTTTTATTACCATAATAAGCTACACTTTATGAGCACAATTTTATGTGTTAGATTGTTTTGCAAGTTGCCTCTTGAAAACTGTCTATCTACCAGTGCCAAAGAAACCCAGATGTTTGTGTATCCAGTGCAGAAAATACAAAGACAAGAATGGAAGGATGCCTGGAGAAATGATGAAATCCTGATAGGCATCTCTGATATTAAGTCAATGTGTGTATGTGGGTGTTTGATGGGAAGATATGTTTATGGCTAATTTCTGAGATTTTCTATTAAAAAGCAGCAAACACTACACGCAAAAAAAACAAAAAAAACATCTAGATAAATCTGCAAAAGACAACTTTCTACAAGTGCTGCTTTTATCCAAAATTCATTGGCATCAGTCTTTCGTTTGACTTTTGCAGTATAAATATTCTCCTGTAACCATCATATTCTTTGTTGTTGTTCTACTATGAATATAATTATGTTGCACTGAGAAGTCTAACCTGTCACTGCAGGTTTTTCAGGCTACTGTTTTGAATCACGTTTTATCCGGTAGTTGTTGTTAAGTTAAAGCAGGTGATGATCAGCAGGAAAACAACAGGGATAGTAATGTGTCCCGTTGAAGCCTCACCTCCTTTATCAACAGATCTTACATTAAGGTCTGATTAAGACTTATAACTTAAGGAGTATTTAATTGTATAATATCCCAACTTATTAAGGTGCATGAATGCTTGAATAATGGATGGAATAATGGACTAATCTTCATAATAGTAGAAGCATAAAGGTTGCATTAAAGATACTGTGTGTTCATACTGTATGTAGTGTGCAATTCGTCAATTTATTTTCAGTTTAATCATCTCAATTATTGTTCTCCTCAAGCAACATACATGGGCCATTCTGCAGAATTGGCGAAAGGGTGGTACCAACACCACCAAAAACTTCTAAGCCAATCTCAAAGATGCTACTTGACACATGGTTAGTTAGCGCAATTCTGAACAGTTTACACGGATAAAACTACATTTTCTGCAATAACAAGGAAAAAGCATGTCGTAGCGATGTTCCCTAAAGTTACACATTCCTTTTGAGACTTGTGCACAGTTTAGTTTAAAATGATGCAACCTGTCAACTCACCACACAGCCATGAGAAACACAGGAATAAATCTGACCAAACATGTAGAGCTGTGGCTACAACCAGTCTCAGCACATGATCTCAAACCTACACTGCTTCAGTAGTGACATGAACATCTGGGACAGCATTTTTTAAAAATCATAAAATACTTTCACATATCGTTTGGGATTTGTACAGATAATAGGACGATTTGCATACTTAAATGCTTTTGAAGTTAGATTTTGGTTGTCAGACAGTATTTTCACCAGCTCAGTAGACTGGCTCATGTACATTATTGTCAGAAATATAAAAAGTGCCCAGGGTGATGTCTTTACCTTGCTCCTTTTGCTCCTTTGTGTGAAATTTTCTTGTTCTTCCCTGAAAAATACATAACTGATAATGTAGTGACATCATTTTAATGAACTAATTGATGAATGAATCATGGCAGGTCTGAACTGATACAAGTTTTCTGCATGCTTTAAGTGATAATTAGTAGGGATGCACCCACTGATAACATTGTTTAAAATAATGATTTGGGCAATAGCTGATGCCGAGCTGATGTTTATTTTGTTTATTGTTATTATTTATTCTCCCTTTTGTGTCAAGGAAACAAAGAAATCTCCATTATAAAAAAAAATAACGGTACTGTCTTTTAGCCCTTCCTCACACTATCACATTACCATAACGTATTCATCGTGGCAAATTTATGACACAGCCTTCAATATAACACAACAGATAAACATCAGCCACTGCCGTCAGAGAATGCCTTGTTATTGGCCGATACCGATGTGCAGTCGATGAAGGAGTGTTATTTGGGTGTTTATTGGAAACTTCTTATCCGAGGCTATTCTTTTATACATCTCAGCTCAGGTGTTGATAAATATTGTGCAGTTCAAGTAGTGTTGCCCTGAAAAGTGATGCAGAAGACGATGTTCGGAACTCTCCTTGACCCCAAACTTTTTGAACAGTAACAAAGATACTATATTCCTCCAGATATCACAGCTTTAGAACTACGAGACCGCGTTTGATGGACAAACAGTAAATAGAGAACTGTAAAGATCTTCAAATCAACACCACTGTCATTTCAAAGGATCTGCGAGTGTTTGGAGGTCTGTTTGCTCTAAACCTTCTGAGGTTTCATGAAGCCGAGAAAAGATATGACCTAGGGGCATTTTCGTTAAAACCCCAGTATTTGCTTTAAAATAACTAAGGAAAGTAAAGCAGAAGAAAGATAATATGACAAATGCACAGTAGATTACCTTTAAGCCTGGTAAACAGATTGCCCTCACATTAAGTATTTGCCCTGACAGATTAGTGCCAGTTTTTCTTCTTAACCTCGTTGCCATGGAGCTGACAGGTCTGCCCCCTCCCCCTTTTGGGAAACATGGTAAACTTATGTCAACATTAAGACAAAAATGTCAGTTTATCAGTTTTTATTCATGCAAACAAACGCACTGTGCAGCGACTTTCTCTTTGTATTTTTAGCATCATAAACTTTCATGCATTTCTTTTCCTGTACAGCTTGTTACCTGTGATAGAATCTATAGGCAAAAACAATTATGTGTTCATAATTGTCACTTTTAAATGACAGCTCTAACAATGTAGGCGTACTGGATGTGGCCAGAGGCGCAGAGAACATTTATATTCAGCACCTTTCATATGACTGTCAATACAAAACAAAAGCTTGTTTGTAGAAAGCAGTGAGTGATTTAACTGATCTGATGACAAGATGAACAGTGGGATCTCAAGTTATGTCAAATGCTTCAATGTGTGTGTTCATGTGTTTAGGAGAGAGGGGGAGGGGGTGCGAGTCTTCTGGGACCGACTGAGAGAGCCTACTTTTACCTCCAGGTGGAACCCCTTCACAACCGACTTCCCTTTCATCACCTTCACTTACCACCCTGTGAGGAACATCTGCGACACATTTGCTGCTCTCTGTGATGTAAGTTAATTAATCAACAGAAACACTTAAGCTTTGTTTAAAGGTTATATTTGTAATTTCAATAATATCAACAGAAGGGGGCAACATTTTCCCAGAAAGCTGTGGTGTGCTGTGGCTCTAACGAAACAATGAGTACGCTTTATGCTTGACAGAACTCTCTAACAGGGAACCGAAGCCCCGAAGACATCAGACTCCCTCAACAAAAATTCACAGTCATTTTAACTCGCAAAACACAGGAGTTGCTAGTCTATAGCTGTCACGATCTTTTGTTTCTTTGTGTCATTGTGTGACTTTGGTGTTTTTGTTTTGGATCCAAACACACTAACTAACCGACCGAGGCAGCAGTGACCTGCAACTCATCTTCTAGCTAACTCCATTTCTAAGGTAATGACTGTCTTGGTTGCCTACATCGATGGTAACAGCCTGCACATCGATTTCTATGTCGATGACTCAGGGCAGTTTTCTTAGACTCCATTTAGAAATGGAGTCTGCTAACGTCACAATGAGTGGCTCTCCAAACCAAACCACACGTAAGCACACAAGCATATGCAGAAGTTACATATTGAACCTTTGAATTGTTGTTTTTGTTAATGGAGTCTGGTAGCGTTGAAGAGAGCAATGTTGCTCGCTGAGCTTAGTTTTTAGCAATATATCGGCACCATTTGGAATGTTAGACATATTTCAACCTGAAGAAGGTGAAAGCCTTTGTGTGTGTTTTTTAGTACTGTGTAGTGTGTTAAAGTGAGATGCTAATTGTGGTTAATGAGTATTAGCGCGTCAAGGTATGAGCACATATTTCAGTGTAGTAGTAGTTAATGAACTGATCACAGCCACACATTGAAACATCTAATCACAGCAGAGTAGAGCGTCGCTTCTGCTGATCCAATCTAAGACCAGATATGGTTGTATTATTTCCTTTAATGCGTCCATGACACCAACCCAAAGAGCAGAGCTACGTCGTCTTCTCATGTTGGACTGAGGGCAGACTGGACGCTACAGCGACTCACTCCTCACCCTAGTGTTACAAAGTGGTATAACGAGACAGAACAGTGTGCGGTTAGCAGGTTGCTAACTCTTGTAGTTATGAATGCAATGCAATACATTGAGATCTTTGATATAATATCACAACTGTTATTTCTTCACACTGATGATAATTTCAGGTCATTTGAATATTTTGAAGTAGAAATATTACAAATAGTCCCTTTGAGGGCTCCTAAGTTCAAAAAACAGATTTAGTTTACCCATAGTGGTATCAAATAGGTGTGGTTTTAATTGCAAACGTTTCAAGGCATGTGACATTTTGCTACAAAACCAATGCAATTAAGGTAATAAAGTCTTTTCAGAAACAAGATAAACACAGACTTCAACATCAACAGGTTTCATCGGGACCATTTCCAGGGAAAGGTGGAGGTAGTGTGGGAGTCAGGTATCAAAACGTCTCGCCACCTAAAACCGAAACAATGAAATGGGTGCAGAAAGTATGTTTGAAGGTGAACTGAACCTTTATTTTACCAACATATTTGTAAGGTGCTTTATTACTTAACGTTTCCTAATCAAGGTGACTATATGTACTTAAAAGAGAGTCATAAAGAAACTAAGCTAATGAAGAATCAACAGTGTGGTGAGGATTCATCATGTGGGCGAATGAGTCATCGGACAGAGAAATGACTTACTGGAATTTATCTCATCAGATATCCTTCAGGTGTATCTCATCATTTCTGATGTCTAATAAAACAATCAACTGAAAGCATTGTCATGTCACTGCCCCACAGTTACAGTCCAATAAGATAAAAGATAAGCAGTCACCCTCCACTGCACTATTAGTTAGAACTGCCGGAGATGATGTATTATGACATTGGTGTTTCAAAACCAAAACACAGAAATATGGGTACAAAATGTGGCTTTTATTTTTTTTAGGTGAAGCAAGACAAAATCATAATGAGTGATCTAACATATCACATATACACATCCAATACTACCATAGGACATGCATTGTATTGAACAGAGACTGGGAGCGACATGACATACGACTGTGCAAGAAAGAAAAAAAAAACAGCAAAAAGCCTCCCCAAAAAACAAACAAATCAATACAATAACAAGTCTTATATAGCGAGTGTTGTAAAAACCAGTGCGAGAAAGGAGGAGAAAAGAAAAGAACAGAGAGAGGAGAAGAAAGTTATGTTTGTCTATTAGGGCTATAACGATTTTCCAAATTCTACTCAACAACTCGAGGCCATGGATGCTTGTATTGTGGATTCAGTCTTGGTTTGAGAACTATTACACCCTTCTTGTCTGCTGTGCGTGTTTGTGGATATGCCATGGTTGGACGTATTGTGACATTTGTTATCATAGACATGACCTGCGGTTGAGTTTAGATGAGTTCACATGAAAAATGACGAGAGTGAAACGACACGATGTTCTAAATTTCCAGTTTTAGAAGATTATTTTCTTAGTGATAGAGAACAGAGTAATCAGTATCTGTATTTAGTTGTGTAATATCCCCCCTCAGGCATAGTGATGGGGACAGCAGGATTCTGCAGATCCAGATAGTGGATGGTTTCTCAGTTACTGCCCCAAAGGGAGTGAAGTGATGACAGGTACCTGAGTACAGTATGCGTTTATGAACCAAGCATAACCAAGAGCTTGATGAGCAATTACTGAAAGCAGACAACGCATCACAAGGAGGACATTAGAATGGAGCAATGATCTTGTGCTGTGTACTGACACTTCTAAAGTCAAACTTTGCGTCATACCTGCTGCTTCTACTATCATGCAGACTGAGAACGGACACACAAATGGTTAAATGACTGCATACAGAGCACAAAGCTAAAATCACCCTTTACAGACAAGCAAAATAATATCATCTGTAGAAAGAGAAACTATTTTCAAACATTTAAATCAATGAAAAGTAACCCGCTTTAAAACTAGTAAAAGTCCGGTCTATCTGGCCTCTGTCCAATGGGCGTCCTTTACATTAAACCTCAAGACAAATGTTACAAATTCCACCCACAGAATCTTTCAGAACCAAGAGTTGATTCCTATATATTGTAGTCTTTTGCACTGAAGACCCTGGGCTGTATATAAAAAGTGGACAAAGCCTCAGCCTCTGTTTGTGGACTGCCACTTCGAAGCCTCGAGTTTGACATTTTGGCCGTCACCGTCTTGGTATTTTGTAAACAGTAGGATGCATTTTTGGACAAGAACTGAAGAAGATCGAAGTGTGAAACTCACTAAGCTAATCTAACCTTGTCATCTTAAAATAATTACAACTACTTAATAAATGTTACACATACAGTTGTGTTTCATAACAATAATGTCAGCTTCAGCCGGCCTAATTAACAGGCTATCTAAACAGACCATATCATCAAATACGAATTAATGCTAACCCGTATTGTCATTAAGTACTGACTCCTCTGACAGTCTTGTTGGTGGAATTTCTTTAACACAACTACAGTAGAGCTGTCTGTCAGAAAAAGAAATATGTTACAAATGTCAGACTCAGTTGCTGAGATAGTTGTCAATCAAAGTCCACATGGCAGATATGAACAGCACTCATCTGTCAGTTGCCACGCTCCTTCATTATGCATAACTTTAAGCCTTACTTTATAATATAAACAAGTGAGTTATCTAAAAATTCACCTCCTATACAGTTGACACAGAGGAGAAAATTAACTATAGAGACCAAAACCATTTTGTCCCAGTCTGTAAATATGTTGATTTCACTGTAAAGTTGAACATTTTAACATGGGGGTCTATGGGGATTGACTCACCATTGGAAATGTAGACTTTGACTCTTAAAAAGGGTAAAAGACAAGATTGTTGCTGTTGCTTGTCTTGTCTAGTTTTAAGATGGCTCTTAAAAAAAGTATAGCATATGAGTCAGAACCATGCAATCCAGATTTTTTTTCTTGAAAGCTGTGGCTGAATTGTACGCTGAACGATTTACCAAGGAAAAACCAGGGCAAGCAACTCATGTATGGCCACACCCTAACAGAGGTCTGGAAACTGTTGTAACTGTGTTTGTGTTTCCCATTTGTTTTACAGATCCAGATGTTTCGTGAACAGCTCAGAGATGCAGCGCAGAAAGCCCACGCCATAAAGCCAGTTCCTGGGAAGGCCAACGGAGTCCTGGTCCTGAATCAGTGCATCCACATCGAGGCTTATGTGGGCCTCATGTCTTTTTTAGGAAATCAGAACAAACTGGGCTACAGCATGGCTCGAGGAAACATTGGCTTCTAAACTATGTTTTTAGTAGATTTTCTGTTGTTCAAATTGTTTGTACAAGGTCTTCGTTGATACGTTTGTTTAGAGGGAGTTAAATTGACCAATGATTCTTCAAATCCAGGCTTGCTTTTATTTCACATTGAAGCAGGACTCTCAGGATGTGTTGTGTGTGATTTCCTCCACTGCTTATTACCAGTGTGTGGTGTCTGAGTGCTCAGAAATATCCACATTTCAACACCGCTCTTCACTGGATGACGGATCCCCCACTGCTCTCAAGGAGCTTTGTATTTGCTCCTCAGTGATATGGTAATTCAACTCTTTCGCAATGGGACTCCTTTCTTCCTCCCCCAGCGTCTCTGTTAAAAGCTCATTCCCATGCCTTTCAGCCCCTTAGAGATTCACTGGAGCATGGGGGCACATTTGTCAGTTTAGTTTTATGCTTCATAGTGTATTTTTACAGTGCATACAGTGCTGGAATTTCCCCTTTGATTTGTGTGTTTACTGTGTGCTCGCTGCCTTGTTTAGTGTCATCTGTTTGTAACGAGAGCCAGTCACAAACAAGAAAATGCAGGGTTATATATTTTGTTTGTTGTCTTTTTTAGTGTAGATTCTTGCATTGGTGTCATACAAATACACTGAGAATGGCTAAATACAAGCCGCAATGAAAAATGAAGACAAAACCTGCAGCTCCACAATTGGCCACTTGAAAACGCGAGTCAGTCCCCATAGACTCCCATGTTAAAATGTCCAACTGTGCAGAAATAAATATATTTACAGCATAACACAAAAAACTGTTTTGTTTTCCGTTTAATGTTACCGTTCATAACAACCGTATGGGAACAACTCACCTGACGGAGTTCAAACAGATGCGTCCACTATCCTTGCAGCATAATCTGTTCATGCAGTTCTCTCAGTTACCAGCAGTAATGGCCAAAAATGTGTTTTGACCTTGACCTTTGGCCACCAAAATGTAATCTAATCTATCACTTCATCCTTGAGTCCAAGTGAACGTTTGTGCCAAATTTAGAAAAAAGCGGGAAAATATAATTTTTTCTGACAGACATTTCTGTCAGTTGTAGTTGTGGTTAAGAAGATACACTAAGACTGTCAAAAGATTTTGTTATGCAAATGTTTAATAAAGTTTACTGGTAAATATCCAGCTCGTTAGCATGATTTAGCTACATTAGCTGGCGTTAGCATTAATTGGGTACTGGATTAAATGGTTTGTAGCTAGCCTGCTAATTGTGTTTCTACATTATGTGAAGTTTTGCACTGAACTTTTAGCAACTGGGTAACAATGTCAGTTAGCAATATGGTCTTTGTTTTCAATGAGTTAGCGGTAGCATTAGCTTGGCAAATGTCACCTAAACTCCAAAAAGCCAAGATGGCGACGGACAAATGCCCAACTTGAGGCTTCAGGACGGTAGTCCACAAACCAGTAGGTGGCATTACATGGCTCCTTTTTCTGCTCAACCTACTGCTGACTTTTGACCTCTTGGCAATGTCACAATTTGTGTATCCCGTTCTGAGTAATGTTACACAATGAAAGTGTCTGAATGACAGATGAAATACAGTTTTGTTCACAAATTACAACAGCCCTCCAAAGTGACAAATACAAGTGAAACCAATCTGTTTTCAGGTTTCAGGAAACAAGGTTAAGTAGAGAGTATCCCAGGCAGCTGTTACTCCACAAGGTAAAGTATATGTTTAAGTTCATCACCTTTAGTATCATGTATCATAACCTTAGGGTGCGAAGGGGTTAACATGTTTCCTCCCAGAATGAGGACGTGTCTCTAATCCTGGATCAAGCACTGCTCTGGCCTGGAGCGAAAGCACCTCATCCATATTTCTGCTCTTCAAGTTGTAAAAGATGTTCAGAAAAGAGGATTAACTGCCAGATAAATGAGCGTTTATAACGTTATGGCGTTCAGCCCCTCAAGAGAGTTTCACATTTGGGTCACTCGGGGAAACACCATTCAAAGAATGTCCAACTCCTTCATGAAGTCTGTTTGTTTGGTTTCCATGGATCACATTTGTACCTCTAATTGTTCTTTAATAGTTACCAGGCTTTATCCGGGTTTCAGGTTCTGCAGTTTGCGAAAGCATTCAGCAGTAGCAGGACTGTAAATGCTCTAAACGCTGTCTTGTCACAAGTGGTCTGAAATAACGAAGGCCCTCTTTAGATCTAATGTTTGTGACTACGTTGTTTGATGCAGCTTGCATGTTGTGTCGTGTGCCATGAACTGCAAATCACTGGAGTGTCTTTATTTTGTCTCATTTTTTGTTAAAGCTAAGGCCTGGTTTATGTGTAAACTTCTAAATGTGATGTGACTAGGTTGTAATGTCAGGATACTGGATGAATGTGGTGTAGTGTATGTGTGCAGATGTTCGCGTAGGAGCGTAGAGGTGTGTTTTTGTGTAGTTCATTCGCGTCCTTAGATCCTCCTTTTTTCTTTTTTTTTTTTTTGCATTAGAGATCATTATGTTTACCCCTCGAGGTACTCAAACTGAATAATAACTTACTTGTGCTTAACATCGCATACAGTCTTTACCTATGATTCACTACTGAGACAGGGCAGATGGTTTCAGCCACAGTTTCATGCAAATGAATTAGCTCAGCGATGATCGGATGAGAAGAGGTATAGAGGATGTTTTTTAGTGTTGATTTCAAACACATCAAAGAATTGTATACAGTCGTTCATCGATACTAGTATATAGTATCTGGTAAAGTCACGTTCACTGTAAAACATTTTTAGCTGTTTCACCGAACTTCCTATCCGTCGTAAAAAATGAGTGCTGACAAATAATTTCATATTTTGTTAATATTCTGCTCATTAATTGTATCGAAACTGAGGATATCTACGTATACGATTTATAATCTCACACACTGTCACAGTCATCTAGATTACAGTCCTCATTTGGCAGCCAGTGAGATACGCATGTTCCTCTGAACATAAAGTATTTACTGTCTCTTTCCTTTTGAGTGTTTTTTTTCCAGCATTCCATAAGCACAGATAACCAGTGTTTTCAGTTTCATCGGAGATAAAATATGACTGAACCTTCTGTAGAAAAAAGAAAATGAACACATTAGCCTGCATTATGGCGTTGAATGACATCCTTCCTTTCCAACCTTTATTTCTATTTAAATCAAGGTTCGGGGAATCGGGTTACGAGATGCTTTTTTTCATCTTCTGCCTCTAGAAACAATGTAAATAAGAGCGAAACGAGAGTAAATGTGAGAGTAAACAAAAACAGAGTTGCACGTTGTAAAGCCAAAACGAGGAAAAAAAATTTCCATAAAGCCGAGGGCTGTTGATGAATGTAATTTAAGTTTGCCGCCACAGTCAGACCTCTTTCACATTACACAGTTTAATTCACGTCTAAACTCCCCCTAACTCAGAGTAACCTAGAAAGAGTGGTGCAGCTTTAAGGTAGTCATACATAAAATTAGTGCACTTAACTTCATCTTGCTGAGCGATTGAACTATTTCTCCCCATTTTGTTCTTCAGTCATTACAGTAAGCTTCTACATCATTGCTTTGTCGAGGAGGAGCACATGGATTCACAAGATAAATGACTTTAAAGCTAATGATTGCATTCCTTTCTGCAAAGGTAAGTTAGTGCCTCGGGCCAGATAATATGGCTTGCGCTTCGCTCCAATTATTTTCCACCAGCAGAACATCAAACTGATCAACTGGCAGCTTGTGGTTATTTGGACTGACACTAGTGCTCACTTGTGACAAGGAATAGCACTCGCAATAATAGTCTGCTTAGTTTGGCAGGACCTAAGAGAGATGAAAACGAAAAAATCTGCCCCTCAGTACATTTTTACTTATCCGGGATGGAAGACAGCAGCTCAAGCAGTTTCACATGTAAAACACATACAAAAGCAACACGAGGCAAAATACTAAAAGAAGAGTAAAAGAGCCCAGTATTTGTATTTGTATTTGTATTTTAGCCAGTGTTGTACAATAGACGAGCTGCGGTTTCCACACTCGGTGAACACAGACTGAAAGTGAACTTGCTCGTAACTACGCTGCTGGAGGTGCCACATATTGAAGGTCCAACAGGAAAACAACATACAAGTAATGTTATGATAAACCTCAGCAAGCCAGTTAAAGGTTCAATACGTGAGATCTGCTCATGTGCTTACGTTCAGTTTGCGTTGGAGTCATTTGTCGGTGTTGCTGTCTTATAAAACTAACAGTAGCTAGTGTTGTACAGTGTTGTTGCAGAAGAAAGGCACTGAAGAATCACAACCGAGCGCAAGGATTTTCATGGAAAACCTGACCTGAGTCCTCCACATAGAAATCAGTGTACAGGCTGTTATTATGGATGTAAGCAAACGAGATTGAAATGGAGTTAGCTGACGTCAACGAACGACCAAGCGCAAAACAAACCCCGCTTAAGCACTTGAGCAAGTTTTGCATACTGAACCTTTAAAGGTATTCAAAGAAGCCAGTGTTTCCAGGAAAACTGGATTTGGCATCTCATTCCAGGCCCAGTGTGCATAAAAAGGCAATGCCGTTTTCTTCATTCTGGAAACAAAAGGAACAGGATGTGTATGAAAATATTAGAGCGATAATTACCCATTGAGGAGATATTTTGAAGTGGATTTGTAAAGGTCAAGGTAATATAGCGTACACACTCACAGCGGAAGTCTCCATGTCAACCTCGACAGGTCCAAGTGGTTATTTGGCTTGATGGTGATGTGAGATGATTTTCCCGTTGCCCTGAAGTGGAATGTGATCGGAAAAGTGAGAGGCTTTAAAAACTGCCCATCAGTGCCTGTGACCCTGAGTGGCCCCGGCTAACAACCAGAGCTGCCTGGGATGCTCGGGGCGAGTAACATAAGACAAATTCTGCGAGACACTCTTGCAATCCTGGTGTGGCACGCAGTCTTCTCATCTCTCTGAAATACCTTCAAAGCCCTCATAGATATGCCAGCTTGGATACCAGGCCCCTTTTTTTTTTTTTTCACAGGTCATGCAACCTCAAGTCACCATTTTCATTTCTCTGACATCTCTGTTGCTTGTTTGTTTGGTAAACATGCTACACCTGTCAGAGGAATGCCGGTTGCTAACGGGCCAAGTCCAACAGCATTTATTATATTGTGTGGCACTTTCCCCCTCTTCTCACCTCTCTCCTTTTTCCATCTGTTGCCCTCGCAGCAGTGAGTACAGTAAGTGTGAAGCAGTGAATGTGTGAGGAAAGGCGTTTGGATGTGTTTGCATGCACGCGCACATAGAGGCTACTGGGTTGTTGTCTGGATTGCTGTCTTGTAATGGAGATAGAGACACTGTTTTTATTTATCCCTCCCCCAGCTGTCACTGTTGTGTCTGGGGCCGTTCGCTGAACTCAGGGCTACGGGACACTTGGAGAACTGTCAAATCCACTAACCCTCCCAACTATGAAGAATGTTACAGCCCAGAACACACCCTGGATTCGTGTTATGGCAAACAAAAGCTGAGAGGGACATTCAAGTAATGTGTGAAGTCTTTTTCTGACAGTAGTACCTATGTATTTTGCGAACACTGAAATCAGTGGCAAAAACTTTACCTTCATCATACATGCCTTTGTGTTTATGCCTTTTCCGTATTCCATTAGAAAGTGTCATCTCAGGTGCAACACAGTTGGTTTGCATTTAATTTAACATCCACCAGGTCAACAGCGACCCATTTGAACTGAACGTTTGGACGCTAAACACAGAAACTAGAAGCTGTCTGTTACATGCATTTTAGCCTTACTCTTCTTCTGTTCCAAGCCTGGCTACTACACCTGCTTCTCACAAGCATACTCAGATATGTTGCAGGTCATCTCGGAAGTTTAGAGGTCGTCCACCCGTCAAAACCGCTAATGAAGAAACTACACAGGTGAGCACGATGCCTCAGAACCCCTAAAGGTCATATTTTTATTTTGTGGGATCAAGTTATTTATTTTGTACAAACAAGATTATTATCAAGTTAATTATCTTGTGTGTGCAAGATAATTAACTTGATAATTATTTTTGCTTGCACAAGATAATTACTTGTTTGCATAAGATAAGAAAATATCACCTTCTTCCTCGTTCAAGAGAATTTTGATGTGTTTCTCTCAGAAACAAATGAAACTGAATAATTTGATCACAGACTATTTTTGATGCGATGAAAAGAACCAATGGAAGCTGGTTAATAAGCCAAAAAAAAAGAAAGAAAACCCTTTTAAATGTAAGTTATATTTTTGTACAGAAACTTGACATGTTTGTCTTGTGTGGGGTCATATGCAGTTAGTTGATTTTTTTTTACAGGTTGTATATATAACTTTATTCACATAGTCATGGTTATTATAGTTAATTAAAGGCAAAATAAATAATTCTGTTACCTGAAATAAAACTATGCTGCAGAAAATAAAATGAAATAGAATTACAGATAAAATAAACTTTGTTTTCCCCAGCGTTAATGGCTCATGGTGTAAAAGAATAAGATGAGTCGATACAATGTGGGACCATTAATAAACAATGGTTCTGTATTTGATGTCGTGCATTTTTTTTCATCCTGCATTTTTCAGCTTCTATAAATCAAGGCTTTCCTCATAAGACCGAAAGTAATAAAACTAATACTGAAACTGAATAAAACCTGAACTGAAACAAAAAACCAAACCCAAAGACTGAATAAAAATGAAAACGAATACATACATACATACAAAGCTAAATGAATCTGATATGATATATTCACGCTCAGTGCGTACTTTATGATTATGTTATAAAATGTCAAGTGTCAAGTGAAAGTGTGCTGACTGAGCTTTAAAGCAGAGCTCTCGTTCCAGTCTGTACATGCAGCTTGTGTAACTAATGAAAACACCTGACTGGCAAGTACTCAGCATTAATCTGAGCCCTGTTCATTGGCTCGACGATGATTGCATTCTCAGACATATTTTGCATGTCCCAGTGTATATAAGAGTAAATGTGTGTTGCCGTGTCAGTCAACCAGCTCCTTGTTTTAGGATGCCCCCATTAGACGCTGGGCAGCCGGTCAGCAGCGCTGAGGCTAAGCACTGATGACAAGCTGCTGGAAAGGCTGCAGTGCAGGAGAATGAGCAGAGTCTGCATGGACACCGACCTGAGCCTCAGACATGTACGCACACACACATTCACACTGAAATCCTCATATACATTCACATCATAGCTGTCTGCAATAGGAACCCAGTGAAATTATTTATTGCTATGGTGGAAAACATTGCATTTAAATAATGTGGTCCAAATCACAATGTGGATTAGTTTGTCATTAACTAAAAGAAAGATTACATTTTATATTTAAGTTTAACATTTAACATTCTTTCCAACAGGGGGAAACAGCGGCCTGCCTTCTGCTGCAGACATACATACATACATACGTACGTACAGTAAATGCAGCATGTGATTAAATATACAGTCACGTTTTATTTAAACATAATGTGTTTAATTAGTTCTAGTCTTTTACTGGTGGTTTTGGATTGTTTTACCAGGGGGGTTATGAGTCAAACCTGATATTTGACTAATTATTTAACATTGTATAAGAAGGATAGGTCAATTAGTAAGACAAATACACAGAATACAGTACACAAACAGATCAACGCAGATACACACTCACACATACAGACAAAAAGCTCTCCCAGACCTAGCGACTCCGACACCCAGTGGTTCCTCTAAAGGCCAGAATACGTGAACTAAATGTACATGAATACGCCTATAGATTAGAAGTGAAGTATGTCTCAAGACTGATCAGAAGTAAGAGCAAGTAGTTTGGAAATAAGTAAAAACAGATGTCTGAATCTAATAAAAGTAGGTAACACATCTAAGTGAACTTGGAAATGCATTTAAGGATGATGATACATGTCAGTGTTAACCAGAGACTCATACATGAAACAGTGAAACAGTGGCAGGTTTTTTTATCACGACATTGAGAAGGTGAAGATTTGTTTCCGATGTTTTCCGAGAGAAAATATCTGCATGATAATATAATATAATAATCTTGATAAATGAGCCAATATAGGGATTAAAAGAAATCAAGCCAGAGACACAAATATTACTCCCATCAGCATTAGCTTTGGAGCAAAAAAAAAAAAAATAGGATTGTAACTGTCATGAATCTTTCATTTCACTCAGGGCACAACAAACTGTTCCATATCATTAAGCCACACTAAACCCAAACTAGATAAAGTGAGAAAATATGTTTTATATATAAATGTTTATATCAAGTTTGGCATCTAAGAGTAGTAACGCGGGAGGTCCTTGAAAAATGTTCCCCTCTCTAAGATGTTGCAGAAAGTTTGAGAACTGTAACTCTAAGAAATGAATCAACTAATTAATGTTATTGCGTACATTATACGGAACTTTGATTCTTAAGGGTTCAGTGTGTAAGATTTAGAGGGATTTAACTGCAGAAATGGATGTTTCTACAGTAGCTCAGAACAAACTTGTAATTCTTGTTTCTAGTTTTTAGAGGGTGGCATCCAACATTAAGGTACATCGCCGTAACCTACTACGTTTGAGTGTGGACCAGTTACTACCCCCCCTTGACTAAAAAAACCCAAAAGGGACGAACCAAACTCTGGCAGCGGAGAGGGACTTTCTTTTCAAGCTTTTAGCAGCCACGGGGGGAAGGAGAGAGGGGTGTTCAGTTGCCTGCAATCTGAAACTTCATTACTAGATGCCACCAAATATTACACAAGGAACAAGGAAGTATTAGTGGTGTTACTCTTTTTAATCAAACAGTGCTAGGTGTTATAATATTAATATTTTTTTACAGAACAACAAAATCGCTAAAGGATTTAGTTATCTCCATCTGTCATAAAAAAAATATATTTTAATTTGGTTTGACATATTTAGGGGACGTATTTTTGGCATTGTTCGCGTCGGTAAATATTCCGAATTTCCGAGCCAGAACTCCATGCCAAACTGTTTACCAAGTTAAAAACAAACCACACATGAGCCGCATGTCAAAAGAGTGTTATTATCCTTTAAGAATGTTAATCACATTGGGCTGAACAGTGGCCATTTCTGCCTCAAGGGCCTGTTTCCTCAGCAAGCGGAGCGGTTTATGAGTGAGGTTAAGATGTCAGTCTGAGCCGTGCTTAAAGACAACCCTCCTGTTACTGTCCCCCAGCCTGACCTCCGGCGCAGGAGGGAAGAATGTGGTGGCTCTCTGACCCCCTCCACCCAGCAGCCCAGGGCCACTGTGTCCCCAGCAACCTCCTCACAGTTTTCAAATATGTCCTTGATATGGCAGGCATGTCGTACGCAGATGTCCCAGTGGCGGGAGATAAATTTGAGAGCAAGGAGATGTCAGGCTGGCGACAGCTGTGGGCTACAATTTCACCAGATGTCCGCCGTTGCTAACCTTCAGTAGACATGAGCTTGCCACCCCCTGGACGTACTTTACATGCACAGTAAATATTTTCTCAACACGAAGCTCATATGAGGCGCAAAGCAGAATTCGTTTGTCACAGCTCACATGGCCAGAGCCTTCAGGAGTATGATTTATAAGATGCAGAAGCACGTACTGATGAGATGCAGCCTGTGTTTTACTTACGGAGAATCACAGCTGGAGCCGTGACAGACCCACAGACTGAGAAATACCAGCTATGTGCTGTATGTCTACGTGCTCATAATGATCCCATGGATGGAGTTCATACAGTCAGGGGCGTTGTAGTGGGGGAAAAGTGGGACGGACCACCTGGGC
This sequence comes from Coranthus polyacanthus, assembly GCA_037367275.1. Classification (NCBI taxonomy): domain Eukaryota; kingdom Metazoa; phylum Chordata; class Actinopteri; order Kurtiformes; family Apogonidae; genus Coranthus; species Coranthus polyacanthus. The sequence continues at coordinate 14,645,474 of JAPQRN010000019.1, read as the reverse complement.
CCCAGTGGAGGGAGGGCCCTCAAAAAGCCTGGAATGAAGTTGCAATCTTCAGATGCAATCTTTTTTATTAAGTCATTAGTGCCCCATGTAATATGGTTTGCCTCTGTCTGATTGTATGTGTTTTAGTCATACACAGTGCCAGATACGTTCTCTGTTTCATTGCACGTATTTCAGATTATTTTAGTATGGGACTGAATGGCCCTTTATTAAGGCCAATCCCTTCACACTGCCAGTTAGAAAACCTCTTATTCACCAAAAATTAGTGCTGATATCCTGGTTTTAAATGAAAGTAAACCCCCCTTAAAACTATGCTCTTTTACTCACTGCCAGTAGACGAGTTTGCCTTTGCCTGTTTTTTGTCACATTCATCATCACAAACTGGGAATGAGGAAACAGTATTCCCCTGGATTCAGGGGCAGCTCTTGCCAGAGTTGCATCTTGCACAATACAAGGAACAGAATCGCTGCTGCACCTATAAAACTAAGACGGTATTATGTGTTTTGTACCAATACCTTGAGAATGATACATACTTACAACGAAACATGAAAGAATAATAAAGCACAATACTCAGAGCAAACCATTGTAGAATTACCACACAGTAATTGTAGGCTACAGTATGTTCAGAGAGGAGAGTTGAGATTTCAGATTGTGCAGATTTAAGCACATACCACAAATCATTATTCTTTCTTTAAACGTGGTTTGAAGAGTTCATTAATGACAGATTCATGTGTTCAACTGTTGCATCATTTGACAAAAGAAAATGCACGAGAGACATGGATCAAGAGAGAAATCTACAGAGACTGCTTACGTATATGGTGCAGAAGTTCATGCTACACCCTCGTATACAGTCAGGACTGGAAAGTGAATTCTTTTTTGCCTTTTTTTTTTTTTTGCAAAACCTGCTGGTGGCACTGTGACACCTTCCTTACTGGTCAGACAGTGCTGACGGTAGTAATGTCTGTGTGTGGACAGAGTTTACATTCCAGCAGTGTACAGTCTGCCATAAGACACACGGTGCCACAGACACGGCTGTGGCATTTCCTGTTGTGTCACGGTGTGACTCTGGCACACAGCTTCGATTGGTCACAGACAGACGGTCCCTGCCGGTCAGTTCAATGCGACTTAAACCAAGCCTCAAAATGACTTAGGTTACATTTCAGTGCTTCCTGGCATTGCTGAAATCTATTCAAGCCCTTTTAAAATTGTTTTGATAAGTGGGATAGTGTGGTGTTTTGAAAGGCCTCACATGGTGAAAGACAGGCTTCTTTTCTTTGTGCACTGACTAATACTGACACACAGAGAGGTGTGATGACGCCTCCGTGTGTGTGTGTGCAGCATTCTATGGCAGTGCCTTCACAGAATCACCTTACAGTAAGTTTGGCACTTGCACTATTTGAGTTCACCCCCCCTGCTGATCTCTTTCCCATCCTCTGCAGTCCACCTGAGGCAAGCAACTTGCTTGTTGAAGTGCGTCTGAGTGCGTGTGCGCAGCCGAGCACAGTTAGCTTCTGGCTGTGTCAGTACGGGGTGGGGCTGAAAAGGAGTAATTTGGCATCTGTGGGTTACATGGAAAAGCTGACTGATGACATATTCATCACATTTTCCACTCTTTTTTTTTTCCCCCCAAACAAAACCTGAGGAATAATGGATGCTAAAAGCCAACAATGGCTATCAAGCAGCACCCAGTCCACAGCTGGTCAGGCATTCATTTAAAGTCTATCACCAACATGATCTGTTTGCTTTAAGAGTGAAACTTCAGACATTTGTCATCGGGTAGATTTTTATCCTAAGCGAGAGTGGCGTGGCTCTGAGATCTACTGGGATCACTTAACTTAGTTGTATATGAGCGTCTGTCAGGATTACACATATTTCAAATGGCTTATGTGGCCTGTGTAAAAGTAAAGAGTGAGGAGAGACTGTGTGCAGGAGCCGAACAGATCCACAAGGGCCCTGGGGCTCAACAAACCTGTCCCGCAACCTTCTCAGCCAGGACGCTGCAGTCTTAAGACCAGATTTGTTTTTCAGACCTGTTATTTTCCTGCTTGTTTAATACCGACTTCTTACATTACAAAAAACAAACACAAAAGGCAACAGTTTGTTTCATTCAAGCATGGCAACACATTTTAACCTTTGTTCTCCTTCTTTCTTTTGGCAAATTCAACTGGTGCCACAACACCTATTGCCTGAAGAAGAGGTACTGAAGTCATCTCTAAATGTAATATGGTTCCTTTTTGTCTGCTTTTATGTTTTAATAATACACAGTGACCCTTTACTAAGGCTAATCCCTTCACGAGACCAGCAAAAAAACCTCTATATCACTTTTATTCTTGTTCACTCATGTTGCATGCTCTTCTAAAGTAAGGTTTGAAACAGACTTATTATAGTTAGGGTAAGAGTAAAACAAAAACTAGCAGTGAATCATTTTCTTAACCCTCTGAGACCCCCATTAAGACATTTCCGTTGTTGCATACTTTACTGTTTTGCCTTACAAAGTTGTCTTTTTTCTTTTTCTTTTTTTTTTACAGACTCAAGTTTACACAACCTCACCTCAATTGTTTTAGTCACACACTACAGATTTTTTAATAGGGGATATGAGCCCCCC
>JAPQRN010000019.1:14591377-14625076 GCA_037367275.1 Coranthus polyacanthus | reverse complement strand
CCCATGGATAGTTAGAGCAGAGATAGAGAAAGTGAGAGAGAGACACGGAGAAGAGAAAAGTGAGAGGAGAGCCAAACAGGTTGCATTTAGGCAATTTTCAAATCAATTCAAAAGCAAAATCACAAATAATCGAATTAATTTGATATGTTGGCTAGCCCTTGAATAGTTTTTAGTCAAATAACAGCAAAAAAAGCCATCACGTAACCTAAACCCTCGAGGAACCTAGGGAAAACCCTGGTTTCCCATTTTAAAGTGAGTTTTTGTGAGTTTTCTAATTCACCAGTAACTACTTGTAAGTTGTATAATATGGTCATGCAGAATAAGGTATTAATAAGTGCTTTATAATGACTAAAGAGCCAATATGCTGCTAATATGTATGTTAATATGCATCTAGTTATCAGTAAATATGCGTTCCTTTAATATAAATTGTTACCATTTTTTAATAAACTAAGTGTTCTAAATGTTTTGGATAATGGTTCTTGTGATAAATAGACATTATTTCACATTAAAGTGCAGTCATGTTTAGTGTGAGTGGTGTGTGAGCTCCATTCAGTTTGACCTGTAGTCAGGGACATATCTTTATCAATTCTGCTACTGAAAGATGATGCAGTGCACGGTCCCCTCCCAGTGAAGGAATGCTGTTGTCCAGCCAGGGTGGAAAAAAATAGCAAATAAAAATTTTGTTCAAGGAGCTGAGTAATGTTAGCCTGCGCATCCCCCAAGGGGGCCTGTGCTCTCTTGAACTGGTGATTAATGGCCCCACCCCCACCGCTCACTTTCCTCTGCACCAAAGAGGGGCGTGGTGCAGTGATTGGCACGCCAGCAACTCAGGCAACATCCGTGTGGGGTTTGTTGCTTGCTGCCATGGCGGCTTGCCAATCACCAAGCCCCGATTATTATTACCAAGTCAAGACTCTGTTTTGATGAAAACCCACGGTGGGCAAAATCACCCTCATCCTACCCCATCCCATGTGGAGGTGTGCCTCTTTCATGAGTCATTAGAATGCAGCTCACTGTTTAGTGCCTTGGGGGACTTATTTGTATTGTGTAGGGTTTATGTTTAATCTGAAATTCCTTTTTCTTTTGGATTTTTTTTTTGTAGCTGCAGGGCAACAATTTACCGCAGCACCTGCCTCTTCTGCAGAGGTCCCGGCTCTCATCTATCAGTATGTGTCTTCTCTGTCTAAAGGTGGGGGGTGGCAACAAGGATAGAAAGCAAGAGGAGGGTAGAATAACATGAAGGAATGTGGCAGAAACAGTGGCAGGAGAAAAGCTATATCCTACCCTAAACAGCTGATTTTACACCCAGATAAACCTCTGATCAGCTGTGCGTGGAAAATTCAGTGTTGAGCAGGGGAACACGGGTCTTTTCTGGCTCAGGATAAAGTTTAAACATAGAGCAGCTCAATCGACACACAGATATAATTACATGTTTGTGTTTGGCTTCTCACTTTTTTCCTCAGCTCTTGTGCCTCATGTGTAATGGCCCTCTGGTTCAGTTCAGTTCCGCTGACAATTATTAGGCTGTTTTGTAAATTTGGCAAGATTGAAATCTAATATAAATGCTGTCATCTTAAAAGAATCTGCCAGATGTGGTGCAATCATCACTGTTGGTGATCATGAAAGCATTTGATGGTTTTGAGTCATTGCATCCACCTTATTTGAAAAATGTGTCTCTAAAGATATTTTCAAAGGAGTTATTTTAACTTAATCTATAAAAAAAGCTCAAGGTCTTCTTTTAACATTAACAAGAAATAGGAAAGTAAATGCCATTCTATTCATATGTCCCTGTAAGCCATGACTGTGATTTACATGGATTTCACCTCTCATTCATGTTTTTTATTTACACGTGCAATTTTCCTACTGTGACATGTCAAAATGTCTCCTGCAAAAAAGTTATTTTGTTTAAATATGTACGTTAGGTAGTTTCATGTTTGTTCATTTCATCTCAGTCGTTTCATCTCTCTACAACACCAGTTTATCTTTTTTTCTGATGAAGTGAATCTAGCAGAATTCTGTCCAAACCACTATCAAACTTGTGTATGAAATACACCACCATGAAGAAGCTCTTCTTTTATGTTTTATGGTCTACCAGTCTGACTATAAGGTAGAGGCATTATACAGTGAATCGTCACACAGTACTTACGTGTTTGTTTAAGATGCAGTTCTAAGGAACCAGTGCTCACAACGGTTCACTTGAATAACTGTTGAGTTATTATTTAGGACTGATTGTGGATCTTTAGATGCAAGAGCAAGTGCCCCTATGGCCCTTATCTCTTCTATTTTCTTACATCTTTCATACAGCTTAGACGAAGCTTAACTCTACATTTTTACCACAGCAGTATATTATCCAGGTTCAGCTGAAAAAATGTCTGTCATTGCAACATTAGAAATTGGTTTTGTCAGTTGTTTAACAGCAGTACCATTAACCTAGACTGGAGAATATTTTCAAAAGAATTTAGTTAACTTTGAGTATTTGTGATTTTGAAGGCAGGGTTATACAGTGGGTTATATTCAAGATTAATACCAAATGTGAATTTCTTTCATGGCATTGAAATGAAACTCAATAGTCACTGCTAATAGAAGCTCCTCGAACAATACATATTTTCGTTCACTTGTCTCTGGGTCTTTTTGACCAGATAGTTCCAAGAATTAAGGGTCAGGCAATGAAAGTGAGTGAAGGGTTTGAGCCACGTTTCGTCTCTCCATACAGGAAGTGTTTGTGTGATGTTTAAATGGACGTTGGAAAACAGACATTGGAATGATAAAACATTCTGTTTCCTAAGTAGTATTAATGATTAAATTAATTAATAAAAAAAGCTGAAGTTTGAAGCAGTTTAATTTCTCTTTTAAGTTGATGGGTAATGTTTCTTCAGTCAATAATATTCATTAATGCAGACTATTGTGCAAATATATAGTCATTTTATGAAAGAAATATATATATATTGAACATGTTTTGTAGAGTTTAGTCGAAATAAAACCCCATTGTATTGTTATTACAGTAATTTGACAAATATTTCAGTTTATTTGGAAAAAAAAATAGTGTGATAGGTCTTAAACACAGGCACCTGCCAAATACTGGTCATTTGTATTTGATTGTTGTCTCATTTCTTCTGGGCCTGCATTTTATCTTTATCTTATCTTACCAAAAGCTGGTTAATTTAATGTCTTCTAATACAATGGGTACTGGAGGATTTGGTGGCAGTTGATTGTAGGGACTTTAGGATTTGCCACCCAAGTGATGCTCTGTGTCTCTCTATTGACTGCTTGCATCTGTCAGTGTGGATGGGTGCTTACGCTGCTTTCAGGGCAGGTGCCTGTGCAATCGCAGCCACTGCGACCTGACACGTGATACTAAACTAATCTAGCTGACTTAAGGAACAGGCTCTTGAAAGGGGAAAACTTCAGTAAAGCCTCTTTGGTCTGAGCCTTTCGATCTCCAGGTCTTTGGCTGCTGCCTGGTCCAATTCTCTTCTTAGTTTTCTTCTCTGTGGCATTTAAGTTAATAGTGCTGTTAACAGAGATGTAGCTACTTTTCTGAGCTTAAATGTTTAGGATGGCTGGGCATTATGTTGTCAGTTTAATATTATAATCCACAGTGTTCCGATAACTTTGCAGCCAGGGATTTATTTTATCGTTATACATTTTTTAGACTGCTTTTTCAGTTTGGTTTGCTATTGCTGCTTCAATAATGTAAAAAAAACCATGCGAGGAAATATATTTTTAAAAGTGTATTTATTCCTATATGTCTGTTCTTTCTTCCATGAATACAGCCCTCATTCATTATTTGACTAAATTCTCCCCTAACTCCAACTACTCTAACACCTTTTCACATGCCAATGTTGCTTTAACATAATTAGAAGTGTGTTTAGCTGAACCAATTATCACCTTAAAAACTGGCTAGGCCTGGCTACCTTTGGAGGCCATTGGTAGGGCTCCTTTAAGTATTGATTTGCCTTTTGTCAAGCTGACCTGTAGCCCCCCATAGCCCCCTGGGCCTGAGCAGGGTGTGGCTGCTGTTTGGAGACATTGACTTCAGGTCACAGTTTCAGACAGCTTTAAAACTATTCTTACCACAGGGCAGGAGCTGTTGCCCTCTGGCTCTGTAGTAATAGAAGTGATTTGTGCCCTGGCAGTCTCCTCCCTCGTCATCTACTCTCCACCCATCTCAATCCACCCTGTCCACCCATGTTCACATGTGTTACTCTACTCCATATTATGAAAAAAATATTATCAACTTTGAGTCGTAAGTGTACAGACTGACAGGTCTTCCTTTTTTTCAGCACACAGTTCTATGAGGTTCAGTAGACTTAAAAGACCATTAGGTTTCAAGTTTTACTTACTCTATCTTACTATATGTACTCTATCTAAAGTATATATTTAAGTATACTGTTTTTATGTGAAGATATTTTTATTGCAAGTCTGACATTACGAGAGAGCTAACTAATCCGTGAAAGTAGCACTACAGTATCTCAGACAATGCATGTTTCCAAAACAGATCTACATCAGTCATCTCTGATAAATACAAACAATCTACAGGAGTCGCATTGTTTGTTCTGGGGTCTCTGCGTTGGGATTGCTTAGGGGCTGTAGGCGGGAGCAGTTCATATGCTAACTAACTACTGTAGGTACATAGTACATCACCAGGACAGTTTTCCACAGTTTTCACTCTCAGACTTGCAGGCGTAATGCTGTTGCTGTTAAATTGTGTTGTTCTTGTGTTCCTGTTTATATTCACCTTGATAGCATTTACCCTTATAGAATCGTTATAGTGTCATCCCAATGTGGATATGTTAAATAATATTATATTTATTTATTTATTTATTTATTCATTCATTTATTTATGTATGTATGTATGTATGTATGTATGTATGTATGTATGTATGTATTTATTTATTTAATAAATAGCTTTATTTGAACAACATAGCCAAAAAGGATGTAAAAAATAGTGTTGTTTAGAGGTAAATCTGGCACAGGCTACATGTGTCTTTTTTATTAGTTTACCCTAATATTTTGCAGTGTACGACATATTAAAAATGCCATGAAGTCTAATCCAGGCGTACTGAATATTGAAGCATTTCATTTTTGCACTTTTATCCACTGCTACGGAGTCAGAACAGCAATTCGCTACTCAACATATTCCTCTGAGGAGTTCTGCAGTATTTCAAATGAAGGTTAAGGAGTCTGTGCTTCTTCTAGAGATGGGTGTGGATTCAGGTATTGGACAGGTAGCTCCTTAGACCCCTCCCCTCTCTTCCCAGTATATATGACCTTCCCATAGATTCCTATAGAAGCTTCTGCTTGTCCACTTTGCATCTGTAGCCCACATCACTCCTTCAGAGTGAGGAAAACAGATTTGTGGAATCCTGGAGCCAGTGGAGCAAACAGCAGCCGCTCTGCTCAATCTCAGCGCCAACATGTTGTACCTAGAGACGGGCACCACAACGTCATTCAGCGAGGTAAGACCAGTGGAGAAACCGATAAAAAGACATCATACCTATCCTTGGGTAGGTTCCCCAGAGCTTTGGGAGATGAATGAAATACCAATTGAAGAACTTGTATTTTGTAACTTAAACTTTAAGTCACTATTTTAAATGATTCAGAGTTTTGGATTCATTTTTATGAAATGGAGGCAGATGCTTTCTGGTGTGATACAGACATTTAGTGTTTGAGAAATAAAAATGAAAAAGTGAATTTAACAATAGCCTTTTATTATGTGAGGTTATAGTAACTATAGGAAGATCTGCTGTGAAGAAGATAGCTTTGCATTTGATTCCCCGGTGTTTGCGTTTTTACTTTGTGACAGTGTGTGTGTGTGTGTGTGTGTTCGCGTGCACGTCTCTCCAGAGAGCAGGGGAATGTAAACACCTGGAGGATCGTTTTTAATGTTTTTTTCTTGTAAAATGGCTGTTATCTAGTTTTGATGGATATAGTCAGTTGATGTGATTGATTTCTGACTGAATCTTACTGTTGTCAGAAAATCTGATCTCTGAAAGGCTTTGGAGGATTCAGACTTTTTTTGTGGGAAAAGTTTTGGTTCTTTGTGAGAAGACTTGAGCTCATGAAAATGTAGAGAATAGGAATGAAATTGTTGAAACAGCACATATTGAATTACCAATATTTTAGTTATTACAAGTTTAACTAAGATGTATTTATGGGATCATTGGGCCTAGCAGTTTCTCAGTTTTCTTTTCGTGTTCTGACTCTCTTCGTAAGATGTCGGACATTTACATGAAATGGTCTGCTGTTCTTCAAGTGCGAAAACAAACCCAAAAATGTTTTAATGTCTCAGCCTGCTGAGAAAAAAGTATCAGTTATATTAACATTTTTCACTTTGAAAGTCTAAGTGTATGATTGATACTTTGCAAAGCTGGTTGTTCAACACTTGAAAATATTATGTGTATTGAAAATGACTAAATATGAAAAGTGATTGTAATGTAATTATTTTCTCATTAACAAAACAAATAACATGGCATTCTTCAGACTTTGGAAAGGGACTGTTTTTGCGCCTTTTCTGACAGTCATGATAAATTTAGAGCAGAATTTATTGCTAACTGAAAAAACATAATAATTTTTAATGTTTTTTTTAGTTAGTTTCCTGTATCTGAAATATTGTCTTTAGAATTTTAGCTCTTAAACTAGTTATTGTTATGAAATCTCCTTTCTGTGTCCTCATTCTTTGTGTTTTCCTTGTGTTTTTGTTCCCCAAATCCTGCACCCAAAGTCTTTGCCAACCGAGTGAGCGGTGATAGATTCTCAGATTGCAGGTTGCAGATAGCAGGTGTGTCAGGTCACTGTCTTTTAAGTTGTTGAGCAGGGAGTCTTTAAGTGGTGTCCGGCTCAATCCCCTCTGTGTGTGGGGTATCAGGTTCCCCCCGTCGCTAGTCTCTTGGGAGCCGCTGTAGTCATTAGAATGTGGCTGGCCAGGCGTTGCTGTTTAGTCCAGGTTCGTAATTGCTTTAATGGTGTGTTGATGTAGATACAATCACCTGCTCTGCCCACCCCAGCAGGTATGAGGTGTAGATAGACCCCCACCCACTGCCCCACCTCAACCCCCCACCCCCGTTGAGCCTTTAATGCCTCCCTCCCCTGTGGTCACTCATCACAGTCCCCTAGATGCTCCTCTATACTGGCTCAAGGTACATGGAGCAGGTCACCGGAGAGCCTGGAATTGGAGTTATTCCCCCCTCAGGCCAGGTCTGCTCTGGTTCCTGTCATCTATTGGCTGTTCAAAGCTGTAGCCTTATCAGTGCTTAAACTTTCTGACCACCTAACAGCAACAGGGGGATTTATGGACTGTTATTTGTTCACATATAAATTATCACATTTTATCACTTGCAATCTTCCAAGTTGCATATATTTACAGTTTCATGGTGTTCAAAGAGATCTTTGCAGCAGTGGTTTCTGGTAGATCCTTACAGATATCCTATAACCTTGCCTTGTGACATGGTTGCAAATTATACATATGAAAAAATTAATATATAAGTGATCCACTCAGTTTCTTCACAGGTGTGCAGTGAATAACTATATGACACACTCCACAAGCTGCAGATTTAGTGAACTATACGAAGGTGATAAGACGTAAATGTAATCATGTGTCCATGTAGTCATTTGCCTAGCAATAACTACAACACGAAAATCAGCAGTATTGTGAATTTAGGAGTTATGAATACAAATTTATACATGTATATTCTGAAGGCCAGTAATCTCCTTCTGTTGGCCTGAAATGCTTACCCCAGCATTTATCTCAAACAAAGAAATTGGCTTGAAGGCCTCAAACAGAAAGCACAACCTTTCACAAACTTTATTAAAGGCTGTTGAGGATGACAAGGCTGCTGATTTACTGTGTTTCTCCTTTGCAGCCTGACATCCTAAAGACCTAAACACAGCATCAGCTATAAACAGAAGGAATTTTTAAGAGCAGCTAAACTGGTTATTAAATGGTTGCTGTATTATAGTGGAATAAGATCTGATTAAAGGAAACGAAGAAGAGGCCTGAAACCCCCTCACACAACCTTTTAAACGCTGACATCCCACTTCCAGTCAATTAAACCTTAAAACGTGGCTAGTTGTTTGGTAGACATGAATATCAGGTCTCAGTATCAAGTCAATTATGTCTTTTTGATCCTTATGTTCATTTAGACCAAGAGGAGAGTTTTCCAAGACCCTGTATGTAATGTTAAGTATTCTATGTCAGAGCCTTTTATTTTATATCCCTGCTTTTATCTGTGCTTGGTCTCTGGCCAGCATCAGCCTTTTCTTTAGAATAATAATTTGACATTGATAATTGGTGCCTGTCACATCCAGCTCTGCAGCTGCCAGTGCCATGCGCTGGGAGAGGCTCTGTCATCTCGGAAGATGCAGTGAATTGTGGCATAGTTCAAAAGATTCACTCCGATATCACTATCACAAAGGTTTAAACAGAAAGATTTGTCATACTCGTACTTCTCATGCTAAACACAGAGCATATTCTTCACGTTTTCTTTCAAACAGAGTGAAAGAAATAAACCTACATTAAAAAAAAATGTTTACCTTTACATAAACTATTATTATTTTTAGTTATTCCAGGTTACACTTTTTCTCCTCCTTTGAGATCAGATGTACAAGGCCACTCTGCAGCCCATTCAGTTTTATCCTTTATAATACATGTGTAATTACCCCATTGTGAGCGTGTGTATTTGTTGTAGTTTGTCCCTGCTAAAGGCTGGAGGGTCTCCACCAGAATGGAGTTTTCTTTCTATGTGTGTCTGTGTGTGTGCGCACGTCATTCACAAAAACACTTGTCTCCTAACACCTGCATGCCCAACATAATTGTCCTCCAGAGCTCTTATAAGCCCTGGTGTCATTGTTTCCGGGGGGTTAAGCAGCCTTATGCCGCACACACAGTGACCCTCATCCAAACTGCTTGTTACCCTGTGGCACTGTTACACAAGTATGCTTAGGTTGACTCAGATGACCTTTCTCAGGTGTGTGCGTGGAAGCCTGTGTGTATCTGAATGTATGGATGTGTATGTAATAAAGCAGCAACATTGCTTCACTACCTTGATTAGTAGTTATAAAACCTACCTAGTCTGTGTTTTATGGGTTTATCTAGCGCACCGCTAACACCTGGCAGTGTAATGGGTGTGAGCTGGACAGCTGTGGTCAGCCGTGCTTGAAATAAACAAGAGGCCCTGGAGAGATTAATGGCCGCCTAAAGAGCGAGAGCCATGGCACCTCGTCCAGGAATGTGCCATTTATAAATGGAAAGGAATGGGGTGAATGGCAAGCAGAGCAAGCAGGAAGGGGCTGGCTACAACCCAGGCGTATTCTCCAACCTGTTTAAAGACAGATATTTTAATTCCATTCCTCCTGTCTGGATAGTTTTGGTTGTGGAAAAATTTATTAGAACACTTGGTAGTTCTGTTTGTACCAGGACAGAAAGAAAACAGCCTAGGCAGATATTTTAAGTAATTGGTGATTTTAAATCACATTTTTATTTTTCCTCATACAAAAGCTGTTTTTCATGGTGGGGTGTTAACATGTCGCCTCAGGTAAGACCTTAGGCTAGGCACCTCCACCTCCACCATTTTTTTTGGGTGACAAGACCTTCACTTCTTGCAGCACTTGCTTTCTTCAAGTGATATGAACTGTCACCAGCTTGAATTAACAGTTGACAGTACCTATTATGTTATTATTTTGTGTTCTTTTATTTTATCATTGAATTTTCAGGCAGCCTGTCATAATTTTGCCTCTGCCTTATTGTTCCCATTTTATAAACAAGTTTTTCATGTATTTCTTTTAATCACCTTAACAGGTGCCGTAGAAGAATTCACCAATCTTGTCATTCATTTGAAAGTGTTTGCCATCTGTCAGAGTTAGGCAAACAGAAATTCCTCGCCCATGACTGAAGACATTCCCTTGTTTTTACTCCCCTTCTCTCCCATCCCCCTCCATTTTGTCTCCAGTCACAGTATACAAACCTGGGGCTCCTGAACAGCATGGATCAAAACATTCAGAATGGCGGCTCGACCAACACCAGCCCCTACAACAATGACCATGCGCAGAACAACGTGACAGCCCCATCACCCTACGCCCAGCCCAGCTCGACCTTCGATGCCCTTTCTCCCTCACCGGCCATCCCATCCAATACAGATTACGCCGGGCCCCACACCTTTGATGTGTCCTTCCAGCAGTCTAGTACAGCAAAGTCTGCGACCTGGACGGTAAGAAAACTAGAATATTCCATAGTCCTATATAATGAACTTTGGTTTCCTTAAGGTTAATATTACTTTTATCTAATATGGGTAACTGCAAGTTCAATGAGAGTGCTTGGTGCTTGGTTGAAGTCTGTGGAAAATGACAAATTTGAAGCCTGCTGCATTAATTTACTTTCCAAGCAACTCTGGGACTGATTTTCCTTCATATCATCACACTTTTTGACAGTATGGATGTAAAAAAAAGTGTCAGTGTTTAAGTGTCTTAAATTGAACTAAACAAAGCATACTGTAGCTCTATTAGACCATTTCAGAAAGAACCAGGTAAGTAGTCAGTTACAATATACTATAAATGGACTTTTAATATATACTTGTGTTGCTGACAAAGTGATGTGTCTGAACTGTATTTAAAAAAAATACATTCTATGTCCTGAGTATTTGGATCCAAAGAAAAATATTTTTGTGGTAGATGTCATCATAACAGGTCAAGCAATGAGCCAGTAATGTGTCATCCAAGAGGTTAAGAACATAGTTCTAACCATGACTTATTTTTCTGAGAATCTATTCTCTAGGCAGATTTAGGTGCATATTATTTGGAAGTCCTGTGTTGCACAACTGCATCTGGCAAGGAAGAATGTCACTTGAGATGTATAGCTTTAATTAAGATTGAACCCCAGGCATTTCTTATTCAGGCTTTACATTACACTCCACTTACTCAGACAAAAACTGAATGAACAATAGTCTTAATTATTAATATATTAATTTAATCCTTGGGACACAAATCAGGTGGATTGATAGTAAAATAAAATGAAAGGGTCAATTAGTTCCCTGTGATTATTAGGTCCTGCTCATGGCCAAACTTCAGTTTACTGACAGTTTGTGCAGGGTCCAAGGATACTTTGTTGATGACAGAGGTAAACAGGCTTCGTCCAGGTGTGGTGATGCCCTGCACAGCTAGATGTCACCATGTGATGTTCAGTAAACCTATACAACCAGCTCTTCCTGCTCTGTCATTATGCATGACAGGGCTGAGGGACAGCTGTTGCATCAGAGCTCCACCTGCTTGGTTGTTTATGTGTCTAATCTGCACTGCTCTGTGCAGACACTGTGACAGCCGCACAGTCCCACAAATCAGTCTATTAATGCACCCTAGCGGACGACACAGGTGGCCGAGTTGTCACCTCATGATGCAGTTGAGGTCTTTTAGGTTTGACTTTTTTCAGTATCATTTTTCTGACATTTCCCTTTCGGACAATACATGACAGCCAAGCTCAAACTTATGTGCCTTGCATCTTGAAGTGTGACATTTTGATAAATACATAATGGACCATGATAACAAATGGCATCTTTGGATGTGACATTTTAAACGTAACCGTTGAACATTCACGATTTTCATGGAACCCGAAGTGAAGCTTGATGGAACTTTTGCTCAGGGTTAGGGTTATAACAGAAGAAGTATAAGGCCAAAATACATGTATTAGACTAGACTAGTTTCTGTGTTTGGCAGGTGGCATGTGACTAAAACACAACCTAAACCTACCCCTACCCCCTGAAATCCATGTCAGTAAAAAAAAAAGTCACCCCCCCTAAATCTGGCCAAACTCAAAAACCTGCCAAACATAATGAATACAATGTGCCTGTGGCTGAATGTAGGGAGTGCTGGGCGAACTCACCTTATTCCTTGGCCACGCTGAGTGTGGGATTGTGACATTTACCCAATTCCCACACTGCCTCACTCATCCCTCTCATTTTCACAGTCCCAAAAACAAAAGTGTTTGTCTGATGTGCAACTGTGTGGAGGTTAAGAGTGTGGTTTAAAAGAGGCACGCCCCACAGCCTGAGCTGCACTGGTTAGAGACACATCCCATCATAGACTTGTAGTGTAACAGACTGGTGTATCCCACAGTCATAACACATGAGGCAAGACTGGTTTGATAGGTTTAATTAATCATGGAAAACCTAGTGTACTATATGCCATTACTGAGAAAAAATATGACACTATTAACCCATGAGTTAACCACATCTGAAAATGTAAAAGGTATGTAAAGTTATTGTTCTGTGTCATACGACTTGTTTTGTGATCTTTATCTTTCCTTTATTTGAATTCAGAAAGTAGTAATATTCTCTCTGGGTTGTTTTCTTATTTAATGGCCAGGTTAAAAATCAGTGCATCATCCATCGTTGATGCCTTACATAATAGCAAAATGCAGTCACTTAATCCTACCAAAGAGCGTTTGTCAGTATTTTGACTCTCTGAACATTGTTTTGTCCTGATGATTTTGCATAATGGCTCAAAGAGAGTCATTTTCATGGTCTGCAAGCAGTCAACCTGACTCTAAAGAATTGTGATTATAGTGTTGGTTCCCTTCTCAAAGGAGGCTCCCTCACCTGAGCTCAGGAGATCTTTCGCAAAGCTTTCATAATCTCAACCCAATAGCTTGACTGCTGGACTGATGGACTGATGGCAAACAGCCACCGAAGATGTCACCACTGCAGCTTTGCTCTGTGCAAAGATCTGCTAATGCCCCCCCTTTTTGAAGGCCTGTGGGATCTTCCACAGGACTTAGTGGACTGTGTACTGTCTTTTTGATGACTGTTCTTATGGAGACACACCTAATCCCTAACCCACACCTTAACCTCTTCCTGTCTAGGATGAGTGTGACACACACACAGAGGTGCAACACGTCAACATTTCCCAGAACTGCTCCCACACAGTTTCCTTGTTGGCACTCCCCCCTTTTGTCATTTAGTTAGAGAAAAACGCTCAAATGAATACATCTGTTATAGATGTTTGAAGTTTGCTTTACTAAATTAATGGAGTGTCGCAAAAGAGGCAGTCATTGTTGCGTACTGATGCAACTATTGTGAGGGTGAAGATTGGTTGTATTTGCCATGTGTATTAGCTGCCACCACATATAGTAGTCAAAGGAGAGGAATGTCACGGTTTGGGCTATCACTGGGACGCTGTAGAGCTGTGGGGATTACAGTAATGGATTGAGGGCCTGTAGATAATACCTGTGTAAATACGGAGTGCCTCTCTCCTGAACCCTGTGCTCTTGGAGTGGGCTCTGTCTTTTTGAGAGAGTTAAGCTTGATGGTTGCATCTCACATTGCGCCGGAGGAGGAGGAGAGCCCTTGAATGCTCAAAGAGAAGAGTGTTCTAGCGAAAGGCAGCAAGACAGAGCTTGCCCCTGGAACATCTGCGGGCCCGTCCCACGCCTCACGAGATGGGGCTCAGACTTGTTTGTGTCAAAAAGCTTGTCATGACTCGCCCATCACAGGGAGACAAGCCCTGAGAGCTACAGATGGGAAAAGGTAGAGGGGAATTTTTTAAAAAGGCAGAGTTGAAAAGGTTTTTTATGATATGGGCTATGGGATTTCTTCATAATCGTGGAAAAGCCCGTTCTCTTACAGTTTTTATGACAAGATTCTTTTATCTCTAACAAACACCTCCTCACAGATACCTGCAGTAATGTTTACCACAACAGAAAGCCGGATCATGCTGCAGTTGTATATCAGCAAGAAATGAACACTGGTGAACAAGTAACATAAACTCACATTTTTAAAAATGGGTGAAAAATCTGAATTAATGTTTTTCCCTACTGAATAAAAAATAATATATTGAATATTTATCATCTTATCTAGAAATATTTTCTTAAACACTTTCCTACCTTTTATTGTCTGTGTAGAAATCAGTGAACTCAGGTGCAGCTATAGTCAGAGCTCTGGATGAGCTCCGGCATTTGACTGGATGATCTCAAGGGTCACAAACGTATATTTGACTCTTTCAGCTACATACACATGATGGCACTTGTAAGTGTCCAGGTTTGTCTTGGGGCAGGTGTCATCACTAAGATTGAGTGGTGTGGTTTGCTGCTCATGGCTACAGTGTAACATTTATTTTTTAAAAGTTGGTATTGAAAAAGGTTGCCATTTCCTCACACTTTAAATTTAATTTTCTCCTAAAGTGCAGGTGTTTTATATCTGCTGCAGAGACAGAGAGAGAGAGAGAGAAAAAAACTCCTTTGCATTATTGTTGAATTAAACAGGTTTGGGAGAAGCTTTAGGCATGACATGACATGTCAGGTATGAAGAAGACAAGACCAGAGGCGCCAAACAGTGCTTGTTTAAGGCCTGATGTTTGTCAGGACTTGACTTCTGCATGCGCCCGCAGCGCCTGTCATGGAGAAAAGAACGCTACAGCTGTGGGCCTGTCTCAACCTGTGTTCCACGGGAAGTATGTATTTGTGTGTGCAAGTGTTGCATGTGTTAGAAAGTAATTGCACACATTCAGCACTGTACAACCATCAAACTAATTGTATGTTGCATTCAGTCTGATTCTGAACATATTTTATTAAAGCACCAACCCAATGTCACTTTTTTGTGTAGCATCAGAATGTGTTTGTAAACACAGTTACAACAGGCCATTCATTATTTTTCTCCACCTCACACGTGTGTCAGTTGAACAGAGTGTCACGTGTTGTTCTTAAAAAAAGAAGTTTGCTTTCAAATGATTGTGATTAAGTAGCTCTGCATTGTGTGCTTCTTGGCTGTATAATTCACATTGTGACCAATGAAAGGCTCATAATTACATGTTAACACCTGAGCACCGCACCCTGTGTGAGCCACTGAATCCCATCAGTCAACTGGTTGTCCTCCACCCTGAACAGTGTTAGCATTAGCCAGGCACTGCTTTCAGCAGTCAGCAGCAACTCCTGCTCTCACTGCTGAGCAAACACAGCACCAGCACCACATACTTGTGTGCTCAAAGTTTGTAGCTTGAGGGCTGGGATGGTCTCTGGTGTGTTTGTGCGTGTGGAAATTCATTGGAACTCTTAGACATTAGGATATGATCTAAACAAACTATGTTTCTCTTCTTTTAATATTAGATTGCACTGTTTTCATACACTACACAAAACCAGCAACCTGTAATTATTCAAAACATTGCGTACTGACCCTTTACACAACTCTCCTCTCATTCCCTTTGCTTCATAATCTTCAGCTCTCTCTTTCTCCCATCTCTTT
Source organism: Coranthus polyacanthus (assembly GCA_037367275.1). NCBI lineage: Eukaryota > Metazoa > Chordata > Actinopteri > Kurtiformes > Apogonidae > Coranthus > Coranthus polyacanthus. The sequence goes on along the minus strand of JAPQRN010000019.1, from coordinate 14,609,855 downwards.
GCTCTTTCCTTCTCCACCTCATTTAGCTGATTGACAGAGGCGTACGGGGAGTATCAGGTTAGGAGCGAGGGTACAACTGCAACCATTCATCTTTCGTTTTTTTTCTTTTGGAAAGCTGCTTTGATTTGAAGCTCAGTCAGTTCAGTCATTGTGTACATGTCCCAGAACATGAACTGTGCACATCACATCTGTACATCAGTCACTAAATCATGTGAACGTAGATGTATTTCTGTACAAATTAAAGTATAATAATGTTCTGATGTTATTTCCATCTTAAGTGTTTGAGATAGAAGATTAGCCCATGCTTGTGTGCTTACTTGAGGTTTTCGTTGGAGACTCTTTTGTGCTGGCAGCTGGTCATTTCTTGATGTTAGCTAACTGTGTTACTAGGCTGTCTACAACTGTCTCTGCTGCCAGCCACAATACACTGATTTCTATGTAGAGGACTGGGTTAATTTTTTTCTGTGGAGATCCTTACACCCACTCTGGAGTTCATTATCTCTCTTCTGCTTCTCTTCTGCTGCAACAGTGTGTGACACTAGCTCCTATTAGACAGCTTATAAAGACAGTCAGCGAGCATCAGCAGCTCCCAGCACAAAACAAATTCCACCACAAACTTCATGTAACTAAACCAGCACATGCAAATCCTCCACCTTGAACCTTTATTGTCATATATTTCTAGCAGTACATTTGAGAAACACTAAGTAATGGTTTGTCAGTTGATCCTGTGTACGTACAATTTATAATGAGGTCACTTGAGGAAAAGAGCGAAGCTGAGAATTCGGGGCTCTGTGAAATCCAGTGTAGTAATGTGCGCACTTTGTGAGAAAGAAAATGGGAGAGGGAGATTAGAAGGAGCTGTTTTGGGTTTGTCCTGATGAAAGGAGAGGTTGTGCCTGGGGAGCAGAGAAGAAAATGGCTGTGCCAAGCTTGTGTAATATTCAAAGTCAGCACCGACAGGTACAGTGATGAGCTCCTTTTCTTTATAACTGAAATTAATAGAGGTGGAATTTTATGTTGCATTGTTCTCAAATGCAGCCTGAAGCGTTTTTCACAATGTTCACTCAGAAATGAACCTGACAGGAAAAATTTCCCTTCTCCCCCACCCAATGTCTTCTGCACATAGATGGCTTAAAGCTGTGCTTGCATAGCACTGATTTGAATGGTTTGTTTACACAGTTGGGTTATGCCTATTAGTAACAATTCAGTCTTTCTGATGGCTTATTGGTGAGCATTTCTAACAGGGATCAGCGTGCATCTATTATTCATGACTCCTGGCTTACACACTTGAATGCAAGCCAGCTTTTTGAGCAACCATCACATTTCGGCGATGGTCATAGAAGGATCCTCTACGACTCATGTGATAAGTCCTTCACTCATCTTCCAGCAAAACTGAGTCATTTTCATCCAACCCCACAAGGAAAGCTGAACTCATCCCTATGTAGCGTCAGCTCTCCAGCTTCTTCTTCAGAAGCCCCGTTCTGTATGATGAGTGGCCATCAGATGCTTTAGCAGAGCACTCCTTCCTTGAAGATGAAAGCCAGGCCCAGTTTAATTGCTGCTGGAGGGGTCCATTTTATGGCACTCCTCGGAAGTCCCAGAGGCTCTCCATGAGCCATCTTTGAGGTTGCTCAATACACACTTATAGAAGCAACCCTTGTGTGTGTGTGTGTGTGTGTTTATTTAAGTAGGTCATAATCACAGTCTTGTCTTTAACCCTTTTTGCTTTAGGGGAAACCAGAAGTGCACAGTGTAGGCAACAGGTGTTGCAGACATCGATATGTCCTTTTAAAATTATGCAGACATTGTTTGAAGCCTCAAAGCAGATAAACAACAATTTCTTGCAGGTATTGGATTTTTTTTTTTTTAGTTTTTTATGTTTTGTATAATCTTTTGTCTTTTCTCTCTTTTCTCCCATCTAGTACTCAACAGATCTGAAGAAGTTGTACTGCCAAATTGCCAAGACGTGTCCCATTCAGATCAAAGTCCTGACCACCCCACCACAGGGTGCTGTTATCAGGGCCATGCCTGTTTACAAGAAAGCTGAACATGTGACCGAAGTGGTAAAACGCTGCCCGAACCACGAGCTTAGCCGCGAGTTCAATGATGGTCAGTTCTTTGATTTATTAAATAGACTGTCACTAATGTTGGACTTCAGTTTTAACTCTTTGCTGGTGACATTTGATGACATTGCTCATGTTGCTTCCAGGTCAGATTGCCCCTCCGAGTCATTTGATCCGTGTGGAGGGAAACAGCCACGCCCAGTATGTGGAAGACTCCATCACCGGCAGACAGAGCGTTTTGGTGCCTTATGAGCCTCCCCAGGTGAGCTGTCCATCACTCTGGAGCAGAGAGGCCAGCGTAATGCCCTGTCGGCGACACCTCAGCACCTCAGCCTGACTCTGACAGACGGAGCGGTGACAGGCCCGAGCCTTTAGAAAGCTGGGCCTCTCAGTCCTGACACACAGCAGCTGCTCAAACCAAAAGCCTCACCGTGCAAACACAACCCCGTCTTAATGCAACTAGTACAGGAAAATAGTTCTTGTGAACATTTTTTAAATCCAAGTGGGTTCTGAGGTCGTATGGCTGAGATGTGATTTATTAAATACAGGCTTTAATTTCATTTTCCCCAAATGTTAATGGTTCATAGTGTACAAGAATAAAACACCTTTGCTCAATATAATAACCTCATAGTACATAAAAATCTAAAAAATAGATAAAAACTGAACTAAAACTAGTAAAACTGTAACTGACTTGATGACATCCATTAGATTTTATTTTAATTTAGGTTCCTTCACAATAAAATATGTTATACTTCCACTTTTCAAAGTATTTCTTCTTTTAGGCAAAAATTTTACTTTCAGTACTCATCCAGTACTCGTACTCATGATGGAAAATAGCCTTTTGAGAAAAAAAAAAGTAGTTAAAAGCTGTCAGGCTGTTTTTATACACTTAAGCAGTACACGTCAGCCTTCTTAAACTTCTTAAACATTTAAATATGAGAAACTCTTTCATACATGGCTTCTTCTTTCTTTTTTTTGTCCTTCACTGAAGTCACTGACCGTCACTGTTGTTGTCCCTTCTCAGGTGGGAACAGAATTCACCACAATTTTGTATAACTTCATGTGCAACTCGAGCTGTGTAGGTGGAATGAACAGACGCCCGATTCTCATCATTGTCACTCTGGAAACCAGAGAGTAAGACATTCTTATCCTCCTCCTCCTGCTCAGTGGTTTCTTGCAGTTTTTCACTATGGATTGTTTGTGACTCTGCCCACTTCTTCCCCCGTCTTCCTCCAGCGGTCAGGTATTAGGCCGCCGATGCTTCGAGGCGAGGATCTGCGCCTGCCCGGGCCGAGACCGAAAGGCGGATGAGGACAGCATCCGCAAGCAACACGTAACGGATGCCACAAAGAGCAGTGAGGGTACGAAACGCCGTAAGTAGTGCTGGGGCTGGTGACGGGCTGATGAGCTTTGATCTTAGGTGACTGTGACAAGGACCCTCAAACTCTTTACATTCTTGCCTTTTTCCTCACTTCTTTCCTGCTTTGGCTTAGGCTAACTATGTAGCACTCAGGCCAGTGGCACTCACACTTTTCTCTCCTCTTTCCAGCTTTCCGCCAGGTTTCTCATGGCATACAGATGTCCACCATCAAGAAGAGAAGATCAACAGACGAGGAGGTTTTTTGTTTGCCTGTAAGTGTTAGCTCTCTGTTTCAGGAGGCGTCCTCCGAGAATTTCTTTAAAACATTGTTCTGAGTGCATCTGCAATGCTTATTGACCACCGTTTCTCTTTTCCTTATAGATCAAAGGCCGTGAAATTTATGAGATTTTGGTAAAAATCAAAGAGTCTCTGGAGCTCATGCAGTTTCTGCCCCAGCATACTATTGAATCATACAGGCAGCAGCAGCAGAATCTCCTTCAAAAACAGTGAGTACCAGTATAGATTGTTAATTAAAGCTCATTTGTTCTCAGGTGCGTTAGAAAAGACGGCCCTTTAGTTGCAAGGCTCACCCTCAGATAGTTTTTTAAATATGGACACTCTTTATTCTCACTCAACTGCTCATATGCGTGTCAGAAAATTTGCCCTAACCTTGTATCAGATGAAAATGTTTTGGTTTTGAATCAGATGAAGGGATTTTTTTTATTGTCACTGAGGCAATGCATCTATCAAGTAAAAGCTGACCATAATTGCTCCAGAATAGATGTTATTCAGTGTTTCCCAGCAGCCTTGAATTTATCCAGAATTCTCTCAGAGGGCGAGCCTTGCATCAAGTCGAACTGTTGTTTTTTTTCCCTCCTGCTCTCTCTCTCTCTCTCATGGGATACGAGCCAAAGCTGATGAATCGTGACAAATGTACCTGGCTATGCTTTGTTAAGGAAAAGCTTCCAAAAAGATTCGCGGTAACGCCTTTGGGTGCTCTGCCAGGGTTTGCACAACACAGCGCTCAACCAAATCCGTGCCTTGGCCTCATCTGTTGGCTCGACCATAATTAAAGTTGTCTCAGACGCACACATGTTCACGCACACTTTTCCTCATCACGCCCATTTCACTATAAGCTATGGAAAAGAGCAGATGGGTGTAAATGATAGTTTGACAGAGCGATGATGATAATTACTGCTTATGTTATGGTTTCCCATTAAGAGACTGGCAGACAGCCTCGCAGTGAGATAATGCTTCCCTCTGCTTTTTTGACTTTATTTGTATTCGCTTCTCGCTACCTGCCGCTTCTGTTGCTAAAACAATCAATTAATAACTAAATAGATTCAAGACTCATTTTCGTTTAGGTGAGGTTTTGTGTTATTTTCTTTAGGATTTGGTTCCTCTGGCCTTTATCTGGTTATTTGCATGTCAGTTTTTTTTTTCTTACATTTTCTGTCAATTCGTAACCCTTTAATGTCCTCGCTAAAAAAAACAATGGAATTTTTTTAGCTTACATTTTTCGTTTCTTCAGTCCAGTAACAACAACGATCAGTGTTTTTTTTTTAAACAAAGCCCACAGTTTTTTAATCATTGGCCTCTGCGAAACAGCTGAGAGGTCCATTCATAACAAGTACTGTGTTGTTTTAGAGCCAGAAACAGTCTAATTGTGATGCTAGTAATGTTAATATACATGTCATACACATGTCTGTTTGTAGTGTACCCAGTATTAATATTATTAACATTTTTACACTACTTTGAATACATCTCAGAGATGGTCAACAATTATACTGATAGAATGTTTTCTTCAAATACACAATGGAATAACATTAAATATATAATATAAACAATAGCAAATGTTCATATGTTTTTTTCATTTTATAAAAACTGTGCATTTATTATCTTAGCTTCACAACCTTTACACTGAAAGGACAGTTCAACCGTTTGTTCAAGCATGTTTTTAGACTATTATTTGACCCTTATTGAGTGTTTTGTTGTATCAGGTTACACAGTTCTGTTCAGTAAGAAGTCTGAAACTATAATCTGTCAAAAAAAACATGGTTGCCTTTGAAAATTCCACCACATCCAAGTCCTCGTGTCTGGAAAGACTTTTCTGTTGCTGACTCGCTGTGAGGAGGTGAACTGGAAATGCATGGAATGGATTTTTTTTAGCATCGTATACTTAAAACAGGTGGTAGAGATAGTTCAATCTGGTTAAGTTCAACACATTTGTGAATAAGATAGTTCCTCTAAATGTGCTTTACTAAATGTTTGAGCAGGACATTAAAGGGTTTGCCATAGTTTGTTAATTTGGTCTGTAATTCATAACTCCTACAATGTTACATAGAGCTTTTTAAATAAAAGCTTCTGTCAACAACAAATGTTTCAGGCCTTTTTTTCCACCTCACAGTGTAAAACCCTAAGTAACACAACTGCACATTCCAGTGGTTTAAGCTGTGATCTGTGTTTGCATAGTGCCATCTTCTGGTTAGAGGCATTAGTGCACAACACTGATTTTGGCATTAAATCACTGCTGTCTGTCACACATTCTTTCTCTGACTTTTCTACTGTTCTGGGGTCTCCTCTCTGCTGCTCCTCCTCCATCAGTGAGCCCTTATGTCTGCTCTCTCCTCTCTCTCTGGTTCCTTCCTTGCAGTCTGATTAAAACCCGTCTTGGTAGCCAGCTCCTGGAACCCGCAGGAGAGCAGAGGCGGCGCTGCAGTTCCTCCTGAAACTCTGCCCCTCACAGCATTCCTCCACCTTCCTCCTCCTCCTCTTCATCCTCCTCCTTCGAGTTACATGGACCTTCTCTTTGACTCCTTTTCTCAACTTTTCTGACCTCCCTTTTTACCCGCCTGGGTCTGTGGATTCTGCACTGAGGATATGACGTTGAACCTTTCGGCTTCTAAGATCTGTTGCTGCTGCGAGGTCAAGGAGCAGCCCCCCCTTTGTGTTATTAATAAACACAGTATCAGAGGGGTGTGTAGGCTGTAGCCCTACATGCTGGACTCATGACGACTACAGAAGTGCTCTTTAAAATCATAATAGTCATTTGTGCATGCATTATTTTTTTGGTATTTTGTACAATTTCACCACTTTGTTCAGGTCACCTCTGTGTATTTTTATGGCAGTACCGTGTTTGTTTTTTCGATGCCATTTGTGGATCCCAGTCGGCCTCTTTACCTTTCATTGCGGCTGAAGTTGGACAGGAACCAAGCTTAAATGGTTATTTTCTAATGTTACTTGACTTACAGAGCTTATGAATGTGTTTTGCCTTTACATCACCATAAGAGCTGGACTCAGAAAATCTTATGTTTGTGGGGAATTTTTTTGGGAAGGAAGAGAGTTTAATATTGAGACAACTTTGCTAATGCTGGTCATGTTTTCTAAAGTCACTGCTGGACAGTTTGCGTGTTTCGTTTTTAACTTTCCTTAATAAAATGTCAATGTTCAATAGAGGAAGCTGCAGATGTGCATTCTGTTATGTACAGAGCAGATGTCAGTGTTTCTGTTTGAAACAGATTTAATAAGTGTTATTTTTGTGGTTGCTGCACCTTTGTCTCTTGGAGCATAATAAATGCTTTTCCTGCTTGAATCTCTGTCATTTACGTCTTCTGCCACATCATTTCAGGTTCAACGTCTAAGGTTCAGCGTGTAAGGTTTAGGTGCATCTAATTGCAGAAATGGAATATAATATGAATAATCATGTTTTTTACTAGTGTATTATCATCTGACATTAACAGTAGTGTTTTCGTGATCTTACAATGAGCTTTTTATATCTACAGAGAACATGTTGCACCACCATGTTTCTACAGTACGTTAGACTTGGTGTTTTTCTGTTCTATAGTGAGTGGAATCCAGTGTTATGGTGAATTATGAATATGGCGTCTACTATGTTGAAGTGTGGACCTGAGTTAATATCCTCTTGACTACAATAGACAAAAAAGCTACCATAGGGGAGGGTGAGACGAAGATTTGAGATCTACAGCTTCACCACTAGATACCACTACATCTTACACGCTGAACCTTTAATGTTTTTGGTTTTTTTTTCGTTTGTCCAGTTGTTGTGAGTTTCCTGAAGTCAGTTTTTTTTTAGTATTAGCTCAGCTGATGTTATGGCAATGGCAACGTTTTTTGGAAACCATCCGCCTTGCTCTCAAACGTGCAGCAAACTGCACAAACCGCAGATCCATCCACATCCTCTAACACCACCGAACTAATCTCCTTTTTTGAGGATAATTGAAATGCTCACTTGAGCGTTTTTACCCCCTGCCATGAGTCCCTGATCAGTAACTCTCAACAGAGATGGACATACATTCCTCTTTTCTTACTCCTGCATTTCATACCTTTCCTATGGCCTTCTCGAGATTAAAATGTAGTAGCTGTAATGTTGTGTTCTATATGTCGATCGCCGTTTCCTGAAGCCCAAGATGACGTCGTCCAATGTCCAGTTTGGTCCACAACCCAAAGATATTGATAGATTAATTGTTATCAAAACATTCTGTGATTAATATTTAACATCTAATCAACTAATTGTCGACTGCTCTACTCTCGATTTTTAATGTACAGACAGTCTTTATGTTTTCCTTTTGGGACAGTTCTGCCCAGGCCTTTGTCATCAAAGTGCTGCTGATTGGTGATTGTAACGGCCTGTAACCTCCTCTCTCCCGCCTCAGGACTTCGATGCCGTCTCAGACTTCCTTCGGCTCCAGCTCCCCGACCCACGGAAAAGTCAACAAGCTGCCCTCTGTGAGCCAGCTCATCAACCCGCAGCAGCGTAACACACTCACCCCATCCAGCATGTCTGGAGGCCTGACTGACAGTAAGTGTGTCCCTTTGTCTTCTCTGTCTCCTCGTGTCCCCACCCCTTCCCCCAGTCGTCCCATCCCGTCCCTCCTGGGTATGTACATATAAGCACAGCGTGTCCCAGCAGGCAGCAGGGACCTGTACACCTCTCAGCCCCCTCTAACGCAACGCTTCCTCCTTAAAACGAACGTGATCCCTGTGAGACTCCCCCTTGTTTGTGCCTGCAGGAGCTGTTATGATGCATTATCTGTCATGTTGAGAGTAACCTCTGCACGCCCCCCCCCCCCTCCCACCGCCTTGTGCTTCACTCGACATTACGTCAGCTCTAAATCCCAGAGCAGTAAAAGAAAAGCTCACAGTAGCTCCTTTTGTCTCTGCAGTGTCTCCCATGATGGGCACTCACATCCCCATGAACGCTGACATGAGTTCACTGAGCCCCACACACGCACTGCAGCCACAGCTCCCCCTGGTGCCTTCCTCCCACTGTACCCCCCCTCCTCCATACCCAATGGACAGCAGCATCTCCAGGTACCTGAACATACCACAGACAGATACATCTGCTTCACGCTGAGCTCCCTTTACCATCAAACCTCAAATTACAAAATACTTCAACAACAGGGTTTCTGCAGGTTTCAACAAGTTACATTTAAGACTTTTTAAGACCGTGAATGTAATTCAAGATCCGTTTCCGTTCTCGAGTCAGATCTCACTGAACTCGCACTTACCCATAGTAGATGAAAGTAACATCGGCAGAGAGTATTTACACTCACTTCTTCTAGAAGTAGCTGTTTTTTTAATGAGTGGAAACACCACGTTAACCCACGTACCACACTGTGACACTAGCTGGGTTTGCTCTGATAAATTCTGACCAGGCTGCAGTTTGCATCAGTGTTACATCGTGATCCATACAAATTCTTCCCGAAAACAATTTTAAAGTGAAACTAAAAGTTAATGCACCTTTAAAATCCAATCCAAAAATTCACATTCAAGACATTTTAAGGCCTAAAATTCATGATTTTTGGATTTGAAACTTTTTGTTAATGACCTGCAGAAACCCTAAAAAATATTGGAATAACAGAGTAAAAAAAACCAAATTGCAATACAATATTAATGTTGTAGGATATTTACGCAATTAATACTTTATTTTAAAAAAAGCAAAGTAATTCAGAAAAAAACACAGGACTTAAATTTGACTAAAGAGCCTTTTGTTGTAATTCCATTAAATGATTTTGTTGGACTAAAAAACTCTTTGAATGTGTGTATTAACTACAGTTAAGTTCCTCTGTGCTCAACAGCACTATAGACAGAAAACTCCACTTACAGCTCACCCACCATAGAGTTTTCACAATGAAAATAAATTAACACTGTTTTGGGGCATTTTTGAGCCTTTATTATAGCGATAGTGGAGAGGAACAGGTCCCAGCTCTTTCAAATACAACCAAAGCATGTAATACTAGTTAAGTATCCCGGTACTACAGTATCTCTCCAAAACATTTTATTTACCTTTGTCCCATGACGCCTCCATTCCACCCATTCTTTGTTATAATCCATGAAATTCTGCTCAGTATTTCAAACAAATCACAGAGAACAGACTTGTAGTTAATGTCAGGATTGAATTGTTCTGAGAAGTACACAGTACAGGATGTTTTGTAAACTAAACTGTGATAAATTTCAAAAGTGAAGCACGCTGTGTTTTTTCTTGGTTGTAACTCGTCTGCTGTGTTTCCTCCTCAGCTTCCTTATTCGGCTGGGCTGCTCAGGCTGCTTGGACTACTTCACAGCACAGGGTCTAACCAACATCTACCAGATTGAGAACTATAACATGGAGGTGAGCCCTTGCCTATCCAACACGAGTCATTTGATGGGTTAGAGAGAAGAATGGCTCCCCCTGCGAATACTAACGCTCCCCTGTGTAATGACCAATAGGACCTGTCCAGGCTGAAGATCCCCGCCGAGTTCCAGCACATCATCTGGAAGGGCATCATGGAGCACCGGCAGGCCATGGATTTTTCCCCTCCTCCCCACATAGTGCGCACCAGCGGAGCCTCCACCGTTAGTGAGGCCCGGGGCGAGCGCGTCATCGACGCCGTGCGCTTCACCCTGCGCCAAACCATCTCCTTCCCGCCGCGCGACGAGTGGTCCGACTTCTCCTTTGACCTGGATTCTCGCCGCAACAAACAGCAGCGCATCAAGGAGGAGGGGGAGTAGACGACCTCTGTGTCGACACTACTGCTCCTGTTTCTCATTTCACGCCTGCTGTTGGAACATTTCTTCTGAAATCCTGGTATTAGTGCAAATACTGCTGAGAACAAAATCCATATTCAAATAGAAATGCACTTATTTTTATTTTGGTTCTCAAGGAGAAATAAATGATGTTCAGCAAAGGTGCATTTGATATGTTTAAATTTCTTGAGAGCACTTAAGAAATGCTTAGGATTTCAAGACTGCTTTGAGTTTTTAAGTGTTCATGATTCATTCCAATATTAAAGCATGACTGGAGGGCTTATTAGGGCTTATATTTCTACTATGGGCCGTAGTAAAAGTGTATTTTAGTTTGCAATAGACCTTTAAGTTTTAACCATTATGGCTGTACACGTTAGTCGAGTACACTGGTTTTCATTTGTGGCAGAAGTCAACATTGATTGTATACATTTCAAACATTTCCTGTCAGAAGTATTATGTCAGTTTGATGGGCAATCTTTTTTCTACTGTAGCTTCTATATTTTGCTTTTTTTTTTTTTTTTTTTTATGTTCGTTTTGACCAATGCATCGTGTTTTTTGTGTGAGGTTGTGAAGTCTGTTTGATGGTCGTTCATTTGATGTAGCCACATATAGGCCTAATGCTCTTGACCCAGTGTTTTACAGTAAAATGATACTATGACTGATGTCGTTTCATGTTGTTCGTCTGCTGTGCAAAAGTGGCTATGAGGGCTTTTTCTCATGCAGTGGATACCTAGCACAAGTATTTGTTTTTTTTATTCATAAACCATGTTTTGGTAGAGGTGTATTTCATTTGATAAGCCAAAACCTTATTATGATTTAAATGTATATAAATTTGTATAGTTGTTTTTTTTTTTTAAAGCCTCCCTAAAGTAATTGCATGATTTTTATCATGGTATAGAGCAGTATGTGTGTACACGCTACAGTAGCCCACGTTCAAACTGTTTAAAGTAACCAGCATTTTCAGAAAGCAGGAACAATCTACGTTTTCATATTTTTGTACAATGTGTTGTAAATATTTTGATATAAATTGAATAAATACCCTTGCTATATCGCATGGTAACTCTCCTTTGTGTCGAGTTATTAAATGTGAGGATCTAACGAGTGAAGACCGACAGATCAGCATGGAGCACAGAGCTGCAGCGACTAGTTGTCAACTAGTGACTTAATCTACTACCAGTCAGTTAGTTGGTTTGCATCATTTGAGCAAAAAACTCAAGTATCTGATTCCAGCTTCTAAAATCTGAATGTTTTTCTGGTTTCTTTCCTCCTCTTTGTCAGTAATCTCCACGTCTTTGGTCTGTGAACCAAACATCTTGGGCTTTGGAAACACACCGAACGTTTTTCATCATTTTGACATTTCTATAAACCACGCATCTCAAACTTAATCAACATTGAAAATAACAGTTAGTTGCAGTGCTAGTCTGACAGCGTTTTGTAAGAAATTAGACATTTACTGCATTTGATTACAGAATACTGAAGCTAAACGCAAATTCATTTGATACGGAGTTTAATTCTGGTGCAGAGCTAAGTATCAGAAAACTCAGAACACACGGGACCAATGCTTTTTTATTTGCTCATCCATCAAGCTGACACCGGGGGGAGTGAAAGAGTCATGATGACGGAAGAATCACACATTTGCTACAAAATAATCACAGCTTATTTCTGTCACCAACAAAAGCTTTAAGGTGGAGACAGATTCAAATACATTTAGCCAAAGCAAGTGTTTAAATTCCTATCTTTATTTATCCTGAGTGTCAGATTTTATACACTTCATCAACTGTCTGGTTTCTGTATAACTAGCTATTTACACTTAGAAATGTGACTGTATGTTTACAAAACACAAAAAACAAAACAAAAACACAGCTCATCGAATAGTTCTGGGCCATAAAGACTGTAACTCATGGTTCACTTATGTACAAATACAAAAAAAGAAAAAAATAGGTGTCTTTTTACATTGTTACATTTTATACAGGCTGAGCGAGGCCACGTGACGGGCCTGTGTTACTCGACCTCAGCCACGTGAGCGACCTCCACCTCCATGGTCTGAATCACCTCGGGGGCTTCGTCCAGTTTGGTCCCCGTTAGAGCCTGCTGGGCCAGGACGTAGTTCACGACCTGCATGATGCCCTGGTCTGAGAGCGTGGACACCGAGCCGTCGCTCACCCCCTGAACGGCCTGAACCGCCTGAACGGCCTCCACCGCCTCCACCGTCTCCTCAGTGATCAGCACCGTCTCGATCTCCTCCGAGGGCGGCTGCTGAGCGGGTCGCAGCTCAGGGGGAAGGTCCGAGGCCAGGATGCTGACGGCGTGCTCCACCTGCGTGCCCTGGTTGTGGAACTGCAGCGTGTCCTTCTCCAGCATGATCTTCCCCGGCAGGTTGTCCACGTGGTACTTGGCCATGTGTTTGCGCAGAGTGCGAGCGTCGATGTGGGCCTCCTGACACATCGGGCACACGTACGGACGCTCTCCGGTGTGGGTGCGCACGTGGCGCTTCAGCGAGCGAGCGTCGGCCCAGGCGACGCCACACGTCAGACACTCAAACGGCTTCACTCCTGAGACAAAAACAATCAGCCGAAAAAAGAAAAATGAGACAGGACCAGAGCATTATTATAGTTACACAAAACTAAGGCAAAAACTAGAACTAGCAGTGAAAAAATGTATTCATTGAATGATGTGATGTGGCTTGTTAATCAAAATGACTGGCCGCCTCCGTGAAAAATATTATTTAAAATTTGTTAAGTTTAGATTTGTATGCATTATCACGTATATTTATTTGTAAACATTGACACATTTTTACAACAGAAAACGATATAATTGAATAAGAACTTGAGTCAATTACTCAAAATAAAACCAACACTACTTATGCCCTTGTGAAACGTCGTACCCTGGTGGTTGTTGACGTGCCGCCTGTACTCCCTCAGCTGAGTGAACTTCCTCCCACACTGCTGACACTCTCGCTCCAGATTCTGCTTCACCCGGCCTTTCTTCCCGTGCGTGGCCTTTTTGACGTGCCTCCTGAACAGCGCCTTCTCAAAGAACTCCTTCCCACACACGTTACACCTGAACGGACACAAATCCACATGATCACCGTGCACTGATGCCTCTGTGCCGCGTCGACATGAGCACAGTGACTCGACACTCACTTGTAAGGCTCGGCCACGCTGTGGGACTTGACGTGGGAGTACCAGTCCTTCTTCCAGCTGTAACACTTCCCACACACCTGACACTGAAAGGGCTTCAGGCCCATGTGCTTGTTCATGTGCTGCTGCAGATCTTTGGCTTCATAGAACCTCTTATCACAGCTGCAGGACAGAAGAGGCGAGGAGAAATATAATTTAACTTGAGCTCAATTCATGTCCGTGGAGAGACGAGTTAGATGAACAGAAGAGACTCACTGTGCACAGGGAAACGGACGGACGTCAGGTTTAGGCTGATGTTTCTTCAAGTGTTTGCTTAAAGCAGAGGCTCGGTGGAACGTTGCTCCACATGTGTTGCAAAGATACTTTGACTCACCTAGATGTTTATCAGAAGAAACAGTGGAAACATGAGTCATTTACCTGAATGAGAATTAAAGGGTCAGTCCCCGAATGTACCTCTGGTGCAAGGTGATTTATGTCATGTAGCAACGGAAACATGTCTGTTTATTTATTACTAGGGCAAACTTTTTCATCATTTCGACATAACTTTGTGTTCTTCCGCATGGATGTAAGCAGGAAATTTGCATGAAGGCAACACAACATAGAACGAGAGAGTGAAGGTGACATAGAATGAGGTAAATCTGAACAGGAGGAGGTCTCCGACCAGCCAAGACAAAACCAGAAGCTCGTATCTGAAAGTCAGGCTACATTTGTCACACGGACATGGTTTGAGTATGAAAAGTCTGACACTGACCAGAAAACCAGAATTACGTCATTTTCTGACTGTAACTGTGGTTTAAAAATGTTTTCTCTTTACCTTTATACATTTTTAAGACCTGCAGGACTTGTCCACACTACAAACAAAGAACAACTAACAGCACTTCATTTACCTCTACGTGCTGGGGACACAGACATATCTCAAATTACCTGCTGTGAGTGTGTACTGTACCTGTGTGAAGACTCGTGTGCTCCTCCATGCTCCTCTTGCTCACAAAGGTCTTCTTGCAGTACTCACACTGGAACTGTTTGGTGACGTCGTGCAGCGCTCGGTGCATCTTCAGGCTGTGTTTGTGGGCGAACGTCTTGCCGCAGACCTTGCAGGAGTGTGGCCGCACGCCCGTGTGGTTCAACATGTGAATACGCAGGGAGTAGAGCTTTGGTAAAGTCTTGCCGCATATATCGCACACAAATTCTCTTTTGGTGTGTGGTGATGAGGTTTTGTCATCCAAATCGCTGTCTGCTTTGCCGTCAGCGCTCTGTTCTGTTGACGGTTTGGCGATAGGGGCGCGTTGGCTGCTCTGCTGCTTGTGTCGGGCCAGATGGGCGCGCAGCGAGGCAGCATACTGAAACTCTTTACTACACAGCTGCAACGAGGACACGACGACACATAGGTCAGAATGTGACAATATGATAAGCAGATGTGACACAGTGACTTACACATGTACTTACATTACACTTGTATCCACGAGCTTTCTCATGTTTTAATGTGTGCATGATGAGGGAGTAACGCCTCTGGAAGGACATGCCGCACTCGGAGCAGGTGTGCTCTCCGTCCGCGGTGCTCTCTGCAGCAGTCTGATCCGGTTTGGGACCAGGTTCTGGTTCTGCTGCCGTGGTCGCAGCTTCCTCTAGGCCGGCCTCTGCTACCGTCACACTGTCCACCACGATGGCCTCTGGATCGGCCACAGACTCCGACACAGACGGCCCTTCTCCAGGATTCTCCACCGGCTGCTTTGGCGGTCTGCCCCTCTTCTAAAAACACATCACATCAGAAAAAAAAACCTTAAAAAAAACCCTCAAAATTCAAAAGTCAGTGGTTATAAAGGAAATGTAGTGAGAGAAACTGACTTTCGCTGACTCTGTATAGATAAAAATTTGTGAGTAGTGGCAGGGCTCAACAATAAAGATCGGCCAGTTACTCAGGGAAAATGAAATGTCACATTGGGTAGTAAATCTAGAAAAAAATCTAGTGAATTTAAAAATGAATTAAACGCATTGTTTTTTTCCAAAAGCTGATGATGTAAGGAGTGAGTTACCTCCTTCTCGTCTGTGTTGATGATGAGGCACTTTAAAGAACATGACTGTGGGTAAAGACACTTACGAGCTGATGCCTGTTTAATTTCCTCTGAGCACTAAATGGACTCCAGGTGACATCCTCAATTGATTGATTGATTGATTGATTGATTGATTGATTGATATCCTCTTGATGTTTCAATTTTATGTCTCTCTCTCTTCCTTGGACTGTGGTGAAAGTAATGCTTAACACAAAGCTAAAGGTAGACACTGATAATGATATATAACTGATATGTTTTACTCCTGGTGACCTAAAAGTTCATTTTTTTAGTGAATCTGGTTTCCGCGTAAACAAAAACCACAAAAATGAAGTATATAAAAAACAGAATTATTTACCGTCTCTTTGCATCTAGAAACACATCAAATATATTTACATACAAAGTATAATGTAAATGTACCTTAGGGGTGGTTGCCCGTGGTGGGGTCGGACCTTTCTTCGCCTCCTCTTCATCTTCCAGCCCCATATGCAGGCGAGCATAACCTCCTTCAGCGATGGAGCGCTGCCGCAGTCGTCTTTTATTGGGATCATCTGATGTCATTTCCTGTCTGTCCACGTGGCCTTCATCGGCAGACGGGTCCTCCTCCTCCAGTGGCACGAACTCCTCTACCACCACCTCCTTCCTCACCTTGGCTGGACGCCCTCTTTTCCGTTTTTGGGGTGTGGGTGTGGACTGAGTTGTTGCTGATTCTTCCTTCTGCGGCTGCGTGCTCGCATCCTGAGCTGACGGCGCTGCAGTGGAATCCAGTTTGACGGCCTCTGGGGGACTCACTTTATCTGGATCCACGCTGATTACAAAGGCTTCAGCGACCTCAGCGACCTCGGTGACCTCGGCGACCTGCGGCTGCTCCATCGCCAGGCAGGCCGACACCACGGCGAGGGACTCGCTGGCCCCGGCCTGTCCACTGTGAGTGACCACTGTCATGGTCTCCCCTTCCACTCCTTCTGCGCTGCGTGAGATAAGAGTCACTGTCTCTCCTGGCTCAGCCTGTCCGCTGTGAGTGATCAGCGTCACGGTTTCATTTTGTCCAACTTCCTCAGCATGTCCTCCTTCCTCCACAGTCTGGGTAACGACTGTCATCGGCTGCTCCAAGTCCGAAGGTGACACAAAGGCCAGCTGTTCACCTGTTACAGCCACAGTACCCTGAGTAACCACCGCTCTGCCGTCACTCTCTATGGTCACCATGTATGCACTAGAGTCCTCCTTTGAGCCCTCTTGAGCGGCCAGTTGGCTCGACACCACCGTGTGCACATCTCCTCGTTGGTACACCGTCAACTTCTGCTCCTCCACCTGTTTATGCACAGACTCACAGATCTGCAGCACCTCCGTCATCAGCAGATGCCGAGCCAGGTTGGCAATATCAGCCATTACGCAGAAATTAAACGTAAGCCTGGAAGTGTACGCAAAATCCAGCAGTGGCAGGAAGCTGGCTTTGGTGAAACCTAGAGGGAGAAAATTAGAATGAAAAAATAAGAAACATTATTCTACAGCACCTTTTAAAACCAAACACAAGGTACTTCACAAAATAAAATACTATACGGTACAGGTGCAAAGATTCTAACTCGTAGAGTAACAAAACTAAATAAAATGAAAAACAGGGATGCAAGAGCAAGAAAACAACAGAGATAAAAAGAGAATATAAAGAAGTAAATTAAAACATTTGAATATTTGTGTCATGAATATTATGTAAATGCTTGTCTGTACAGGTGGGTTTTAACTCAGGTCAAAGGGGAGTTTGTTCCAAAGCATAAAAACATCAATATGGGAATACATCGATATTTGTACGGACTGTAAAGCCCTTTGAGGCAAATCTTGATTCGTGATATTGGGCTGTATAAATAAAATTGAATTGAATTGAATATTTAGCTTTTTGTTATTCCACATAGTATGGATGCAGGCAGAAAATTTGCATGAAGGCAATACAAACAAACATGGAGGAGCATGAATGTGTTTCATTTGTCTATGAAATTATCAATATCAGGATATGAGGTTTTGGTTATATTACAGATCCTTAGTCTAGGCACAAGGAAAGAAGAGCGTGGATACATTGTTCAAACATATTTTGGGACGCACTGGTTTGATCATATTTCTGATTTGTACGAAGCAGGATTGAAAAAACTCCCAATCGAGGTTAAAAACTGAACAACTCCGCAAAAACAAGAGAAGCAAAGGCTCACCAGAGAGGTCGACCACAGCTTCATGTGTGGAGACAGCCCCCTTCTCAAAAAACAGCTCCTTGAAGTATTCACTGCACGCTGCCAGTACTGCTTTGTGCGCACGGTACTCCTCTCCTTCAATCAACAGCGTGATGTCGCAGAACTGATTACTGAGACGCTGCTGGTTGAGTTTGTCCAACATGGTTTGGCTGTGTTTGGGCAGGAACTGATTCACTTCGCCCTTGCTGTCCACCTTTACAGAGCACACGCACAACACACAACAACAAAGACCACATTAAAAAAGGACAAACAAACTCTCGTCGTACGGTTCAACACATTTAAACTACATGCACCTTGACAAGTCTGTGACACTTACAAAGACCACTTCATGCTTGGCCATAGTCTTGGCCGACTTTGACCTTGACGATGATGAATCACTGAAGAGTAGACTATCCTCTCCCTCTTCCTCCTCCTCTTCCTCATCGTCGTCGTCGTTCACGTTGGCAGCAGCCCTGCGTCTCCCGGGTCGGCCTAACAGTCGCGGTCCAGAACCGTCATCAGTGCCTCGCCTGCTCTGACACGGACCACACTCTCTGATGTGGTCTTTGACATGCTTCAGGATACCTGAGGGAAAAACAGATTATCATCCAACCTAATCACTATA
>JAPQRN010000019.1:14579191-14591277 GCA_037367275.1 Coranthus polyacanthus | reverse complement strand
ACAACAACTGATCAAAATAGTTCTCTGATCCAATATTCTGTCAACACTCAAATCAAATCATCAGCTCCTTTCATCTCTGATTAAAACGTGCATCGTGTTTCTTATGTATTTATATCAGGGATTCCCCTTCCATTATAACATTATTTAGGCACAGCAAATGCAAATGCTGAGCCAAATGAATAGGGAGAAACTATGCAAAGAGATCTCTACCGCGTTCTGCTGTCATTTAAGGTCGTACTAAAATCGCAGTTTAGATACCTTCACTATTGTTTAACCAACGCTATACGTGTATTGTGAATATGCTTTTTTTTGCAGCACACAAAACAACATTACTTCGTAGTGAGGGCGTAGTGCTAACCTGATCAATGAGCATATTGATAAGAAGCCTTGCTACTGTCTGTGTGTAATGTCAAAATCTACAATCTGCGTGCTTTTAACGAACACTGTAACGATTAAAGTCAAATACAATATGAAGCTGCAAAGTTTTTAGTCTAGTACAATCAAATCCCGCAGACCCTATGACCCCGATGGCCTCTGCAGCACCTGAGCCCTAAGATAGGAGATATGCGTTTAGATGTCTTTGTTTAAATAAATGTAGGATGGCAATGTCTTTCAGGAGGTCATTTTATGAATTTAAACTATTGTGTTTACATCGGCGTGGTGCGTTCAGGTGCAATCAGATAGTCTGGTCTACACAGGAGGAGACGGAATAGCTTCCTTCCATCAGAAAACTTCCCACAGTGCGAGGATGAATAACCCCACACCAAACTGTGAAGCTTGACAGAAGGAAGTGGACGTAAACTACCCACTAGATGGAAACAGAGAGCCGCTGTGACGGGTGGCGCACATCTACGTTCATCACAGACTCATCTTTACACCGGTTGTTTTGGCTCATTTAAACGCCCGTCTCTCTGAATGTACACACTTAACTGCCGTGATTTAGCTTCCGTGTCGTACCTCTCCACCAGTATTTCTGTGAAATGGTCTCCCAGGTGAGTTGCTGGTTGAGGTGCTCCCCTCCTTCGGTAACGTGCGCCTGGTTGATGAGTTCCTTCCTCCGGCCGTCTTGCAGCACCACCTCCAGCTCGGTGAAATCATTTTGGCCCTTCAGGCGACGCTGATAAAACAAAGTCCCGTTTCGCACAACGTAGCAAATAGCTGCTTTGCGTATTTTTCTCTTGGTATTGCCAGGCGTCCCCGGCGCATATGGCTCCCTTTCATCAGTCAGATAGCGTATGATAGCCAAGTAGCTTTCTTCACACGACATGTCTCAGCTCACCCCCGTTTCTCACGCTAATTTTAAGATTTATGTCGAAGAGGAAAGCCCTCTTCGGACTCGTAAAATTGAGATATAAATTTTATGCGTCGTTCAAAGAGGAGGTAACGTGGAACAGAAATATCATAACAACATTTCAAATTGTTTTCTAGGGTGGAACTGCAGTTCGTTACCGTCAGGGTAGACTTGCCCGAACAGACAAAATGGCTGCTGCACAACCGGATTTTGCGTAAGCAATGGCGGAAGCGCGCCGTGAACACAGTCCGCCACTAGAGGGCGCCGTGCCCAAATCTATTGAAAACCACAGAAAGTCCAAACTTTTTCTGAGCATTTTTAAAGTTGTGTAATGTACAGCGAACTCATATTTTATATGTTGACTTATATGTTAAGTGCAATGAGAGACAACAACCATACGCGGTTGTATTGCAATCAGTTGTACTGCGTGAAGCTGCAGCACACAGGTTTTTAACTCAGGTTGGGTAAAAGCGCGTGCTCTCTCTTTTAGAAATATAAAATCAGCAGACCACAGATATAAATACACATGTATATCTATAGGGCATCTATGGTGTAGACAGTTCACAGTTTGTCAGCTGAGCCTCGTGTGCCATTTTAATCCCAAAAGCAGCTGTGACTGTTGTTAATATGCTGCACTGTAGACAAACACATAACAACATAAACTAGCTATCATGTAGTCAGTGAGGATGCAGGCAGTACATTTGGACATTTCTGCTCTATTCAGATAGTGACAGTCGAGAGAAAGACGAGAATGACATGCAGCAAAGGACCCAGCCGTGTACATGGTGCACATTCTGCCGGCTAGAGAATCACCTCCAGTTAAAGGTTAAAGGCAATTTCTGACATCCTCATTCCCCACTCCTTCTCCAGGATCCTCATCCTTTTCTCAAACTCACCGTTTTTACTGTCTTGAGTTCAAATCCAGGGATGATTTTACCACTCACTGACACTGATTGACACTGGATTGGACTTTTGAAGTTTTTACTAAAGGCTCATTTTTAAAGTCACCTGAAGTTTGAGCTACTTTGTCACATCCAGAGTGAAGGTGTGTGATATAATATAGGATATGTCACTAGTTTATATGCAGGAGGTCTGTCTGATCTGACAAACACAGAAAGTCAGCTTTTCAGCATAAATGTTTGGAACTATAATCAGAAGTGTAGATGGCGCAGATAAGTCGTAACCTATAGCCGCACTGGAAGCTAATGTGGCATGTGTTGTGTACAGTAGAAACATCACATGCCACATTAGCTTCAGTTATTGGACACACATCCTGAGTGCCGCTGAGATTTCTAAGAAATTAGTTCAAACAGACATTTGCTGGAAGTAAAATCATAGTTTATCATTTTTAACCTGTATGAACTGTTGGCATTTCATAAGTTGGACATTTGTCTTTATTGATATAATTGAGGGGAACTTCTCTTTTTGTTTCCAGCCTCCACAGTGCAGACAAAACCTACTTTAAGTGGGTGGTGGGTTTTTTTTCCAATACAAGGGCTTTAGAAAACAGCCCATTAAAGCCTCTGCAAGTGCCTGCAGAAAAGCCTGTCTTACATGTTAGTGGAAATAAACGTGGAACCTCTTTCGAATCACTCCCTCTTACAGGCTGCAAATGTAAATTTTTTTCACCATTCACTTTGTGATCCAATGACATTTCATGCATCATTTAAAGGTTCAATATGTAAGAGTGCATGTGCTTATGTAAAGGTTGTGTTGGGGTCTGTGTTGTGCTGGGAGCCGGACATTTGGTGACGTTAGCCAACTCCGTTTCTCACCTCACTACATTTTTCTACATTTCAACATAGAAATCAGTGCACAGGCTGTTATCATGATGTAGGCAACTAAGACAGTCGTTAGCTTAGAAACGGAGTTGGCTAACGTCAACAAATGACCGGCACAAAACAGAGTCCAACACAAACTTAACGTAAGTGCACGCTCCAATCTTACATATTGAACCTTTAATTTGCAAGCTTAAGGTGATTTGTTTGTCTGAATAAACGCAAAGATATTCCGTTATTTTACTATTATGAGATAGAAAAAAAATGCTTTTTTTAAAACTCAAGAAACTGAAATCAGCAAATGTCTGGCATTTAGTTCTCAAATGATTTCTGTTTTTGTAGAAAGGGATGATTTGTTGAATCGTTTCAGCACCATGTGAAATCATACAATGCACTTTAAATAAACATTCCTTTCACGTATTTTTCAAGTGTGTTTTGTTGCTTTGTTTCTTCCATGCATTAGTCACAGATGCCGCATGACCTGAAAGAAATCAAGCATCATCACTGCTTTGTTCCTGCATCATGGGAGTTCCCAGATCTACCTACGCGTGGCATCACAACACTTGTGTGACTGTCTGCACATCACATCTAAAAGTTTAGATGCAGTTGTTCCACGTCCAGAGCTTTTAAAGTTGTACTAACGGGCCTTAAGGGGGCACTGCAGTGTCTGTATGTGTTGGAGTTTGCCAGAAGGAGTTATTCATTTCAGCACCTCACCGCACTCTCGCATTTTCACTGAATTGCACTGACCCAGAAGGGAGGGGCGGCACATAATTTGTTGCTCATCCATGTGTCACATACCAAACCTGACATCAAACACCAGTCACTGATGTGTCTCGCCACTGCATTCCAGCTTTCAGAGTTTGACACTGACTGGACCAAAGACACGCTCAAAAGTCTGATGTGACGTTTGTCTGTGATTGGCTGAGGACTTGCTCTGGACTTTTGCTGTTGCCTGATAATGAATGAAAAACGACCAGAGCTCTGGTCTTTGTGGACGTTTCCACCACCTCTGCATCCACATATCATAATCACTTTAGCGTCTCGGAGGTCACCGGGGTTGTACCTGCTGTCATGTCGTGTCGCACTGTTTCGCTGCTCTTTTCGGCCCGGTTCACAATCTGCTTCTGTGACCAGGCCAACACTGACCGCAATTTCCCGACGTAATGAGTAAACTCTTGGCTACGCACCCACATCACCTAACAGGAACAAAGAGTGAACCCGTAACTCAACTTTTCCTGCATCACTTTCACCCTCATCTGCAACAAAACTTGAGTGTATGCGTCATCTTCGCATACACAAAGAAAAAAACAAATGAGACAAATATTGGAAAATTAGATTCTTTTTGCTCTGTCTTGAGTACTGGCCTTGTCTTTATCATGCTCTTCTTGTTTAACTTCCCCTACAGAGCTGATTTGATGTACTTCGTTCCCTCTCCTAAGAGGCAGAGATTTAATATGTTTATTCTCAGTTGCTGCTGGCAGACACCTCAACACGTGTCACCCAGTGTTTATATGAACGCTGGGAACAAGTTTATTTGCGTCCTGTCAGTGTCTTTCTGTGTCAGAGGACATTTGTTTGTACCATAGAGTCTTCACTTAAGGTTTAATGGCACATCTCGAGTTGCTTCATGATCAGTCTAATCTGTAATAAAATTCACTTGCATACTTACACTTCTTTCCAACAAAGCTGCCTCTGTTTAGTTTGTCTGTTTAATCCACTGTCACCAACTGGCGTGAAAGCTGCTCTGCACATTGTGCCACTTCCTTCTGGCATGGTTTTTGCTCCATTGTTCGTGTCCTCCGCTCTACAGGTATTGTTTGGTTTTGAACAGGTTTACTGGTACTAAAACAAAGAGGCACTCGTGACTCAAAACAGGAAGCCTTGTCTGTCTCGCTGATTAAAAAACAGCACATTCTCTTAGCATAGATAAGTGCTCTTTTGAGTCAAGGGTTTCAGGTGTAGAAGAGAGGGGAAAATGCAGCAAAAGTTCAAACAAAATGTACTTTATAGAATCAAAAGTAAAAGTACTCATTTGCATTTTAATGTTGTAGTTAGTAATGTTGACAAATCTGTTACTGGTTGGATTATTGTAGTACTGCATCATGCTTTTTATGTAAGACAAATGCGGTGAAGTAAAAAGTACAATATTTGTCTCTGAGTGGTGGAGTAATATAGGTATAAAGTAGCATAGAGTGGAAATACTCAAGAAAAGTACTGTTGTACTAATGTATACTTAAGTAGCCAACTGTACTTGAGTAAAAGTACTTTGTTACAATGCATCACTGCAGTTACAGCCATTGCCTTTTCAATAACTAGTGTTAGTGTCAGACATGATAACAGATGTTGACTTTAATCACTGTAGAGTAAAAATGACGCCAAGAGCTAGTTAGCTTAGCTTAGCATAAAGACTGGAGACAGGGGGAACAGTTAGCCTAGCTAGCTCTTTCCTAAAGTGAAGAAATCCAGGAGTCCTGCCAGGCAACCACCTGAAACTTGAGCCAATCACTGGAACAACCAGGAAGTAGTTGGGTTTTAACCCTATGTTAAACCGTAACTTGATGTTTTTGCATTTGGTTTTCTAAGTAACATATAGGAAGTTAATTAGTATCTTTCATGGTGCTAATAGACAGGTTTTGTTACTTTTGGACAGAGCCCAGTCTTTACGCTAAACTTGCTTCTGGCTCTATAACTTCATACATGTTTTATTTTTTGTAACGTGTTTGGCACCTACACGCTTTTAGAAGAAACCCTGAAAGCCTTAAAGACATGATTTACTAAACATTACTCCACAGCTTTTCCACCGAGGATACCTGGGGTTTCCCCTCTGCTGCACCTGACCTAAATCTGAGCTGTGTGCCACCACTAGAGCAGTTAACAATACTGTTATCTCAGACTTGTCTATTTTAATTACAAGTACCTCTCACTGTCAGCCTGACCTGTAGGCTCTACAGATGTAGGTTAACATTTCCCTTTGCAGTCACTCCACAAAAAGCCTGTATTCACTCCTGTGCTAATATCAAAACTGCCTCGTATCTATGCAGTTTGTGTTGTGTAATCTGCTCTGTTTTGTGTGTAACTTTCCCCGTGACAAGATATTTTTTTGATTAGCATGTTTTTACCTATTTTTGGCTACCTCTCAACACGGGGAATTCATCATTTTTGTTTTATCCTGCTTAAAGCCTTTATGAACTGTCTTTCTCTTTCTCTATCTTGACACTCTAATTCTTTGAGTTTTTTTTGTTTGTTTTTTGTTTTTTTTTTGCATTCAACTCTCAACCATAATCTGCATGTTGATCAGTTGACACAAATTGAATCACTTCTTCCACTATCACTTGTTTCAAATTTCCTGTTTACCCACAGTGGACACAATATGTCGCTACAAACAGACAGATTTGAACGCTTTCTCTTTAACACACATCACATGACACACATTTGAATGCCAACCAAAGTGGCTCACTACACCACTAAACTATGTTGTCCTCATACTATAACCTTGAAACGAGAAAGAGTAAACATAGCCGCTTTTGACGCAGAGCAGAGTAATAGTAATAGTAGATCACTGCCCCTATTACCCCCATGGCATCCCATTTGGTTGTATATTTGCTGTTGAATCTTTTTCCACTCACAGTTAAAGCGAGCCAGTATTGACTGTACACACACATTTTCCAACAATAAAGACTTTAACTTCTCCTCTGTTCATCTGAAAGCAAGAGTTTTGACCTTGATGTCAAATGGTCTGAATCAAAGCCTCGATTTGTTCATTTTAACTTCATTATCTTGTGCAAAAATGTAAAATAGCTCAGGTAGTTCAACACACAGAGGTTATGATGCCTTTCCTGTCTCACTGCAATCGTAAAATCATATGTTCAACCCACACTTCTGCAATTTCTTATGCACAGTCTGGTTACGTTGCAGCCAGGACCTTTTTAATTACTTCCAAAGCATGTTCTAAACTCCAAGAAAAGTTACATTTATGCATGTTAGATGGTTGACACTGACATCAAGTCCTGCGTTTCCATTTAAACACAGAGTTCAGGATTAATAACACCAGATCACAAGACAAGCTCCTCATACCATGACGTGCTGAAATTCACCGCTGGCCTTTTATTAAAAAAAAAAAAAGAATTTGCAAATGATATTCGCTTCATGTGGACGATTTAAGGGATATTTTTTGTTTGACCTCTGCAGCTGTAATCTAGATTTGAAAGACCAGATTTGAAAGACCAGATTTGTAATCTACGGACTTCCCGTTGCACTAATGACTCTGAAGCTGAAAGGCAGTCACAAAGATCTCGTGTCTGACCCAGACTCTGGACGAGATAAATGTGTCTGACTGACTAAGGACAAACACAGCTGGGAAACTGAACAAGAAGAGACTGCCTTATCTTTCACTGTCTTGCTCTTGCTGTGCTCAAGGCCAGATGAAGTGATGCTTACTATGGCTATTCTGGTGCTGGAGAACTTTTCCATTACACGTAGCCTGTGGAGAATCTCTGTGCCAACAGTAAATATGCCAGAGAAAGGCAGGGAAAATGAGTACTCTCACCTGAGTATGGAAGTTTTGCTCAAAGTTTCATAAAAGTGAGAGAACGTTGTGTCAGTGAGGTGGGGGCTGCCAATCAGCTCCATTTGTCCGGGAAACAGAGCTTTACGGCAACCAGGCCAGAAAGGAGGACTATGATGTAAGAGCTCACAATCACAGCTCTGCTTATGTCACCACTTTCACTTATCCTTCAGTGCTTTGTTGTCTGGCTGGCCAAGAGCAACTGACATTTTACGGGTATTTACAGCCAATTGGCAGTAATGTAGCCACTGAGCTTAAAACATCCTGTGTTTTTTGGTGCTGAGGGAACACGGCAAATCACAACTGGTGACTTATAGAATAATAATTTAGTGTAATACAAGCAATAAGTCTTAATGTTCACACAGTCGTCAAAAACTGGCACTTTAAGAAGACGGAGCCAGAAATCCATTCATTAAATCTGGTGACTGTTCAACAGCGACGCTGTGGCCAGGAGTGACATGGGACACGTCTGTTGGTCAAGGCAAAACTGTAGTCAAATATTAGCACACAGTTTATTTTACACTCAGCGTCAGTTACACAGTATTATCTCAGATTTGCAAGCATTAGCTGGCGAACATTAGCTGCTACATCTGACTTTGTGTTTGGTAGGAGAGCAGTCTGCTCTTCAAAATACACACTGAACATCTTGTTTAAAACTAAAAACTCTCACAGGTTTCTTTTCTCAAAACAGACTTTGTTAGTCCGCTAATCTGGATTATAAAAATCCTAACATTAGCTCACATTAGCAGACAGCCAGATGGTCTGGCTTCATTTAATGCACAGTATATATTTCCTGCTGCTACAAGATCTTTCAATGAAAACAATAGCAGGCGATGTCAATTACGGCGCACTGCAGAGCCAGCACTTCTGTTATTACGTTTCACAATAAAAGCCCTAAACATGTGTGACTGAATTTAGTCACTCAGAGCGTTTCACTAAGAGGCAACTCAATGAACTATCTTACAGTTTCAATCACATTTGTTTAGTGGCATATGTTCGCATTATTTCTTTTCAGTCTGGTGAAATAACCACAAGTAACGTTAAACATTAACATTAATTTGACAGAGGGGCTATAACTCTGGTCTGTAACTGTTAATAACTTGACTTTTTTTTAGGTAGTTTGATCCATAAATGCTACAAACTGCATTTAAATGCAAAGGACTGATAAGCACAAATAAAGCTGACGGTTTGGAGTGTAGCTGTGGTTTTTAAATTGTGCCATAGTGCATAATATATTTATTGTGCATAAAACAGCACAAGTCATTGCTGAATTTTCAAAAGCAAAATGGGAACGTATGACTGTCAAACAGGCAAAGCAGTTTTACTTCGTCTATTTCCTTTTCTTCTTGTATGCATTAAGAGATCAATCTAATTAGAGCCCGCTACTTGTAGACCTACACTTACCATTTTTGCAGCCCCAGGCTATGAAACTATTGGTTGTGAGCTGGATTTAAAAGTGAAAAGTGCATACGTTACTGATTAATATGTCCCATAGAGAGAGTGGAAAATGTTTTCCTGTCTTCTGTAGGTTAAAATAGTTTCTAGTTGGATTGTTGTCTTTAGAAGTAACATTAAACAACCTGAATTTAATGACATTTTATCTAGTACAGTGTGAATACGGCCTAAGCATTAAAGTGTATAGCGCAAAAGTCACTGTATATAAAACCTCAAAACCTTACCTCAGTTATTTCATATATGTTATAAAGTTACATCTACATCTATGTATGGATGTGATAATATCCCTCTTGATATGAGGGTGTGTATGTCATAGCCGATTACGTTTCCGTACGGGGAATGAGGCAAAGTAGCTCTGTCCCAAACATGAAAATCTAATTCTAAATCTAAACTAACATGTTTTACCTAATTTGTTTAATATTCACAAACAGAAGTAAAGGAGTTGGAGTTTCTGAGGGAGTCACTGTTTCTTGACAAACAACAGTTTATCCGACAACCTGGTACTTCTGTACTGGTTGCATGGCAAACTCACAGCAACAACAAGACTCGGGAAGCGTCTGCTCCAAACTATTCAAAGCTATAATAAGTAACATTTCCACATTAAATGATTTAAAAACAACTTTAGACCACCTATGTTATCTATTTTCTTGATTTATGTGCATTATGTCAAATAGTTTCAACAATGTTCAACTTCGGGGTAATCTGTAATTTTATTCAAAGTTATGTCCCGTTTCATTTGGCTCGTTTCATTTTCACTTATGTGCAGCTATTTCAATAGAATATAATGACATGACATGAACATACATCAGTACATGTAATGTGAACAAAACTTTAATACGTTACCTCATCTGAAAACATGGTTTTTGTCATGTCAGATTTTAATGGTCTTCAAAACAACAACTCCCACGATTCCATGGTACCTCACAGCGTCATCTATGGAAGAAATTATGTACTGTGTGTTTTATTTGCCTATTTTGGTGAAATTCCTCATTCATTTAGTCTATAAATAGTGCAGTGTTGCTCACTTTTCAGTCTGATATGTTAAATTATGGTAAACTTTATCTCCGCTATGCTAATCTAATTGGTTCTGTACTCTACCTTCGTTATTATGAACACGTTTAAAAAGTTCCTCTCCCTTTTATTTGACCGTATTAGCTCCCATTTGTCTTGTATGAGAAAGGTTGTCATGTCAACCACTTCAACATGTGTCATGTAGAGTATTTTCTATATCCTAAGAAACTCTAGGAGTGTATCTTAACTCTGGCTCTCAGTTGGGTTCCACACAAACAGGACACAAGCATGTGCTGAATAGTGTGAGAAGAGCCTGTTTTGTGTAACACAGTACTGTTAGCGTTGTGCTTTTCTCTCTGCCTGGGCCTCCGGCCAACCGACAGATTAACAAGCCTCAGTACATCTTTGACACTCACAGCCTTGACCTTTCACCTGCAGGGAGATTCAGTAAAATCACAGAATAAGGTCTGACACCTTTTAAAAACAAAGACTTTATTCTCTGTGGCGCCATTTGTTTCGTTGTTAGGCTTCCAGGAAATGCAGCCACAAGCTCATCATGTCTAATGAGAGACCACCAGAAATATTGCGGTGTAACATTTCCTGCTAAGAGTCTGAATGACTGGAAACACCAGATGCTGGCCTACTTTTCATGGATTCATTCAAGTCTCTCCATCACAGGCCATAAAGCGTCTAATTTATTCTGTGCTGTTTCACCACCAAAAACTCACCAGTGAAGAATCCAAGAGCAATAATGATGCTTTTGTCTGGAGGTGCGCTGTGAGCAGGGAAAGTGAGAAAGGGAAGGCTGAGAGCCAGCAGGTCTCACCTTACTCCTCTTGTTCCCACAATATATTGGCTGCCTCCCAAATCACACACCTTTTGCTCCACAGACCCAGAGGGGAAAAAGTGAGTAAGCTGTTATTCTTAACTTAAAATCTCAACTAGCTTCCATTATCTGACACCATAATTTTGTGATCACAGGACGAACACGAGTTGCCTGTGTAAACACAAGTGCAGAGCTCCCTCCCGAGTCCTCAATGCAAAGAATCTTTCCCAAGAGCCTGCAACGGGGAGCAGCAACACTCGGGAAGTAGAGGATTCCCATCAGCTTATTGCTCCCGTTTATTCCCTCAAAATGACTGTTTATAGGCTGAAAGTGAACATCGACGATCTGCTTTGGTGGAATTTTCTAAAGTTTGCAGTGGGGCTGAGGAGTTTGCTTCTGTTTAGAGACTGGCTAAATGTGATTAAGCGCTTAAAGCAATTCAAAAGCGCTGCCTGAAACTCTTCTGTCATCGTGAAAGGAGGGAATCTCACTAAATCTCTGTTGACTGTACAAGATCAGGTCAAGCTGAAGCAGGCTGTTGGTGATGTAAACATGAAATGAAACCTTGTGTGGCTGATTTGAATTCGATTCGATTTTAAAGCGTCTATATATCTTGTGCTACACGTCTCCTATTAGATGGTATCTGGCCCAACTATGTAATTTTTCTATCTTTCCCCCATGAACATCATTTCTGCCAGGTACTGACAAGGACGTACTGACCTAGCAGCAGTTAAGGGTTGTTGCTGCATTTTTGGTTGTGCCAACATCCACAATCTTTTCCCCTTTCCTCTTAAAGGTCCAATATGTAAGATTTGCGTGTGCTCATGTGCTTACATGAGGTTTGTGTTGTGTTGTGAGAGTCAGTTGGTCGTTAGATGACTCCATTTCTAAGCTCTCGACTGTCTCAGGTGCCTCCATCCGTGATAACAGCCTGTATGCTGATTTCTATGTAGAGGATTTGGGTCAGTTTTTCCTTGTTTTTTCTCCTCTTCAGCTGTGATAGCTTCCATTAGCATAGCAATAGAGTTTGCGAATGTCAACAAACAACCAGCTCTGCAAACAACACACACTGCAACACAAACTTCATGTGAACACACAAGCCCAGCTAGAGTTTCCAGACCTCATTCATTTTCCGAAGGGGAACTGAAAACCACCGGA
>JAPQRN010000019.1:14552052-14569889 GCA_037367275.1 Coranthus polyacanthus | reverse complement strand
ACCTACCTACCTACCTAGGAGCAGGAGCTGATGTCATTTTAACAATACAGTCATTGGACCTTTTTGTGGATAAACAATACCAGACACAAATGATTTTTTTAATGCAGTCTATTTTTTTTTAATTACATCACATGACCAGAGGGGTCTTTGATGTACATGTTAGAGGGGATCAAAATCTGGGCGTCACGGTGGAAGATTTTCGACAGCCTGTAAACGACGGACGCAAGGAGTATATGCACAAGTCTTGTGTTCTCTCAGACCACTTGAATTACAATAAGATGAAAGGTAGTTACGGCATCAAGCACTGCAGCTTTAAGTGATTAATTGTGACTAAAACATTCAAAAGCAAAGTTTAATGTAAATATTAGTTTGTTGACAGTGTGTTTTGTTTATGGCCCTTACACTTCTTTGTCGCCACAACATCTCTAAGAATACCAAGTCCAAGCAGCAGGAGCTGCAGCCTGTGTAGACATTTGTCATGGCAACATGGACACAGCCTTCAGCCATTCAGCCAATAGGAATGGTTCGCCTGCAGGGTAATGTCTCAGCCATTGTAATTCAGATAGACAGCTACGTGAAAGGGGTAGGTGTGGTAGTGATAGAGAGCCCTCAGTGTTTGTCTTTGAATCAGTGAGGTGGGTGCAGTCGAGCTTAACTCCAAATAAATCTAAAGAACACAAATGCGTCGTGCTCTCCCACCTAGAAAAAGTAATCTGAAGCAGATATAACTGACTCAGGGATCAGCTGAGTTATATGATTCAAGCTGTTGTTTACAGAGGGATGTCAGGCTACAATTCTTCCTCCATAGAGGTTTTCTTAAAGGTGATTCAAGCCCTTTAATTAGATCAACCTTTCAGTGGGTTTGACAGTGATGGTTAGCCAAACATGTTTATGTGAGGATTGCCATTTGGAATGGGACTAAATCA
This sequence comes from Coranthus polyacanthus, assembly GCA_037367275.1. Lineage (NCBI taxonomy): Eukaryota > Metazoa > Chordata > Actinopteri > Kurtiformes > Apogonidae > Coranthus > Coranthus polyacanthus. The sequence continues at coordinate 14,568,963 of JAPQRN010000019.1, read as the reverse complement.
AAATATTATGCAGGATTATGAGCATGGGAGTGTTTTTTCTGCTTTTTAGATTGTTAAAACAGACTCCTTTTTTTTCCAGTCTGTTCTTTTGTGAAAGGCATGTTGCAAAGGTTCAGGAAATAAAAATTTACTGTGATATCTCTGAAGAGCTATTGACACAGACTTCTGGACAAGACTTGTTAAAATTCACCAGAAGTAGTCATGTCCCCAGGAAAGGTCAGCTGAAGACACATATGGCTGGTTTTGGAGCGAGATAGTGATAGTTCATACAGGCCCACAAGGACCTGGCCTTGTTCCTCTGAATGAAAAAAAGAGCGGATGGATGGAACGAAAGAAAAAAAAGGAAGAGACACATGTTCACAGTCTGGGGTGGAAATCTTTTTATTTATGACTGTTGTTTTGCAGAGCCCAAAACAAATTTTAAGAGCCATTTAGGTCTTTATAACCTGAGACATCCTTTGGTTGCAGCTGGACCTGTGTATGATCCAGATGAGGTCTGGAAGTCTCCCAGCTGTGCGTCTGTCACCTTCCCACTAACAACATGGTGGTTTTTCTGTTCATGCAAAAGTGTCTGCTGCAGCAGCTTTGTTGTCTGCTGACCTTTAGGATCATGTGTTCATGTGTTGTTGGTCAGACAATGTTCTTTTTTTTTACGTGAACGATCGTGCATATCTTAATAATTAGCTAAAGACATTTTCTCTTTTGTGCTGTACTTCCTCTGGTTGATTGGAACACTAACTCACAAGATGTGCTCCTCATGTGGTGGTCATATTTGCAAATAAAGTGCTTCCAGGAAGCTAGTCTGGACATTTGTTGCATATTTGCATATTATCGTATACCTCTTTCACACTGCACAACAACCCACCAAGTTTTGTCTTCAGTGTGAAAGTGAGCAATCGGCAACATGTGACGTTCATTCCCGGGTGAGTAGTCATGGGTATTTTTCGGCTCCAGCTCCACTACACTACCACTACACCCAGATGTACCCACTATTTTTCATCCCTTTTCCAGAGACCTTCTTATGACACGAGGGCTTCATTGTTTTTTATAGTCAGGAATACTGTGCAACAGTTATTTAATTTCATATCTCATGCAAGATGTATCACCCTGAAGAAAATGAGGCAAGAGACCGTCTCTTGGTTGTTCCCATGAGTAATTATCTCATCTCCGTTAGTGAATGTAAAAACGGCTGTGGTCATTGATTAATCATGTTACTTCAAGAAATTGATTTTGGTCAAGCCATTTAGCAAAATGTTGTTTGAGTATGATTTTCAACTGTAAACAACCTTACAGATCCTCTAAAGAAAGTTAACTTGTTTGGATTCTTTAACCTTTAGCGTCCGTTTTCATGAAGCTTTTGTTTAGACTTAGAATTAGGTTTATAACAGAAGAACTGCAAGGCCAAAAGGCATGAATTAATCTTAATGTGAAAGAGAACATCTTCTATTTTATGTGTTCAGCATGTGGATAAAACACAACCTAAACTACATCAGTTCAAACATGGCTCAAGTGTAACCCTAACCCTGTCTCTGGTGACCTGGTGGATGTTAAAAGGTTAAAAATGAAAAATTGTAGTTCGTTCAATTCACAAGGTATCTAAACTTTAAATATCTAGCAGATGTAAATGTCTGACAGTATGTCTCAGCTCACAGATGTCAGAGAGACAGGTGGTCAATGAGAGACTTCAAATCATGATCAAAGACAGAGGACCTACCACTCCATCCCAGCGCGGTTGATGTCGTCCCACCAGCAGTCACTGGGCTCCCCCAGACCCTCAGGTGTGGGCTGGCACTCAAACGACCACAGGCGGTCCGAGCCATCGTTCTCACTGAAGTAGCTCCTGATGGCCACGAGGACTTCCCCGTGGGGACACTGGAAGTTGAAGCCCTGCCGGTAGCCGTTGACCCACTGCATGTCATGCATGTCATGTTGGTCATGATACTGAGCTGCCACCGTGGCCAGCAGAGACGACGCCAACACGAGCAGAGCAGGATTCATGTTGAAGAAATCAGACTGTCTGCTGCGCTCACTCACAGCTGCCTCACTGTAAACTCCTACGAGCCCTTTGTTGACCAGATGTTTTATATCCAGGAGTGATGTGTAATTTGCTGCTCATGGGACAAACCCAAAAGTGTACCTCACTTGACATTTTAAGGTAGACTGTGACTGAGACAGACTGAGACAGTGTCGACCTCAGAATCCGTCTGTGGATAAGGGCGTACCTTAAAAGACAACACCTTCAAGTAACAGGCAATTAAGATATTTACGTGATGTTTTATTAGACTCTAGAGAATCTAGAGTGCTTTGTAAACATTTTGAGCCAAAAACACCCTTACTGCACCGTAAATTTCTCCTGACATTGATAGAAAACTTCCCCAGATCCTTATGTTAAAGCTTTGAAGTTCTGCGACTGTCAAAACTGAGTGTCATGGTTTTGTGATGAATGACCATATGGATAAGCCATGCTGAAAACAAAAAGGCATAATCAAGGCTTTTTTTAATCACAGAAGGAGGCGAATGGAATTGGAACAATGGAGAGAATTCTTTGTGTTGAAAAAAACAAAAAACAAAAGACAGAGAGGTGGCCAAGGGGCAACAACCAGTTTGATACTGCAGCCAATGCATTACTATCTGATAGTGTAATACCACTGATGGCCGTTACATGCTGGCTTAAAAAAAAACAAAAAACCCTGGTTCCAAGTGACTTCCACTGAACGTTGCTCAAGAAATAGTACGTTTTTCCAGGATTCATTCTGGTCTCATTTGCTTTATTTGGACGCTCTAATAAATGTACTGGTGGTCGTTTTCTAAATTACTCCTTTGTTTATAAAACCTTAGGACCAATAGAAGGCTTTGATCGCTGAATAAAATGTATTTCGACCCTGACAGGCAAAAATGTTTCATGAAGTTTACAGTTTAACTGCGTCAGTAAGCTAGCATTAGCTCACCCATCTGCACTCACACTTCCACCCTCTTGTGGAAATATGATCACCCCTGACTCCAAAAATCCAAGATGGCGACTGCGGTGGCTACATCCACCTCTTTCGTACAGTCGATGGATTCACCTAGCTAATTTACAGATATTCGTGTACCGAATTGACTTGCATTAGCCAGTGATGCTAGTTTGTTGCATAAAAATGCTTAGACTGAATTAGCGTCAAACATGGCTTGGGAGCTAAACAACGTGAGTCTGTGTTCACATGATGAAAACAGCTGACCGAAGGTGTAAAAAATGCTGCTCTATAACACATTTGAGAGCATCCTTTGTTACCATAACTTATTCTAACCTAGAGTTAACTTTATGTAACGGGCTAGTTTTGCTTATCACTTAAATAAACACTTAAACCAACCAGAAACTCTTCGGACCCATCCCGGTTCACCCCACAAACTAATACTGGTCATGTCATATAATTTCATTGTGCTCTGATCTGAACATAATCCTCATTTCTTTTCATTAAAATTTCAAACGTGGCGAAATGAATAGACTTTAACGGCACATGTTGCCAGCTTTTTTTTCACAAATATGTTAAGAATAATGGTTGGAAACAACATGAAAATGACTACTTTTGCTGTTGTTTTGATTGAGAGACCCCTGAAGCAGAAACATACTGTACATTTAAAAATCCCCCAACCACCACCACCCCCTAGAACCCAGGCAGCACCTACAGTAAGCCCTTTGAAAACCCTGATGAATCAAACTTCAGAAAGGACTGTCAAGGAGAAAGCTGTTGATCATTTAGGCTTTTCCTGTTGACACGTGCCCAAAGGAGTCCTGCATGCCATATTCCTTCATTGTTGTCCATAAATACAAGCGTGACTCACACTCTTGCACCATGACCTTCGTATCTTGATCCCACATATACTAACCTGCTGCTGTAAACACTCCAAATGTAGCACGCCAAATATGCATTAATCCACAAGTGAAACAGTCTGAGGTGCCCTTGGGGTCACTGAAGGAAAGACAGCAAGCGCTGATAAATTGGTCTTGTTTACTACATGTAATAATTCATAACTCTATCAGTCAATCAGATGTAAAAATCAGCAAATATTGTGAGAATCAAATAATTTTCCAAGCTGGTTGCAGTTTTTAAACACACAATAATTAGATGTTTTTTTGGGGGGGTAATTTTTGATAATAACTCTGGGCTTGTGGATTGATTGACAGTAAACATTATCTCTATCCTTATACTCAAATGTAACATTTAAGGCAAAAACAGTTGAATCTATGACAAGATGCAAGGACAAACTCCATCCTCTGTCACTGTGCCATCTGACATTAAGGTGATTGCCTATAATGGTTTTAAAAGCTATAATTTGTTACCAATGGCAACAGAGGACCTTGTATTACAAACAGTAACTCACGTTGCCTGTAAATAAAGCCTTTCTGCACAGATACACATTGCTTAAGAGTTTAGATCGCTTATTCAGTAGAAACTGCACACAAATGCATCAGTGCATCAGTCAGAAATTCACTTTCTTCACTGTATCACAGATTCACACCCTTTCATTTTCCACAGCTTTTTTTTCCTGTTCCTGTGAAACAGCTGACTGTCTGAGATTATTTATGGAGCGATGTGTCCGAATCATCTGTGCAGGTGTTGATGCTGGGTAATGCTTACGTATTTACTGTCCTAAGAAAAGATTTAGCAAAATGTTTAAGTGTTGAGACAAGATGTCAGGCGGTTTGAGCATTTAAATAAATATGTACATAAATAAAGAATTTGGATTTAAAAATAAAGTATTTTGAAGCAGAAAATGTGCAGTCACTCAGGAAGTGCAATGTTTTTATTTCTGACTAGATACCTAGAAATTGGTTAAAGACCTTTGAAAATCTGTAAAATATGAGAGCCAATTCAAAACATGAGCATCTGAAAACTGTAATAAACTGTGGTATTCTGATTTATTTTTAGAGAGCTCTGAGAAGAGGAAGAAGGTTTATATTTGTAACTTCAGAGCAGCCCTGCATTTGTATAGTGTATATTATTTGTTCTCTAATGGAGTTACACAAGTTGCTTTTTCCGGCCATTAAGACAACCTAATACATACTTTTGTTCAGCTGCAACAAGAAATGAGCATGGATGCCTGAGAATGTGATCCCATGCGAGAGATCATCCTCAAAGCACCTAAAAATAAATAACAGCACATGTTCGGGAATAGTGAGTGAGTCACTGCAAGAGGAGTTCCACAAAAGTCAAAATGGAGCAGAACTGGGGGGGTATTTATAGACACTATTTTCTATTTAAAAATCTCTATTTAGAGCAGTGCTGATGGCATGTAGAGAATGTGGGGCTTCATTAACTGTACTTTGATGTAACATCCAGGGCAGCCTGATCGAAGTCCGGTTCGCACGACATCTTTGTTCATATCAGTTGAAGAGGATCTAAACTGTAACCTGATTTCACAAACGTATTATCTCCTGGATCACAGACGTCACAGAGCTCATAACAAAAGAAAGCCACAAAGCGGGACACGGTGAGGAGTAGTAGTACCTAAAATATGACACGTGCACAAGCTCATGCCATGTCTTTTCTAAGGTAAATATTTGAGAGCTTTAGTGCACATCTGCTTTTCATTGCACCCAGCCCCAGCTTTCATCCAGTCCTGGCCCTGTCCTCCCTCTAGACGGACACAGAACAGTCATTCAAACAGCCACTGCTTCTTGTTGCTGCTCACTGTACATGTTGTACCTTGTAAAATTAGCTACCGATCTTATGTACCTCTCATTAACATCATACACTCATGACTGAATAAGGAAGACTATAACTACCCAAACATCAGTTCAACAGTTTATTTACCCTCATAGACGTCATCCATGTGCTGGTGGTGACCAAACAGCCGACTAAGTGTCAAATGTTTCTGAATCACCATCAGGTGCACAGATATGTGACATAATCTTTTACCAAATGAGCCCTGCCTATGCCTGTGTTTTGCACAAATAACGGCAACAACAGCTTTAAATTGAATACGACGACAGCCACTGGGACAGATGCTGGGTCCAAAAAATCCTGGCTCCAACTGACCCCAAATTTCAAAAACCTCACTTTCTCTGTCAAAATAGCTACCGCTAAGAGTCATCATGGTCTCATTAGCTTTCCTTGTGTCCTCTAATAGGTGTATTGGTGGCCTTATTGTAAGTTATTGCTTTTACAGGAATAATATTTGATGCTTGAGTGTTGATGGTGTTTCCGGCTTAGCCTTCTCACTTTCAGAGGGTTGAATTATGGGGAACCCGTGTGTGACGTAGGTTCTCACGTTGTGGGTTCAGAGGTCATTCTATTTTGTTGTTGTGAAGAGAGCGCCAAGGAGGCAACACATAACCACCTGTCAGAGCGAAGCAACGTTAGCCGCAGCCACTGCTCAGTCTGAGCCGACAAGAATGTGTATAATCTATTACTGCGGCTACACAAATGTCTTGTACGTCTTCCACTCCGTCTGAAGAGGAAAATAAAGGCCCGGTTCGCGCGATGTTACCACAGTGTTTCTCTGCCTCTGCTCATATTCGTAGGATTGACACAGACATATACATATATCCTACAACAGTGCTTCTCAGTGCATCTCACCACATTTTTCCCACGGTCATTAAGTCGTGACTGACTTCTACATAGAATTTTCCTTTTTTAAAAAAAAAAAAATAGGCTGTCATTACCATTGTATGTAAATCCATATTGAATATTGGGTCATATTTTCACTTCACTCTTGCCTACAAACAACGTAAACTTAGTCTGTCACTTTTCAATTAAATGTTGGCGTCACCATGGAAACGGCCAGTATTTCTGCATAACTGTCAAAAAAAAAAAAAAGACCAAATTCTAGACTCAAGGCTTCAAAACAGCCATACACAAACCAATGGGTGACGTCACCGTGGGTCTTTTATACACACTAGGGCTGATTTAGCTTTTGAAAATTCTGCCACTTTATGTACTATATGAGTAGCTGCGACAACAGGAATCCACTGTCGCTCAGTTTTCATCTCAAGGCTGGATCTCTGATGATAAAGAACACCTACACACAGAAATACAAAGGCTCAGTCCAAACACCCAAACTATTACACAGCAGATAAACACAAGGACACTTATAATCACTCATATCCCCAGAGCTTGTCAGAGCAGCTCCGGGCTCACAGACTTCCATTGTTCCGGTAGCCAGAATGAGGTTTGTATTTAAATCAGAGGGCATTAGGCGCTGCCAAGAGGATCGTATCCCATTCAGAAATGTTTCTACAAAGCTGACGTCTTGAGACTGACTGTCCAGGAGCAGAACAGGCCGTGATTTGTCATTCTTCAAAGTTCAAAGCCTGTCCAAATAAAAGAACTATGATTGAAATAGAAAAAAATGTAAAAAAAATGTTTCTGACACTTATTTGGTGTGAGTTTGTTATTCAGCTTTGTCATTATCACTGTTTAAAAGCTAAAAAGTGAACGACGAAAATCCCATTTTGAACAGTATTAAAAAGGCTCTGACAGGGAAAGCATTGAAAAACGTTCTAAACAAAGAGCTGTATCATGTTCCCGAGATGCATCAACAAGATACAAGATAAGCGGTTGTAATACACATTATGGATCAAGTGAGAATGTGCACATACGCATACATATATTTCTGTGAACTTCACTCTCTCCTATTTAAAAATAAGTATAAAGTTATTCACTGGTACTTTTATTTCTGTTATGACATGAAAGCAGGCCTTAAATGAAGTAGCTTCCCATTAAGGTATTAAGGTAACATTTACATTAAGGTATTTACTTAAGTAAAAGCCCACAATACTTTTTCTTCCTAACTTCAGTGTCTAAACAAAGCAAGAAACTTAGTCTGCCGAGTATGGACAGGTTCTATAAATATTAAACAGGTGGCGCCCTGATCTGATTATTACAATATACTTATTATTTGTCTTTGTTCCTCTGACAATTTAATATAAACAAATGGAATTCAACTTCAAAGACTAAACCGCGCCATCACATGTGGACACTATAATCTTGTTTTGGATTATTACTTACGTTTAAAAACTACCTGCCACAAAAAAAAAAAAAAAAGATTTATCTCATTTGTGTAGCGATAAAGTTATGTTACAAAGGCATAACGTTGCAGCAAGAGCTTAGGTTTGGTAGCATTGGTAGAGACTCAACCACTAACCCCAAATAAGCTTTATATATAACGTGGTTAATATGACACCATTTATCTTTGAGGGCAGTTTTAAATATTGAGTGAATAGGATGTTATGAAACCAACTTGTTCTGATAAAAAGGCTACGCTGATGTGTCTCTATAATAAACTAGGCTGTAATTCATAACTAGGAGCTTACCTAAAACCCTGAATATGCACCCGTTTCCCGATCAGTCTGCTCTACTTCTCTAACCTGCTGCTGTGTTTCCTGCATACAAAATACTTCATAATGCTTCTGACTCATTAGTTTATTAAAAATTACTTATGCTCTGGGTGATGAAAAAGCCCCTGATGTCTCTCTGATGTTTCTTTTTTGGGGGTGGCATTAAAAAGTACAAAACGTGATGACATGGACAGATCAGCAATAGAGAAAAATACTAGTTGATGGATGTAGCTCAGGCTCTAACGGGCCTCTAACAGGCTTCACCATCGGAAATATAAGATAACGTGAACGAGTTCGCTCAAGTATTGGGACAGTTCTGTCCTTCCAAAATATATTAGTTGGGACATGTCTCTACTGTCCATTTGCAAATCTACAATACCTGTCCTGAAGAGATTGATCTCATTTGCGTGGCTACAATAAAAGGCCCGAGGAGGTGACCCTAGGAGTCATTGTGTGTTTTACCTGTAATTTTAGGAAATAAATATGCTCACTGTGCACTGGAACGCTCTCGTATACATGTGAAGAGTCATTTACAGAAAGAAAGAAGAGTGCCTTCATTTTATCAAAACAAACCACCAAATCTAATTCAATCAAGACATCTTAGTCCATAATTATGAATGAATAGCGTGATCCTTCACTTCTAAAAACTCTGGTATGCAAGGTTGCGCAACTGCCACTGTGAGGATGTCAAGAGGTCCCTCAGCATGGTCCATTTTCCCATAAGACCTTTGCTGTTTAATAGTGCTTCACTGATGAAATTAAGGGGCCAGCCAAAAGGCCACCATAATAACGTCTACAAAACAAATCACTCGGCTTCAGGCTGTAACCTCATTAGAACAATGCGTCGTGTTGCTTGGAGGATGTGTCTGAGCCATGGCTGGGGACTCAGGCAGCCCAAGATAAGCTTCACTGACAGTAGCGATAATGGGAGAGCAGGAAAGATTGCCTGAAAAATAATCACGCACCAAGTATTTCAGGCGCATGATACCCTGGTTTCATTTTATTTGACTATGTTGATGCAACAACTTTCCCTTCAGGCGTAAGGGTTGTAAGGATGATGATACACGAGGGTTTTTCAAACAAATATCCATTAACCAACAGGTACGTGACGCAAGCATCACACTGACGTTGAAGTTTTAACATTCGATAGGCTATAATGTTATTTGTGCAGATCTGCGTTTCATGTTTTGACACTGTCCCTCGCAAAGTCAATGAGTGCATTAGTTCTACTTGGAAAACCAGAGCAGTTCAATAACTCTGTCTCATCTCCTCTGACAGATCCTAGAAAGCCGGGCTACTAGACAGAGAACAAACTCGACTCTAATGGTGCAACACTCAAGACCCAAAGTACAGACGTATTAGTGGAAACAGCCTGGATGGGAGTTAATGACTCAGTGAAATCTGAGAGCGGACACACTTCTGTTACGTGTTTCTGACTCGAGAGTGTCACGAGAGCTGAAGTCCTGATGTCACACCAGACCAACCTCTGTTCCATTAGCTTCTGCTACATAATGCAATCTCACAGCGGCGTTTACCGCCCATAGTCTAGGACACACTCCCTTCAGCGCTCGCTCGAAGCGCAGACATGTGTGGTTATGAGAGTTAAAAACAAGAAGTATTTTAGCATCTGTCTATCCTTTTACAATTCAAGACATCTTAAATCTAAAATTCATTAAAGTTTGTGCTCCACTCAAAAAGCAGAAGCTAGTTTTCATAGATGTTCACACAAATGTTTACTTTCTGTTATGTTTTGAGTCTTTGGAAGATCCAAGATACTGACTGTTATGTTTTCACACATTGTAGAAAGAGAAGGGATCCAGCTATTGTTATGTGTCTTTCATTGGTCTGAGTGTGGCGACGGATAATAAACAAAACCTCAAACAGCGGTGGGTTCACCTTATATACTGTACATCTTATATGTATGGTGTCATGGCATTGAATACGTGAGTAGGGACTGTTTAACTTCCCAAATAGACTTTTTACCACATGCGCTGAAGGTGAACAACGGTATTGTTTTCACTCCTGTCTGTCTGTGCGTGCGAAGAGTAACTCACCAATACATGCTTCAGTCTTTATAAAAATATGTTCACTGATTGAATCCATACCGAATGTGTAATCCATTTTCCTGCATTCCTGCAACCAACTTAAGAAATAGCAAAATGTTGTCCAAAAAAACCCATCATTTCATTGTCATCCTTCATTTCTTAACAATGCTTTTATTGTGAAATGTGTTGTGGAAAACCCACCGAGTTCTGTCGCTTTGTTAAACACGCCAAACTAGTTTATAACTCCTGATACGTTAAAAGTTTCCAGGCTGAATATGTAAGACTGTGATCTGAAAGTCTTTCTAACGGATCTACAGTCCAGCATTGCTCTTGAACTCACTGGGCCTGAATTTCTGGCAGTTTGAGTCACTATCACTCAGGGCTTCACTGTGTACTTCAGGGAACGAACCGCTGAACATGCATCATTTCCTCGCAGTGTGAGTCTCTCACACAGACTAACATTTGAACTTCGCGTTCGTCGGGAAAGTCTTTTAAAACAACAGGGAACTCGAAGGTGTGGGTATGTGTTCATGTGGTGTAACAGTGATGATCTTGTTCTAGCTCCCAGCTAAATTAGCCATTAGCTCTGGGAACTGAATTGCACATGAACTGTGTGTGTGTGTGTGTGTGTGTGTGTGTGTGTGTGTGTGTGTGTGTGTGTGAGACCAGGATGACTGGACCGAGAACACACTCAATTCTAGAGGCGCAACACAACTGCATCAACCTTTATGACGCGTGACAGGTACAACGACTGAGAAAACATCTATAAGCAATCACATTTTGGTGCATCTAACTGAAGAATTAACGAAATGGCGTGGTGTAAAAAAAAAAAAACAGCTTCAACCTTTAACAGAGACGGATATTTTTCTCCACACACAGCTTTTGAATACATTTCAATGGCCAAAACAACATCAGCACAGTTTTGTATTGTTAGATTCAGTCCAGTGAAATTTGAAAAAAGGAGCCGTAGCTTATCACTGCATTACCTTCTGGGCTTCATGTTTACTGTGAGCTGGCAAACGTCAGCCACGTCAGTCAGAGGAAGAAACTAATATGCAAACGTTTAATGGACATGTTTGTTTCGATTATTCTGCTTCCTACATAGTACAATGGACTTCTTTATTAATGAGGTTTCATAGAATATTAGAACAAACGGGCTCGGCATCTGTAATCTAATCCGCAGCAGAGAGAAGTGGGTTGGCAGCATTCATTAATCACACAGTCGAAAGGAAAATGTAGAGAGTGACACTGTCTCGGCTAATGCTGCACTGTTTTTCAGCCTCTTGATGTTTTTCAAATGGCTGTGAGGAAATCAGAGGACAGAAGCTATTTCGCTAATCAGTGATTTTATTTTCTGCCTACGGCTCGGTTCCAGCTATGAAGCATATTTGAAATTCAAATCAAAACTCTGTGATGTTAGCTTCAAAGGTGAACTGTGTCCAAGGTCAGTTTATTTTTTCACAAGATAGCACTTAATTTGGGTTGTAGCATGTGCGCAGAGGGTGGTGTATTGATCACACTGGTACATCATCTTACATCACCATCAAAAAAAAAAAACTGGGCATCTTTGCCCCCAAATATCCACAGTTTCCTTTTAACTTGCATGACACGCTACACAAACATGATCAAATCCTGCAGCGTCGCTTTGGGTTGATTCAAACCCTTTTTCCGTCTCAAAATTACACACCTACTCTGTACACTTATTTCTCCACTGGGTTTCAAGAACTGGGTCAGTGAATGCTGACTGAGACTGGGTCATGGAGCTGCATGTTGACAGAGCTACTACTGCTGAGGAACTTCAGCACACATGTCATACAGCGTGCATTTGATTCAGTATTACACTCAATAATTCTGCCTTTTTTTCCACTATCTCTGGTCGTGATGTTTCCTGATATTATAATCAGATGCTAATATTCTCAAACGTGAAACCTGACTTGAACATTACCGGTATATGTTTACATGTGGTACATACGTGTTTTACCTTTTGCAGTAAAAGGCATAGTGTCGTGAAGCTGTGTTGCAGAATTCAACCCCCGCTGGTTTTAACGGTATAAAACAGACATGAAAAGGAATTTGTCAAGCCTCGCTGTGGTCACTGTATGGAAAATGCTGTGACGTGTGATTTATTGATTTTGCTATGTAACTCTACAACTACTCCCCCATTCACGCTGCAGGGCATACTCTCCATCACCGTCCATAGGAAACACCCTCCACTTCCTCCTGCAGCCTCCGTGTCAAATGGTGAGCGTATCTGGAGTAAATGCACAGGACTCGACCAATCAAATGGGAACTCTGATGTCTAGATGTTCAGATTATGGAGGTTTATGGATTATAATGGAGTTTTTTTATGCAGGTTTTGTTTAGGAAAAGATCAGGATTTGGGTTCAGATATTCCTTTTCAGATCATTAACTATATTTTTTGATTTGTAGTCACCACTCTGTGTCTGTCTCAAGCAATGTCCCGCCCACGGCCCGATCTGGTTGGTTACACGTCATGCGTAACAGCCTATTCACGTCAAAATGTGAAAAGAACTTATTCATCAACCTTATTATTTATAATCTCTCCAGTTCAGTGTGAAAACTGACAACAAATCCTGTTGGAATATTATCAAATTGTTGTTTGATTTGACATTCAGCTTAAAGACATTTCATTTTGTGTTGGAGTTCATCTAAAATTTAACACCATTTAAAGATTTTCATTTTTACTGCAAATGTATTTTGGTTCCACATATTGGTTATCTGTCTCCCTGATTACTAATAATCGGTATGATTATTACGAAAAGCCATATGGGTCGAGCCCTGCTTTACGTCGGCCTCGCTGTGATACATACCATTACTACATGTTCAGCTGTGGCAGGTTGTGTTTGTTCAGTCCCTCCTTTAGGATATGCGACGGGAATGAGCCGTGATCGGTTTGTACACAGTGTGAACACTCAGTGAGGTCTGCTTGTTCACCTGTGTCACAGCATCAAGGGGCAGAGCTGCACCCAAGGGGAGGGCTGGCCCATAAAAGCAAAGGTCGAAACAAAGGTCAAACAGACCCCCAGAGGTCACGGCCAACGCGATGTTTAGGCAGTTTTAAGAAAAGCAAAGGACGTACAGAAACTTCCTGGAAATATGTTTTCAAATAAATAAGAAAAATGTTCGCTTTCCCTCCCTCACAGAATTCATTTTCTCTTAGAAGAACAGAATGAGCAGCAGCTGGGACAATAACTGTTTTGTTATCTTAAAACTAAGTTAAAACTGAGACTCCTCTGCTACTCTCAGACATGACGGCATTCCTCTGTCTTTCAAAGGTCTTTTTATTGATCGCCAGTAGTGAATAAAACAGTGACCGTACAGGGAGAGGAATTTTGTTTAGTTTTTTTCTGAACACTCATCTGCCCAAACAAACACTCTGCCCGCAAAAGGTATGCTCTAAGTTATGAATTGTTCAATTAATAGACGACGATGCACAGAAAAACTTGCCTTCGGAGTAACATTCATTCGACGTTTGTTTAATCTCGGGATATATTGAGGTAAAGGCCTCATTCGCAGTTTAGTCAAAGAAACGCAGAAAACAGTGGTGATAAGAACAATGAATTCAGTAAACAATAAAACCCAAAACAAGTCACTGAAGGAATTACAACAAGGTAAACAATAGTGATAACAACAATAGAAGGCCGTTCAATAAAACAATACAAGAATATTAACTATATTCATGCTTCAGATATACTTTTTTTGATCTTCAGTAATGTAGATTTATTCATTTAGTTATGCATTTATTACTTTGACCTAGATGTTCAGTTCAACATTTATCCACTATTGAATGAAGTCAAAGATTATTTAATTCCGGACGATGTACTGAATGTCTACTTTATCCTATTGTTATAATATTGAACTTTAAAAATCCACTATTGGCTGACCTCTAATAAAAAAGCAGAAATAAAAAAAATGAAAGGATGACAACTTGTAGATTACTGTAGTGTTTTCTTGAGTAACGAAGGTGTCGCCTTGTAAAGGTTACTCTGTTCCTCAGGTAATATAACAGATTTTCTCACTATTCATACAAGTCGTAATGTCTCTCGTCCAGTGTGAGTGGGAAGGAGCAGAATCCTAAGTTAAAAAAAAAGCCAACACATTTGTTTTTGCTTTCGGCAGATCCAAACCTGGCAGCGGAAGGATTTGGCTTGGTTTGGTGGAGCAGGGCTTGTGAAATAGTTTGAAAGACAGATGGCCAGAACTTAACTAAGAAGAGACATATCCAGCACATGTGAAAGTGGGAGGCAGAGGCACTTCAGCGTTTATCTTAAAGGACCTACATCAGGGTACAATCGAGCTCGCATGGAAGAGGACGTGTCCCGTGTGTCACCTATGAACGTGGAGTCGAGGTCCTGCTCCCAAGTGGTCCTTACAGCCACTGTTTCGATGGGCAGTGCAGCTTTGAAATGAGGTCGTAAAGGTTGGACATAATAAAATACATTAACAGGACTGACTGGAGGTTCACGGAGCTTTCTGTGGTCATCGTCTTGTGCGAGCGTCGCACTTGAATAGTGCTTTTAACAGGAAAGCTATAATTTTCGCTCAGGTGTCTTGCAAGGTGCAGTGAACGTAGTGAGTGAAGATTTAGTGCGATCCCTCCTTACAGACTCGTATCCCATTTGACCTGCTTCTCTCACCTAAAACCCCAGCCAAATCAACTCAAGTCGGTTTACATTTTTTCCAAGTAAAAAGAAATTGTGGCTTAGAGCAGACGGTGGATGGATATAAAATCCTGACTGCCGCTTTGCACTTTGTCGTAATAATTTTCGAGTGGAAATTGCCATCTGAATGAATTCACCAGGGATGTCTTCGTATTATATTATCAGTCCATCCCATAAGCTTGGTCTCTTCTGCAAGAGTTGTTGTTTTGAAGTGACACAGTGCAAGTTTTTTTTCAAGAAATGTGTTACATGCCCTTTTTTCAGGGGCAAACTGGTTTCGAAAAGAACCTCTGAGGAACAATGCAAAATATGCCACATAAAACGTATTCCAAGGATGCTCAACTTACAGCCCCCGAGCCAATTCAAGACTGTGACAGGACGCTCACAATGAAAATGAATTCAAAATCACTCTTTCAAAAGTAACCAAGCACTAAAATGTAGTTGCAGCTGCACTAAATACATGATTTACATGTCATATAGGCCTAGAGTCAATTCTTGTACGAAGTTAATTTAGTTACTTGGTCAGTTACTTTGAAATAAAATCATTTTAAAGACACAAAATGATTCCAGCAGAAGTACAGATACAAAAAAAAAAAACACTGGTAACTGGACCCTGAAACGTACTCAAAGTATAAAAGCCGCACTTTGAATCACATTTCTACTGGCTGCTTGTGTTGAAAGCTAACTGACCCTATCAATAATGTAGTGCAAACACGGTTCAAATATGATAAAAAAAGGACACGCCGAAATAAACCTTAAGATTGCTACAATGTGCAGATCAGTTTTCAATATCAGTAACAGTCTCCCTTTACCTCCCTTTTTGCCTTGTTACATGTTGTACTGTGTACTTGGTCACTTCCCACCTCTGCATTATCGCAGCGTTCCAGGTTTCTTTTTTAACTGTGAAGCTTTGCAGCAAAACGTTATCGTTCGCATTCTTTTTCTGGCATTTGCTTCTGTCTAACGTTAAGTAAAAGGGGGGAAAAACAAGTTTGCTTTCAGAATAAATAAATAGATCAGTAAATAAACTGTTGAGCAAATCTGGCCTGTCCTGATTTCTTAAATGATTACCTGATAGGGGTTGTTTTTTTTGTTTTTTTGAAGACTCAACAAAAGTCAGGGTTAGTGAGTACTCAAGTGAGGAGAGTTCATTACTTTACGTCCATTCTGTCGTACTGCGTCTTGTCCGGCTGTGGAAGATTATCGCGGACTGAGGTGTTTGCTCAGTGTCTGTCAAAAAGCCAGTCCAGGAGGCTATCGTCCAGGAGGCCCGCTGCATAGACACGCTATTGTCGATGAGCTCAAGTCCAGCTCACACGCTGCATACCACATTCAATCCACAACCTATCTCAGAATGCTGCACCTCCTGGTAATCTTGGCAAACCCTTGATCTATGTAAACAGCGGGCTGCTATGTTATCGCGGCAGAATCAATAGTCCCACAAAGGAGTGCGTTGCATTGTTTACTTTTAATGATGTAAGAGGAGGAGGAGTGCACTCTAGCTGTTTTTACTCATCACTGAAACAGAATTAGAGACAATGCAGATGAAGGGAGCACACTGTAATCTAGTCTGTGTTGATCTGCATCCCAGCTCAGATTACAACAGGAGGTCAGAGCAGAGGTGTTCAAGGAAATCTGGATAATATCATTTCAGTTGAATTCACACTTAAGATCTGTCTCCTCGTCTGCTAAACGTGACGTCTACAGCTTTCCGTCTTTTGTTTAAAATACTCTGCTGTTATTAACTAGGACTACAGCAGTCATTTCTGTGGTTTTCTGAATGTGCTTGGCAAGAAAAAAATCAATAGGGCGACCCCTTTTTATGACTTCAGTCATTTATTATTGATGTAAATTGTTGTTTTGT
>JAPQRN010000019.1:14497273-14532166 GCA_037367275.1 Coranthus polyacanthus | reverse complement strand
CCCATAAATGCATTGAGGCTGGAAATGACAGATATGGTTAGGTACAGATACCCGAAAACTCTACAGTAATTAAGTATTTGTACATTGTTACTTCCCACCTCTGCTCATACAGAGTCAGATGTTTATAAAACCGAACATTTTCAGTAAAATACAGGCGCATCTACTCCTTTTCAGGCTGAAGAAAATCTAGCCCATGAAAGGAAGTATTGGCCGATCTTAGGTGTTTTCAGACAGGCAGGGGAGTTAAATATACGCCTGATGACAGCTGTTAAGAATCTGTCAGACGTGAATCCACTGTTCTACTGCATGGCTCGACACACAAATGTGATGGCAGCTCCCATAACAACAGCGTCAAACAGCATCAGTTCATCTATATAGAACTGCAGAGGGAATGTATGCATTTTCAAATTTTAGCTTTTTTTCCCCACTGATTTCAGCTCCTGCAGCTTTAATGCGTCTTACTGCATTAACTAATAAACGGACTCCAACACAAACACGCACGAACGTTACATATTGTGCCTTTAAATGATCTTTTTTTTTAATCTGTGATAAGAACATCTTGCTATTGACAAAACCTGGGACTTTTTTTTTCCCCCCTTTTTCTAAACTAACAACTTGTAGCATTCATGACGCCGTTGCTCGCTATGACGGCACAACAATGTAGTATTTATACTCACAGGGTACTCTGTAACAACGCTTTTGTAAACTTCATAGAATTCCTCTGCGTTGGCCCGGTCCACATTGAACTGTGCAAAGAAAATAAAAATGAACAACAAGTACCAGTAAATATTTCACAGCAAACAAGGGAACATGGAGACTGCACTCCAGGAAATTAAATATGAAAGAATAGGAGAAGGTACAGTAAAGGGGAAATTCTTTAATCAAATGACAACATAAAAGGATATGGAATCATATTTTTTGAAGCACTGCATGACTTGCTAATATCCATTTATTTTTTCCTATGAAAGTGAAACATGTTCTGCGTGTGGATTCAGTGATAAGGCTCTGATTGATTTATTTTTGTCCTACAGCCCAGAATGTGCATCACATCTAATGTGGCAAAACAAATGGACTGTGAGAGGTCATTGTCTGCAGCGTGACAGCCGTGGCTTCAGTCATGAGGTCAGGCTGGATCAGAGCAAGTCAATACAGTACGCGTATTGGTTACATGTGTAAAACTAATGGACACACGAGCAAACTAATCTACAAATTCACATGAGTGTAGTGAAAGACCGAGGCCGCCACTGTAATCCAATACATAAAGAATCTAGAAACAGACTCTGCTGTGCAATTGGACAAATAATATGTTTACCATCTGAAGGGCTGAGATTTCAAATCCAGCTGAAGAAATGGAGTTCAGGATCTTCCCAGTCAGGCCTGTGAACACATCAAAGCTGTTCTTATCAATGAGTTTTTATGAGCCTTTTGTAAGTGTACACAGATTTGCAAGTAAGGTGTTTAGTGCTACAATAAAGCCATTCAATATGAGCCTAATTATCTCTGGAGATGTAGCCACAGGTAGATATGGTTAACCAGTTCAGATCACATGTGCAAACTAAATAAATTAATAAAAGAGATGTTACTGTTGTTAGGAAGTCGTCATAAGCCTCCTATAAATACTTGAATTGGTCTAGACCCTGTGCAATAATGCTTTAATATAAACCTGTACATCCTGCATTTAATACAAGAGGTAAAAATGTCTAATACATCTGCCAAAAAGGTTATTTAATCAACTGCCAAAAATAAAAAAGATGAAAATATAGGTCATAATTTGTGGTTTGTTTATGGTGCCATAATGCAGTGTGTCTGTCTATCCATGCAAATACAAATATCTTGCTGTCTTTTGTTGCTGTGTGTCCTTTGGACACAGTGCAGTGATACTGTCTTTCACATGTCCTTTCTATTAAAGGAGGGGAAACATTATTGCATGTATTTTTAGACAACACTTCAGAAATCAAGATACAGGGATGTACCTCTTGTCTCCTGGGTCGTACATTAAGGTAAAAATGGGACAGACACAGTGACAAAGGTGCAGCGGTGACAGTGAAGGTCAGACTGCTGCAGACGCACATAATTGAAAGAGGGCGCCAGTCTCATAATCTCTGTCTGACACCCTGATAAACAGTCGTCTGTATACTCCTCAGGATACACGGTCTAAATGTTCCATGAATTCTAAATGCTGCGGTGTGTAACCGTGACTTTCAGGTGCTGCCTCGCCCCAAGTGCTGATGAATTTCTCTCTTATTTAGGTAATCGTTCAATCACGGTCCAGTTACATGCGTATTAGGTAAGTAACCTCCTCCTGAGTCCTCTTTGCCCTCCCCAGGCAGCAGCCGACAGCCTGCCTAGGATAGGCACGCTCACCGCAGCTCCCAAAATCAGCTGGTGCTGTTGCTAGGAGATCCTATTCTGGGTGCCTGGCAACAGAAGCTTCTCTATTCCAGTCATGTCTGAGTGTGTTCTCAGTCACAACTTCCTATGTCTCCATTATGATTGGCTGGATGCTGGAGCGTAGCTGACGCACAAATTAGTCTCTTAAGAGTCCTTGGGGAAAATCAAAGCAAGATTCTGATGACTAACAATCCCAGTTTGAATTAAGTGACCCAAGAGTCTCAAACTGGGTTAGTATTCTTAGCTCACACCACGGTGTAGGTGCCCCGAAGGTAAACACTGTGCGGTCACATTAAAATATTGACTATTATTCATTTTGAGATACTGAGAACTTTTTAACAGTGCAATTTTGAACCTGTGTAATCAGGCACACTTTTAAAGTTTACTATGAATCATCATGATATATTACAGGATTTAAGAAAAGCATTATTTTACTGACCTTAGTTTACAAGACTTAATACAACACAGGACTGCAGAAAATCAACTGGCACTTAAAGCATCTGGATTCACTAGTTGCCTCTTGAAAGTCCTATACTAAATATTCATTCAAACGAGGTAATGTAGACAAAACAGCACCTTGGAAAAGTTTCAAGGTATTGCCTCACTTTGGAAACAACTCAGAAACTTTAAATAAGGGATGCTGAAAGCAAATACCTGTTAAGATGCAAGGCCAAAGATGAGCACACAGTGATTTATGAGTTCACTTTGTAAGATTAAGTCAAATAACAATATTTTTTTAAAAATGGGAGAATATATGTCATGAATATTTCTACAATTGAAACAATATGTAGTGAAAGCTTTGGATTACTGGACTGTAGTTTGATCAGGAAGCCACTTCTTTCAAGTTTCTCTAAATTATTTTCATATGTAAAACTGTTATGAAGTCAGTGTGAAACAAACTTAGAGGTGATATTGTACATGTTCAGGGTGTTATACTGTGACAGTGGTAGAAGATGCATTCAGAACATTTACTTAAATTAAAGTGCTAATGCAATAGCACACTCTGAAAATACTCCACTGCATTCTGGATTCATTTTTACTGCTGCATTAATGTGTATGTTGCATTTTAACTGCTGTACATGTTTATGGTTGAGCTCATTTGAACTGCTTTTTATACTGTCGGCTGGTGAGATCACCATATAGGTT
Source organism: Coranthus polyacanthus (assembly GCA_037367275.1). Classification (NCBI taxonomy): domain Eukaryota; kingdom Metazoa; phylum Chordata; class Actinopteri; order Kurtiformes; family Apogonidae; genus Coranthus; species Coranthus polyacanthus. Next base: position 14,528,629 of record JAPQRN010000019.1, on the reverse strand, counting down.
TGCTGTGTCACTGCCTTCTGAGGAACGTGGATCTCTCTAAAAAAAAAAAAACCCAGACAAAACAGGTTTTCAGTTGTTTTCAGCTTTGCGACAGTGCATTTTTCAGCGTATCCAAGAGGATTTTTAAAGAATTTATTTTGCTTAAGAAGGAGGAGGATTTTAAACTCAACCCATAAAGGATCACTTCATCTCCAAGTTCATTACAAACATTCAAAAGCAACACATCTGGAGAGAAGAGGTTTTCACTGGGCAGAAAGGGTGTGAGGAACTGCACCGTGAAAAGTAACTAGAGCTGTCAGACAAATGTAGTGGAGTAAGACGTACAAGAGTTGCCTCTGAGATGTAGCGCATTAGAAGTACAACACTGCATAGAATACTGAAGTAAAGTACCTCAATACAGTAATTGAATGGAAGTACTAAATTACATTCTGCCTCTGCTACAAGATGAACTATGGATTTGAAAACTGCACAAACCAGGCAAAAAAGTTGACCTCAATCTATTATTTAAAAAAACTTGGACAAGAGCAGGTGATAGAAAAGAGATTTTTTGCACTTTTATCATCCTAACAAAACCACCATCTGTCAGATACCAGAACTCAAACATGCTCATAGCTGCACACAATACTGCGTATGTTGTGAGTTCAACTGTTGCTCAACTCTGCCCTGCAGCTCAACAAAACATGCTCATACTCAGATACAGATGGTTAATGGCCCTCTCTCATAAACATTTCTCATGATATGCATCTCGACTTGTCGCAGCAGATGAGGCACAGGTGTAATAACTGTGGTAATAATATTATCGACGGTTGAAATCCCCACAGGTGTGGCAGAAAGTCACGCCTGTGGGCCAGCATGCAGTGCTCTAGCTGACAAACTTCCCTATATATCATAAAGACATTATGTTCTTTTAATAAGACAAGTCTAAACACTGGGGACATAATATCCTTAAAACAACTGGACAGTAAAAATGTGTGATTGTGTTTTGGATCGCGGTTTTATGCATTCTAGTGCACTGCTTTTGGGTTTATACTGTATGTTCTGAAAAACCAGTGCAGGTCTCTGTTCAGTCAACAACTTGCTTTGTGCATACTTCAGCGCCGTCCAGAGAATTTCACATTTCACAGGTCAGAGCTCTAGTGGCATGCTCCGTGAACGGGGGATCAGAGCAGGGATTAGGAAAAAAATCCAAAGCAAAATTTGGTAACCATGTGGTGGCTCTGTGTGACGCAAACATTAAAAGCCATAAGAGGAATGGAGGAAAAAAAAAAACACTTCAGTCAGAGGAACAAAACACAGCCACAAAAAACTGCATGTGCAAAATGCATGCATGCAATGGATATGGATGAACAGACTTTTCTTACCCTCGGATATGGCGTGAGGTTTGATGATGCAGCATGTGCAGTCGGTGAAGATGGCTGTATTGGAGGGACCGTGGCCAATGGTGGACGGGAAGAAAAATTCAAGTTCCTAGTGAAACCAAAAACAGAATAAAAACATTTAGAGACAACGATCTGTGTCTTTAAATAAGGAGCAAGGATCACAGTGGGACACATCTACCTGAAAAAAGTTAACAGGCCAGCATAGCATCTTTATTAACCCTGTCTCTCAAAAATGAACCAAATTGCAACCGCAAGGGTATGTTTTATTATAAACATAATGCCACCTGCAGTAAGTTTTATTTCAACAAGATGATTAAATGTTGTGAATGAACATCACTTCCAAAAATGTGTCAAAAACGTTGACCATGAATGAAACTGTTAACAGACATTTTGTTTGATTTCCACTACAAGAACCATAAAACAGTACACTTATTCTTCACGGTTACTGCGCAGAGGCAACACATACATATACAATATGACTAATACTAAACCTTTGTTTGTTTTACAGAAAAGAGCAGTAAGACTTAAACAAGGCACACGCAAAAGAAGATACCAACAGACTTTATCAAGTCACAAGTTGAATTTTAAAGATGTAGCTTATTTAAAAGCCTAATCAGTCATGTGGAAATCCAGAAACAGCCACAACCTGAGGATTTTCTCTATATTGACGCCAAATGATGAGGATTATAGGAGAAAATGTCATTTAAAGTCCATTTGCACGAACAACATTAAGGCAGATGTGTAAATCAGTTTGTGGAATGTTCTGAACAATGATTTTAAATGTTTATCAAACATTCAATTTAAGAAAAAGTACAAAGAAAAGAAAGGACATTATGGGTAATATTTATGTAAAAGGACTGTTATGATATGAGTATGTATTGCTGTTTTGTTTTTTTTTTTACATTAAGCTGTGAAAAGAGAAAAAAAAGAACAAAAAGGGGGTGACCACCTGTAGTTCTGTATTTAAGTTATGTTCTTAAGAAAACGGCAGGTAATACATGATGTTTTCCTTCTTCCTGCTCCTTTTTTGGATGGAATGTGTATAAATAGTTTGCTTTATAGAGTATTATTTATTTGTGAAGTTGTCTCTGGAATTTATACACCACAATGAGTGACATATATTCAATTGAACCGAAAACACGATTTACAATGTGTGCTGGTTGTGAAAACAGACATTAAACATTTAAAGATTAGGCACTGTTTTTTTTATAGGTGTGATTAAAAAAATGACAATTGTCACAAATAACGCTTTTATTTAATCTATACCTAACTAACTGCTTTAATTTCCTTAAACCTTAACGGGTGTTGGGATGAAAACTCCAGTCTCTGGTGGCAACGTCCTGGATTTCATAAACCCATCATCGACCCCAACCACCTCCTGTCTAGTGAGGAATGTTAAAATAGTAGAAGATCCTTCACTGAGGCTTTAGATTTTGTTAAAAAATTCAAGGCATCGAGGGCAGCATTTTGTCTGTGATGAAACTTAATTGGACTTGCAATTTAGTTACATGAGAATGTCATTTCTGTGAGACCAGGTTGTCCTTACTCGTGCTGCTGCAGCAAGTGAGTCAGAGCCATGTCCAACATTTTTCATGCCATCTGTTCCGAACTGGGCACGGACACAGTGTGGTGCCTCCTTCCGAGCCGCAGCAGAGTCTGCAGGTCCCAGGAGCCTCCTCCAGATAGATACGGCCTCATCACCCATCAGCTCCATGGCAACCGCAGGACCGGAGGACACGAACTGCACAAGGTTACTGCAAAATGGAGCATATCCGGAAATCATTTAAATGGGATACCAGCCGGCAGCAGGTCAGCTGTGTTAAATGTGTTTAAATGTCACTTCAATGTCATTAGGATCATTGTCACAGGTCGTGTTAATCCTAAAACCTTCTCCACAGGCTCGTACCTGCTTCAAGTGGCAAATCATTTACAGGAGTACTCACTTAAAGAAAGGCTTTGACTGATGTTCCACATAAAAGTCTGCCGCTTGGCTCCTGTAAAGTAACAAAACCATAAACCTGAGGTTAATGAATGGCCACATTATTTGTGGTATTTAATGCGTACTCTATATGCACGACCAGAGCAGTTTGGGGGAGGTTACTTTTGAAATGTAATAAGTTACAGATTACAAGTTACTCTGTTAAAAAATGCAAAAAAGTAACGGAGCTATTTTATTTACTTCATCATTTGATCACTTTTTAATCGTGTTTGTACCAATCATTTTAAAATGGACAATAAAGTTAAGACATAAAGACATAAAACGACGCAGTGTAAACTCAACACTTTGAGTTTTGATTTTAAAACACAACCCCCAAAACAAATCACAATTTCAGAGATGATTTTCAAATGTAACCCCTTTGTAATCAATAACAGTTGGATTAATAAGGGTAACAGTTTTCGTTTAGTTTTGTAAAGGAACATCATATCATCTACAATATGTTTTTTTTTGCTGCAACATTAAAAGTAAAAGTTCTTAAAAACTTAGGCTGGATTGCACCTATCAAGGATTAATTTTTAAACCTGATTAAATAATGGTTGAAGTTTATATTATGTTTCCCCAAATTTTAAAACTGGCTTAAAACAAAGAAATGACTTTAAACCTCTGTTCAGTTTTTACTCTAAGCCCAGATTAATTTCATTCTGTTGCAACAGCTCCTTTTGTTGTACTTTAAACTCCATTTTACTTCACACTTGATGAGGTTTACCCTTTGAATTAGTTCTTTGAATAGGATTGAAGAATGTTGAGGGACAGACTTAACTCAGTTGAGTTTTATTTTGACATGGATTTCTGTTAAAATACCAGTTCAGCAAGGAAACTGTAGCAACTGTCAAACATGAAGTGAAAACTCAAATTTCTCCTTCTCTCTCTTAAAGGAGGAACAGACTAATGTAATTACTGGAACAAGTCTTTATCGTCATTATAGTAAATACATCACTGACTAGAAAGAAACACCGTGAAGATGTTGCACTTTCTTAAACAAACAGTCCCAGAAAACGTGTATTTATTGTCTGTTAACAGCATGAGATACAGAGAAAGAATCGAGTTATTGCACTAAATAAATTCTGAGTGTATTTGAATATTGAAGGGGATATGTCCCCTTTAATAAATATTAGAATTACAGCCTTGCTAGGTTGCAACAACAAACAAATGTTATAGATTTGTTTATAATTTATTTATAGAAATTTGAGGAGGCAAACATCTCCATATTGATTAATTTCTCAATTAATCATCATCATCATTATTATTATTATTATTATTATTATTATTATTATTATTATTATTATTATTATTATTATTATTATTATTATTATTATATTCTTTAATTTCAGTTTAAATAAATAAACTTTAATTGATTTACTGTGGAGATTTGGTTTTAATTGTCAATTTCATTGTTTTAAATCTGGATTTCCTCATTTTAAACCTAGTTTAACTAAACTCTGATTAGACCTAATCACAGATTAAATGAGTCTTTGTTGGTAAAACAGTATTAAAGTATTAATCTTATTTGTGCCACTTCTGAGATTTACACTGGTTTGATAATGTGATTATGCTACGACTGAGCACCTGATTAAACTAGTTAATTAAATGCCACTCTTGTGAAGCCCTCGGCAAGCCATATGTTTCTCATTTGTGTGAGACAGCAGAGCCACCCATCTGTTTATGTGAGGATATTGGCAGCAAAGTGCCTGTGTCTCATTCTTTGACAAGTGTTTGTCTTTAGACCACAGTAAGACTTGTGCAATTATTAGACACTTTTGTCAGTGAGCTTTTGTCCTTACCATGACAGCTTTACCATTTTAGCTTTGGTCACAATCAAGTTGGAACTGTATATCAACTCAAGGACATCTCCGACCTTGGTAACGGAATCTGGCTTTATCAGAGCAAGAGTTCTGGAGACAAAAGAAAAACGTTGAAGGGTGTAAATGGTCTGACATTACACACTACAGATAAACAAGATCATATGCATAACAGAAAGACTTAGAATAGAAATAAGCCTCCAGATGGAGATAATGTTTATAGCTTGGGACTGTGGTTCAATATCTACTAAGCAAATCATATTGTTTACTGTATGGCTGATCGCACTGTAAATCCAAAGATAAATCTCTGCGAAACACTGGAAAACGGCCTGTATAAATACATAAATGCAGACAGCACATCTGTCGTAGCGAACCAATGAATAACACTTGTGATTTCCTTTGTATGTTTTTTTCTGGGAGCAATCGCGTACAAAAAAAGAATGCCCTGTTATAAAAATAATGTTAAACTAAAGATTATGAGCTGCAGTTACAGGGTTTAGTTACAATATGCTGCAGACGTACGAGGCGTGTAACAGGAGAGGATCATGGGAAACGATCTCACAACCCACACAATCATACCTTTCCTTTTTGCTGCCAAGTTTGTTTGCTGTGAACTGATCTCCATATTCAATCAAATTAAGCTGCCGCGTGAACACATTCACTCGATTCCCCACAAACAGGTCCTCTTGATGGAGCTCATCGCATTTGATCCTTCTCAAAAATATCCGCTGGTTTTTTACATCAAACTGTAAATAAAAACACAACACTTTGGTTTGGAAGTTTCGGGCAACTTGTTGGAGAAATATCACAGAGAGCATATAACTGGTGTTACAAATGTAATCTGATCTTTGCATATGATGGACCTAAGTAACTCTCTTAACGATATGTGTAGTGTTTTAACTGTTTATGTCATAAATTCAATTTTACAACCATCAAAATTAATTAAAAATGTAATATGTCTAAATAAGATGTTATATGGAAGTGAATTTTACGGCCTCACAAAGATATGCTTCCACAATATTAAATGGTAACATTGATAACAAATTGTCTAAAATGTACAAACTCAAGTTAATGTTTTGGTTTAAAGTTTAGTGCTCTTTATGTAAGGTTTTCTTTTAATGTATGGGTCACGTGACTGGAGTTTGGAGGGGTAGAAGTGTGGCATCATGGGTCACAGCCAACATGGATGCAGAGGAAAGACATACAGTTCAATCATTACCTTAAAATAAAATTAACATGATAATTGCTCTTTGTTTGCTTATGTTTGCATAGTGTTTACCTGACGTCCCTTTACATGGATGATTTTATTTGACTGCACACACACACACACACAAACACACACGTCTGCAATATTAAGATAATAAAGACTTTAAAAAGACTGAGAGATAATCATTTTAAACGTTCTATTTCTTCTATTTTCTTGTCATTTTCAGTGTCTACTGACCAAAGAGAGAGAATTTACAATTTCAAAAGACATGCATGGCCATCATTTCATTGGACCAGTGTAACTAAAACCTATTTTTTCAATGTTCTCACTTATAATTATAACAATAAATAAAAAAAAAAACAGACAACACTGAAAATAAATAAATAAAATAAAAATATCAACCTTATTTGATCATTTTCATGTATTGCACATAGAGGTTGAACATTTTTAAGGCCAAAAAATGTCTCGATAGGTAATACAATAATAGCGCAGGAGTACATGCTTACCATCTCCACTGCTCCATCTTTAGGGTAGTAGAACAGTTGGTAGCGCCGCAGGAGAGCTGCAGTAGGGTCATACCACTCAGCCAAAAAGGCATAGCGATCCTCCTGATAAAGACAAAGCACAGATCAAATCAGAGTAATTAAGGCTGCACAGTAACTATTATCGATATTTAAAAAGATCAGAAATATATAACAATGTGCCTCAAACTGAGGACTGATAATGTTACAACCAATGTAAGGATATTTGTGTCTAATGTGTTTAATATACCTTACTTAAATAAAAAAAAAAATAGATACAAATAGTTTTGTATACAATATGTTACAAACTTGTCAACAAAAACCATGACATGTATGAGACCACAAGTAACATTTCTCCTGATGGTCTTGCCTTTACAATTATGACAATCAGTATTTCACTTCTGTAAGCCATACACAATCTGCGGAGCGGTCCTTAAAAGGGTCAAATCATTGGTTTTACATATGTAGGTCTTCAAATCATATATTCTGCAAATTACCGCCAATAATTTATCAGTGCATGCTTCCGATTTTTTGAATAGAAACCACCTACCCTCTTGTCAGCTTAGTTCAGACTTTCTAAATATAACTTTCACACCAATAGTCAAAATGAACTTTCAAGTCTCTGTAAAAAATGCCAGTACGATGCTTTCAAACTGAATTTAACCAGATGGAAAACTGTTTCAGAATGATTTCCTCTCCATGCATACCTGTGTTATTACAAAACTTTTTGCATTAACTTTTCCACTGAAATTTTTCCGGTTTTAAGTTAATCATTTGAGTGATGATAGATCATATTTGACTATATTCTTCTTGTTCACCAAACCCAGCAAGTGTCAAATGGCAATGAGCATTAAAAATACAATCAGGGGTAATAATGTCAACCGATTCGTAGGTTACCTCGTTTTTTGTTATGGTTACTGACATGCCAGCTGATTGAATAGCCGTGTTACCTCACTGCAGGAGTGCAGGAGGTCTCCATGGGAGCTCAAATTTCCTCCAGCAGCCCAGATTCACACAGTGCAGGTGAACAGAAGACCTTATCCTAGAACCCTGGGGTGAGTGTTTGGCTCTGAAACCACCTTGAACGTTTCCATGGTGTTCTGCTGTCATCTGCCCATTATTAATGTGAGGAAGCCCCAGTCCCTGTGACCCTGAGTCAATGTGCTAAGAAAATAAACTGTTCTCATCAGCTGTACAAAAATCTAAGCACAACACTAATTGAATTCATATGTCTGGAGCACTGACATAATCTTATTAAACAAATTGCCCATATACCCAACATTCTGCATGCATATTCCTGACGTTTAATATATCTCATCCAGTGTCTTACTAGAGGACAAGCAGTGAAGTGGAAGTCCCTCACCTCTCTCAATACACAAGCCTTGTATCGCCCTGTCTGTTTATTGTTTAGTTTTTACTGAAACTCAACATATGGTAGAGTACAAGCAGCAAACGTCCCAGCCAGCTTTATATGTAATAGAAGATACCTTAACGCTAGCTAGCTAGTTAGTTACCGCCAGATGTTTTGGTCCCAAAACTGGCTATACATAATTTGTTAGTTAGATATAAGTGCACTGTCTGTGTGTCTACTCCAGACTTCCAGTGTTAAATCAATCGCTGTATTCAACCTAACCTCGTAGTTAGATAGCTAAAGTAGTTAACGTTAACGCTAGCTACAGTGATATCCTATTGTTATGCTACCGTTAGCATACAAATGATATATTGGTCCATTAAACATTTTCCACGTGTTCTAACTTCTTCCGAATACAACGTTCGCACCATATTGTTGAGCAAAGACATTCCTACTTACCATTTTGGACAAATTTACAAATCATACATAAAACGACGCTGTTTTCAGCTAGCAAACATTAGCTACCTATGCGGGCTCATGACGTTTCTATAGTAACGGTAGTGAGTCTAGTGACAAGCCGAGGCGCGTTCAAGTGAAATTTGTAACGGTAGATATTCTTCTAGAGAACTATAGAGAGAGCGCTTACTACATAGAAAAGTATTAAATACAGTAATAACGGGAGTTAAAAGAACCAGGAAATCAGTTCTTATGCATTGTTGTGTATTAGTTGTATGTTTACGTGAGTCTTAATTTCGTACACACTAAAATGGTGCTATATTTCACTGATGAAAATCGCAAGAACTGACTCATTCATGTGCGGCTGTGTTTGCAGCGTCACTGTGTTATGCGCGTAGGTCATGCGCCATCTACAGGTAGTCTGGTTGTTTTGTGGAGGTGTTTTCACAGTTCCGAGGGGCAATAAACGCCACTTTTGAACCTTGTCTGCTACCCGGAACAACAACAGTCATCGTCCAAAAGTCACAATAAGTATTATTGTAAAACGGGCGTCTGACTGCCAAAGCAGCGAATATTTGTTTTCTTCTTGGCTGTATGAGATTAATGTGGATAAGATTGTAAGACGTCAGTGTGGTTTATTTAAACTGTTTCTCAATGTGTTCTTCTGCTCGTTTAAGACCTTATATGAATGATAATGGACCATTGATCTTAGATGGTGGGCTAGCAACTGAACTGGAAGCGCAAGGAGTTAACTTACAGGTTAAGTACCCAAATAAAATAATCAAACGTAGTGTCAACGAGCTAAATTACATTAAATTAATCTCGGATCTTTATTCCTGTTAAAAACAGTATCTTTACTAGAAGGTGTTAGTTGGTGTCCTATATTTAGAGCTAATAATATAACTCATATTCAAACTGGAGTTGGAGAATTGAGTTTATCTAGTCTTATAATTTATGGTTTCGTAGTAATATTTTAAAATGAGAAGGGAAAGAGCTTCATGCTTTGTAGGTGCTTAAACTGCCTCAGTAAATCCACTAGGTGGCGCCAAAACGTGCTGATGTATGCATTGTACAAACGGTACCATGTCACCTGTCACCCAGTAACCAGCTGTACACAGCTGAGGCACCCTACAGTATGTTGCCATACATCAATTCTAAATATAGGTACATTTCAGTAAACATGTTGACAAAACTGGGACCAACTCAAACTTAACTTTTAAAGCTGAAATAGATGTAATACATTTACGGTATGTTTGTGTCTCACTCTTAGGGGGATCCGTTGTGGAGTGCCAGGCTTTTACACACCAATCCCCAGGCCATAAAAGATGCTCATTACAGGTTGGTTCACGTCCAGTATTTGACCTTAATATTAGGAATATTCATACTTACATGCTTTTGTTACACCTTGACCACTTTGTGATGTTTCGCCAGGTTTCTCCTCAGCGGTGCCGATGTTATCACAACAGCCACATACCAGGCGAGTATTACAGGTTTCATCAGTCATCTTGATGTGACCCCTGAACGCGCCAGAGAGCTGCTGATGTCTGGAGTTCATCTGGCTAAGGAGGCTGTGGAGAGCTTTGTGTCTGGCAGTCATTCAACAGGTACATTATACATGATAGATTATAGATTTTTTTAGCTGCTGACTGTTGTGGCTATCTGTAAACTATGATGCCATTTAATTGAATTTAGTTTTATTTTTGCTCCGTAAGGGCGAACACATCCGCTGGTGGCAGGCTCTGTCGGACCGTATGGGGCATTTCTTCACAATGGTTCAGAGTACACTGGGGCTTATGCAAAAGAAATGAGTATTGAGGTAAGGGGGTTAAGACACTCCTCATACTGTTTACGCAGACTGTGACGGTAGGATGATGATCTGTTTATAGATTAATTTAGATTTAACTGATAAAGAAGAGTCTGACTGATGCCATTTTTTGGGGGCTGATGCTGACACCAATAGGGAGCAAAAAAAATAATACATCATATATTGATCCCAGTGTTAATAAGTGGTGGAAAGAGACAGGATCGAGGAGGAAGATAAATAAGAAAGGAGACACAGTGAAATTAATGAAAGAGAAATTGAAGACCTCGAAAACTCAAGATGCAGAGCCGTGACTGTTAGACCGACTGTGTAGTCTGTTAGATATTTTCACATTTGTTGAGCCGAGAATTGCACAAAAACTCTGATCCCGTCTCGAGGCAGAAAAATCATGTCAGTGAATTGTCTGTTCAACCTTACTGCCACCTCTAACTGCAAAGAGAGAATATGCTTCTGACGTTGTGCGATGAAAACACACCTTTCCAGAGTCAAACAGCACTGCACCACCAAAGTGGAGTGCTAAGAAAATTCACCACTATTTCGACAGTTTGCAAACGAATGCAGATAACCCAGTGAATATAAAAAAGAAATCAGCCCACACTTTAAGTAGCCTTTGTCTGTGAAGATTCTCAGTCATCCAGGTCATGCTGTACGTAATCATGCTTTGCACTGTGTTTGTGTGTTGCTGTGTCTGTGTTGCTTAGCAACCATTGCGCTAAATGCCCCTGAAGAACTGCATTGCAAATACAAGTATATCTAAGTTGAATGAAGATAATTAGCATCTTTTTTCTGCATTATATGTTCTGTTAAAAAAAAGCTTTTGTTTCAGCCAATATTGGAAGACATATGTTGATACTGATATGTACTGTATATAGGTTGAATTCCAGTGTGAAGTGCCTTCTTTTCCTCTGTTTCAAGGAGCTTAAAGTTTGGCATCGGCCACAGATTGAGTGCTTAGTAGCAGCAGGTGCTGATCTCATTGCTTTTGAGACAATCCCAAGCATCAAAGAGGGCGAGGCTCTGGTGGAGCTGCTCGGAGAATTCACAGACTCCAAAGCCTGGCTCTCCTTTTCCTGTAAGGTAAGAAGTGTTCATAAAGAGTGTCGGTCTATTAGTGCATCAGTTACTAAACTCCCTTTTTGTGCTAAAACCGTGTCAGGATGGGAGGTGTATATCAGATGGCAGCCTCTTCGCCGATGCAGTCCAGATTGCCAATAAATCCACGCAGCTGCTCGCTGTAGGAGTGAACTGCTGTTCACCGGACCTGGTGGAGTCGCTGCTGGACTCTGCAAAGACACTGCTGAGCCCAGACATGAGCTGGGTGGTCTACCCCAACAGTGGAGAGGACTGGGACACTGAGCGGGGGTGAGTCTGGAGTCAAGGAGTTTGAGGTTAAAGCTTTAACAGTGATGAGGTGCAGTTCATGGTCGGTGCCCTTTGTTGCATTTCCCATCATCTCATGGTCCTTGTTCCACGTCTTCTCTCCACTGTCCTCTATGCAATAAAAGGTACAAATGCCACCTGCCCCTGTTCCACTCTGTGGTATTTTGTGAAGAATTAGCTTAAGCTTAAATTTCAGATAAAAAAAAAAACAGAAAACAGATGCTCAATGTACTTTAATGAATAAATCTTATTTCAAGCTTCCTGTCACATAAAATCCATACTGATCCTCTCCCAACACATCACTATACAAATCTCATACATCGATCGTAAAACATATGATTTAAACATATTTTAGGAAGTTATCAAAGGCAAACTGTGATGCAGTTAAGTTTTGGAGGCAAATATTGGAAGTTAAAGCTTGTAACGGCTTCATTTGTTGCACACTAGACACAATGAACCCAAACTAAAATGCATTTAAAGCAGTTATTGCAAACAGACTTGAGTCATTGTCCACGAGTCCAGTTCAACAACCTAGTAAAATGTTAAAAGTTTAAGATAAACTGTTTTTTTTTTCTTTTTTCATTCAAAGGTGGCAAACCTCAGAGAAAGCAGCAGTATCAATCACTGAGCTCAGTCATTCATGGAAGAAGCAGGGCGCTGCTTTAATAGGTAACCATTTCCTCCTTTGTTCGCTGCGTCTTATCTTTCAATTTCCTGAGTCAATGTTTGTGCTTCAGGTGGTTGCTGTCGCATCAGTCCCGCTCGCATCACGGAGTTACGTCACCAGCTGAAAGGAGGTCGCCCTCCAGCCCCTGCAGTTTGACCAGAAGAGTGATGAACGCCGCTGAAGAAAAACATGACGTCTAGTACAGTTTATAAAAATCTTAATTTATTGGAAAATAAATAAATAAATACACAACTACATCAAAACCACCTTGGTGCACGATGGTATCTGTGTTGGGTTAAGGACAAGTGGCACCACAAAGGTGCAAACAGAAGTGCAAAAAACAAATCATGTCTGTACATAAACATGAAGAAAACATGCATTCGTGACTTCCTGCAGTTCGCATTTTGAATTTCAGGAGTGATTCCACTATCACTTTAGTACAGCTCCCAGAATTATTTGGGATCATTTACACAGTCTTGGGTTTCACAAAGCACAAGGAAATGTCAGCTGCTTTCACAAACACTTTCACTGGACAGCATTTCCACTGAACTAACCACTGCACGTCAGGTGAGAAACAAGTCCATTTACCTGTACAATGAATTATGGAGGTGTGTCATTTCTGAAGAGAATGTCTTATGATTCCTAGGTAACACTAGCTGAATATAATGTGTACGGAGTTTAAGAGGATGTGATATATAACCATACATAAAGTCAGAAAATGTGCATGTGATTAGTAGTGAGATGAAATGGAGATAGTCCTGTAGTGGAACACCTAAGAACACCTAATCACAGCTTATTTTAGTTTAAATACAGGGAGGGACTAAATAATTACAACACAGTGCAGTCTTAAGTTCACACCGCTTTTGTGGATTCGGTTTTGACACTTTCTACAAAAGGTTTTTTTGGAGTAAGTCATGTTTTTAATGCAAGTATACAGTCAGGGTCAAATGTTCAAGACAGTTGTGTTCCTCTTTGTCTATTAACTCATCTGTGTTTGGCATACGTTGTCATGTTCACGCCACGACCTTTCCACTTTACACAGAACATACTTGGCCTGGTTTGCAACTGACGCACCAGCAATTGAGGCTACTATCGAGCTACCATCTGGCGCATCCCTTACAGACGTAGCAAAAACATAAAAAGTGCCGCAGGAAAGGCAAAACGGAACAGCAGACGTACTTGACGCTGACTGGAAATATGAACAAACAGTATATTTGCTTAAAAGCACAACAAACTACAGTTTGGCCGCCAATAATAAGGGGATACGAATGGTGACTGAAGACTTTTCATTGCATCAAGAAATCCAATTAAAAGACCAAAACCAACAATAAACGGACAAAGCTAAGCCCGATAAAGCTGGTTGCTCTGTGACTTGTTTTCATAAGATTACTGCCCTGCTACTCTAAACACTCGGAGCATCAATGTGTATTTTTCCAGTGATAATCTAATGCATTAACATCTACAGCGCCCAGCCTAGCTGTTAAAACTGGAGTGAGCGATTCTAATCCAATCTTTTTGACAATTCAGTGAATATCTGAGCGTCCTCTACCTGCATTTTACGTGAGCTACGAACAGTCGGGGCTAGACATTTCAGCCAATACGGACTATCGATATTATTATACTACATTACACTGGTCAACAACCGGAAGAAAAAAACCCCCCTGATTTTACTTAACTCAGGTACGCTGATTCCAAGTCTGAAACCAGAATTTCTCCAGCACGTCAGGATTTTGAGTTACGCACAAGTCCATAGTTGAGGTTGACAACCGGCCGCACTGGTGTTAGATATTTAATATATAGTTTCTCAGGGCGGTGGTAGTGGTTTAATCCAAACCACTCAAAATAACTCAAAATCCTGACATGCTGGAGAAATAATCAGCATGCCTGATTTAGTCAAGATCAGATGTTTTTCCTCCAGCAGCAGATGTCCTGTCGTCCAGTGTCATTTCTATATCTGCTTAGTTCTACAGAAATAGGTCTTTTTTCCTTTAATAACTCTCCCCTCCCTGCCTCATTTTGTCTGGTGGTCTTTGTGGTTTTTTAGGTCTTTAGGGCCAATACGTGTGCGTTGATTGACAGCTCGCTCGCCCCGCCGGCCAGGTGTAATTAAGAAGTTACACTAACAAGACAGTCAAAGGATTTTGTTATGTAAATGTTTCATGAAGTTTAGTGTTACTGAAGCACTGAAGGGAGGGGTGAGTGTGTTCGGCTGTTGAGTTCACATACTGTACCACACAGGTTTTCTCAGGAAGAGCTTACTCCACCTTTTGAGTACATTTTGTGCCGTTTATATAAAACTATGTGAATTCATTTGAGAGAATTGCACCTTCAGTAAGAGTCACTGGGCTTTGGGGACAAGCACCACAGAGTAGAGAATACATTACATTTAGAGAGACTGACGAATCAACTGTTGGTTTGGTCTTTTCGTATTTGTTGGCTCTTCTTATTATTATTATCTTAAGGTTTCTGAACTGCGTTGTAATGGTTTCTATTCCTCGCTGTATGTGCTAATAAACCTTTCAGTCTGTGATGTCTTCTTCCAGATCGCTGTCTGGGGAGCTCCGCTGTCTGTACTCTGTAGTATTGGACAGGCGCTTCCAGTTGGTGTCTTTCTGACTTCCCATACTGTGTGAGCGTCCCAGGTGGGCCAGCCGCTTGGCTGACGTTCTCTCCTCTGCTTCCTCACTACCGTGGGCCTGCTCTGTCCCGGAGTGGTGGAAGTCATGGCGGAGATTCTCCAAATTTAAAGCCCAGGGGCCGAGCTTCTGCCAGTTCACCCTCTGGAAGGCCATGATGCAGTGCAGGTTGCCCCCCACCTGTAAAAACCAACAACAGTTTCTTAATTTAGCCACTGTCCCGTACATGCTTGCATAAAACGCAACATTTAAAACAAAAGGCTTGAGACAGGGGAACCTTTTTTGTTTTCCGGCGCTGAATCCCCCTGTCTGTGTGACGAATGTCCAGGTAATCTGGATTTTGTGTGTTGAGGTCAGTCACGATGTCCTGCCACCTGAAAAGAGAGCGAGGTTTTACATTAAGCCGACTGAAACAGAGGCCTGGTTAAATTAGAGGCCGAGCAAAGGCAGAGCTTACTTTTTACAGTGAATAGCTGGGTGTTTCCTGCTGGGTTCACCAATTAAGATCCAATACTCCATTTCATTCTGTGGCAAGGGGCCCCTTAAGACAAAACAAATCAACACACTTCAGCATAGAACGAAGCTAATGTTTGTGTCGCGCTAATGTGACGAGGGAGATGCCAATCAAAACACGATCTGCCACATCAAACAGCATAATGACCTATTTTTTAACTAGGTTTTCTATTAATTATGAAGTTTTGTTTTCAGTCAGATTTTTGCGGAAGCTTAACGAGACACGCCACTTTGATATCATACATGCATTTTTTCTATTTCGAGCCCAGTAGTGATGTGACCCACCTATAGGCCTTCGCAGCTTTCAGCGGCGTGGCTTCAAAGCCCACTGGGCAGAAGTAGTGGTTCTGGCAGTGGTAGATGTAGGCCATAGTCTCATCCTTCAGTCCTTGTGTCAGTTTCATTAATGCCCCTTCAGCTAAAAAGACAAGACTGGTTATCGCTGTGTTTCGAGTCTGCATGTACCGGAACGCGGCGGCTCAGGGACTCACCTGTTTCTCCTGCCGTCTTGTGTTTTCCATGCGGCTTGTACAGAATGTAGGAACAACCTCGCACTCTGAAATTGTCATTAATTTGTCTGAACCACCTGTTAAGACAACGGAAGATGACAGATACATTATGCATTATTACATTATGCATTATTACACTGCATACATTTCCCAAAATTAAACATTACAACAACAACAAAAAAAACACTCTAAGAGAAGTTTTCTGTACCGCATTAATGTAGCATTGCCGGTAAAAGGACCAAACTTGATTTCTTCAAAAGGCGGCTGAAACCCCAGAATATGCAGCGCCTCCTCTTGAGAGATGGGTGGAAGACTAACAACGCAAATGAACAGAAACTTATCAGGAAATGATTGCACACTGACTGGTTTTACATCACAGGGTCACTGCAGAGACTTTTGAATTAAGAGAGAGGGAGAGGTTTGGTGCCAGCCTATCAATAACATATTTCAAGAGGATTTAATATGATACATTTCTGTAGAGATTTTGTCCCACAAGCATTAAAGTCAATTTTTAAGATCTGTTAAAATAATATTTAAGGCCTAAAAATCTGAGTATATTATATTTTCAAAAGGTTCAGTATGTAATATTTAGGAGGATCAAATTGCAGAAACAGAATATAATATTTGTTATGTTTTCATTGGTGTATAATCACTTGAAAATAAGAATCCATGTGTTTTCTATCCTTAGAATGAGGCATTTCTATCAACCGAGGGACCAGGTTGCTTTTACAGAGTTCACCAGGTTGTGCTACCGTGTTTCTACAGTATCTCAAAATGGGGTTCTTCTTCTTACATTACTATGTTTGGGTGCAGACCAATATGTCAACTAAAAAGCCCAGAACAGACAAACAAAACACTGGCTGAGGGATGTTTGCGTTATACGTGGCAATCTCTAATTAACATCACCACTAGATGTGGAAACCCCGTCATCGAGTCTGATGCAGAGGACAGTCATGTTGCTCACCTCCCTGCACCCAAAGTGCTATACAAGAAGTTCCAGCAGGACACCAATGAAGAGATTCCACAAGAAGTCTTGTACTGTGGCCGACTGATGCAGTACCTGAAACAAACAAACAATCAAACAAAAAAGATCATGTCTTACAGTACTATCACGGATGTGAATTGTGCTTCACTATGCAGATTTCTGTAAAGATGTTAAAGAACTATATAGAACTCTACCATCTTCTGAGATCAAGCACTTTTCTCTGTTTGATCTCCTCCAGTGAGGCGTGAGGAGGGATGTCTTGCAGGTTTCGGCTGGGTCGATCTGAAGACTTCATCTTCTTAGTGCTACATTTCTTCACGTTGCCTGAAACACAATGTTTGGGATTTGAACCATTCACCTTTTCCATGACAAAATCTTGCATAACACGGACATCAGCAAAAGGGTTAGTGAACAACCAGAGGGGAAACTGTGTGGAAACCCAGTTCCACCACTGTGATGGAAAAAAAAGATCCTGTAAGTAAAGTAATGACTTAGCACCCCAAAATAATGATGTAACATCTCAAACTAATCATTTAGTTTCTCAATATAACGATACAGTACATAAAATACTAACTTGTTAGTTTGGTTTACATGATCTTTTTTTCCAATCACAGTGGCTTCCAAACAAATGAATATAAGAGATTTCTAAATATTTTCCTTACTTGTTCTTATTTTTCTGGTGAGCACAGCATTAAAGTCTGTTGTATCAATTTCCCAAGCCAAAATAGGTTTTGTGTTGCTGGAGGTCACTTCTTCCATGTCGCAGTCCCCATCTGATCCCACATGGGCTCCTCCTCCTCCTCCTCCTCCTCCTCCTCCTCCTCCAGGCTGACAGGGGGTGAAGTCAGCTGAGGGTTTGGGCTTCACAAGCGGCGGCCCGTCATCAGACTTGCTCGGGACTAGGTCTCTGGCTGTATTTGGAGGACGGTACACTGAAGCAGCCTGATTGAGAAGAGCATAGTCAGAGCACACCGTGTAGAACTTCTCCCGGGAGTGTGTGACCGGACAGGTCCAGGGCAGATGGAGCTCTGCGCTTGAAGCCCGTCTTACTCTCGCAGCATCCCGGGCCAGGGAGCTGAGCAGACCATGTTCCTCCTCTACATCAGTGGGCCTCTGCAGTCCTGATGGTTCTGCTGGCCCAGACAGGTTTGCTCCTTGACCTTCTGATGTATTAGGCATTGAACGGCCACTCACTCTTTATGATGGAAGGCAGAATTGGCTGAGACTGGTTATGACAACTGAAGGAAGTGGCTCTCTCTTTCTGGGGACGAAAGCAGAAACAGTTTTTGAAACACTGCAGAAAAAGTAAAAAGAAACTGGAGATGCTGTGACAGAGGTACAACACTGCAAACATGTGATCTCACACTGATACGACTCTCAAAGTCATAACCCTGAATGTCTTTGTTGTAACAAACACGCTGAGCAGCACCGTACATTACCTTTAACCTGTACTAAGTCACCTGTTATGAACACAGTGCTGAAGCCTGCGGGACACTAAACGTTTACAGTTCACATGTGAAGCCGAGCTGAACACATAGATACATCAGTGATGTTAACATATAAACACCCCCAGCCCTTACCGCTATTACCATCACCGTTATTTATCATACCTGGTGCAGAGCCTTGGGAGTAAATCGCAAATCGACAAGCTAGCTACATATTACTACACTTAGTGACCTATTAACTCTGGACGTGTCAAAAATGAACGATAATAAAACCACAACGTCGTCCTCCTGACCCGTATCCTCTTCCTGTGCAGGTTAAACGGACTGTACCATCTTAACGAACACCGGGGGGGTGGCCCAAAAACCACGTGACACATTAGACCAGATAATAACTAAGAAAAACAAAACGGATTAACAATACAGTCCAGCACATATTACGGTTAAATCGAATCCATTATTATTATTGGTGCTTTCTGCGTCACATGATCTTAATTAAAAATGTACATTTCAAACTCCGCGTGTCTTCACCCTGTGTTAGTAAACCTTAAAACGACCCAACCAATCACAGAAGCGTTTTTGACTTCAGTCAGACTGAAGGTAAGGCTGTTCGTGTTGTTTTGAAGGAACTTTTAACGTGACATTTAAACGAATTAAATCCAATACCTTAAAGCAACTTCATAAAACAAAGAGTATTGGCTGTATAGCAATGGCAAATAGGCCAATAGTTATCACTATCTCAATTCAAAGGGTTTTTTTTTTGTTATGAAAGTTTCAGTAAAGGTTAAAGCATCCAAAGAACTGTCTTTATTTATTTATATGTAAGTGTGTGTTTCTCTGCTTCTGCTTCTTTGCCGTTACATAATTTTATCGATAAATTAACAATATAAGCAAAACATTTAAGTATCTTTGACTTTGTTTTTTGTTGTCAATGCAAGTGTAACTTTTTACTTGATATAAAAGTAGCATTTTTCCAACAAAAACTCTTACTGTTGAATTCTAACTTGCCTCTTGTCACAATCTGTCCCACATTCAATGACTGACCGCACAGATACTTTGTTAAATTAAACTGACACTACATGTATTACTTACCTAATGGAATATAATCTATATTTTTGACTGTGATTTTTTGTAATTTTACAGAAGAGGATGGAGAAAAAGCTGGTGATCATCGACACAGACTGTGGCATAGATGACGCTCAGGCTATAATGATGGCCTTGGCAGCACCCAACATCCAGGTCCTGGGTGTCACCTGTGTGTTTGGGAACGCGGGCATTGACGACGTGTGTCAGAATGTGTTGAGGGTACTTTCTGTCTGTGAGCGTGAGCAGGTAAGGTCACTAAACCTTTTTTAAATGGCCACATCAGATCAAATCCTAAGCTGTGAGTTGTGATTAGTTTCTCCTAATGCTGTTTCTGTGGCTGTTTAAATGCAGAGCAAATCTGAGGATTGATTTGCGCCTTGTTGCATCTTTATCAGCACAACATAATGAAAATGGCACTAAGCAGCACAAATTCCACAGATACCAGTGTTTCGTGGTTCTCGTTGTCCTCTGGTGGGAGCCAGCCGCCAGTTTAGTGATCACTTTGGAACCGATGGACTGGGAGACGTGATTGAAGACAAAGACCCACGATGGGAAGAGAAAATCCAGAGGGAACATGCAGTCGATGCAGTGATCCGACTGGTGTCTGAACACCAGAACCAGGTGAGAAACCTGAGTCACTGCTGAAGCAGCAAGAACGTTTGTGTGATGTATGGAATCAGATTAGTGTCGATATAATCAAACAAAACTCTCTCGAAAAGATTTGAGAGATCAGAGTCACTGAGGCAAAACATGTAATCGCAACAGCAACATTTAGAACTTGCAAACAAATTATTTGTGCAAATCTTGTGAACCTGATCTTTTACTTGTGTTAAAACTTTGCTTTGCGGTTTCATTGCCAGCGCGTTCATTTGTGCGGCGTGACTTTTCACCTCTTGCATGAGAGGTTTGCTTTAGATTAATTTTTGGAGTGACAGCCATAGACTGTATGAACGAAGTCGACGGCTGCTCCAAAGCCTCGAGTTTGCATTTCTTGCTTTTTGGACCCAGGAGTAACCATATTTGGACAAAAGTGTAGCGCTGTAGAAGCATGATGGGTGAAAATTGCAAACTTAATGTCAATGCTAACTTACTGACTGGCAAACTAGAAATGCATCCAAGTAGTTTCAGCTTCTTGCTAAATGTTAACACATTCAGTACAGTTGTTTCTGATGACAGTAATGTCAATTGCATGAAATGTAGAAACACACAAATTAGCGGGCTAGCTAACAGACGATACAATGCAGTATCAAATTCATGCTAACATTGTTATTTATTAACTGTAACCTTCATGAGACATTTGTGTTACAGAAGACTTTTGAGTTAGTTCAGTGTAACTTCTTTTCCACAACTACAGTATTGCTGTCTTTCATTCAATAAACAGAATCTCTGAAAGCCACACTTGGCGGCGAGCGAGCTGTCAATCACAGCAGACACCAAAGCCTTCCTTTAGCCCTAAGATCTGAGAAATAATTCACAAAATGACCACCAGTGCATTTATTAGTCCAAATAAAGTGAATGAGACCAGAATGACTCCTGCAAAAACTTATTTACTTAGTACTTTTAGAGAAAATTCAATGGAAGTCAATTGGAGCCAGGCTTCTTTGATGCCACCATCTAGTGGCCTTCAGTGGTATTACACTTTTGGATACTTTGCATTGGCTTCAATTTCAAGCTGCAGTTGTTGCCCCTTGGTGACAGCTCAGTGCATGTTGCTTCAGTGAGTTTTATTCTCTCAAATTCTTACTTTTGTTTGATATTTAAAAAGTTTTGTTTGATGATGATGTGTGACGTTATTCTACTATTAATATAAGTCTGCTTTCCATAGGTCTCCTTGGTGGCTCTTGGCCCACTCACTAATCTAGCACTGGCAGTCAGACTGGATCCAAGTTTTCCCAAAAAACTCAAAGATCTGTACATTATGGGTGGCAACATGGAAGGTAGCGAGACAACAGGATTACAGCATTTGCATTAGAAACATGCAGTCTCTTGTACTTACTTTTGTCTTTGCAGGAAAAGGGAATGTGACTTTATGTGCAGAGTTTAACTTTTTCCTGGATCCAGAGTCGGCCTACATTGTGCTGGAAGAATTTCTCTGCCCTACGTACATAGCAACGTGGGAATATTCATGCAGAAATGCACTCACATGGGTAAGATGTGTACTTGTGAAGAACCGCATAGCCCCGCATGACTTTTCCGCCTAAAACAAATGTTGCTGATTCAAAATTTACAGGAGTTCTTTGAAGAGATGATCAATCAGGATGCACCTGCTGCTCGCTTTATGAAGACGATCACATCTAAATGCTGGGCCTACTCCAAAGAGGCTATGAGGAACAAACGAGACGTGTACTTTGGACCGGGCTTCGTCTCTTACGACGCCTATGCAGTGGCTGCCTGCATTGACAGCAGTTTGGTGACAGAGCGGATGGAGTGTTCAGTCCGCGTGGAGCTGCAAGGCTCCATCGCTCGCGGGATGATGGCACTAGATCGCACAAATGAGTTGAAAAAGAGCCACAGTGTGTTTGTTTTGACTAAGTGTGACGTTGCCAAGTTTAGTAAGTTACTCATGGCGTCCCTCAGACAACCCTGTAATAAGTAATAAGCCTGGTAAAGAAATAACACCTAAAGCAGACAAATAACCAGTGAATAAATGAGAAACAAATGCGTATGTTTGAATACACTATCACAAAGTAATCAGCAAATGGTATGAATCAAGTAGAGTTTAACTGATTTGAAGAGTCAGAATCAGACAGAATAATTAAACAGTAATAATGATACAGTTTCACTGACACGCATGGAGATAGTTAATAAAGGAGCGAGGTGCTCACTTCCAGGCTCGTGAAAATTTGGCTGTTAAAATACATTAACATACTAGTTGTATAGAACATGTAGAAAGAACAATACAAAATATATTTACATGTAAAAGATTCCAAATGCATAAATCATGCAGTGTTAAAATATATTTCTCAGACAAAAATGCAAAAAAATGTGTTGCTTTTTACACAAATGTGGAAAAACAAAATAGGAACAGTTTGATTCAAACAAATCAAATGAATAAAATTGCAAATTAAAACTCATTAAATCAAAGACAAACATTTTCCATCACTTGAAGTTACATGAAGTGAATCTTAAAAATAATGACAGTAAATCAAACTGACAAATCATTGATACAAATCTTCAGGGTCTAGGTGTGTTGAGCAGTGTGGTCCTCAGCTGCTGCCTCGGTCCTAGCAAATCAAAGCACAACTTAAGTGTAAAGATGTCAAATCTGTGTGGAGCCGTGAGGGAGAGTTAACAAAATAAAACAAAGACTGACTAAAGTTTTGCCCTGACCTGTTCTGTGTCTGCTTGTCAACTTCGTTCAGCTCCTTCGACGACAGCTGCGCCACCACTGCGGCGCCGATGCAGTCTGACAGGACATTGATGACACTGCTGCAGCGATTCCTGAGAGACGCAAACACCTCAGCGTCTCTTTAAATTGACTTGTTTGATAACAGGTGCAGTCAAACAGACATGGTAATCCATGCCAAAAGAGATGTTAAACTTACAGCAGCCATTTGATGGCAAACAAAATATAGACTTCCCTCGCAGGTAACCCAACAACTGCCAGGATGAAGAGAGTGGTCATTGGTCCTGTGGTTGGGATCCCTGCGTCTCCCGCAGTGGACACTGGCACTGTTAACCTAAAGAGGAAACACAACGTGGATGTTACAGTTACTGTGTATGGCAGTAGCTTGTGATCTACTGGTATAGTGTAATTCTACCACAAACTTCTATTCACCCTCAAGTCTTATTAATGCAGTAATAATTTAAAGATGGACCACCAGGACACTTACTAGAGGTTCCAAATAAAACGAATGAGGCCAGAATGACTCCTGGAAAAAAATGATTGACTTTGTTTTTTTACAGAGGAGTTCAATGTAAGTCTATGGGAGCCTTTTTGAAGCAAGCATCTAGTGGCCGTCAGCGGTATTACACTTTAAAATACTCGAGCATTGGCTTCACTTTGGAGTTGAGGTGCTTGCCCCTTGGTTTTGGCCTGTCCATGTGGAATAGGATGTCTCTAGTGTAGACTTGAGGCAGAGAGAAAGTCGCTACATATACTGTATGTTAGTTGAGGTTAGTTAAGTGTTCTCTGCAGAGTGCACTGAATTATTAACCTACCACTTTGTGAGGCGTTTGTGTTTGTTTTAGCATATTTAAGATATTTGTCTGTGAGCAACAAAATTGTATGTTAGTGACTTACGCAGCTGTAATCAGCTGGGTCCAGTTCATTGTGACGTTGGCAAGTTGCATGATGAAAACTATGGCGGCCGCTTCATAAAGGGCTGTTCCATTCATGTTGTTGTTCATCCCAATAGGCAGCACGAAGCCGGTGATTCTGTTGTCAACCCCGTTCACCTCCTCACAACATTTGGTGATCAGATCAATTGCGGACCTTGAAGAAACACATAGTTTTTAGTTCGCTATCTGACTAAACTCTCTCTGTGATACCATACGGTTTTACATTCTGTTACCTGTGTGAGATGACCATGGTCTTCACCAAGGCAGGAGTAAGCCCTCTGATGAAATGAAAGGGGTTTTTCTTCACAAACACGAGGTAGATCATGGGTAGAAGTATTCCTCCAAAGAAGGCGAGCCTGAAAAAAGAGAAGCACTTGAACAGTCTGAAATCATTAAAAACAGCGGTTCTAAGTTCTGCACTAAAACACCTGTCAGTCATTTTAAGAATGATAACCAATACTGATTCAATCTTTTGAGCTTTGGTAGGATTTTGTATTATTCTGAGATTATGAATTCTGATTTAAGGGCAGAGGCTGGCATTGAGAGAAGAAGTCAAACTTTGCAACTAAAAATATAGGTTATGACCACATCACTAGTTGCTATGATTTAGATGTTGCTACATTTACCACTAAAATGTCACTATGTTAACAGTGCAAAAAACCAGAGCGGAAGATACCCGCAAAGAACCAATCCAATGAACTTTCCAACTTTTAAGACAGTGCTCCAGCTTTCCCCGACCTCGATGACATGGCTCACCGTCATGGACAGAACTCCTACTGGCATGTAACTGGAAAGAAAATAACAACCAATAAGTAAAGTGCACGTTTCCATAGATTTGTGCATGCGAAGCTGCTTAACACTGAAACTTCTCAGGAAGATTAGACAGTCATTTGATTACTCATTT
This sequence comes from Coranthus polyacanthus, assembly GCA_037367275.1. Taxonomy (NCBI): domain Eukaryota; kingdom Metazoa; phylum Chordata; class Actinopteri; order Kurtiformes; family Apogonidae; genus Coranthus; species Coranthus polyacanthus. Next base: position 14,503,692 of record JAPQRN010000019.1, on the reverse strand, counting down.
TCAGTTGGCAAAAAAGACATAGAAAATCATGAAGCATGAATAATGTGATGTAAGGTTAAGGTATACACTGCAAGATATTTCTTGTATTTTTGTAAAAAAAATTAATTAAAATATAAATATGAAATAGTCAATTTTTACTTAAGACATTTCAATTATTATGCTGAATGTAAAGGCTATTATTCTTTTGTCTTACACTAGAATACATTCAACTGCAATCATGCAGGCTTCATTCATGGCAACACAAATATCCACAATGAGTCTCCCTTTGGGAGCAATAGTTCTCAGAGCCAGTCCAACAGAACCACAAACGATGATCTGGCACAGCATATTGGGTGAGGTGATTAGTTGGATCACATTTTGCAGTTCTGATTCCTGAAACAGAATGAGAAATTCAGTTAAGAACAAGCATCTTGACAACTATCACTGAAAATGTGGAATTCTTCTTATGGTGAGCGGGAAATGTCACCGAGCTGAAGGTGGAATTGCCTTTAAGCTCCACTGGAACCTTCACCCAGTGACCCTTAATCTAAGAGAAGACACACAAAAAAATCTAATAATGAATATTCAATTGTTAACCTTCTTAGGAAGTCTCATATGCCTGAGTGGTAAAACCTACCATCTGGTAGCAAGCCTCAATGAAGTTTTCTTGCAGCATGTTCCTATAAACACATTTACTTTATGAAACTGATGAGTAATATGTTGTCTGCTTGTAATTACAAAATGTTGATCATGCTCTTGTAGTATACTAGAGTCATCAGAACTTGTAGGGTTCAAGATGGGCACATTTTCTCACTCAAATAGCTCCAGAAAGGTGTGGAGGTGTGGAAAGTCGACTCCATCGTCATCATCGTCAACCGACTCACCAACCTTAACATCAGCTCCAGGCTGAACCAGTAGAACCATCATCAATCCTACAACACGTAACCCACGGTTGAAGATAAGAAGCAAAAGCAGTATGTGTTCTATCATTGTGCTATTCTGACTGAATACAAAACAGACCGTAGAAGTGACACTAAAATATCGCCCTGGGCTATCACGAAAACACATCACAATACAACATTAGGTCAACAGTCGTTTGTCACAGAACAAAGTTAATTAATACTTTGCACAATCTAGAGCAATGTAAAAGAATCAGTACAACATTAAAAAAAGCTATTCTGGGGCAATACCTGAATATATTTCACACAACTTTTAGCATAGATAATAAAGCAAAAAGAAAGAAACATTTTATCTCACAAAACATTTTTGAAAAAGTGCAGCTATTTTTTGCGGAGGTGAAATGGTACTTTAATACAGACAACAACAATACGTGCATAAAAAAACCCCACTCTTCTCATCGTATCTTTTTATGTTATTGTGCACAAAAAATAACACTGACCAAAAACATGTTCTGCTGTAAAATATCCCTCTTACCTAATGTCACAGCAGTGGCAGTGGTTGAGGCAATGTACGTCACAGTACGTACAGTGACTTTTCTTGACACTCCATCCTTCAGACTCGTAATTCCTATTAGAAAATAAAGACCTATTAGATAATGAGGTCCGCACACTAGAGATGAGAGGATTAGTAAAGACACACAGTTACTACATTTTAAGAATATGAGGTCACTCACATGTGTTATTTACAACCTTAGTGAGAGACTGGTGTCAGCTGTTTGAATAATCTGTCCATATTCCCTTAAGCACCAGTACGGTCTCTCTAATTGTGAGGCGTATTAGGCGACGTTCATGCTGCCAGCCTTACACCTCAATTCAGATTTATCGCTGACATCTGATTTTTTTTTTGTTTGGTTGTTCACGTTATTTTTTTTTGTAAATGCAGTCAGTATCAGATTCCAGTGTGAACTGAACTGAACTGTCCTGAACTGAACCACATGAACGAAAGCAGTTAGAGCTGTTCAGATCGTTCCCGTCGGTAAAAGTACTAATATACACTGTGTAAAATATCACACTAGGGCTGCATGATTTATGTGATGATTACTGTGGGAAATATTGCGATTTGAGTCTATTTTCTTTCTTATCAAGGAAAGTGCAAAGATGACTCATTTTAAAATGTGTATTTTATTCAACTCAAACATACAAACCATTAAAAAGTACCATTAAAAAAATATAAAAACCTCTCTGCTCAGTGTCACTACATCACTACATATCATCCTAAATCCTCCTAAATCCATACCTTTAAATTACAGCCTTTCGTGATTATATAGTTGCACAGGCTGATACTGCAATTCCGATTGCAATTTGATTAATTGCGCAGCCTTATATCACACTGTGGAAATACTCCACACTCCAAGTAAAAGTGAAACAGTCCGAAATCAGTGTTTTACTGTTGTATATGATGTTTTGGATTTGCATTACTGTGTCTGTTGCATTTTACTGCTGAGCCCATTTGAACTAGTTCATAGTATACAAGTGATTCCCTCCAGTTGTGACATACCTCAATCTAGAGAGACATAAATGTCGCATAAATTCTAATCTGCCTGTTCAGACTGCGATCACATTGCAAACGATCAGATCTGTATCTGAATTAGGACCACATATACAGCTAAGAAGATCAGATTCCAATGCAATTTGTGCTGTTCACACCTTCATGATAAAAACCCCAGATCTGAGTCACATATGAGGGAAAAAAATCAGATTTGGGCCACTTTTACCAGCAGCGTGGAGACAGTCTTACGTGTATAGGCTAATGGAACAGTTGACAGAGTTAGAAACACGGGTTGTGCTTACCTGTAATCACCCTTGCCCAAAGGAGTGGTAGCATGACAGTCTGAAGCAGCTGCACCAGTATTATCCCTGGAAGGCTGATGAAGATTATGTTGATGTCTGACAGTAGGACATAGGTCTTCAGAATCTCACCCAGAGGAACTCCTAGAACATGGACAACGACGCAGATATATTACAATTTTGATTCAGAAAAGAGTTTCAGCTGATAATGAAGCTCTAGCAGTGTGACGTGCATTCAGAGAATAAGACTCAAGAACACAACCACCAGAGGGCAGAATACTGTTAATGGGCTCTTTATTGACACAAGCTGCTAAAACAGGAGAGTAGATGCAGAGCCAGAATGTTGTGGTTGCTTTCTGGTTGTTCTGATTGGTTCAACAACATCCATTCTCAAACTGCAATTCTGCTGTTAACTAGGTATGTTTAAGGTAAAATGTATGTATGTATAGGCCTATAATTAAATATAAATAGATTCCAGACAGCTGCTGTCAATTGAGTATTTTAATGGAATAACCATGCCATCTTTACTAGTGATATTCAATTCCATATATGGTAACCTTTCATAACATAACCTTATAAATGTATTGTTCACCAAAAAATATCGTAATGCCTGTATAAGAGTGGTTGCACAAAGGTTAACTTGAGTTTGACACTGATCATTTATTCGTTTAAGGATATTTTACGTGGTCCCCGTTTGGCGCAAACGCAGCTGTGTGAAATATCCACCAGATGGCGATGTTTAATCTGGTAAGAATAAGCCTGATGCCGTTGACATGGCAACAGAATGGTTTTAATGTATTAGCATGTAACCTAGCTAGCTAATATGATAAATCATACAGCTAGCGTTAACTATATCCTCAAAATATTTCACTTTAGTCAGACAACAAACTGAAAAATAATTGTGTTGCATTATACAATATAGTTTCTACCATATGTTACATATCAATAACTAATATTACACAAATCAAACTATACAACACCTCAGTAGAGGGCACATACACAAAACACTTGACCTAGCTACTAGCCTTAGGTAGCGGTCATATTTCTACTAGAATAGAGGTATAAATACATAGCGTTAAGTTACATACACCATCTCTGAAGTGTACAACGTGTACTCTGAAGTGAATGCATGCATGACTTAAAAACACGAGTACAAACAGAGAACAACAAACTTAAAAATTCATAAGTAGCTAAATTAGGATATGGTTGTGGAGGAAAAATATTGCAGTGTCCAGCGTTGCAGTGCCTCTGATGACCGTATTGTAGTCTGATGTCTGCAGGTAGGCTGCTTGTTTTAATTTTAATTTTAGTTTCCGCTAAGGTTAGCTAATTTAATTTCCCTTGAATTGAATTGTTTTATTTCTAAGTTAGCTTTATTTTCTAGCCGCTTTGTGACAGCTAACGTTACTAGCTAACTAACTAGCTACTTTGGGAGACAGTTTCTGAACTCTGGAATCCTACATTAGCATAGCTACTTAAAATAGTTTGAGTTACTACTTACCCACGAAAACAGAAGTTACACTTAAAGCCATGGGTAGATTCCGCAGAATCAAATCCCGGACGGTCGAGAAACTCTTCATTTTCCTGCAGTTTGAGTCAGAAAAGTGTTCTCAAAAGATGGCGACCTCGGCGACAACCGCCTGGTCGCGCGGTTGTTTTTTTCGTCAGTTTAATGATAGCTAGTTGCCGAGTGTTTTAATTTTAAAAGCGTTTACCCAGGTTTCTTATTCATTCTTTCAATTACGTTTCAAGGTTTTATCGCTCACTGCTTTCATTGTCGTCAGTTTTCTCTGTTCATGGGTGACCAGGGTGGGTCATGGTCAACATTATCCGTCGGTGCTTAAACATGTGAAGACCGACCCGCCGACACAAGTCAAGTCTGTTTTAACCTGTCGTACTGCAGCATTCACTGGCAAAACGTGTACGCCTTGAAGGCCTCAGAGCAAAACCTCACACATTAATGGTTTTTTGTACAGACTTGAGTACGTAGAAGCTTTTTTTTTTTTTTTTTAAGTTTTTGCAGTTCGGTTATTTCTAAGCCCCAGCTCCTCCTCGACGGAATCCGATACCAGATGAGCAGTGAGGTTTTCTTCAGAAGATGTATTTGAACTAAACTAAAAGTAAACCCTCCGTTACAGTAAACGTGTACACACTATATACAGGAAACACCCAGATACAAAGTGAGGCTGTGTGTAGAGTTCGTATGGCAAAACGATCTTACATGAAACGGCACCAAGCAGAATGACTTTGACAGATCCCAGCGTTTAAAGGTCGTGGTGACTTTATGTTAGGACCAACACATTGAGAAAACACTTTTCCGTGCTCTCTTTGAATGTGTGGCTGCTCTCTGGTGGTGTAGTCAGGTCCACGAGGTCCTTGATGTAAAGTAAATAAATGTTTTTCCATTAAGTGTAATGTTTGAAGCGCAGAAAGTGCAATCTTTTTTTTTATGTTTAAAATGAATAAAACATGAAAAGACAGCTTGCTGAAATTCTTTATTTAAATTTGCTGACAAATAGAGGTGATGTACAATACAAACCTCAAACTTAAGCAATCTTTGATCATTTGACCAATTTATTCCCACAGAGGCCTTTGAATTTCGAGGTTGAACCTGGTTCGGAATGGGGAACATTGACGTTCGTGAAGCTGTTTGGGCCATCGTTTTGAAAAATCACTCATTAGATGCCAAATAAAAGCCTAGCGCAGTAATTTTCAAATAATGCTAATTTGACTTGTTGTTTTTGTTTTAATCACAAACCAATAAAAACCAAAAGGCCAATAATGGAAAACAAGACACATGGCTTAAAATAGGATGTCTGTTCCAACATTAATACTGAATTTTAGGTTTTTTGTGCCATGTACCAAACTATCAGGAGGAACACGTTTATTAGCTTTCCATATGAGCAAAATAGCATACCATGCTATCAATATTGGTACTTTAGGGCGACCTGTTAAAACAAATCCAAATAAAAGTTAGCATGTCTGCCCCCATAAATAAAAAGCTGCAGAGAACTAAATAAATGGTTGGTAACCTGCAGCACTGGGCTACCAAACGAGTTACACTTGAGGTAACATTGCTTTATGTTGGGATTCTCTGATTATAAAAGAATTTGACTTAGCATCAAATTCATGACGTGCTTCTGTTTAATTGCCGTTGTCGGTGGAGCTCGGCCATGGCTCAGAGCTGCGCCTGCTCAGCGTGGGGCGCCACATGCTCCACGGGTTGTAGGTTCGACTCATCTCAGTGGAAGCTGGTGGCGACGGGGCGGGACTGTTCACCAGATCAGTCAGAGGTGGGTTGGTCGACGGAGGAAAGGGGTGCAAGGCTGAATCCGCACTCGTTGACCAAATGGAGCTGCCAAAGGGTGTAGTTGCAGACCAGGGATTGCGGGTGTTTCCCAGGAGCGACTGAAAATGGGAAAAAGAAACCTCAATGAACAGGAAGTACATCCGTGAGCGGTATCAGGGTTCCTGCAGGTTTCAGCCGTAGACGTATTTTCACACATGCGCAGAACAAATGGATTGATTTTTTTATTATTTTTTTTTTGTTAATTGAACTGCAACACAACTAGCCGGGTGTGTTAATGATAAGTCCTGACCAGGCTGCACAGTTTGCAGTTTGCTTGTTGGTTCCATGTTGGGATGTTTTGAGGTTTTGTTGCAGTGTGATCAATACAAATTTCTCCAAAAAAA
>JAPQRN010000019.1:14478434-14497173 GCA_037367275.1 Coranthus polyacanthus | reverse complement strand
AGTTTGCTTGTTGGTTCCATGTTGGGATGTTTTGAGGTTTTGTTGCAGTGTGATCAATACAAATTTCTCCAAAAAAACAAACACATTTTCAAGTGAGACTGAAGTAAATGCAACTTAACAAAAGTAATGTAAACTCGAGGCCTGTCAAAATCGTATTCACATAGCTGGATTTTAGAGCCTTTAAGGACCTGCAGAAACCTGGTATACTAACAGACACATAAGAGATCTTACTGCGGTCGGGGCAGTCGGTGAGCTGGAGCTGCTTGGCCAGGAGTGCAGAGGGTCACTGCTTGGTATGTCCCAGATGGAAGAGGATACAGTGGGAAACTCAGGCCAGCTCTGCTGAGGCTCAGATGTCTTTGGAAGATTCATGCCACTAAAAACTAAACACAACACACACTTCAGTCTGAATCCAGTGAGTCACCCATTAGGCGTTACACCTGTTACTCTTTATTGTTGTTAAACTGCTACAACCATTACCTCCTGTCAGGTTGAAGGAATTGTTGGGTCCAAAAGCAGAGAATGAGTTGGAATGGAAGTTTGGACTGCTGGCTGGGTCAATGGGACTCCATAATCCAGAGCTAGAGTGAAACATATTTAGAAATAAATCATATGGGACTATATCTTCCAGTCATATCTTGGTATGAATGTTGTTGTTTTCTCATATTACCTGTCAGAACTATCACTTTCCACTGATGTCATGTGTGCCAGAGTCTTTCCTTGGTTGTCACCTTTTCCTGGGCCAGAGCCACCTGACACAGAAATCAAACATTTGTATTTTGTTGTAAACACTGTCTTTTTAAAACTGTTCACATGTCAATGCAATGTAAGCTCAACATTGCATATTTACCTGGGCTCTTGTCATAACCTGCGGCTACAGCAGCAAAGGTGGGGTTCCCGTTCTTGCCTGGCAGTGGAGTGGCTGCAGACAGTTTATTTCCAGGGGCCTTCTTCAGGTTTCCCTCGCTGAAAAATGTTACAATGTTGACTGAAAAAAACAGCTTCTTTTGCGTAGGTAAAAAAATAGGGATGTGAATCGTTCAAACATTTTTAATGCTAAAACATTGGCTTCAAGTAGTAATCCTAGAAGAAGAAGTATTCCTAGTTTCGCACAGATGCTTTGCCAAAACAATGGCACAAAACACAACGCTAAGATCTTTTACACTGTTATGAGAAGTGTAAAACTGTCGCGTCAGGGTAATTAATGGAAAACGACGTGCTTGTGTAATCACCAGCGTTATTAGATGCTGGTATAATCATGCTGCATGCTTATTGACTCACTAACACTGATGACATTCAATCACTTACATATTGAAATGTAGTACTGAATGACAAGGCAGTTTTGGATAGTATCACTAGTATGCAGCTTTTCCACTGCATGGACTCAACTCTATTCGCTTTTGGGAACTGGTACTTTGTCCTTTTTCCTTACTGGTAGATCCCCCCCCCCCCTTTATTTGTGAAGTTTGTGCACATGAAGTGGATACCTGTTGCTGTTCAGTACACTACTGTAGGTGCCTCTGGGCAGTAAGGTGGGGGAGGTCGGTGGAGGGGAGCAGGTCCCGGTCGTGACAGCCCTTTTAAGGAAAGGATCTGCATTGATGGTCTGGAGAGAGATCTGCTGAAGACTGTCTGCTTCTGCATGTAGAGAACAAACGTGACATGTTCAGTGATATGTTGGAATAGGCACCTGCAGGACAGACACTGGACATGGCAGGACAGGCTCAAGTGTCGACTTACGGACGCTGTTTTTGCAAACAGGGACATCCCATTCTGGAGAGGCGAACTCCTTCTCTCCTTCTGAACTGCTGCTGTGGCCCAGCTCTGAGACTGAGCTGCTGGATAACAGTTTGGCCAAAAGAGAGGGGCGCCCTTCTTCCAACTTTCCATCTACTGCCAGAGGAAAAAAAAAAAAAACGTCACAAATACTGAAACAAAGGTCAAAGAGGCAAAGTGTAAGTGAAGAGACTCACATCTCTGTTTCTGCAGGGGTCTGGTCTTTGGGATGCTGGTGAGCGGGTGGAGAGCTTTGGATGTGAAGCTCTTGCGTTGTTTGTTCTCCAGTGGTGTGACGTACGGTAACTCAAGAGAACTGAAGACAGTAAAGTTTTGTCAAAATCAGCATAAAAAAACCCCAAAAAAAACAGGGTAACTATAGTAGTCGAAGAGGATTAAATAGACAGACCTGGATTTCTCTGCTTGGTTGTCTTTCTTTGTGGTTCCTTGCTTCTTAGTTTTGGGTTTAATTAGGAAATTTGAAGTTTCTTCTTTGACTTTTTCAGTACTTCCTGTTCTTCCTTTCTTTTTCACTGGTTCCTAGAAGATTGGGAAGTGATTGGGAAAATATAAGACAGGCATGTTTATTTCCACTGTGGTAACAGAAATAGCCATCTCTACATTGGTATGATATGTATATGTATAATAAGCCAACAGTCCAGCAGCTGGTTTCAGACTGGTCTATAGTGTTAGATCTGCGATATCAACCCCCTGGTCATGTGATATGTATTTTAGGTGTGTAGAATGGATGATTATTTCTGAAACTTTGCTACAACATCATTTTAAAGTATTAGTATGGAAGTAGCCTTAGAAACTACCATGGTAACAGTCACTCACACTAACCAGTGGTGCGGACTGACAAAAAAAATAATTAGTGATGGTTCAAAAACTGAAAATGGCCGATATTCGCCTTTTTGACTGTCACTGGCCTATTGGCAAATAAGATGACATTCACTGATGGCAGTGGCTGATGTTTCTGTTGTTGCACAAGCTCCCCATCTGATGACGTGACAGCTCAGCCACACTCCATTCAGTTCTGTGTCTAAGTATTTAGTATAAATTATTTAAAAGTACTGTATGTGAATTTTACCAGTAAAACATATTGTAGCTGTTAAAAATCTCCTTTAAGCTGGTCAAGAACTAAACAGCTTTGAACAGATACATTTAGATCTGAGCCTTCTACGTCAGAGTTCGTCTAGTGAAACTGGCCCAAGTTCTTGTCCACAGATGACTTCCTGCAGTCAGTGTACCTCTTTGATGTTTGTCTCCACATCTGGATTGGAGGTCTCTGTAGTCGTGGAGGAGCTGTCGTCGTTGTCAGCCAGGTTATCTTTAAGCTCATCTCCCTGAGTCTTCACTGTGGTTTTTTTCTCTTTCTCTTCCTTCTTCTTCTGGGCTTTTGTTTTACTTCGCAGCTTCCCTTTGGATTCCAAAACTGCAAACAATATTAACTTATTACTTTAAAAATCTATAAATCACTACAGAGACTGGTTTCTTTTAGTACTTCCTGATGAAAATAAAGTAGATACCTTTGTTTTGTGCTGACTGAGCGCTCTGCTCCTGTAGAGCCTCTGCACTGAGTGACTCTGGACGGTCGAGGTCGTTGTCCATGGCCCCTATCAGGTTGGCATATTCTGCATCATCGGGGCAGAGACCTCTGTGAGGCAACGATGACCCGGATAAACTTTGGCTCTGGAGGTCCGGTTGCTTACTGCGAGTCTTGCGACTGGTGAGCTGACATGCAGCCGCAGGGCCGTCTTGGCCTGAGGTTGTACTTCCTTTGATGAGCTGGGTGGAAGTAGCTTGCATAGATGGGCGGCTAAAGCCGATCCGGGATCTCTTATCTTGGCTGTCTGACTCTGAGAAGGTTCGGCTGTTGCTCTGACGGCCTCCGACCCGCGCTGCTCCATTGCTGGAGGCATATAACCCTCTGGAGTTCTGGGCTGAGTCACTGTAATCATTCAACCTGAGTGTTGAAAGAAAATCTGTTAAACAACTCGAACTGTACATTCTGTATCTGCTCTTTAGGTTTGGGTTAAGAGATCAGGCACTATGACTGATCCAGGTGTGGTCCAGGTATAACCACACACTGTCACTTTTCAAACTCTGATTTTTCAACAGATCTAACAAGATAGATTTTTTAAATTGCGGATGCAGCCAGTCTCGACAAAATCCCAGACCAAAATAAACAAGCAGACAATAACAGCGCGATTTTAAACACAGATGTCATGTTTAAATAGATTTTAAAAATAACTTGGTAAATTGGTTTTAAATATTGGTATGTTCAAGCATTACAGGTAAATATAAAAGTAAGTAGTATATATGTGGTCCTGTGCAGATTTAGGTTTATGTAGGAAAATGATTCTTAGGTTTATCTACATTTCGCCACCAGTTAAGTGCAACTATAAAGTAAAAAGACGGTATTAGGTTCAGTGGCACTTTTAAAGATTTGTAATGTCAGAAATGTGGACTTTGTCCAGAAGAGCTTAACTCCTGACTAACAACAATTCAAAAATGTAATTTGATAAAATGTTTGTGCCAATTAACACCTCACGAATTCAAATGTAAGACTACTGGATGACTTAAAACACCCGCAGACACTCTGACATTTTACTTTTATCAAAAAACTATTATTTATTATTGCTACTTCCATAATATTTTGACTAATTGTTCAGCCTTACAGTACATTTAATCAGTGAAACTACTAGTTGGAGGCAGACAGCTCCCACTCATAGACTACTGCTGCTGCATATGATTAAACATGCAAACTGCATTCCTGAGTGACCTGTGATAATGTCCAACTGGTGCCGACAGTGCCAGATATCACAACAACTGTGGGCAGCGGTTAGCCACAGAACCACAGCCCAACATCTGCCAACTGACTTCTGTACGTCTCATAAAACTAAAAGATATTAAGAGGACCATTAAGACGATAAATCTCTGGAGAAGGCCCTATAAAGTCTTCATTTGCACATTCGTCTCTTGATCAATTTGCATGTCACACTTACTTTGAATCACTGTGAATTTGCACAATGTCCCTGAGATTAAACGGTCTCCCGGTCTCCAAGGAGGAGTTGGACTCCACAGACACACGTCTCTTAAAAGGCTCCCATATGCTTTTAGCCTCCACGTAGGCTGTGGCAATCACCAACAGAAACATGGAACTGAAAAGACAACAAATGAGTGGTTTAACATTCCCTTTAATAGATTTTAACAGCATTATTTCTGACATTTGGCGGACATCTTTTGAGCATGTAAACATTTTAGATGCATTTCCACTGCATGACCTTTCCCCGTGAACTAGGAAACTTTGGAGGAACTCGTTTGTTTCCACTGAAGGGACCAGGGTTTAAATTTAGTCCCAGGGACTTTATTTCATATCCCAAAAAAACCCTTCTTGTACTCTCTGATGGTTCAAGAACTTTGGGGTGGGGCATAAAGTGCTGAACATTTGTGTGCATTTTATTTCAGCCACAATTTTAAAAAGCTGTAGCTGTATACGCAGTTTTTCACTGTGCTTCAGTACTTTATCCCAGAGTTACAGAGGAAACCATGTGACAGATGGACTGACAACAACGTCCAGGTCCTATACACACATACATACAACAGTTTGTTGTATAGTGCCACACAAAAATGACATGTAAATTAATTTTTTTCACACATTACCTGATTAATTTACAGTGAAACACAGATGATCAGTGGTCTGAAGGAACCTTGCATGTCCCATTTCGACTGATAGTATCAACTCAACTCGTCTCAATTTAACTTGATTTGGCTCAATTATGGTACCATCACATTGCATTTCCAGTGTGTGTCTGGTTGTCACAGTGACCCAATAAAAAAAAAAAAAAACAAAAAAAAAAACCACATTTTGACGTCATCTTCAGTTTACCACCACTACACTCAGGAATGTGTACACCTCTGCCTTGGACCATGGGGTCGATTCATGTCCTGCCATAGCTGTGCGAGTTAAAGAAAAATATAGAGTATACGCTGTACTGTCCCACGTAGCAACATGACGATGCACATACAGTATATAGTGACGCAGCAACGATTCTGGATCTGGGAAGTGCACGGTTTGACGTCACTTTCAAGTATGTCATCAGCTTTGGCAAAGGTGGTACTAAAAATAGTGCCCGATAGTGCCTGCTATCATGTAACAGAAACGCAAAAAAAGGTTGTGCCGAGTAAAGTCAAGCTGAGCTGATACAGACAGTGGAAATGCAGCTTTAGGTTCTGGGACTAGAAGTCTTAGGTAGTTTGTGTGGAAATGCAGCTTTTGATACTTCACCTTTATTCATTCAAAAAGATATTTCAAATTTGTTCTCAATGCTTATACAGCACAAATCCAAAATAAAGAGTTAGGATTAGGTTACACACTGTGTGTGTGTGGAGTTCCCCTCACCTCATAATGAGAGACACTATGATGTAGAGCTCCAGCTCCCAGCTCGGTCTGGGCAGGGTTTCTGCACACGCAGCTAACATGTGGTAGGGCAAGGAGGCGTTCAGGACAAATACGAACTCGGAGCCCCCGCATGTGACCAATTTCAGCTCCCGGATCACTCGAGATGAAGTGAAGTCGGGTGTAAACCTGCAACAAGAAGAAGGAAACGAGTTCATTTTAAAATGCTCTGGGCCACAAAGTAGGGCTCCTATTTATAGGCAGACGGTGTAAAGTGGTGTTTGAGGGGAAGAGGTGCACTGCAACAACTCCGGATCTAAAGAAGACCTGCAGTCTTATATGTAGCGATTAAATCTTATTGATCTTGTGAGAATAACATACTAGGAAAGAGCAGATTGTGTAAGAGTTTTAAGAATATTTATCTATTTTTCTTAGTATGCACACTGTTTTGAAACTGATTGGATAGTACCATGTGACCAACTAGCTTTTCAATATCTATCAACTCTGTTATCTGGACAAGGTAAAGCAAGTTCACATGTTCTCTCTCTTTCTCTAATGAACAGTGTACAGTGGAAATGTTATTTTAAGTCCACAGACAGGTACTGTAGTATCATTTGTATCAGTGATTTTCAGAGACCTTTTCCTGTAACCGAGTGCCACGGCATCTTAGCAATAAAAGATTCATTATTTGGATTAAAGCCATCATTATTATAGGAAGTGTTGAGTTAGTCTTAACAGTGTAGGAACTTTTAACAGCCCAAACAGGAACTGATCAAAATTAGGCTTTGTGCTAAAATAAGGTCTACTGTACTCATCGAGCAGCAGAAGTTAACCTCTAATACGAGTCTGCTTCAAATAAAGGCCCAGTACCTCCTCCAGCTGTGGTACATAAAGGCCCCGGCCACTAATTTGTGTGTTTCATTTCATTTAATTCAGTGCCTCATTTTAAGACAGAAAAGCTGATGGCAATTTGTGAAATAAGAAGAGTCATTTTGAGCAGCCGTGGTTCTGGTTTTAAGATATGTTCACTCAAATTAGGAAAGAAAAAAAAACTGTGAAAGAAATATTGACACGATGGTTTTGATTTTATTTGACTTAATATTGTGCTAGTGTTGCGCTACTTATTGTGAGATATTTCTCTTTTGTTTTTCACTTGTTTCTAGTCCATATCTTCTCAAATCAAGTATTTCTTTCTTTCTAATGATATATTCATTTGATTTAGACTAATGCAATAGTAATGTATGATGTACAAGCAGTGTTTTGCTATTGTACAAGCAGGCTAAAGGGTTTACTTTCGCACTGTCTTCACATTTAATTTATAATGTATAAAGTCAATCACACTTCTAGCTACTTTTACATGATTTAATTGTCAGACCCATGACCCAGTGGCCCCTGTAAAACACTCAAATATGAGTGCAGAGGCTGTGCTCTGCTGTGATACTTAAAATGATGAAATGTTTCACAGGAAGCTAGCAGCCCACAGGTTTAACCCTGGTGTATTTCAGTTAAAAAGAGGAAGTTGAAGCCATCGAGTGTGGAGTGAAATTGTGGAAAATATACGAGCCCGTTCCTGAAAAGGCCACTGACAGTTACAAGACAATTTACAGCACTGACACCGACACTTTCAAGCATTTTTATTTTAAATTTTTATTATCTGTAAAGGGACCGTAAGTGTTAGCCAGTGTATGTTTCAAATCATTTTGAGAGTGGACGTAAAGTTAGAGCGCTAAAGAGAAATGAGAGCTGAGGGGAGAGCGGCGGCTGCAGACGGACAGAGAGCCAATTCATCCTCTTACTGAGAGCTTACTCAGCCAGAGAAGCTGAAGACGAGTATTAAGAGAGCGCATGGGGGAGGGAGGGGGGGGAGCGCACACGAACACACGCGTAGTGAAGTCCTCATGCATGTTACTTTGACAAGCTCTTCAAACTGCAGCGGCCAATTAGACTCAGAAGATAAAACCACACGTGTTCACTTACAGTATGATGAGGTCTTTTGAAGCATTTGGCTTGAGTGCAAATTCTTGACAGTTGAGAACTTTGAATCCATATCCTTCACAGGCCTGTCCGTTGATTTCTGCTGATCGGATCGTGATTGGGAGCAGGCCTGTGTTCTCCACTCTGAACGTTCTTTTCAGGGTGAAGTTTGGCTCCTTGACTTTCGTCTCTGGAAAAGACAGACATCGGATGGATTTACATACAGTGTCGTTACATTTGAGACTCGTGGGCTGAGAGGATGTTTTTCCTTTTTTGACATGTTCAGCACATACTGTTGGAATTTGTTTAAAGATATTATAGTGAACCAGTGTATGACAATCTGACACTGGCTTTAAGCCTTTTGGGGTTTATTAATGCATTAATAGGCTTTCTGCAGGTTTTAACAAGATACATTTAAGGCTTTAATTTAAGACTACTAAATTGTGTTTAGCACAATATTTTGGAGGCTTTTGCTGGTGGCTTTTTATGAAGGCTTTATATTTTCTGACTTCCCGTGCCACTCTAATGCCTTTATACTCAAAAGTTCCTCACTTAAGTGTTTTCTCGAACAAGATGCAGCAGACTTCACTTTCTTTATTTTCAGCAGGCTTCAGACGAGCACTAAATGAGCCGCATTCGAGCCAGGTCCTGATAAACTGACACTTACCCATTTTACATTTCTCACAATTTGCTAAGGAACAAGCACAAAATTTGAGATATACATCATTCTGGATTAAAGCTGATGCCTTATGTCATTGTTTGGTTTTGGTGTGTATTTTGGTGTATATTTAGGTGTGTATTGGTGTGAAATTATTACAACTCCGATATTTATAGCCAAAACACACTTATCATGCAACTCTGGATAAAATGACTTTGCTTCTTAGCAAACTGTGCAGATGAAAGTCGCGTTAACAGACATTTTTAACTTATTACCACTAGAAGTAGCTTTTCTTTTTTTTTTTGATAATAGAGGAAACACCACATTAACCCAAACACCACAGTGCAACCAACAAACTATTTTTTACCACAAAAACACATTTAAAAACACACTGAATTTAATGCTACTTTATATCAATTTTTAAGAACTGTCAAACTGTATTTTAGACATTTTAAGGCCTTACATTCAGATTACTGGATTTCAGAAAGGTACAATATAGAACATTTCCACATTAAAATGTCTAAAAACCATGAATTCCTTAATTCCAATTTCAATTTGTGGATATTTTATAAGTCTCTACTTCATAATAGATTTTATGATTATTGTTTTTATTGGACACCCCTAGCAGCAGAAATTACATACTGGGCACTTGAGACTTTTTAAGGACATGTGATGTTGAATATTTGACTCTAGTTGGGATAAAAATCCCCTACTGCTCAAATGTTCAAAAACTAACTATGGAGAGAGTCGGTCCTCAGAAACACAAACTCACTCTCTGTGCAGTCTTTAAGCAGGGCCTCCGTCATCTTAAACCTCAGCGAGCTGCCTTGTCCCGGAGCCTTCCCTGCAACTTTCAGGCTCTCGGTTGTACCTCGTCCATGAAGTATGATTGTATCGATCACAGTCAGGTTATTCCTAAAGGCAGATTCCCAATACAGAAAGATTTTCAGAGGGTTAATGCATATTTACTAAACAATGATTTAAAACAGCAAGCATGGCCTTCCCAAATACGCTACCTGACGATGAGGAGGGAGGAGACGCTGTGGTTGCTGACAGGAGTGAACCTGACGCTGAATGATTTGACTTCTCCAGGCAGCAGGAGGAGGTTGAACACAAAGGGTCTGGTTGACCCCTCTACAAACCCTGTACTGCTCTTCATTACAGACGTCTGCCAAACAAACAAAGGGCCTGTTAGAGGCAAACAACTTCCACATGCTGCCTAACGGACGGACAACAGGACTGTGTGATAGCAATGCAATTACAGTGTATCCCAAACAACCAATTGGTAGAATTCCTGCAAAACTGTGAACGCAGTCGTTGCTCTTGTAATACTTACTTGATTTCTGTGAACCTGGAACTCTAATGTATTTGTGTCAATGTTGATATTGGACAAATTTCCTAATGGTAATCTGGAGAGAAAAAAAGAGAGGATAATTAATATTGGGCTTTATAGGGGCAAGAATCTGGTGATACAATGTGTATCATGATACAGGGGTTACTATTCAATGTATTATAATACTGTAAGCAAGGGAGTTTAGTGCGATTTTTAAAAATCTAATTTTAAAGAAAACTGTCATGCATAAGGAACACCACCATATGCATAAATCTGAGCAAAAAAATGCACTTTTACCCTACTCCCTGTCTCGGTTTCTGCCGTTACATTGGAGTGGGAGACTCACATGCCTAAAACAGATTACAACACTCCAATCCAGCAACCAAGGAGTTCAAACACATCACTGGTGGGAAAGTGACATTAATCCATAACCTCAATTAATTCAAAAACACAACGTAATATCGCAATACTCAGGTGTGTCGATATTATCTTACAGCAATATGAAGTGTTGGGTTTCTGGAGATGCCTCACCTGTCAGCCAGCTTTCCAGAAAACACTGAGGGGTTGGGTAACAGGGCCAAGGGGAGAACTTGGACAAAGACCGGGACATCGGCCGGGTTCTGCAGAATCACCTCCTCATCCTGCATAGAAGCCAAAGTCCCACCTCAGTCTTCAACACACTTGTTCAATAACAACACTTTAAAAATTCCTGCATGTGTGTACTGACAAGAGGTGGATTGTGTGTACTCACAGAGGAGCTGTTTGTGTTGGTCAGAGGGAACATAATTCGTTGTGAAGAGTTGACCAATGAGGGCCAGGTCAACTGCGCCGTTATTTTAGCTTGCACGTTTTTTTGAAGGTCTGTATTGACTTCAAACATGGCTTCAATCCTTTGGGAACAAAGAAAAACCTTGTGACCTCCGCAGAAATACTTAACTAGCGTGCATCAACTAATTTAATAGTCAAAATTGACTGAAGCCTGATCGCTGACGTGCTTACTTGTGGCCTGAGTGCTCTTTTAGCTCTTTCCACCGTCTGAGAAGTTTCTGATGAAGATCCACGTCAGCGTCCCAAATATCCTCCTGTAAAGCCAGTCCATGAGGCTTGGACTCCGCTGGGAAAGAATAAAAATGTTTTTGTCAAACTTATGTGAGGTTTGGATGTGAGTATACAGCTACAAATTAAAAAAACAACACTTACATTTAAGCACAAATGGCAGCCCCACATAACAGTGATCACCACACTGCAAGCTGGCATCAAAATAAATATTTGCCACCTGAAAAAGATGGAGTGGAAAGCAAATAAGTTTATGTGCATGAGGACAAAAATGCCTCTCTAAATCTTTTTACTCTGTGATGAGGGCCAACCTTTGATTTGCGTCTGGGCTCCAGCTCGTCTTTGTTGTTGCGGAGCCGTTTATAATAGAAACGTATATCTTCTGTCAGGGAGCGGATCTGCTGGAGCCTCACTTTCTGTGTAAAAGAGCTCTGTATGCTGAAGCTTTGGTGAACCACTTTACCCTGAGGGGGGAAAAAAAACAAAAACGAAAGCACGACATATTCAGACACGTTGAGAGAGATAACACCTCAGGCATCAAAGAGGAAGCGGAGTCTGATACCACTGCAGCACAAGAGGGGGAAAGCGAGCAGTTTAGGTTACTTACAGGAAATGAAGGTGGCAAAACGATGTGTTTAGGAGAGCTGTTTAATGCGCCCACTGCAATGAGAGCTTTCACTGGGATGGTTAATATCTGGCAAAAAAAAAAAGACAATGATGAACATTAGACTGAATTCTACCTTTACATTCCTATGAAAGAAGCGCAGGTCAGACAGGTTACTGCGCCTACCTCGTAATCTGTGGTTATATGTATGGCTCCGTCATACGTGCCCTCCAGCGCTTTGGCCACCAGTGTCACTCTGAATGCTGCATAATAGCCAGACGCTAATATCACCTTTGAAGAGAAAAACAGATCAAGGTTATGTTTCATTAGTTTTTAATTTTGCTTTCGTTTTGCCTTTGTTTTCAATTTTAGTTTAGTTTGAATTAGTTTTAAAGCAGGTTTGCTAGTTCAGTTTTTATTTTTTGAAAGTCAATGCTTAGTTTTACTTCAGTTTTTTAATAGTTTCTGTGTTAGTTTTTTTTTTTAATTTGCATTCTAAGAAGATTAATAACATGGAAAAGGCATCGAGAAGAGAATTCCAGGAAACACAGAAGTTAAAGAGAGAAAGGGAAAAAAAAAAGACAGCGATAAGATATCCAATACGAGTCTCAGTTTTAGTTTTTGTTCTAATGCGTCTCATTTTGTATTTTTTTCACACCTAGGTTCCGTTACTGATCATAACATGGGAACAGACTTATTTAACAGAAATTCTACATGAGAAGCTTCATAAAGGAAGGATGTGAAGTAGAGCTGCAGTGATGAGTTTAGTAATTAATTAGTAGATCAAAGTAAAGTTCACTGGAAATGTTGTTGTTGATTGTTTTAAGGCCGGATCTTACTGTTCTGTGAGGAGAGGCAGAGGTGTTCTGCAGCTCTCTCAGGCGACTCAGGGCCACTGTTGTGTTTCCTTTCTCTGTCTTCAGCAGCTCCATAGAAAGACTGTCTCCAGTGACGAGCCAGGACTTGATCTCCAACTGGAGGACGGAAAGTGATGTGAAAATAGGGCATTAAACGTGTATCAGACCCTTTGCATTAGGATATCTTTGTCCTTTTGTGCGTCCTTTGTGTGCTTGTGTTTTGCATTTCTCAACCTTTAAGCACTGTCACCAAGAGCACATTAGCATAAAGGTTTATGTTGCAACATGATGAAGCTATTCAAAATATTTGCGAGCACGAGGGAGCATGAAAAGGGGCTGTATGATAATGCACAGCGAGCTCTTCAGTACTGCGAAATAAACTCTGACAGGGTGGTGCAGGATTTGATCACCCTGAATGAGTTCATTTTGTAATAATGAGCGTATTGTCGTACATTATCCTGTTTATTATATGGCTACTTACTAAAGAAATCAACGATTTGACAAAAACAATGATAGAGAAATGATTTGATTGACTGGAAAATGATTTTATTACTTTGGCAAAATTAAATAGTCCATTAGATTCTACGGCTGGAATTGTGTAAAACATAGCTACGTAGAAGGCTGTTATTGACCAATCGGAGTCAAGAATTCAACAAAGCTGTGTAATTAAGTCCTAATGCTAATAAGTCAGTTAAATGGTACACTGTTACGGTAGCTAGCCTATTAGAGTGCGACAACTGACGACTGAGAGGATTTTGTTGCATGCTTAATTGAAAAGGTACACAATTTGCACAGTTCGAAATAAAAGGAGGAACATAATCAAATGTGAGTTTGTTGACTAGAAAATTCAAAAAGTAGTGAAGAAGCAGGCCTTTGTATGTGGTCATTTGATAGAAACTATTTATTCATTGACTTTACAGAAAACGTGCTTTATCGTGATATATGTACGTGTATATGTGCACATATGTAGATATGAAATGACCGACATCAGGATATGACATTTTGGTCATATCGTACAGCCCTATTCAGGAGTGTTTTGGGAAACTTTGCTTCAAGGAAAAATAAAAACACACTTGAGTGATTTCATACTGCGTTAGTGTGTGAGCTCACCTCTATGGGATTACTGTTGACCACAACAAACGTGATGCTGCTGGTGTCTGTTGCACTGCGGACACCAAAGTCCAGGAGGTTTTCCTTCAAACTGGGAGGCAGAACCAGTGGCTGTTCACACCAGACGACAAACAGAACGACATTACATACAACAAACACCCACGAAGCCTTATGGTACCTATGAAGAACACAGATGGACATTGAGCCTCATTTCATTCCAACTGTACCTCCAAGAAGCCCGTGTAAGCCCGGACAGGCAGATGGAATTTGGATGCGTTTGTGATGAGCAGCAGGTTGCTGTCAATGTGGATGGAGGGTCGCACTGGCCGGAAAAGGAGGGAGAAGATGTAACGCGACTCATGAGGTGGAATAACGATGGGTGCGCTGAAGTTCTGCGCCTAAAATAGAATTAAAGAGAAACAATTCTGTCACTTTGCCCTTGATGCAGTGATTAGAATGATCTCATTAGTTATTTGGTCCTGGTGACACTCACATTAAACATGGTTTTGGCCTCTTCAGGCAAGGACACATTGTGTATCCGGATTGCAAAGTTGAAGGCATTTGTGAGAAATATGGGTCTGTCCACTGGGTCGACTGGGCTGTCCCTGATATGGAACAAGGTAGCTGTGTGGTCAAAGCCCAGGTAGCTGCCACAAGAGACAACAGGTCAGAGACACTTTTACAAACACTGTTGTTCTATATAGTCTTCCTGGTAATATTAACAAATTTACTATATATGCAGAGATGGGCAGTATATCATTTAAATGTTTTTAAAATATGTGTCCCTACCCAATCCATAATGGAAACCTGATTTATTTTACACATGTAACTGTTAAAAAAACCCTGTACATCCTACCATCATCTTCACCAATACTAGGAACTATTCTTTTATATATATATATATATATATATATATACTGTCCATTCTCGAATAGTGTATCTAGTGTACCCTTATAATTAATAATAATTCTATAGACATTCTATCTTCAGTGTTTGTCAAGGTGGCCATAAATGATTTGGGTTCAGTTTGCTTAGAAGGCATTTTTGTCATAGCAAGTGCATTTTCTAATACTAGCATTTTTTTTTATTTTGATACATTTTATAAACAAGTATTGCAATTTCCAACAAGACACCGTCTGAGGGATTTGTCATCTCTATGATATCGCCACTAAATGACTCACTCACCCTTCTAAAACCTCTGCTTGGTATGGGATTTCAAGCTTAGAGTAACTCTTTTCTTTTGCTTTGACAGTTATTTTTCCAGCAAACTGATATGGTCTTCTCGCTTTTGAAGCTGCAATGAAAAAAACAGATCGAAACAGCGGATAAGTTCAGTGCAAAATAGATACCAAATGCCACACCAGAGGAAGTTATGCAATACTAAACCAAAGACTGCAAGAAACTGCAAGAGTCAGGACATAATGTGAAACTCTTGAAGCTGACAAACAGTGCCTAGATCACTACAAATAACAACTGGTCAATTGGTGTTTTAGAAAAATTAAATGTGAGTCTCAATGTGGAATATGAAAGTATTGAAAAAAAAAGAAGAGCGTGAGGTTTCAAAAAGGAATGAGATATTTCAACACAATAGTTTCTGCCAAAAGAAAACAACTTACCATCAAAACTTATACTTGCAACTTTGGTATATCTGCTCTCTCCTGCTTTCAGTGTAACTGCTTTGAAATCTATTGTGACTGCTTCATTTGATGGTGTTGTTCGTACACTCTGCAAAGCAGAAATACAGAAGGAGGTTACATAAAATGTAAGACAACCATTATAAACAAGCAGGATTTTCTTAAAGACACCTACTGTTATTGGAACATCTTTTGTTCCTGAATTTAAAAGGTGTAGATTCAGCAGTTTTGGACGATCTGTACCACAAAGCAGTTAAGAAAGAGAACAGAAGGACGATTAGGAAAGAAGAGCAGAGGAAGATGACTTCATAAAAAGATGGAACTACTGCCATGCTGCTGTAGAGTTTTAGACTGACAGGAGTTTGTACCTTGTGACCGCAGCGTACCAAAGTCGAGCATTTCTGTGGAGGAATATATACCAGGTGCTGCACAAAGAACAAAAACAAGGAACAGGGAAAATGCAGACAGTCAAATGGATCAAATGTTTCCTTGAAAGATAGAAGGCCACAGTATCACAGTAAACGTTCGCCAACACACCTGAAGTGACCTCCACCTCTACAGGGAGGATGATGAACTGGTCCTCGTTGGGGGCGTTGGTTTTGATTCGGATGAAAGCAGTGTGGTTGTCTACGTCTCTTGACGAGAAGCTGGCTCTCATTACCCCCTTTGTTTCAAATGGAGGAATCTCCTGGAGGGGAAAGGGCACGATGAGACACAGTGACTCGACTGTGACTGTTCAAAGAAATAATAAAAAACAAAAACAGGCTGATACATGATACTAACCCATAATTTTCCAGTGCCTCCTTGTTGACCAGTGGGAAGCTCTAGATGAAGATCCCCACCACTGGAATACATCTCTACAACCTTGAGTACAAACACAGCGTATTATGGACAAAAAAAACATTTAATGGAGTCCGTGGAGACGGGTAGTATTTCAAGAAAAAACTCACATTTTCACAATTTATAAGTAGAATCTTGAATATTCTCTAAAAGTAAAAAATGTGCAAAAAAAAAACTAAAGACTTTTAGAAAGAAATTAGACTGTTATTGTCCCAGAGGGAAATGTTCCTTGGACACAATGCTGCTGTTGTATGATGCCAAATAATCCAACAACAAAACACAACATTATGTGGTTAAGAGGTTATTTATGATATTATGACTTCATTCAATAGCGCTATAATACTTCAGTTTCAATGGTGCTGGACAAATTAGAGATGAACATGTCTGAGCACAGTTTAATTAAATCATACAGCAAAAAAATTATTTTAACCTCTATGCAACAAATTTAATATGGTTCTTATGCAAAGGCTGAATTAAGCTCAGAAAGATACAGACATTGTTATTTAGAGAATCATACATCACTACACATCAAAGCAAGAAGGTCCTATTTGTGAGTTTTTAAATCACAAATTTATGACAGTGTAACATCAAAGAATATTGTCTTTTTTTAATCTTGGTAATTACTTCTAAATTAGTAAATGTTTTTCTTGTAAATCTAGGAATTTAATCTTGAGTATTTGAGAATATTTTAGTTTTTTTCTCCTAAATTTGTGAGTTTCTACTACAGATTATTGTTTATTCTCCTACATTAATCTTGTGAATTCAGATATAGTTTTTCTCTGAACATTACCCACCTCCTCCAGCTCCTCATGCACACTGCATCAGCAACAGAAACAAATGAAACTAGTGGAAATGAACTGCTCTCATTTACCTGCAGTGGCTCACTGTACGGGTTGTGGATGTTTATTAGAGGCGAGAAGCTGCTGTTTACTGGGACCCTGGCCCCTATAAACGGCCGCAGTCTGTATGGGTTCGGGATGCCAACCCCAAAAACCTTTAAGGCAAAAAAACAAAAACAAAGTACAATTAATCACATTTCTCCAGCCACCAACCTTTTAACTTACAACAAAAAGCACTGTTTATGTCCATCTGTACCTGGTATGTAAAGACTCCATGATGTGACGTATTAATAAATAAAGTGTTTTCTACATTCCCAACTACTCGAGCGAGAAACACAACATCAAATGATGTGTTACCTCCAGGTGGAATTATCTGTAGAAAGAACAGATGACAAAGAGATCATGTCACAAACAGTAGTGCAACAAATGCTGCTTAACAGACAGAGCAGATTATAGTTTATGTATGTACTGACCTCCAAACAGCTGAGCTAATAACCTAGATCTTAAAACCCACTTCCACGCACAACACCTGACCTTAAACCCCCCCACCCCGCTACGAAAACATTACAACTGCTCTCTAACTTTAGCATTTTAGTGGTGAGTGACTGTGGCTGCAAGAGGTGAGTGTTTTTTGCCGTGTTTTTTGTTGGGGTAAAAAAAAAAAAAACAAGTCTAAACTTCCTAGTATTAGAACAAAGTATGAAGTTGGGACACAGTTATTAGACGTAGGTGATAAAAAAAAAAGACCCATGGATTATGTGACCACAGCAGAGATCTCCGGGGATTGAAGTGTCAAACTCATACTGCATCAAAGGCTTCAAAAACAATGCAAAACACAGGGGAAGTAGTTAATACAAAACCATCAAAAATAGAAGAAAAGAAGGGTGATGCAATCAATACAAAAAAACAAAAAACAAAGGATGGCCCTGGAGATTTTGTTGAGCCTAGATGTAAAAAAAACCCAATCTTTACAAACACCCTGTGACACAGTATCACAGGCCTCTAAAGAGAAGTGACTTCCCAAACACTGAATGTCTTTGGTATCTGGTGTCACATGTCCTGAAGTTACACTTGTTTTCACATTGACTGCAGAAAAAAATCCTCTAGACTGGCAAGAGCATTTGATGATCCAGAACAATAAGAAAAAGAGTCGGCATCAAAACTTACAGGAAGAATTTACTAAGAAGTTTGGCTTGTACAGTATGTGACTCAAAAAGCAGAGCGGCTTATCTGCAAGTTACCAACAGTAAGCACAAAATCAAACCTCCTCAAGGCAACTTAAGTGCATAACTTGCCAATATACCAAAAAATGCACAAAAACTTTCAATCACTCGAACGACAAAAAGACCATTAAAATTATGCTCAAGCCCAGGCAATGAGGTGGCAAGGAGAGAAGCATTCTGCATCTTCTACCTTCAAAGCTGATGTCCACAGGGCACGACTGAGGACTATAACTGGGTGACTCTCAGTTATATGTTTCTGTGATGGTTTGCCTTTTTTTTTGTTCACTTTTATTCAAAACTTCATAGAAAAAATATACCACAGTGATTAGACACTTGCGTACAGGCATGGTCTACACACCAGAGAGTCATCTGCACAACAACCTGATTAGTCATTTCTTCATCACAGGTGGAGATAATGAGCAGAATGCACACA
>JAPQRN010000019.1:14465636-14478334 GCA_037367275.1 Coranthus polyacanthus | reverse complement strand
CACACAACGACACTTTCTATGTAATTTCACTTAATGATATTTAATTGCAGCCTTTTCTGATTTTATAATTGCCCAGGCCGACACTGTGACTGCAATTCAATTAATTGTGCTGCCCTAGTACATCGACATCGGAAAACACCTGGCTTGCACTACAACTTCTAGGAGTGATCAGCAGCTGGTTCGTACTGTCAGAAGCCACTGTGAATCTCTGCAAGCTGCCGTTTCTTGCAGTGATTGATGGGCGGTATACAGAGGGGTTCAGAAAGCTTTAAATCACTGGTTATGTAATGGCCTAGATACTTAATCTAATCACGTACTGTTAGGGCAGTATCAGAGAGGAAGAAGTCCGGAAATGTAGATTTTATGTCTTTCTTACTTTAACAATCATTATATTACTCTTGTTTGCATGATATTAGATCTCAAAATCCATGCCTTACTATGAACACACTCCCAACAACTGTTGAAGACCAGCGTTATTCGGACAGAAAATGACCAAGTCATTTGCACACGTAAGGTTGATAAGGCAACGGCCGACTACATTTCCTACACATGACATTGTCTGATGCACGAAAAAGTAACCCCTTTGAAACAATTAATAAATTTTGCTTGTTTACACGATTGAAGCGTCAATAAAGCCCAAATAAGACATATCCAAAACATTACGGTTCATCTTTTTTTTTTTTTTTTATATTGTGTTTTGCTGCTTTCCCTACTGATTTGAAGTGTTTTTTCCAAGAAGGCCACATCAAATATGCACATTTTTGTACAAACTTAAGTTCCACCCCCCCCCCAGCTGTACTTCTCCAGTTTATGGACCTTATATGGTGTTACCCGTCTCTTCAAGTGGACCCTCCCCTTGCCTGTGTGCCAGCCTGGGACAATGACAGGCCTGAAGCCAGATGATCATTTGCCCAGGTGTCACATACTAGGTGTGTGGATGTACAGAGATAATTGTCGTTGTTCTATATTTTTCCACCTTTTTGTATTTTGGTGCTTCGTACATACCCTCTAAACATCCTCCTCTGGATGTCTTAACTTACACACTATAAGCCTGAAAGCACACGCACACGCACACACAAACTTCTAACTTTGTTTCTAAATTATGTGTGCAGCAATTGTGCCTAAAGCCACAGAACAGGTATTTCCTGTGAGGGGAGTGTTCACAAGCTCTTCAGAAAACAATATTCATTTTCTAATACGTGGAGAGAAAACAAAATGGCCTTTGGAGTAACATTATATTCCTGTACACAATAAATGAGCTGAGTTTTTCTTCCACTGCTGCGGTCACAGAATATGAGGCACAGAACACGTTTACCTCCCAGAAAAACATGATATTTACGCTGAAGTACACCAGTCATTTTGTAGGCATTCTCTTGGGACATTATATCCGGTTTTTTCTTTAATAACTGGTAGGGATACTGTACAATATTAAAGACTGTACACCCAATCCTTGCCATAACCTGATAGTTTTCCAAGTCTTATTCAACTGGGCCTTTGTGTTCGTCTATGCAGTGCCACTCAATAGCTGCACACTACAATCCCCTGAGATCACTGATGTGGGCACATGTTGCACTGGCACATGCAGTTGTGGCATCCCACGTTAAAAAAAACTCAAAGAGGAGCCCTGAGGAAAATAAAATAGAAATGAATGCATCCCCAGTGCTGAGATACATGGTGTTTCTTGATCATGTGTAGAACAAACACATGACTACGTGACTAATAATGTTATAAAGGGAAACGCTGCAGAACAATCTGCCTCCTTAAAAGACAAAGATCTGATTTGTTGTGACAGATTGTCTGATGGCGTTGTTGCATCAGTGCTTACAAAGTCATTATTCAGTGGTGATTACTTACCCTATTCTGGAAAAAGGATGCGTGAAAATGTGCTGTTGTCGCTGATATTGATATCAAACTAATTTCTTCTGAGCTAGGATTATGTAAATAAACTTTCTCCATTTTTGGCATTCCAACAGGCCTGTAAACAAAGACAAAAAAAAGCACCACAAGCAAAGAGTTAATTTACTCAAACCCAAACATGATTAGATTTATTTAAAACATGGAACAAATAAACAAATTAACCTATATGGCAAATTGTCAACAATTAAATAAACATCCATGTCCGAAAAGAAGCATACACTTACATGGTCCTAAACCTTTTCTATAGTCACATATAACTCAAAAAATTACCTTTAATGTTATCCTATTTACACATTTTATTTAGTCATTTTATTCATAACATAAACATGGCAAAGCTTTAAAAGCAATTGAACTTGCAGAAAAAGACCAATACTGTTCAATACAAAAATGCTGAACGTCGATCGACGACGTGATCAAGGACAATAAAAGTGCCTTTGCATATTATAACCCCTTAACTGCGTTAAGCACACTTTGCATGAATGCCAATCAACATCCACAGCATGTCTGTAATCTCTTTGACTTCCTATATTAAAGCTGTGGTTTCTTTCATATAAGAATGCCAACGAAAACCAACTCGGACAGATTTGAAACAAATGCGTAATCGTGTAAAGTCATTTTAGCTTCAGCCAGCAGTGCAGTGATAAACGTTCCACCTATTACGTACAGAACCTTATTTAAAAAAAAAACCAAAAAAAACAAACAAATAAAGTGCTGCCTTTTAGCCATTTTAGAAATTTGATCTTAAAGCTCCTAATCGCTACTTAATTGTTTTAAATGACAACTTTATTTTACATTTAATTATCTATCCAACTAGGGCTTGGCAATAAAACAATAATGGTATTTATCACAACATCACTAAATTTATTTTATAGTTTATTATTGTAATTTACCTGCCCAACAGTATTTTACCCTATAGTTTAATTATCATGATCTTCCGTTTATACAAAAAGTTCTCTTCACTAGCTAATTGTGGTATTGCTTTTTCATTGTTTGTATATCTCTTTGTTGTTGAGGTTCACTCCCCTTCTCTCCGTTTCTTAAATGACTCCACATCATTGTAAATGAGGCTCACCCCTCCATGATCTTGAGTATAATATAGGTTGATTTACAGTAAAATGATGTGCAACAATATACTAAAACATACCTTGTGGATAAAGAGACACGTAAGGCAAATGTAAAAAATGGCCGTCGTTTTACAATGTCCTACAATGGATTTAAAGTTAAGCTACGATGAACAGATTTATTGAGACCACTAATCCAAACCTGCCTTCGTTTGCGGTAGTGCTCGGGATGGGGTGAGAATTTCACAAGGTTTTATTTTCATGCCCTCAGAACATTCACAGCTGATAAGTGGATTGTTTATTGAAGAAGTAGGACAGGCTGAGACAGCTGGGCTGCTCACTGTGCAGTCCTTCAGTAGCTCAAAATGCTCCTGTATCATTGGCGGTCTGCAGCCGGGTAGGCTGCACTTGAAGTTGGGACACACTACATGGGTGTGCACCCACTATCAGGGTGGAATGTGCTTTAAAAGTCCAACCAAAATTGTTGGCATATGTGGTTTTGTTAAGTGAATTCCAGAGATTTCAATAATGCTTTCTTAAGAATGCATTTATTGTTGGCTAATCATATTTTTACCTCGCGTGATGTAATGATAACAGTACTTACTCACCCCTGGGTGTGGTTTAAGAAAATTCTGGACAATACTTTTGATTATATTTCTAAAAACAAGCAATTGTGATTTTAAGTGCTTTTTAAATAACTAAATTGTGGAGCAATGTTCCACTGCAAAATAATCAACACTGTATATATTATGTAAAGCACTCACTGTTCGTGGAAGTCCAACATTGGAGGTTCAAATCGTATAGGTCGGCAGTTCCCACGGTGCGGGGATGTGCTGTGAGAGACACAAAGCAATGACAGGAGGTACAGCAAGCTGGAAAAAATAGCACCCATGTTTGGGCACCTTTCAAACAAATGAGTAGCTAAAAACACAAGTAAGACACTGCAGTTGGTGTCCAGATTTTAACAATGGGTTAACAGGGCCTGGGGAGCGCTCCCATCTGCAGCAGACTATTTCCATATGTAAAATATCCATAAACAAAAAGAGAAGAAAAGAGAAGAGAAAAAGACGTCTTGTTCATGGTGTGGTGCTGCTCTCGTACTGAGGTTAACACTTGTGAACATCACCTGGCTGTGGTATAGAAGCACAACTCACCAAACCTGTCTAACAACAGGTGTAACTTAACAATAGACCAGGCTGACCCTGAAGAGAAGCAACTCCTCTTTGGCAAGGGTAATATACAACACAACAGTGTAATGAGAGCCTTTATGTAAATCTTATGGAAACTGAAGTTCATCAGTGATATAGGCGTGGCACACAAGTGAGCTTTGAGTTATGATTATTAAAGTGTAACTTGCAACTCCACCCAGGGTGGAAGGGTTTGTTTAGGTGAGTTGTACTGCTCTAACACATAAAAACAGTCCTGTCTAAGGACACTATATTTTTTTATACATTCAGCAACATTCAGTTTTCATGTTTTACACAGTACACCTCTCGGAGTCACTGATTCCAAAATATCACCAGACACACTGGATCTATAAATTGCAGCCGTTTAAAATTATATGACTGCACAGGCTACCAATGCAGTTTGATTAATTGTGCAGCCCTACTGACAACTAATTGATTAGTTGTTGCAGCTTTAGCTACATCAGCATGGGCCTCGCAAAGTTCGGGGTGATTTTAAAACAGGAAGCGGCACCATTTTCACCCAAAAAAGGACGATTCTTTCTAGACGTGAACGCCAGCATCGATGTGTTTCAACACCGTTAAGTCATATAATTCAGTTTACAGCGTTAATGTATCTCTTTAAGAGCCAAACACCTTAACGTCTTGTGCTGACACACACAAGCATTTGCAGACAAACTGAGATGGCCCAGAGATATTATATAAAAGACAAAACTTCTGTCTTTGCAGGAGAATTAAAGTGGAGCACCATTCACTAATACATCACTCAAATGTAATTATCCTAACATTACCCTGGAGTCTGACAATTTACCAGAGATCAATTTCACCTATTTACTACGTGTACAGGGGCAGACAATGGCCGCAGCAGCGTGCTCCAATAGCTGAGCTCACAGGAGACGGGATGGATTTCCATCCCCTGAGGCATTCTGAATGTAATCCACACAGCACCCTGACCAAGCACTGGGATAATCTGTGATCTACTGCCTGTCCTTAACCTCTCTCATTAATATAACAACTACTGACAAAATTCTTGTGGGATTAAAGATTCAAAATGTATCCTGGCTGTGAAATGTGCACGGCCTTTGCTCACCGCTTCAGAGCTAATGCGTTGAATGTCAGTGTGTAATTGGAGTAGCTGTGGAGATCATGAGGAGGGCTCTCTGCCTCTTGGCCTCAGATCTGCATATGTCCAGTGTCAAGCTAACCTCAACACGAGGGCATGACGCAAAGTGGCTGTGAAAAGCGTTTTAATACCCATGGAAGTGACTAGCCTGTTGACAAACTTCTACAAAGACAGAGTGCAGAGTCTGAAATCATGATAAACAGCACATTTCCAAACACTACACACACAAAGAAATCCCCTTAATGAACAAGGAAAAAAGGGGAAGTTCAAGATTTTAAAAACCTCTGAAACAACAGTCAAACAGCAAAGCACCCTCCCCTTGAACTGCCGAGGGAGTGGTCATGCTATGCCTGTACAAGATAACCCTTTTATGGATAAGAACATGCTGTACAAATAGTGAAGACTTGGAGTATGCTGCACATGTGAGAAGTAATAACAGGGTAGGAGGCGATGATATAAAAACTATATCTTCAGTGCCGATGTTTCAAAGTGAACTTGTTGTATACTCCTCCTTTCTGCCTTATGGAAACAGTGTTTACTGACTGAAGTGGTTCTACCTGTTGGACACAATAGCCCAGCACAGCCCTTTGCAGCCACTCACACAAACACACGCAAAGATGATGTCCTGTCAGGTTTTCAGCGATAAAGCCAAAAAATATGTGCAGTGGCAATTGAGAAGAAAAGCTGAGCAGTTCTCAGGCTCACCTTAGGCCTCTCAAGATTAATGAGATCGATTTGTATGTCTGTGATTGACGAATAATTAGTTCTCCTGATGCGTACTTCGCTTAGCCCTGGTGGTGTCTACTACAGCACGCAAGGTATGTACAAGGAGAGGAGGGCAATCTGACCAAAAGATCGTAATGTTTTTAAAATCACATGATCATGATCCACCAGGTTTGTCCTGTTGAATACTGACAGGCTAGAAACAGACGAGACTTCCCTATTTGTACAACATTACATTAAAGATGCAACTATTTCCACTATAGCAAATTCTGTTGGTATTAAAATGCTAATACTTCATGAGAGAATTCAAATAAAGAATTAATCAAGAGTTATAATTGGCACTAAAGTATTCTTCTTTAAAAGGAGATTAGAAAATGACATCCCAGCAAGCAGTTTGCAAATTCTGACACAGAAATTTTCTATTGACGTGGAATGACAGGAGTGGAAAAATATTTGTGTTTTGGCGTCATATTGCAGAGCTACAGTCCACACAAGCATTTTCAAACGCACCATCTCTACCGCTTTAAACAGTACCATGGCATGTCTTTGGCTGAACTTCAGTCACCTCTCTCCTGGATTTACTACCTTGCCCTTACTTCGTCAACTTCTCAACTTGGGATTTATAAGCAGGTCTTCGTCCACCAAACTGCTGCCTGCCATGCTGCAACTCAAGTTGCACCGTTTACATGTACGTCCCGTTAGGGAAGGCAAGGACACATGAAGTCATTTGTCCAATCAGCAGAGCTTTATATTAGGCTATACAGCTCTACTGGTGTGTTGTAGTCATCATCATCATTTCTTATCATCCCCTTGGAGACACAAGGCTTCAAAAATGCTTGTGTTGTAGTAGAGATCCATGTTATGAAATGCTCTTTGAGCTTATCACGCTAAATTTGGAAACAAGAGTAGGAGGATATAAAATTGCAAGATCTCTAGAATACACTAAAATGACAGCCTGTATGATCTGTAGGATCATCACATCGCCCACCCCATTCACAAGACCCTGACTGTGAGGCAATGTGGCTTCACACTTGTCAGTATCGCTAGTAAGGCTCCACATCTGCTAGGCCAATCAAAAAAAATAAGACTATCTGCCCGTCTATGCCACTTATCCTCATGAAACTACCTGCTGTCAAACTCACATGAACTGTCTCTGCGGTATGCACTGCTACACTGAACTCTTCCAAGTATTTACCAGCTGGTTTGAAATGAAATAACAGAGGTACACTCTGGGACACAGACTGACATGTTTTCTTGGCAACTCGTGTCACTAGCAGCACATGGGGAGGAGCTCAGAGCATATGGGTGTGTTCTCAGAGTTTTCTTTCTCTGATGGATTTCATGCTATTTACCAAAGTTGTTACAATGTATGGTTTCGACTTGTTTATGTCTTAGCTTATAGCTTTCAGGTGATGACACCCGAGCTTTAAAGGCTCATAATCTGTGACAAAATGCTTACACTTGTTTGTTCACATAACCTCAGCATCCGAGTTAAAAAAAAAAAATATGTCAGGGAATTATTTCAGGAGCATCTTTGTTGTTTGCTGTCTTGTTAGTGAATGTTGATCCCGTTAAGGGGGGGAAGGATCATTAGGTGAGCTGCACCAGACACATGTTTTCCCCTGTTTGGCAATTCAAAAACTTCTCTCAACTACAGCAGCAGCAAAAAGCCGACTAGCACCACATTAATAGAGGCAAAACAAAAACAGAAACATCTATTTGTTTGGAGTTCTTACTGCGACAAAGGAGAGGAGGAGAAAAATGAAAACCTACCTTTGTTGATGATATAAACTAAAATCAATGTCAGAGTCTGCCTGCATAAAGAACAGAGAAAAGCATTTAGAGAGTCATTTATGTAGCCAGCCATTAAATTATAATACACTAAGTAGGTTAAAAAGCAACAATAAAGAAATAGTGATGCATTTACCTGTAATAGGCTTCCCTCACCAAAATGTAGAACTTCTAGGATTGTATCTGACTGAATGAATGCTGTGGGAAAAAAACAACAACAAACAAGGAGACATTTAAATTATCATGATTTAAAAAAAATCTCTGCATGTGAGGTTTTACAATCATACAAAACAAGTTGTGTTTGCATACATTAACTACGTTTTTAAACTGTTTTCAGGTCACTAAATGGATTATGGATCTGAACATTGCAAAACATAGAACCCTGCAGAATGAGAGATTTTATTAATGCCTCTATCTAAACCTTCACAGTAAAAGTCTTCTGTTGGCAGCCACTAATATTGCCAGTAAAGATAACTGAACTGCATGTGAACTTTAATCTCGTGTACTTTCAGAGCAGACTGGGAACAAGACAAAAAAAAAAACTGCTGATCTGCGTTCACACAAAAGTTTGGTGTCTGATCTATATCATACACAAGACATTATTTTACCTACAGCAGTGAACACAACACATGTATCCCTGTGTTTTTGTCAGGGGTCAGTTTTCCACTTGGTCCCTACGAAGTCACACAAACCAACATTTCCATGTACTGTATGAATATAGGGTAGTAAATCATTACTAATCACTCCATTATCGTCGTACTGTTCCAACATATTCTAGGGATGATTGCTGCATCTTGCGTTACTCGCTCACGAAATGAACAAGTTTGGAAAGTCTAAAATTCCTCCTACTATTCAGCACTTACGCTATCACTCTACTGAGACCTCTTTCACCTGACACCACCTACTGTAAATCCCCTAATTTATGCTCCAAGATCAGCCTTTGTAAATCATGTTAACAGCACACTTAGGGCTGTCAGGACTGAGGAATTCTGACTGATGATTAATTGTAACTGTCTTAATTGGCTTTTTCTTTTCATTATTATAGTATAAACCTAATAATAGTTTAATAATACACATACAGTGTCTTTATCGGCATTGAACACTGGAAAAGATAAACCAGAATGACATTTCTGTTTGCCTTTCAGTCTTTGTAAACAAAAATTGCGTCGGACACATATAGCAAATACTAACTTAAGTAACCAAAGAAACTGCTGGTGTGTATTACCAAATTAAATGCTACATTTAATTAACTTCTGCTGGCTATAAACAGTGTGTGATTTACTCAAACCTCAGATATAAATTACACTGTTCTATGTGGTGTATCCCTGAACTTATACTGAACCCGCGTTGATGCCTACCAGAGCTGTCTCAGCTGTCTCCTAAACTCAAGTTGACCCTATTCTCAAACCTCTCTGTAGTGATATATTTTGACACTGTCGTAGTATTTTAGGTTTCCCTATCTTGTTGTCTTCATTTTTCACTTTCCATGTACATACCACGAGCCAAATCATTCAAAAGGCCCTCTACAAATTAAAAAACTACTCCAGTCTCCAGTATTCAAGCAAGAACAGAAGACATGCGGGCCACAGCTGTTGGCCAAGTGCAACTGTGGATTTAACCGTGATTGCCAAACTGAAAGGAAGTTTTATTATTTCTCCATAAAATCACATGTAACTTGTCTTGATGTGTAAATGTATGACTAGAGTAAGTACATAGCTAGCAGAAATCTAAGCCCAAGTAAACACGACTTACTTCAAGTGCAGTGCAGCTATGTTTGCAGTATTGACGTTGGAAAAGGAGCGATATAGAGCCAAAATAACAAAGTGGCTTAGTTCTTTGCAGTAGCTGCCAGATAGACCATGCAATGACCCTTTTTTTTTACCTAAGTGCATCTCATGTAAGATAAAGACTTAGTGTTGTAACAGCTAGGTGACAATGTAAACAACTTATAGGCATCAGACACGGTTCAAAGTTGGCATAGCTTATCGTGGAAGTGGATGGCAGTGGTCCACTCATGACTGGTATAGTCGCTTATCTCTGTGGCCTGACATGATGAGCTGGGCACACCAGTGCACTGGCTATCTTTTCGCCCGTGTGGACTAATCACTGCCAACCAGGAACCGTCCCAGGGACAAAATCAAAACGTCCAGCCACGTTTACAAATGCCAGTCATCTGACTTATTTCCTCCATTTAAGTATGAAGAAGTAGGTATGTTAGGTGCCCTGCCTGCGACAGGGTGGCAATGTTGCCAGTATAACAAGTTTTCATGCCAGTGCACTGTGATCACACAGTGAGCTAACGTTAGTAGCCATAATGCTAACAAGTCGTACTAGTTGTTATGTTTGCTAGGTAGAATAGTAGTCAAACTTAGCCATATATGGACAGAATAACAACATAACAACAAGCTACAAACGGAGCTTGCGATCACGAACATTAAACGTTAAAGGCCACATAAAGCTAACTAACAGTAGCAAGGAAATTGCGGTTAGCAGTAAGACATAACAATATGTTAGCAGTGTTGAGGTATAAATGTTAGCGAGGCAGCAGGCTAGCAGTGATAAAGTTGGCCCGTGAGAGGTAACCTCAACCCACACTTCGTAGAAATGTCTACGGAAGTTAGCACTAGCTAACGCGGACGTAGAAGGCTAAGTTACAAACCTTGTTTATTTGCCCGCGTCGTCTGAATAAAAGCAATAAATAACATCCGCAACAATCCGACAAATGATGTTCTTGTTCTTGTTTGTGAGTGGCGAGCACTGTGGGCTATTTCTTGACTCGCCATACTGCAGATCTTTCTGTTACGATAACAACCGAGCGAGTGTGCGGACATGCCCGTGTAAACCTCTGCTGACTCTGTCAATCATAGCCTTGAGGAGAAAAAAAAAAACTCGAACTCCACCGAGCAGCTAACTGCTGAGCAGGACGGTGGCCTCTCTTCTTCCTGTCTTCCTCTTCCGCTTCACGGGTGACGCGTCACAGGTCGACGCGGTGCTGCCTCTGCTGCGGAGGACCGGGAGCTGCTCCGTCTCCCCTGTCTCCACCGACGGACCGCTGCTTGGAGATTGACGTTCAGTTCTTCTTCCTGTTTTAATCCGCGTCTCTTAGCTCTTTTTTTTTCTTTTTTCTTTTTCTTTTAATCACCAAATGTCCCAAAAGAACCTGTAGCTACACACAGACCAAGCATGTATAGACTTATTGTTAATTACTGAAGGCAATTTAATCATTTACCGCTGGAGGAGGAAGTACTCAAATCTAGTGCAAGAAGCAATGCCACAATGAAAGTGTTCTGTTACAAGTAGGCTAAAGGCCCTGCATTCAAAACCTTAAGTTAAAGTATCAAAGTATTTTTGTTCATTCATTTGAATCCCCATTAGCTTCCACCACAGCAGTTCTTAGTCTTCAATCTCAAAACGCATCAAGAAAAACAGGCATCCAAGACAAGTGTCAGAAGTCATATAGCTGAGCTCAGGTCAGAGGTGTGAGATGTCATGTCATTGGGGGGATATTTGGATTATTTGGGTGGCCAAAAACAACAACAAATGGGTATTTAAGGGGACCGTGTTACAATTCAAACTGTGAAATTACACAAGAAAACTAATATAACCTATAACGACGAGAGAAAAGAATGAACAAGTTATTAATGCTTTTGACTGACCTCGACTGTATACTGGATAATATCATATCATATCATAAGACACGCCCTTTTTATTAGTGCTGACTGAAAAATCACATGATCTTCATCATCACAATATGAACATGTGAGATAAGCACAGACTGCCTGAAATACAATGAAATAAGAAAAATCATTTTATTCACACGATCTTTTTGTTGAGTCCGGGGGAGCCAGGAAACCGCACTTTAACGTGTTATAGTTGCAATGTCTCATTTAAATGAACGTTCTGTCGAATGTTTTTCAGTTGAAATTTGCTCAATAAAAAACTTGTAATTGATTTTATTCACTTATTCAGGCAAACGGTGTTCAGTGTTTGGGGTCTAAAAGTGAGCAGTGTTGACGTGGAAAGACATAGGACCTCTACAGCTAACATGCATTCTTCAATAAGCAGCAGAAAATGGATGGATGGGATGTTTGTTTATTCGTCACCAGTTATATTGTAACGCAGAACACAGATTTTCCTCGTCTCGCATCATTTTTATGTGTCTCTTAAACGTGGACGTGCTCACTCATTCTCGAATCACGTGAGGCGTTTTATTTCATTTTGATGATGCTCTGAAAATAATTTCTGAGTAGGGAACGCCTAAATGTGGGGTTACCTGACACGCATATAACATGATATTGCTGTGAAAATGAACGGGATGTGCATTGCTGTCGTTTTGTAGCAGAAGAACAGGACAGTCTGCTGTGTTTTTCAGGAATGCTGCTGTGGTATGAACATCTTCAAGCTGAGGTCTGCGTAACTGAACAATAAAGCAAATGAGATAACACGGATGAATTAACATCATTCGTGACAAATGGCGTGACGTGACAGCTTTACCCTTTCTTAATGACACTGTCTATATGCTGACACCGTGAAAAATAGTTTGACTTGACTTATTAGCATCAAAATGTAATAAAAGTACCAAAAACAAATGTGCAAAGGAGACCAGTTCAGAATCACCTAAATGACTGGATTATAATTATTGATGCGTCAATGTATTCATCTTTAATGTTGGAGCTGGTAATAGTTTTTTAAACCTGTATAGGAAAATTATTAAACCGCACAGGATTATTAATCTATAATAATCAGAATTTATCAGATGAATTTTATTTTATATTAATATTATGAATCTGGAAAGTAACTATAATTGTAATGACTGTAGTGGAGTCTTTCTTTCTTTCTTTCTTTCTTTCTTTCTTTCTTTCTTTCTTTCTTTCTTTCTTTCTTTCTTTCTTTCTTTCT
>JAPQRN010000019.1:14445865-14458096 GCA_037367275.1 Coranthus polyacanthus | reverse complement strand
TAAATGCGCTTTGTGAATAAATCGGATTGGACCGGAACACTGGCTGTCATTTTAATATCGGCTGAATCGCTCGATACCGAGGCTCTCTGGATGTGTTCGAGGCTCCTAACTCCTCGTGACTCTCTGCTGATCTTTGTTTTTGTTTTGTTTTTTATTGTTCTTTTTAAATGCGCTTTGTGAATAAATCGGATTGGACCGGAACACTGGCTGTCATTTTAATATCGGCTGAATCGCTCGATACAGAGGACGTGTTCGAGGCTCCTAACTCCTCGTGACCTGTTGTGCTTCACTGGTATCTGTGCCATTAACTGGTAGGTGTCGTCTCAAAGTGTATGTGGCGGCGTGTGGACGGTGGACGGCGATGCGCGGCAGGTACGGTGATGGAGATGGACAGGACTCCTCCCCTTGGCAGAGCTGGGATCTGTCAGCTCAGTCCTCTCACTCCGTCCACCAGAGCCGCTCTTCTTACCAATTATGGACCGCCGTCAACGTTAATTTCGGTGACACAAAAAAAAAAAAAAAAAAAAAAAAAAAAAAAAAATGCAATGATTACATTTCGGCTCTGAAGATGGAATTATACAGCGCTAATCAGAAGGGAAGTGTCCGTCTTATTGACTTTATCTCAGCGTGAGGAGGCTCGTACAGGTGAGTTTCTGCTTTGTTCCCCCCCCCACACACACACACATCCACACTTTTAATTTCCTTTCTTTCTTTCAACCTCGTTTACAGTCGTTTTCTGTGTCTCAGTGTCGGGTTTGACCATCAGAGAGTCGGTCGCAGCAACAGGTTTACAGTTAAAAAAAGAAAAGAAAATGATGCACAAAAATGCTCTGAACACCAGTGAGTCCCGTCATGCGTTTTGAGGCTTTACTTGTTAAAAATCACATGTGCAGTGTGTAGGCCTAAAATGACAACTTGCTGAGTCTTTTGGAGAGAACAGTGACACAGAGGCTTACCCTGTAAAGCAAAATGAATTACAACAATGTGAATAATTAGGATTGTGTGAGGCTATACGCTTATTTTAAGATGTGCACAGTATTTGAAAATTTGTCACATTTTAACAGCTTATGGTGAATATTTACTATGTAATTTGTGTAGAATGTTATACAAATGGATAAGAAGAGCAATCATATCATTCTCCTCAGAATTCATGCATGGAATGGTGAGAAGGTCAATGATATTCAACCGAGCATATCTGATGATTCGTCTACAGACGAAGCCAAGTGTAGGTGAACTATCCAAATAAACTGTTGACGTCTTCTGACAATCACGTAAAACTACTCGATTTATATTTGTAGACGCTCTAAAAAGACAGTGAAGGGTGTATTTAATGAGAATACAAGCCTAGTACATGTCTCAAGCTTCTTAGTGGGTTTTCACCCCTGAGTGCTGCGGAACAGCTAATCTCTGCTAACAAAACAGAGAAATAAATGTAAAGACTGGAAAAGATGACGATCCGAGTAACTTGGAAATATTGTCTCCTGGTGGAATAGCTAGAATGACCCACTCAAAAACCTCTCGAATTAGATATTTATTCAACGCCAGGGTGTTGGTTTGCATTTCACTTTTCCCAGCGGCGTCTCTAGTATCGTGACAGAATCCAGATCTATGTCTGAATGACAGAAAATAAAGACTAGCATCGTGTTTGGATGGAAAACACATTGGAATACAATCAGTTTGCTTTCCAGTCTCAGAATCAACAGACTGCATGTATACGAGATGATGTAACTCTCATTTAAGGTACAGACACAGTGTGGGGTTTACCTCTGTTCACCCCTCAAGCTCTCAGCCTCGTGGTGATTCTGCCTTAGTGATTTAATTTAGTGGGGGTTGGTTAACTCCCTGGTATTAGCAGTAATCTACATGTGCACGTGTTACAACCATTGGTGTTCCCCAGAGATCTCCACTAAAATTCTGACTCAAAAGAGAGAAAAAAAAAGCTTTTACCTAAGGAAAAAAATGTGCATGTTTTTCTATTTGTGGTTCACTTTTAGAATCAGAAATCAGTGGAGAAATGTCTGCAAGAGCCTGAAATCCAGCAGAACCTAAATTGAATTTTCTTGAAACTCAACACGATCGTATGGCTGACCTGGCCATTTGTCCAGACTGAGGAGAGTTTCTATGGAGAAATTTTCAGCCATGTACAGTTGTACTGTTCTTTAAGTGATGTCCTAATACACTTAACCCCTCTGTAGACATGACTGAACATAGCAGCAGCAGACTACCCATAAGCCATAGCTTAGTTATTTTAAAAACCAGCTGATCATTGACAGAGGGCACTGATCCTGTTTAGTGTTAAGGACATAATTAGGATGTATTTATAGGTGCAACTCTTAGACAGAGAGCGAGAAGAAGAGGTGTTCAGTAAACACATCGTCAACTTTGAACAGGGTAAACAGGGTTAATGAAAACTAAGACTAAAACTAGCAGTGGAAAAAGAAAAACACAAACTAAAAAAAACTACAACGAAACAGAATTGCAGGTAAAACCGGCTTCGTTTTCCCCCAATGTTAATGGCACCAGGTTTATAAGAATAAAATGGCTTTGCACAATAGGGGACCTTTAAAAAAAACACTGGTTTTGTAAATCATAATGTCGTAATGTTTAATGTCATGCATTCTTCCACAATATGTTTTTCAGCTTCTGTAAATCAAGGCTTTCCTCAAAATACTTTAAAACTACAGCTAACGCTAAAACTACATGAAAACTAAACAATAACTAGTCAGTTCTTCAAAATATTTACGTAAAAAGGACTGTTACGATTGTATTTTTTAGGTACTGATGATTTTTAATGTTGACTGTGAAGAGAAAAAAAGAAAAAAAAAGGATCTGTACTTCTATAATTATGTTATCATTAAGAAGGCAGAAGGTAATATAAGATTTTTTTCCTTCTTGCTTCTTTTTCAGTCATGGAATGTGTATAAGTAATTTTGGTAACAGAGTATTATTGTCTGTGAAGTTGTTTTTGGAATTTCTACACTGAAATGAGCAAAATTAATTCAATTGAACCGAGAATAACAATAAAAGGAAAACTACTTACGCACTCATAAAACAAACCGAAACTAAAGCGGAAAAAAAAACCACACTACGTATGTAAAAATAAAAAAAACCTTCTGCACAATGTTCTGCATCTTGACGTTTGTTTTGACGTGATGTTTGTGTTGTGAAAGTCTTACAGTACGTATTTCTTTGTGTGTTTGTGCTCCAGGCCAGCAGAGCCAGACACACAAACATGGCAAAAATCTACAGCGAGAACTCCTTTTCCACTCGACGACAGCGGCTGTCCTCCCACACGCCGGACGACGAGCTCGCCGTCATTGAAAATGGAGACAGCAGGTGTGATTCACTGTGGACTGAACTAATGGTCAAACAGAAGAGTCACATAGAAATCATAAAGACATAAATGGCAAAGTCCACTGCAAAACAAAAGACATACATTCAATTTCATGAC
This sequence comes from Coranthus polyacanthus, assembly GCA_037367275.1. Lineage (NCBI taxonomy): Eukaryota > Metazoa > Chordata > Actinopteri > Kurtiformes > Apogonidae > Coranthus > Coranthus polyacanthus. The sequence continues at coordinate 14,454,645 of JAPQRN010000019.1, read as the reverse complement.
TGTTGCCGTGCCTTCCACCTGCTGCGTGGAGGTTTGGGTAAACACAATGGAGATGGCAAAAAAGGGGGACTTTTGAGTAAATATAACAGTGTTTAAATCTTAAGGGATCTGCACAAAATCATGAATGTAAAAAAGAAAGGTCAGATGTAGGCATTTTACTTTTAGTTTTTCGTGTCTTCTTATAATTATTTATACGTTTGCACGTCTGTTTGAGTTGTATATGATTAAAAAAAAAAAACAACCTTTCGGTCAGAGTTTGGGTAATTGTCTTGCACTATGGTCTACAATGTAGACACATTTTTTGTACTTTTCACAGACTGGAAAGTAAAATGTTTGTGGGTGCAATTTGCAAAGCATGACTTTAAACACGTCACTTTCACTTTTTCCCCCTTTAATTCTTCTAGAGCTCACTCTCTTTGTGAAGACAACTCCTCAGAGTCCAATAGAAATTCATTTTCAGGTGCTGGAGCAATGGCCAGGTAAACTACACTCACAACGTGCTTCACACCTGTTAAAATGACGTAACAAAAGTGTGTGTTCCTAGCCTAGACGGGTGTCACCTTGTGCTGTTTTACCTCCCGCTGACTCTCTAGGCTCTCTTACTTCTTCTTCATGCTGCATAACTGGGTGTCTCACAGAATGCACCCAGAAGAAGAGCGGCACGACTCTTTCCTGGAGCGCTTCAGGGGCCCCGACCTTAAAGACGTGTCCAGTCACGAGAGCAATGCTCAGTCTGTAGGCCACAATGACACACTGCGGAAGAGAAAGTAAGTACTGTGTGGCACCTGAGTACCTACAAGTTAAATAAAACTAGCAATATTACGAGCCAACCTCAATAAACAAATGGAACAGAGTCGGATGTAAAGGAGCTTAAATACCTAAATCTATGAGGGTTCAAATATTCAAACATTGTCCTTTATTTCCCCCCTAAAGTCTCCTCAGTAAGTGGCCGCTAGCTACTTACAACATGAACAACTGCAACAACACAGATGAGTAAGTGTGAGCGCATTTGTGTCAGAAATAGAATAACAATAGTAGATTTTTAGACAACCGAGCCCTGGTATACACTAGACAATTAGCATCCTAATTATCTTGATTACCATTAGCATAAGAACTAGCATCATTTGTTGTAGCTACTGGAGCTTATAGTGTCCTTAAAATCTGTTACTTCTTTGTCAGTGTCTGCGTATTTGTGTCAGAAAATAGATTACGTAGATTTTTAGACAAAGGGGTCAAGAAATATGCTAGATAATTACCATGCAAGTTATCCGAATTAGCGTTACCATAGTATTTAGCATCCTTTCTTGTAGCTAGTGGAGCCTAGCTACAAGACGTGTTTCCAAAACATGTTTCCACCCTCTCCTGCAATTTAATGAAAACCTCCCCAGTCTCTCTGCTTGCTTTATATACATATATTTTTGTTTCAATACATGCTGCAGGTTGTACTAACTTAGCAAAGGTTTATAAATTGGTCTAATTGGATGTAAATGTAGTATGCCTTCATGCAGGTAGGTTTGCAAGTTGTTCATAATGAAAAAGGACTTGGAAAAACTTTAGTGTTTTGATAACGCCATCTGTTGGACAAATGTATAACCTGCAGCACATTTTCCAAGATGTTCCAAGAAGGTCTTTCATCCCAAACTGCCAAACCTTCACTAGATCCCCTTGGCGTTAGTGGTTGGGAGGCTTGTGGTCCCGTGGTAGTCCCTCGTAGGCCGCCTGCGTCCCATTCTCCATAAAATGAACTTAACTTGTGATCCATAGCAAAAAAGAGGACAAAAAAGACGAAATTAAAAAAGATGAAAAAAAGGAGGAGAAGAAGGACGGGGACAAGAAGGAAGAAGAGAAAAAGGACGAAAAGAAGGATGAGAAGAAGGACGAAAAGAAAGACGATAAGAAGGATGATAAGAAAGATGATAAAAAGAAAGAGGAGCCCCCGTAAGTACCCTATTAGACGGAGACAGTCCACTGTTGATGCAGGCGCTGTAGGGATATTTAACTACGGAAAAGTCACTGATGTCCATTTTTTTTCTGTCTTAAAAATTATTGCAACATCAACTAATACAGAGCTGTTTTCAGGAAGGAAATCTGGATTATGGATCCAGCTGCAGACCAGTATTACAAATGGCTGTCCATCATTGCGGGACCAGTATTTTATAACCTGATAATGATTGTGACGAGGTATCGACCACTTTAAAAACTTTAAAATATATTCAGGTGCATGTTCTACAGCATTTGATCCATTTAATTTAATTCTCGTTCTTTTCCAGGGCCTGTTTCAACGAACTCCAAAACTCATATACGAAGCTCTGGATATTCTTGGACTACACCGCAGACTTCATCTACTACACAGACACGTTCGTTAGATCAAGAACAGGTCAGACTGCTGAAAATTATGCGACACCAGGGGGATCATGCAAATTATTATATAGGATTTATTTCAGTGATATCTAATTAGAAATTACAAAAATAAATTGTGATTGTGAATTGTGATTTTACATAATTAAATCTGAATATCATTTCATTAATTGTCACTTTAATGAGAAAATGGAATTACACCCAGGCTCTCTGTAGAAATCTATATCTGCAAATATGATTAAGACAAGTTTTTCTGTTTTGTGTCAAGATTTGGCTTCTAATCTCACGTTGGTTCCACAGGTTACCTGGAGCAAGGCCTGCTGGTAAAAGATGCTTCAAAACTGAGGAGTAAATATAGAACAACATCTCAGTTCAAATACGACATGATTTCAATGATACCCACTGATCTTCTGTTTTTAAAGTTTGGATATAACAACCCGGAGTTTAGATTCAACCGTCTTTGTAAAATGCCGAGGCTTTTTGAGTTCTTTGAGCGGACAGAAACCAGAACCAGTTTCCCAAATATGTTTCGAATCAGTAATCTTGTACTTTACATTCTTGTTATTATCCACTGGAATGCTTGTATGTTTTTTGCCATTTCAAAAACCATCGGTTTTGGATCTGACACTTGGGTGTATCCCAACATCAGCCACCCAGAGCATGGCCGCTTGGCTAGAAAATACATCTACTCCCTGTACTGGTCCACACTGACCCTCACCACCATTGGAGAGACCCCTCCACCAGTCAGGGATGTCGAGTACCTCTTCGTCATTGCTGATTTCCTCACCGGTGTGCTGATCTTTGCTAGTATCGTCGGTAACGTCGGTGCCATGATCTCCAACATGAATGCCTCTCGTGCCGAGTTCCAGGCAAAGATCGATTCTATAAAGCAGTACATGCAGTTTCGAAAGGTCACCAAAGATCTGGAGGCCAGGGTCATCAAGTGGTTTGACTACCTGTGGACTGAAAAGAAAACCTGCGATGAGAAGGAAGTTTTGAAAAACCTCCCCGACAAGCTAAAGGCTGAGATTGCCATCAACGTCCATCTGGACACGCTGAAAAAAGTGCGTATTTTTCAGGATTGCGAAGCGGGTCTGCTGATTGAATTGGTGCTCAAGCTGCAGCCACAAGTGTTCAGTCCTGGGGACTACATCTGTAAGAAAGGGGATATCGGCAGGGAGATGTACATCATCAAAGAGGGGAAGCTGGCTGTGGTGGCTGACGATGGAGTGACTCAGTTTGTGGTGCTCAGTGATGGCGCGTACTTTGGGGAAATCAGTATCTTAGGCATCAAGGGCAGTAAAGCTGGCAACAGGAGAACGGCAAACATCCGAAGTGTAGGTTACTCCGATCTCTTTGCCCTGTCCAAAGACGACTTGATGGAAGCTCTCACCGAGTACCCAGAGGCCAAGAAGGCTTTAGAGGAGAAGGGGAAAGCCATCTTGATGAAAGACAACCTGATCGACGAGGCGGTCGCCAACGCTGGCGCTGACCCCAAAGACCTGGAGGAAAAGATCGTCAAACTGCAGTCCAACCTGGACGTCATGCAGGGCAAGTTTGCCCAGCTGATGGCCGAGTTCACCTCCAGTCAGACGAGGATGAAGCAGAGGGTCACTGAGATGGAGGCCAAAGTCAAATCCATAAAACCAGAAGATCTGTCGGAGGTGGTGGCCGATAAAGACAAAAAAGTCCAGTAAAATGAGAGCTATCCAAGGACTTTACAGGGTGTGAGGGGATTTTTCATTTAGAACAACTATCCATGTTTATATTCATTTATACATTTCTGTTTATTATCATCACAATGTGTCAAATTGTGTACAGTGTATGCAGCAAATATATATTTTTATCTTATGTGTTATAATTGACAGCCAATTTCATGTTCATATCATGAAAGTACTGGAGTATGTTGATCAGAAACACTTGTGCAGGGTTCAACAGTAAGGATTGTCCAGTCGTCCGGGTGAAAAGTGAAAAGCCACATCGGGCTAAGAAACTCACTTGCCTGAAACAAATTAAACACGTTGTTTTTTCCAGAGCTGATGACGGAGTTAGCTAAGGAGTGAGCTATCTTGCATCCTTCTTATCTCTGTTGAGTGTTGCAGATTTAACATGACAGTTAACTTTAGTCTTTGTCGTTATTTGAAAACTGCTAATACATAAAACAATTTGTTGTGTGGGGCAAGTAAAAATTCACTCTGGGCAAGTAGATTTCTGATACACTTGCCTGACTGGGGAAGCAAAAAAAACAAAAACAACAACCCAATGTTGAACCCTGTTGTGTGTGCAAAAAAAAAAAAAAAAGCTTTTTTATAGCCTTAGAATATGCAGATTTTTCGCCGTAAAGAGTACTGACATTTTGCCCATTAGGTATGAACTCACACAACACCAACAACTGCAATATCCATTTGATGCAGTACGTGAATGTACAAAATAACCCCAAATGCCAGGTCTGTTTCTAAGTCACTGTAAGCATACATGATCAGTTGTAAATCTGCAATGTTGTATGTGAAAAAACATTAAAATGTTTAAATAATACATGTCATTTCGTTGGTAACAATAAACACTTTGTGCAGGTAAGATAATATTCACACAACTTATTTCGGTGGATACATATAATAATACATTGGATAAACATTAACATAGTTACACATTCAGTTAACTTTTAGTGGAAATCCCTTAAATGTCTATTCATGACAAAGTTTTACAGTTTTGTTGTCTTTATTCACTTTGCATAATAGTTTCACATTATCTGCACATTGTTCCTGAGATATTTGGCCAAATAAAACATAACTCTTTTCCCTTTAGAGACACTGCACATTTGGCAATCACTCCTACAAATGTGCAATTAGTAACACTTCATTGCAAACAAACCAAAAGAAGAAAAACACTTTTTTTTCCAGACTAATGAGTCAGTAAGTACATTCAGAAATCCTGCAAGCTATCAAAAGCACACTCACACTGTGTGGTTTTGTGTTTCGCTACACAAACTGTTCATTTGACATGAAATACATGAGGCACAACATATAATCATTTCAATAAACTATCCTGTTTAGAAGTTTAAATATAAGCTTGTCAGTGAAGAAATTGGGGTTAGCCAATGAGCACCACTATGCCCAGTCCTGATGACTTGTGGGTAGACCATTTGAGGACTGAGTACCGCTACATATAGAGAAGTGAGTCAAATGAAACAAGAAATATACAGTAAGTGCTGGCATTCACTAAAATCATGTGTATAAGTGCACTTTCACAGTTTCACAAATTAAATAAATGTTCATGCTACTCACAAAAAAAACACACGTGGGAAAAAAAATGAAAAAGTAACCTGATGTGAGAGGCCTCAGAGTGAAAGGCCAACAGCGGAGTATGACTGGAAGAGCTTGGTTAGGCACAGGATTACCGCAGCATTTTTCTGATACTCCCTTTATTGTTGAAGTTAAAAAAAAACCAAACAGTCAGAGAACCTCCTTTGTGTCACAGCATCCCGAATCCTTTGGCGTAAGTGATGGCCTTGAGCAGTCTTTCTCTCAGCTTTTCCTTGGACGAGTATTCTGGGAGCAGCAGCGCGTTAAAGCAAGTGTGAGACGTTGGTAGCCTGCGAGGAAGAAATTACAAAAGTAGAATTAGTGCCTCACGTTTGTACTGTATGCCAACACTAACCGGTCAAAACACAGGTTTACATCCTTGTCTGTCCAGACTCATATGTGGAGAAGAAGGAGTTTAATGCTAACAATAAGTAAAGATGCCAGTGCATAATTTCCAGTGATAAACATGCTGTTGTCACTTGCATATTATGATGTCACACTTAACCTTTGACCTGTTGTATATGCCATGTTATCACACTATTATTTTGTCCTATTACATATTTGTGTGATTTTTTTTTTTTTTTCATAATTAGCGCATGAATTCTTGAGTTATGGCCAAAAATGTGTTTTGTGAGGGCTGTGCAATACGTCATCATAACAAAAAAAAAAAACAAAAAACAGTTGATATCAATAATTATCACAATAAATCTCAAATCATTACTTCTTTCCAGTTTAAAGTTCCATTTTTGGCCCTGAGTGAAAGTCGGTGGGCAGAACATGACAGACATTTGATAAGAAACGGGACATTTTACGAACCCAGAGGCAGAACTTCATAATGAGAAACATCTTAAATCAACAGCAATATATGGAAGGGTAGAAGTCAGTAAAACATTAAGACCTTTGACTCTTTTTTTTAAGCATTTTAGCCGACAATGTAAACAAATTCTAATCAGTTCATCCTTAGGTCCAAATGCGCATTTGTGCTAAATTTGAAGAAATTAAGTCAACGTGTTTCTGAGATATCATGTTAAAAGGAGGTGTGAAAGGACGGACGTACAGTGCCACCATCTGCACAGTGCTGATACTTGTGCACCTCACTGCACTGTACCTGTCTGTGTCAGATCCATTCTTGGCGATGATCATTTTTAATTTGCCGAGCCCGCCAACCGGTGCCCTGTCTGTGCCGGTGGTAAACTGAAGAAACAACCTCTTTTGCTCTTCTCCAAAGGAGTGAATGGTTTCCCAGAAATCTCTGTGTGCAGAAAACAAGGGAAAAGGTTCAAAATTTGACTTGAATGTGCTTAGAACGACATGTCTTTCAGTAGGAAGAATTGTTAAACCAGACTTACTTAATAATTTGACTATCCCTACTGTACCCTCCGTCGTATTCTGTTGTCTTCTCAAGTGCTTCAAAATCAAGTTTCTGTGAAATCACAACAGATTTTATTACTGCGGGTAATGTACACTAACACTGGCCACAATGTCATAAATAAAACAAAACAAAGCGTATAGGCCTCCTCACCCTGCTTCCACAGATAAGGAGCTCTACCTCCTCAGGTCTGAACAAATATTTCAGTGGGGACTCATTTGTGACCATTAGGAAACCTTTTTTGAACGCTTTGAACTGTCTCTCCACACTTTTGTTGAGGATGTAGTCAGCGTATAGATCCACAAACTCCTGTGAATTACAGATGTAGAAAGCAAAAACATCTCTTAAATGTACAGCAAAGCAGTTTCTCATTAACTTTTAATCCCGTACAACTCATAGGTTTTCATCTCTGAGTTACTGTATTCTGATTATTTCAAGAGGCGCCAAGTGTCTGAAAAAGCCAGCTGAAATGCATAATTTTTTTTTACGTAGCTACTCACTATGTTTAGACATGTCAGATGTTTACCTGTCTATTCTCCTTAGTAACTGGGATCTGCTCTCCCTGCTCCTTCAAGTCATGTAAGACTGGATTTCCAAAAAGGTCCGTGTGTGAGATTTGGAAGGTGAGCATCATGTCTTCCTCCACATTGCCGGTATACTCAAGCAACTCCTTCAGGCTTTGGTAAAGAACCTGCACCAGGAGAGACAACAGGGAACGGGAATGTGACGTCAACACAGTGAGTTGGACGTTTTTGGAGGGTACCGCCTGTACGCCATCACTACACACCTACTTAGATAAGATGGTCGGACAATACTGTCATGCAGTGGGCCGACACAGCCAATACCACAACCAAAGAACCAATCAAAAATTAAATAGTGGGATTTCGTTCTATGTTTTCTAGCTATGTAGGCACTGACATGTAATACGTTACAAAGTGAGAGTTACTTTCCACAAATAAGATCCTGGTATTACTGTATAACTGAATGATGTTGCTAACAAGGGTAAGAATGCCATCTGGTGGCCGTTTACTGTATGTGTCAAAAAGTCAGTGTGTCAGTGTTATTAATTGACTTCCATTTTGGGATATATAATTCCCTTGTCTCCTTTGTTGAGCATAAAAGTACAAGATTTAAACAGTAAAACACAGAACTATATCATCATGACTTGTCTTAACGCAGCTGCCTGCATTAACACAAGTCACCAGAAGGAGAAAGGTACTGTACCGGATTTGAATCTGACAGTTCCACGTAGGTCCCTTTCTTGCCCATGAGTTTCCTGTAGACCACCATTGGGAAATGAACGTCCAGGATACAGTTGTTGTAAATGGCGAGACCCAGGACGATTCCAATAAGAGTGTACTGAGCTTCATTCTCCAGTGAGGACGAATTAAACCAGAACAGCTTTGTGTTGTCGTCGTAGGTGAACATTCCTTTTCAGAACGTCAAAGGACAAGAGAAAAAAGAGAAAAAAAATGATATTCTTAAAATAATATCTCTACATTGTGAGAAATATTCAAATGGCTTTTCTTGCCAAGAGTTTAATGAGCAGATTGATACCAGTCTGTCTTTATGCTGCAAGCAGTCGATTAGCTTAGCTTAGTATGAAGACTAAAAATGAGGGGCCACGACTAGCCTTGCTTTCTTTAGATGGAAACTTCTGACTTGTTACTTACCTGCTTCAGCAAGTCACTGCTCCGACAGACACAGTACATACACTAAGCTCTTCGCGGAGGCTAAGCTAACAGCTTCAT
>JAPQRN010000019.1:14396397-14440558 GCA_037367275.1 Coranthus polyacanthus | reverse complement strand
CACACACACACACACACAACGTGTCAGTGTGTCTGCTGCCGTGGAGACATTAGACAGTCCGCCGCGGGTGGAAAGCGTCACTTCGTTTCAGTACACAGAAATAAGGCCGAGGCGTGACAGCGCGAGGAAAGCGACGAGACTCGTTCAGTGCAACTTAGAGCAAATGATTCCTCTCTACCATCTTGTAAACAAGAGCGCGATCTATCCCGGCATGCAGCGCGAGGGGGTCAACGTGAAGCCCCCTCCCCTCGGCTCCCGCCAAGCACGCGCTTTCACACCATGTTGTCTCCTAAGAAAACCGCGCGATTTATCATCTCGTTTCAACTTCATTGAGAATTAAACCCGCTTGTGTGCAGATTTACAGCCATGAACATTAGTCAATCTTCTTTTTTCATCATGCAGGTGAGACATCAGCTTTGTATTATATGATAACCTCAACGAAAATACTAGGACTTGACAGATTTTTTTTTGTTTTTTTTGTTTTTGGTAACCCCATATTCAGCCTACATTTGCAGTAAAAAAAAATTACAATTTTGGACTCGACTCAAACTTGACTGTCAAATCAAATGAAGACATTACACTCAATAGTATTTCAACCATATGCGTTGCCAGTTTTCACACTGAACTGGAGCTATTATAAAAATAAATACTTTTCTCATTACAGTGTTGACAGGTTATTACATGTAACCAATCAGATAGTGCTGTAGGCGGGACATAAACTGTGATATTTATTATTATCATTATTTATTAATTGTTTTTTATTTTGCTCATATGCGACACAGATCTTGTTTTTTCATGACAGTGTGAATAGCACAAATCACAGGGAAACATTTGGTCCACTTCCATATGTGGTCAGATACAGATCAGATTTTATGCAGTGTGATCTCAGTTTGAACAGTCACATTAGAAATCAGGCGTTTTATGCCACTCTAGATCCACATTCGTCACAAGTCTCCTTCTCTTTGTCCTCATCCTTATAATCTGTAATCTGCTCACAAATTTGCTTCCACCGCGCATCAACTTAGAAACTAAGGTGTAAACGCTGACTTCAGTGGCTTCCATGTCAACTTCAGTACAACAGCATGCTTTATGTGACGTCTTTGTCATTGTTCTTGACCAGTGACAATCTGATGTTGGCCACATTTAAAAAAAATAAAATAAAAAAAATATGTGAGCAGCCAAAACAAAAAAATCAGATCTGAGCAAAAAAATTCAAATCGGAACGCAGCCTTAGACGTTTGCAAGAAGGAAGTGTATTTTAGCACTAACATGAATGACTTTAAAAAGAGACAGTGGGAAACACCCGTCAAACAGCTTCCCCCTGTGTTTACCTTCACACCCCCGTCAAACCGATGCTGCTCAGATATTTCCACACCACACGGAGTTTCTCTCAGCTTCAGCTTTGTGTCCCTGAATAGGTCAGTAATAGCAGGGGAAACGCGTCCTGGCAGCTGATCCTCACCGTCAGATACTGTTCCCTGTTCAGTATGAGAAGAAGATCGCACCTCCTTCAGACTGAAACCAGTGACTTCCACACCACAGGTAGGTCCTTCCAGCCTGGTAGTCAAGACCACCTAAGCTGAGACCAGAGTGTATTGAGACAAGACAAGACCAGACCAGATGCAAGGGCAAGGGCATTATGGGAAACAATATTTCTCAAATATTACAGAGATTATAGTATGATATGACTCAAACCAGGTCATTTTCTTACTATAACACTGAAATAATCATTTAATTTGACTAGTTTGATTAAAGTTCTGAAAAGGGTTTGTATTTATTTGTAAGTTTCTAGTGTGCAGCCGAATCAAGGGTTGGCAAAATGTTTTATATCTAAAAGAAATGTTTGATGCAATGTAATGAGATCCCTGCAGTCTCGGAATAAAATCCTGAGGGCTCTTTGTCCAAGACTGAGACGAAGCAAAAGTAAAACTGCAGTCAATTATAGTTATTTCAACACCACAGGTAGGTTCTGTTCATTTTCTTTCTTCCTACATTTATTCAAAAGGTTTTAGATGAAAGAAATTAAAAATGATTTAAGATCATATTTAAGTTAACAGGAAGCATGATGAGTTGAAGCTGATGATACTGCTCACTACTGCAGAGTTGATGGAGGCTGAGATACACGTGGTGCAGTCTCATTTAAAACCTCGGATTCATAAACCATAAATCATAACTGGCATACATACTGTAGCAGGTAGTCAAATCCCTGTCATCTCATTCTGCAATAGGCTCCGTAAATTATGCATGATCTAATCCGTGTGTGTTGCTCTTGTGCTGCTGAGCAGATGTTTGTTATTCCGTCAGTGTTCAGGACTGATACAGAGTTTTACACTTTGTGTGACATTTGGTTTCTGCACCGATCAGTTTCCTGTGTCACGCTGCATGTTGACGGGATTCATCTTAAATTATGTGGCGTGACAGAGGGCAAAAATGGAAAGAAAAAAAAAAATGCAGGGTTTAAACATGCACATGCAGGCGGAAATACATTTAGAAAGTCTAAAATATAAACGATCATTCTTATGAAAACTGAGCACATTCATGGGTCTTTAGGAGCATTATGCATGTGATTACTTTCCATATCTGATAATGGGTGTAAGCTGTATTTAATTTTAAGAGAATGAAGAAGGTCATTGGGTACATTTTGGCATGGCACATCATTTAAATTCTCACCCTTTTGTCTCTCTTTGAGTGCTGTGTTTAGATTATGTTGTACTACAATTGTCCACCAGGGGGCTCTGTAATCACACAAAGCATCAGGCAGCATTTTGCAGGTCATGAGAACTTCTTTCTCTTCAGGTCATCTTGGGTGTTCTTTATTTGTTTCTTTATTTTTGGTCCACTTTCTTGTTGTGTTTTAGATTATTTTTGTAATGTGATGTATTTATCAAGCAAACATTTCTCCAGAAACTCACAAGAAAAATAATAAACATAATTTTTGTGTGTCAGTTTTTTTTTTCCTGCTTTTCCTAATCATCTCGCAACGCCTCTGGTTTACTTTTCCAACCGTTAATGAGGTATCAGACCCTGGCCAGGAATGCAGTATCTTATTTTACATGACAACTTGTTTTGAGTCTGTCCCATTTTTTGTGAGAAATTAGCAACGGTTGGTATGAAATGCAGCAGTTTTGCCATGAAAAAGCTGAGGAAAAAGGAGAGGAAGCCGACTCCATTAATCCAATGTAGCCTGAGCTTTACACTCCAACTCACATAGGAACTTGTTTCATAATTTCCAAGTAACCTTTGTGCTCAGGTTGTTATGTTTAATGTTTCAAATGGAGGAAATTGAGGGTTTAGCAGCCACTGATTCAGGTGAAGATATGAACATTTGTGGATCCTTAAGTGATAATCAATGCTTATATCATTTCCCTCGCAGCCATTTGCTACAGATTAAGAGCACCTAAAATTGACATCATCATCTCTTTTCCTGGAACGTATCAATTAGCCTCAATTGTACCTTTGGTAGTTTAGGAATAGGACTGCAGGGTGGTAGAGGAGAGGACACTGAAGGTTGAGCATCTGAAGACCTGAAGTGTGGAGAGCAGGATTATTTCATCATGAATGATACCTGGAGGGACGTGAGAGGAAAGCCAGGGGTCACTTTAGGACAGAACGGATGTCCTTCGTGATCATGAAACGTGAACGCAACGTCTCTGATAAACCTTCTCTCCTCTGGCTCGCAATTCAAACGAGCTCGCGAGCCCAAGGGATTTTCAGCATTTCAGCAGAACGTGAATGTTGACACAATCACAACAAGAGGGCAAACGTTCAAATGTTCATGAGGCAAAAAGGAGGAATGTGCTTATATCTTGCTTTACGCCTCGAACTGTAATCTCAGCACATTTCAAAGTAAGAGCCCTTGTTTGAAATATGTCGCTTGCTTTTTTAACTGTTTAGGTGTTTGGAAGACTTTATGTCATTTCCATAGGTGTGTGTCCCTGTCTTTCAGAGCTGCCACAACTACAGACTGTGTAAAAGAAGTGGATGTAACCACTGTGAGCAGGAGGGTGGCGCTAGGGAAGAGTGAGCGGTGAAACTCACCAAGCTAATGCTATTACTAACTTATTGAAAATACAGCCCACAGTGCTATTAGCCTACACTGTCATGTTAAATGTCATTTCAGCCTTTTGATAAATGTTAACACATACAGTTGTGTTTGATAATAGTAATGTCCACTTTGCGTAATGTATAAACCACGGGGGAAGGACTGCAGCCCCAAAATGACGCCAATCCAGAAGTATCAGTGCTACATGTAATACCGCTGAAGGCCACCAGGCGTTTGCTCCAAAAAGCCCTGGGTCCCATAGACTTACACTGAACTTCTTTCTAAAAATACTGAGTCAATACGTTTTTTTTTTTTTTCCAGGAGTCGCTCTGGTCTCATTTGTTTTATTTGGAACATCTAATAAGTGATCTGGTCTGTCTTTAAACGATTGAGATCTCAGGTCAAATAGAAGGCTTTGACGTCTGCCGTGTTGGGCTTAGATTGACAGATGTGTATGACTTTCAGAGTTTCTGTTTATTGAATTAAACATATTTTTTTCCTGATGGACAGCTCCGCCGTAGTTGTGGTTAATAAGTTACACTAACAACATGGTAAAATGACTTTGTTACGCAAATGTGTGATGAAATGTACCATTTTACTGTGTCAGTAAGCTAGCGTTTAGCATTAGCTCACCCCTCACAGATGGCTCTGACCCTTCCCCTGCCGCTCCTTTTGTCCAAATATGGTCACTTCCAGCTCCAAATAGCCAACATGGTGACGACCGAAATGCAAACTCTATGGTTTCAAAACAGCGCAGCGTAAACACACTATTAACGCTACCATTAGCTAATGTAGCTTCGTTATGCTAACAGACTGGGTATTGTAACAGAGTACCAGTAAACTTCATGAAACATTTGTGTGACAGAATACTATGTTTTTATTAGTTCTTATTTTATTTTAATTCAACAGAAGCTTGAATAAAACATCTGACTCTGCAGTTGAGCAGCTGTCAGTCATAAGGGAAACATGGATGCCATCCATAATACAATTTCAACGGGTGAGTTATGTAAAAATTCAGCTCCCGCAGTGACGATGTTGAAATGAACTAAAGAGACCAAATCCGTTTTTTGTTTTTTTTTTTTGTATCAGGCTGTGCTTATTTCTGCTGTAGAGTTGGAAACGGAGGTCTATGATCCGCAGAATTTCATATTTTGATACTCCCACATTGGCTTCGTTTTTCATAAATGAAGTAAGGTAAAAGCTAAATGACTAAAATAAATTAAAGTTGATCTCAGTTTCTGCTTTAAGTGCACTTTTAGGGCCCCTGTGGTCACCACAGGAGACCTTGAAATGTTTCACTAGAGAGCTCATATTTAATTCTTGTATGATTAATGTTAAGATGTTACAGGTCCATCCGTTCATTGGATCTAATTATCGACGTATTTATTCGATTTGCTTGTTTTTTTAATTCATTTTAGAAGGGAACTTTACTGAGGTACCATGCTGCATTTTTTTTAACACCAAAAGCATACAGTTGTTTCCAGTAAATTCATGGTAAATTCACGCTGGTTTCTTTAGTTTATTTTCAATACATCACATTCAGAAAGCCACGTAGTATTTTTTATTGCAAATTAACATCAGACCACTGCGAGTAAAAAACACAGAAGGGTGAAAACACTGATACGATGTAGGCAACACAGCTACAACTAATAACGCTGATAATGGGTTTGTTAGATTTACAGTAGGCGCGTGACTGATCAGTCATATTGACACCCCCGAGGCAGTGAGGGGCCCCTGAATTAAATTCCGCTTAAGGCTCCATAAAGGTTTGAGTCACACTGGGATGGATTTCTTCGTTGAGGAAATCAGACAGAAAAAGAGCAATAATGCTTTGGCTAAGTCACTCCTACATGACAGAACAGAACGGAGCCTCACAACGTCTCCACCAACTGGATGACAGATGGCCCTGGCTCTCACAATGCCTTCGTTTGTTATTTGGAACCAAAAGTGATGCAGTGCATATCTCCACTGGTGTCTTCCCTGCAAACTCCACACTGGGGAAAGTGAAGAGGAGAGGCCGCGTGGCCATTATAACATAAATAATTCCCCATAATCCAGCTCTGCGACGGCTTCATTGCCCCAGATTATTTATGGGGCAGCTTAGGAAATTGAAAATGTCTTGATTTAAGCTTGTTAAAACAATGGGTCATGAAGCGGGTCAAGGCGACTTTAATGACCCGAATCAATGAAGCCCTTCTATGATAAAATGCAAATCAAAGTCCATTAGCTCCTGCAGAACGAGTCTCCTGTCTGTCTGTGGAGTGCAGGTAATCAAAAAAGTAATTAGAGAAAATGAAAGAAGGCTAGATGAGAGGGGCCTTTTTGAGTTATGTTATCAATCTTTTTCATAAATTCTCAAAAGACAATAGTTGAAACCTGTGAAAAAAGATCCATTTTATTGTACGCGCCGCTTAGCTAATACCACCGAGGGCAGATAAACCACAAAAAATATTGTTGTGCATAGACTAAACCTTTGCACAATGGCACAAAACTTCCCCACACGCACACAGTATGCAGAAAAAACAGCTGATCAATCCGATTGCTTTACACCCGGGCTTTGAAAGAGATGGAGAGAGCAGCGCTGCAAGGGTGGAGGAGTCATCATTATCTCTGTGTTCAGACAAGGAACCTGCTCTTGCAAAGTGCAGCGATGGTCAGTAATTTGGAAGCGGCAGAGTAAAGGCAGCATCAGCAGAGGTGCTCCTGTCCCTTTCTCCCACCCCACCCCAGCCCCCATCGTGTCCTAAAAGAAACACTAATAAAAACCCCACTCCTGTCCCCACTCCACTGGAAACCCACCGCAGATGTTACGCACACCAGGCGAAGACAAAGCGCTGCAGCACCAGGCTAAACAGCATCCATCTTCTGAAGGCCTCTCATCTGTGTGCGAACAGAGCGGAGGAGAAAGAGACGGAGAGAGCTGTAGGTATGTGGTCTACATTAAGACAGAAGCACGGTTCTTTCAAAACACCCGGCGAGGTTCTCTGAGAAATGAAACAAAACGTGTAAGATTCAAGGATCGATCTTTGTGAAACCACACTCCTCTAATCTAGGGTGACCGGGTGTCCTGCTCCGTGTGGGGCTTTTTTTTAACCTGTGTCCCCACGTCTCACGCTTTGACTCAGTGTCCCACATTTGGATTTCAAGTTCAAGCAGATTCAGGTTTACAGAAAGTCAGTTTTACATCCAAACGTGTTGTAGATTTTAACTGAATTTTCAGAAAATCTGCAGAAAAATTCAGCTTGTTTCCAACTTCAGTGTAAAATAAATATAAGACATGAGACCCTGATCTACCAAACGATTCAGAGCAGATTTGTTATTTTGTTGCTCATTTTGTTCATTTTTTGTTCATTTCCTTGATTATTTTCTTCATTTTTTGTTCATTTCCTTGATTTAGTGTTTTTTGTGCATTTTTGCTGATTCAATGTTTAAGTTCAATCTTCACTCTTAATGAACTTTCCTAGAATTATTTTCAGCAGTATAGGACGGGAAAGTGTGAAGCAGATCTGAGGAGACAAAATGTACTTGTGTTTTTGATTAATGATATTGCGTGTGTTTGCCTCTCTACCTCTCACCATTCGTCAACGTGTCCCACAAACGTACTCCTTGTCCTACATTTGTTGGGACCCGGTCACTCAACTCCAATCTCAATAATTGTTAAATACTGCAATTATGATATGAGTTATGTTGCAAACCTTTAATTCAGTTTATCCCAGGCACCTACCAGCAGCGTATATTTGTCTTATTTTTGTAGTGGATCCAGTGGGAGTCCAGACCCCGGCCCTGACTCTGCTAGAGTCATGATCTACCCACTGGGCTACACAAAGCTCCCACATTAACTTTGAAACTCATTTTTAAGGTGCCTTTCCCTGTTACACGTGTAGCGAAACCACTCAAGACAATAATGCACGTTGACTGAAGCCATTTTGTTTCAGTAGAAAGTTCACAGGTCAAACGCAGGTTTGAACTAAGATGCTCCACGGCGACAACCTGCTGCCGGTGGAGTGAAACGGTATAAACGTCCCGTGGCACGTTCGCACGTTAGTTAGCCTGGTCGGAAGTGCTGTAGCTGCTTTACTTTATTACTTCCTTAAACTCACTGAACTGATAACGCAAACACAGAAGCGCCACATGGGGATTGGCGGTGTGAACCAAAACACACATTTTACTGGTAGTTAGCAGTAGATCAGCCTGTGCTGCTGCTATCATATGTGACAGTATCTGATATTAAAAGTATGTTTGTTGCTATTTGTTAGCTCTCTAAGTGTATCCTTAATGCATTGTTATTACAGTCTATTGCTGCAGAAAGATTGGCCATTTTTAACACTAACACACTGATGGACTATCATATTATGCTGCGCGTCTATATTAACGGTACAACAGATAGATACAGTACAAATGCAATGCTTGTGCTTCATTTTGCAGCTTGTTTTTACCTCTTTGGAAGCGATATCTGTGTTGAGAGTGTGTGGATGAGACAAAGACGGGTCTCAAACAAACTTCATTTTCTCTGCCATTATATTATCAAAATGTTCCCAAGATGCGGTTTCTGTAAAATAGGTCAGATTTTTTTTTTTTTTTTTTTTTTACTTTGGTGACTCATAACTCATAATCTTTTCAAATGTTCACTTCTTTCAAAAAACAGACTCAACCTGCCTCTTGTGTCCTGAAGAGAGACTAGCGTTAGGGTTTTTGAAGATATCTGTGAATTGCTTCAAAGCTGCTACCAAAAGGCCGCTAAGGAAACAAAAGGGATGAAACCTGTAAACGTACTGATGTAAAATACAGACGGGTAACTTCAGCTAATAGCACACATAAGATACTAGTCAGGCCAAGTTATCAGGAAAAGAAATATTTATATAAAATGAAGCAAAATTAGCTTCTATTTTACCACAGAATAAATAGGCCTACTTCTTTTGATAAATATATATATAGTCTATTCAATAACTGTTTTTGAAGTGGATGTTTTCCTGTAAAAGAAAAGCAGAAAAACACTAGAATAAGGACAAAAACAGTTTGAGTTATAAATGAGATTGCCACTACCATAACAAAAGTTCAATTCAGTGATTTAGGATGACAGTCCCTTGAGACAGTACTTTGTAACCCAGTTTGTATGAAGCAACTTGTTGAAGTCCTTTATATTTCAGGTCTCCTGGGAGTCGAAAATAAACCTCAGAGTTCAGCCAGACGAGCACATTGATGAGGCCCAAATCAACCAATACTGACAGTGTTCTTGTGCAAATGTAATAACCCAGACCACTTCTGCCTGGAGAGTTCAAGTTTAGGTTATTTGTTATAGTTATTATTCAACAATATACTTTTGAACAGGACTGTTGTTAAAAGTAATTGTCATGAGATTATGTAGAAGGATAAAAGGAGTTCATGAACAGGGCTGCGACCGTTGAGGACACTGAGGTCACGTCCTCATTTGTGTCTTTTAGTATCTGCTTCCTGGCAGGAGCAAACAAATGGAGGATACTTTATGGGCTAACTCAAGCTGTTTTTAAGCAGAATGTATTTGTACTCCTACTTCGGGGCGAACATAAACATAATATTCTCCTACTGGATTTTATTTACTGGAAATATCCTAAAGGCTTAAAACCCCCTTCACGTTAGGAAACGGAACTAACTTTATTGAACAAATGAAATATGAAAGTCCCTTTTTTTTTTTTTCCCCCTGGCGAGGTATTTCGGAAACCCACGACCTCAGTATTTATAAGTCCTGACCCTAAAGCTTTAGCTACTCCCTCTCTCGTTTGGACTAAAATGACCAAAGCATGTCAGTGTCGGAGTTTTTCAGTCCTATTGCCGCCCTTAAATCCACAGAACCTATAGAAAAGTCTGAAGACTGTTTTTTTTTTAAATAAGCAACAAGTACATTTTCCTCGAAAGACAAAGACGTAACAAAGGATTTATACTTTATTATCATTTTATTTTGTTCACAAGTAGCCAAAGTACAACTGAATGTACATATGTGGGTTTTCCACTTACTTGAAGGATAAAGAGTAGAAAAACAGAACAGGGGGAATCTTTGGTCTATTAGACATTTATATTAATACCTCAAATTAACAGTAAACAGCTTTAAGGACGACCACGTAACCAAAATACAAATGAGAAACAAAAAAACTCCGATATGTCCAAGGCCATGTGCGGTGAGAGTGAACGCTCCTGTGAGGAATCTGTGAAAGTGGGTACGTTGGAATGCAGCGGTGAATCTGCTCCAGCTTCATTCTGGCACATTAAGTACAAAAGCACAGAACAGACAGAACCTATAAAACAAAGTGAGCAGGGTTCGGATCTGAACAGCGTCGCCAGAGATGAGCACCATGTGCAAAAAAAAAAAAACAAACAAAAAAACCCAAAACAGACAGGAGGAAAGAAACCACATAAGCATGTAGTCTCATAAATATCATCAACAGGAACAAAAGATGCACCATCATCTTTAAACAAATACAGCTTCAGCATTAAACTTAGATCTGTCGTTTCTTTTCCAGTGTTAAGGCACAGATTATTGCTTAGAAAATAAATGATCTTTGGTAATTTAAAAAAAAGAAAAGAAAAAGTACTGCAATGAGACAGAGAAAGACTGTACAACAATCCTACAAATATTCAAGGTGCTGCAAAGCATACTGTAGCATCTCTCCAATTTTCTACACTTTTTATCATTTGTGCATAATGTCAAATACATGTTTGCAATAGTGTAACACGTCCCATTCTCACACTGGATCTGAGCACTTATCACCAGCAAAAAAAAAAAAAAAAAAAAAACCCAGCTTGACACCAGGTCTGAAGTAATGTTTTACAAAGTGCAAATGTTAGTTTTACAGCCTCCTCTTTTACACTGTGAAAGACTTTGGGTTTATAGCTGAACACCAGCAAGAAAAAAAGATCAACAGGATACAAACTGTTGGAAAAACAAAACCAAAAAAAAACCAAAACAAAACAGAGAGGACCTTCAAGTACACCTTCTTGTGAAACGTGATGGTAGCTTGTTGTCAACCTAATGTGCAGTGCCAAATGTAAGACTGGCCAGCACTGTTAAAAATCAATGGAAACACATGCACACACACCCCTCATGCACACACACACACACACCCCTCATGCACACACACACACCCCTCATGCACACACACACACCCTCATGCACACACACACAGCATCACTTCTGGTAGATTCTTGCTGTATAAGACTAAATTTCCTTGTAAATTCTCCTAAAGCATGATTCAGTTTAAAGTGTACAGCTCTTGCAAGAATTCAGTGGAATGTATTGTATGAAAAACCCCAGCTATAAAAACACACAAACATGCTTTTCAACCTTCGATGGAAAAATGTTTGTGAGTCCAGCAGTAAGTAAACTACATGTAAAAGAACTAAAATGCCTCTGTTTGCTGATAAAACTCACGTGACATCA
The DNA here is from genome assembly GCA_037367275.1 of Coranthus polyacanthus. Classification (NCBI taxonomy): domain Eukaryota; kingdom Metazoa; phylum Chordata; class Actinopteri; order Kurtiformes; family Apogonidae; genus Coranthus; species Coranthus polyacanthus. Next base: position 14,429,105 of record JAPQRN010000019.1, on the reverse strand, counting down.
AAGCATAGTCTCCATAGGGGCTTGAAACGCTACGTTTTTCATCTCAGGAACATAAACAATGATTCAAGGCCACGACGGCATCTGATCCAGGTCTTAATGCGTTTACAGGTAAAGCTCAAAGAACGACCGGTGTACCATTTATCAGAGAGAACACGCATTAATTAAAAAAACCTGACCAAATACTGAGATGAATCTTTGAAATAGAAAACTCACACACGAACGGCAGATACTCGATCTCCTCCGTCTCCCGGATCTCAAAAATATCTTTACTTAACACGGAAACACACAGCATCCACTGAAGAAAACAAAAATTAGACAACTCATATCCTGATCTGGTCATTTTCAGAAATGATCTCGCGATTTCAAAAAAAGTGAAGCCTAATTATCATCGTCGCGTAACATTTAGAATTATTGAAAACAAGCTGATTTTTACATAGAAGTACTGATATAAAATGGAAGAAGCCTGGAAATCCAATAAAATGAAGCTACTGAAAACAAATGTTGCTTTTTCTATAAAAATATCAATATAAAATACAATAAAGCAGTTGCGTCTTATTTGTCCAGTAACAATAGTGACATCTGGTACATTCATTTAATTTAGAACAATAATGACAAGTATCATGATATAAAATTATAATTATTGCAAAACATATTTTTCTGTTGTCTTTAGAGTTTTTGTTGACATCGTCAGACAAAACACAAAATGTCTCAGTTTTCTCGTTTTACTTAATCATGCGTGTTTTGATGTTGAGCAAACGTTTTATGATGGGAATTGTTCTGAATGTTTTGCTTCTATTTTATGTGAATATTTTAATGGAAAAATCTGCATTTTTTCCCCCCCAGTAGCTTCTATGCCACGTGACCCAGTGACTCCAAACCTATGCTGAACTGTAGAACTACACCGGACAAATTAGATTTAGAATTAATCTCATTTTAGTGCAAAAGTCTGAGTTTTTTTTCCCCCAATAGATTCCATGTTATGTGAGGATGATATTTTCTTTCCTTTAGTGGTTGCAGTGTGCTTCTGTAACTTAAGCTTTATACATCCAAAATATAAAGTACCTCTTTGTCTCTTTTATAAAAGAATCTCCTCGAAAAATACAATAAAATTAGATTTAAAAAAAACTATCGTGCAAACTGGAGTTTTTTTTGTTAGATACTTAAGACTGTAGCGCGTCACAACGTGGTGAGCAGCGACTGCTCAGCCCCGTGCTCAGTCCTCTGCGCTGGAGGACGGACGCTGCGGTCAGACTTGAGTCCTTCCTCTGAGTCTCTGATGTATCTGACGCACTGGGACGAGCCTCGGTCCAGGGGCAGCTCAACCCTGTCTGTCTGAGGCGTCGAGGTGATCCAGCTCGACGCGCTCACATCCGACAGCTCTAAAGTCTTACTGAGGCACTCGGAGTCTTTGGTGTAAGGAAGAGTGTCTCTCTCTGTAGAAGTTGACGTGCAGAGATCAGGGTCTCTGGGCCCCAGCGGGTCGCTCTCACCCTTTTTATGACACTTTCCAGCATCGTGTGTTTGTAAAATGGGCCGCTGAGTCGCCGTGGGGCTGGGGAAGCTCCCCTGCTCTTTTTTATTGCAACCTTTGGGGAAGGGCTTGGCCAGGGACAGGAAGGGGGGCTTCGGGCTGAGCGGCGACCCCACCTTGACCCTGCTCAGGCTGAGGATGTTCCTGCGGGTTTCAACGGGGAGTTTATCCAACTGCCTTCCAACTTGGACCGGGCTAGGAAACAGAGTGCCTTGACACGCCCTGTAGAAATATCTGCAAAGCAAAGCAGAGCCAAAATGTCAGGACTCACTTCAGCAAAGTTTGATGCCAGACTGGAGGAAACATGAAAAGGCATCTGGGTTCAATTAAAAAAAAAAAAAAAAAAATCCAAACTGAATTCATAACACAGAGCAGAAATATCGGAAAGAAGTGCATTCATTCGTAGAAATCAATCAGTGTGCACCTGGGCAGCAGCGCGGCTACAGGTGTGATGACACAGAGGAAGTAGAAGAGGGGGTCCTGCAGCAGCCTCTGCATGGTCCAGTACGGGTTCGAGGGGGAGTAACAGGTGGGACAGGAGGCGTTGTAGCACAGAGCCACAGTGAAGAACAACGCTATGCTGAAGCTGATCGACAACCAGTTCATCCAGGTCTGCGGAGGACACAGACACACAACATCATCAACTGATTTTACTTTGATTTGTCTAAAACACCCACAACAGACCAGGCCAGAAATGATACTTTGTTTAACACAGATTAATCACACACTGTGATGCACCTTTACCCGGTAAATCACCTCACACGTTCTGCCCACAGTAGCTTTATGAACATGATAGAAGCAGATGTTAAAATGTTGCTTGGCTCAGTGAATGGAAATTTTACATGGAAAAAAAAAAACACCCAGATGGAACTGTTGATAGGACACTGACCTGTTCAGTTTCTGTACTAAGGAATTTTTGCACAATTGGAGCCTGAAATATCACCTCAACTCAAAGCACTGAGCAGCGAACTGAGGTCAGACCTAACGCGACACTGACAAACATAACAACGTCAAGGATATAATCTATCGAATCTACTAAGAGATTCACTCATTTACCAAAATCTATTTAAACTGAAAGATTTTCAAATGCTTCTCACAGCAAATATTGATATACAGTAGCTCCCAAAAGTGAGTACATGTTGCACTTTCTAAATTATTTCACTGTAACCTTCCAACGAGCTGCATTAGAGGCACTGACCTGAAATATATTATACGGTGGAACATTTGTCTGATTTGTTTGTACAAACACAACAGCTATTCCACAAAACAAAACCAAGACACAGTTGAGTTTCCTGAAAACAGTGCTAACAAAAGGGAGTACATCTTTATAGCGCAGTCACTTACAATCTGCACTAATGTCAATATTTTGTGTGAGAACCATTGTTTTTCAGAACAGCCTTGATCCTTGAACCGGACACTGAGTTTACAATGTGTCACAGGTCTTTGCTGGGATGTTCTTCCACTCTTCTGTGGCGATCTCTGTGACCCTCCAGATATTGGACCTCCGTCTTGTGTTTCAGGCCCCCACAAGTGCTGGACAGGGTTCGGATCAGGAGATAATGCTGGGCCACACTCAGAAAGGAAGTGGTCCTGCTTGGAGCGGTGATGTGGGTCATTGTCCTGCTGAAATACAGCCCTTGACCAAGCTTTCACAGAGTGGGGACCATCTTCTCCTTCAAAATGTTACTGCCCATAGTGGAATCCATAATTCTGTCAATGATTTTGAGCTCTTCGGTCCCAGCAGCATCACGCAGCCCCAACCAGGATGCGACCACCACGTTTGACTTGACATACATACTGTACCCCATCAGACCCAAACAAGTTGATCCGGTGTTTAACATGACATTTCTTAGTCAGCAGTGTGGTCTGTGCTTTCAGTTCCTCTCCCTCTTGTCCAAATACAGACATTCACTAATGGCTCCAGAGAAAAACGATGACAGTAGTCAAATGTCAAATGCAAGGCTTCCAAACGGCAGCTCACAGACCAATGTCTGCTTCTTTTATGTAGTCTACGGTCTAAGCACCCTTATACATCAAAACACGAGTTTGTGTGGAAGGTTTATTCAAGTTCCTCAGGTAAGATTTCCCTGAGGTTGTGTCCAAGGAATGCGCCAAAAAACCTCAATACGGAAAGTCTCGTTGTGCTCTTTAATTAGTTTAGGCAGTCAGGCGCTCATGTTTCATCCAGAGACGTTGTTGAGTTGAATGGCTGATAGACATCTGACAGAGTGAAAAGTACACTTGCAGTATTGTCCCTCCTGACACACTCACATGCACACATAATTAATTACAGCCTTGTAGCTACTGTAAAGAGGGAGAGAGAGAATGCCGCCTGCTGTCGCCTCAAATATCTCTAATTGACTTTCACAGCCGTTTGCCGATCACGCATGCATTATGTTCCCGAGCAGCTTGAGAATGAAGTACCTGCCATGTGAGCATTTGGAAATGTTTACCTTCAGTCGATGCTGCTCGTTGTGAATAGCTCTGTGCGCGAGGCGGCCATCATGTCCGGGAAGATAGTTAGTGAAAAGGACATTTTTCATGTGCAAAACTTGTCAGGCTAAATATATAGCCGTAGCATAATGGAAAAGACTCGGATTCAATGCAGGATCATAAATTTAAAATGGCTCGTGACCATGGCTACTGTGCCAGTTATAGGAAACACATGTGGTTACCTGAGAATAAAACCAAGGCGGTGCGAAGTGTGGAAAAATAGAAACGATTAAAAAGAAAAAGAAAAAAGAAAGAAGGTATTTTGGACTTGTGTTGCAGTACAAGCTGGTGCTGTGCTGTAATGTGGACAGTTTGCAGAGAGCCCAGACTGAAGCAGAGACACTGTCGAGTTGATATATAGGCCCTGATGCTGCAGCAGTGCTTTCTGGTTCAATCTAATCAGCCAGAGTTAAATATCCATGTGCCTGTCAGCCTTTATACAAGTGCTCCCATGCTGAGTTAGGTGAGAAAAACCAGCACTTTTCGGCTGAAGTGAGGAAACCTTGAGGCTTATACTCCATCTCCCACTTAAAAACAATTTAAAATGTCCCGTTTGACTCATCAGTGTGTCTATGATTTAGTTCCTTACCCATGTTTTGGTCTCAATGCCCAAGTGCAGAAGAATGGTGAATAAAGCAATGGCGGTGATGGGAGTTCCCCATGTAAATAGATCCACGTCAGAGTCAGCGTAGGCCTGAGAAGGAGAAGAAGTAGAAGAAGAAGAAGAGCAGGAAATGATGAGTCAGTTAAGAACAACATGGAATAACTGAATGAAGATGAGCTGATGGAAATTAAAAGCAGACTCACAAAGTAAGGAATGAAGAAGCAGACCAGACTTTGGTAGAAAGCATCAATCATGTTCATCCAGAACATATATGGCTTATATTCCTGCAAGACAGAAGCACAGATTTACAGTCATGAGCAGAGGCTCAAATGCTGATCAATATGCAGCAAAGAAAAAAAAATTAAATGACATTAAACAAACAAACAAACAAACAAAACAAAACCAAAAAATCAGCCCTTATGGCCCACTTAAGGTTTCCTTCCAGAGCTTTGAGGCACATATCATGGCCTTCATCAGCAGTTAGATGTTTAGTATCAATAGACAAATGAATGAAAAAAAAATGACAGAAAACATTTGCTAATGAAGGCTCAGAAGAAAACTAGTAAGAGGACATTTAGTTTGCTTTCAAAGAGCACCTGCTAAAACGTTTGTGTCAAAAGGTTTGTACAGAATTCAACAGCAGGCAATATACCTTTAAAAGACACAAGAAAACTATGACACTGAAGATCACTGATGGACATAATGTAATGAAATAAAGAATGATGAGTTGTATCAGATGAGTCCTCTCTTTAATCCACTGGCCTACAAAAACAGATTGTACTATTTGTTTAGTCTCAGTTTAGATCTAACCAGAATTGAGCAAAACTAGGTATAAAATGAGGAAATCCAGGTTTAAAATTAAGCACGGCTCTGTTGCGCAATTAATCAACTACTATCTGTTTAGTAAATTCGGGTTTATTGGTGTAAACCAACGTTACATTTCATTTAATCAAAAAGGAGATGCTCACTTACCCCAAATTAAAATAAATGAATGAATAAATAGAAATATCTGTGCTGTCAGAACCAAGAAAGTATAAAAGGGGAAACATTAACAATGAGCCGCTCTGTATTCTTTAAAAACAGTACATTGTCAGCCAGCTAGCTGAAAAAGAGTTTGTTATTCTACTCATGATGGCTCAACAGAGAAGCTCTAATTTCTCCCGCTTTGAGGAGAAAAAAAAAACAAAAAACTGTTGGCTGAAATAATGGAGCAATATGGCCAAATAATAGAAGATAAAGAGCAGACAGCACAGTCAAGGAAAAAAAAAAAAAAAGAGACCACCTGGCAGCAACTGGCAGAACGTTTTAACAGATCAAATGGAGTGAAATAAAGAAGGGCTGTTGCTCAACTTAAAACCTGTTGGAGAAACATGAACACAAAGGCAAAAGTGTAAGACGTGTTGTTCATCACAGGAGGAGGGCTGGGTTGAGTCTGTTCCTTCATTTTCATCAAAGAACTTGATTATTTTGCTCAATGCATCCGAGAGCGGCAGCCAGTCTCCTGTGTAAGTTAATACTGAATCACATTTTAAATTAGCCCTGGCGTAACAGAACTAAATTTAACCTACGTTTAGAGTAAAAAAAACGGATCTGAAGTTTAGAGATGTTTGAATATATTCTTTCTTCATTTGAAAGTTTGGGGGTATATCATTTAAAGTGAAACAGTTTAATCAGGTGTGAAAGTTTGTGGCGCTGGATGAACCCTATGCTAACAAAAGGTCAAGATGATGGTGGAGAGCACTGTCTTAACACGCTGGACCAAAATCTCTCCATAGGTGTTCAGCTGGGTTGAGATCTGGTGACTGAAGGCCACGGCGTACGATTAACGCCCCCATCTTGAAAGAAACCACTCCCATCAGTTTTGTCCTTTCATTTGTCACCCATCTGTATTTGTGGAATGAATATAACACACACACACAGACACAGAAAAAAACCCAGAAGTCTGGAAAAGACAAAGAGCAGGCCAGACCTCGGAGTTCTGGCCGTTGACGTAGAGCTGAGGTAGTTGTTGGAGAGTCTCTGCTGACACGTCTTTGTCCAGAGTGCCAGTGATGAGTTGAGGGAAGGCGGAGAACATCAGGTTGAAGAAGATAAGATACCACTGGTCAATCATGGCCGAACCTGAGAATCCACAGTAGAACTGATACCAGAAGATGAGCGCTACAAACATCTGCAGGAACAAAAGATAACATGGATTAATTCACACGAGAGAGAGCAGAAAGACGAGATAAGTCTGGGGGGAAAAACGAGTTACTCATTTTTAATCATTTCATGTATTTGCCAAAGTTGCCATGGTTTTGAAAATGTCATTAGTTTTCATTTTTATTTAGTCTTTCAGTTTGATCTTAGTTTTAGAGTTGGTGCACAAGTAGTGATCTGATCATCCGGGCGAAATCCCACTGCATATTTCATTTTGTTATATGTTAGATCACTTTTTAAATATCTCAAATATTTTGTTTGTAACGTCTTATAAGTATAATGCCTTATGATGCATCTATTTCTTCCATTTCTAATGCCAACTGTTGCTCGCTGTAGTTTAATTTTAGCCCTTTGAGACATATTCTGTGATGTTGGACAATTGAAGGGCATGTTTGTATTGTTTCAGTCCAGTTTGTCCAGTTCAGAGCACTGCTAATCTGGATTTGGTGATTTTAAAGAGTCTGTGTCTACTTCAGGGGCATCCAACCCAGTCTTGCTTTGAACAAATAGCACAAAAGTAAGACAAAACATGGGATTTCCAAATCCAGATAATTCTGATCCAGATTAGAGTTTTTGAACAACTAGCCCCGATCTGTTAATTGGCTGTGATTACTGTAAACAATACGGTAAAAGAGGCTTACAGCATTCTTGTAGAAGAAATACAGGATCATGTTAGCCAGCCGGGAGTAGCACCAGTGTCCGTGGACGAGCAGGAGTTTCTGGAGATAGTGGAAACGTGGGAGTGCAAAGTCGCTTGCCATCACCGCCTGCGAAACACCAGAAGGATCCAACATTAAATCTTCTCACAGTGTCTACAAACATGTGACCCAGGCAGTTATTAGGAAATAACAGTTGGAAAACGGCAGGCCCTGCGACGCTTACCTGCCTCTCTCTAATGACTCTTTAGTGCGGTCTAATCCTTCCAAAGCAATAACCCTTAAATGGTTTGTCCACCTTTTGGGATTCATTGTTGCGGCAGGAGGAAGCCGTCAGTCTCATCTATCAACATCTCAAACGAAACCCCGCCTGTACTCGGCCTGCTTTATACCTTACATTTTAAACAGCCGCTCTAACCCTTTGTGACACGTCTTAACTGTCAACATTGTCGGTCAACAAGAAAAATAACAACACCTGCCTTGTTGTACAGCTATTTAATTCTGCTGTGCTCTAATAACGGGCTCTAAACGACTACATGGGGAGTGTCCTCCTAATAGAGGAAAACTCTGTTAATCATAATGCACAGTGTGCTGGCCGAAGTGCAGAAATATGTGTCTCAGCACTCTATGGAATCCCGAGGAATGACTGCTGTCTCATTAAGACTAAATTTGATTAACAATGATTAATCTAGTGGTCCAGTTAAGGACAGGATATGGAGACTTTAACAGATGTTCTGCACTGCACCGCGCCTGCAAAGTCTCTGCTGGAAGTTAATTGGGAATCTCCATCATTGCTATGCAAGATCACCTTTCTGGAACAACGGCACTGAAGTGAAATAAACAGGAGGAGGGCTTTTTTTTTCTCTCTCTCTCTCTCAAACAATGCTACCTTTGCTGTGGCACTGACCATAACCTTCCGGCAGCTGGAGGAGCAGTGTGGAAACTAAAGCATCCATAAAGTGTGCTGCTTCTCTGCAGTGCACAGGACAAGCTTCCTGACTCAGCAACACACAGGCCATCCCATTTAGAGGATGTGTGTGAATGTGGCCTCAAACACACACTCAAGACTAATGAAAGCCTATTAACTATGGAAATGAATGCCAGTGTCTTCCCCGATTCCCTTATCTTGTTCTTCTCGCTCGCTCGTTAAAGAGTTAGTTCAGTTTTTTTTCTTTCCAAGCGTGGGTGTACGAGGTGCTTATCCATAGTCCGTGTATTATCATCTGCAGCTCAAGGGTCCGCGTGGCCCCAGTTTGGAGGAGCACACACAGCTGATAAAGAAGCTAAGCTATACGGTGCAGCTATATGGAGCGCGCAGGTCATACGCCGACTATGGATAAGAGGTCAAATAAATAAATAAATATCCTAAACCTTTGACCTCTCATCAACCCCCCCTCCTCCCTGGTCAGATGTCTCCTTTACCTGCATGCCCTCCTGTCCCGAGATGCCCACGCCCACGTCTGCCACCTGGATCATACTGACATCATTCGCGCCATCACCTAAAGAGAGAGAAAGACAGAAATACTGACAGTCCTCAGCACAGGAAACCTGAGTGCATAGCGTGTGCTACTTTGACCCATAATACAGAAATTCATACTTTATCGTGAGCCTCTCTGTGCTGTATTGTTTGACTAGTGTTCACAGAACTGTCAGTTTATTCAGCTGTTACATTAGCTGTGTGTGCTTATTATTTATTATGCTGCCCCTCACTAGCTCCGCAGCTCACCGGCGCTGTGGAAGCTGCTAGACCTGCCGCGGTGGCTGATGAGCAGCGGTTTTTGTTTTGTAAGGACTGCGGATAGTTTTTTTTTTTTTTTGTCACCGCAGGTGGTGGAGTGGGAGATGAAGTGCTGGTGGGCTGAGAGAATTTTGTTGTCATAAAAGTAAAACTAGAGTGCTAGAGTGCCGATGCTTGACTTGAACATGAGAGGTAGGTGGTGACTGGCACTAAAACAGAGACGACTGACTGTTGTGGTTGGAAAATACTGTTCCATTTCACCAAAACCTATGCAGACACTGTTACTGTTACTACTGTGTTTACAGCACTGACCTGTGAACAGCTTCACAAAACAGGTTGGTTGAATAGAATAGAATGGTTGGAATAGTTTGGATTCAGCTGTAAGATTGAAGTCAAAGGTGACCAAACTGGAAGCTGAAGGGACATGAATATCTGTACCAGGGGTTGACGATAATATCTTTGATGATTATCAATTGTCGTTATTTTTTTTTACCCAATATCTGATCAAATAAATTTGAAAATGGCTCTGGTGCAGCTGCATCTCTGTCTGTAGTTACCACTGATTACAGCACATCAGCACTGAAATAAGAAAATGACACTAATTTACTGAAATAAATTATTTATAATCCCTCCGGTTCAATATAAAAACTGACAAAGATTGTTGAAATCTTACTGAACTGTGTGTTCTTTTATGATTTGACAGCATTTCAGTGAAGCGTTGCGTTGGACTTAAAATTTGACACCAAGATTTTCATTTTTACTGTAAATCACTCCCCAATGTCGGTTATCATTCACCTTTATGACCGAAAACTGGTGTCGGCCCTGAAAAAAAAAACAAAAAAAAACAATCCATATAACTGATATCGAGATGTTTTCTCAAAACACCGATAAAAAAGGTCAAAATGACGGCACTAGTTAGTTAGTAGGATTCATCTTCTGACTACGAAAGTCTGAACTAAATTTTGTGCCGATCTGTCAAGTACATTTTTCACCGAATCTGTAAAGATTTTGGCGCTAAATGAGAAAATCACCGAGGTCATTCGGGGATTTGGAAATTTGTAGTAGAAAGGAATCTAGTGACAGGTGAAATGTTTCCTGCGATGGTCACCGTCCTGATAGAGCTTCAGCTTCATGTGCTGTCCGCTCAGAGATGTGAAATGAAAGAGTGTGAGGAGATGCAGCGTTTCCTCCAAATTACTGCTAACATAGCAATGACAGTAAAGCGCTTGGCTGGCAAAAAACGGGATCCTCCTGCGTGCAGCGGGAACAAATAAATGGTAAACAGGGAAAAGACAGTAATAAGTCACACTGACACGCTCATGTCACCTCCACTACGCTACAGCTTCATTAAGCTGAAACGTATAATTACAAAGGTGCCTTAAAATAACATTGTTTTGACTCAGTGGTCACAGTGAGGGTGCTGGAGGTGTGTTTGATGAATGTGTACTGCTTTCTAACCTAAATTTCAAAGTCAACTCATATTGACATCGCAGCAGGAGGAACACACTGCGACTGCGTTTAGCGCTCAAACACCTGGATGTGGGCCTGTTCAAGAGCAAAAACTGCTACAGGGATATCGGAGTCTGATGCACTGTGGGAGCTCTCCTAATTATGAATATTTAGTTTGCCAAGCTGGCCGGAGTATTTTAGGTTCTGACACTAAAATTATCAGCTGCTCAGATTTTTATTTTGGCTGAACAGCAAGAACATAAATGGATGCAGTTTTTTTTTTTTTTTTAAAGTAACGGAGTCAGACTTTGTAGGCAAAGTGTTGTGAATGTGTTTATTAACATAAGACTTTCTTGGAGCCAAAACCTTGTCTCATCTTTACAGTCAGTTACCAAAACAGATTTAAACTCCTCAAATGTGCACGCTCAACGCTGGTAATGTGTGGTAATGTTTGTCTTTTAAGGAAGTTTTTGAGGTGTATGTAAAGAGCTTCAGGTCACTGCAGACTCATCACTTAACTCATCTGAACGTCATTCTCGACAATCATGACGAATACAACGCGGTCCTTGAAGCTACACTGCTTGGACCATTCTTTGCTCCGTATGGGCTTTATAAGGTGGCAGTACCACAAGAATAATCATTCTCCCTCTGTAGCAATAAATAAATATGGTCTATTCTTATGTAACACACTGGTGTACAAGCCAGCTTCTTATGAAGAACTGAATTTAATGCCAAAAAAACTCTAGAAATGACATGAGATAAATTATTTATTTTAAGGAATAACAGAAACTATCTGATGATGTGATATTTTCCCCGTCAGGAACGGTGTGCTGTGCTTGAGGCATGTGTTGATCTGTCTGGACACTGTTAGATTGTACAACTTGATGACAGAAGGTTCAAAGTTACAGCTTATAGTTTCATCAGTCTAATGAGAAGAAATATTTCCATTCAGATATAGGGCCTGTGGGCTATAGGTAACAAAAACACATCCATGGAGGACATTTCCCTTCAGGACAGGCGTCAAAATCATTTATTTTCCAGGAGTGGTCATGCCACTAATGGTAAATGGAGAACTCAGTTCACATTTCACAGGGATATGCTTTGGTTGTAGTCAAAGAACATCTAATGTGGATCTAAACGCGGTTCCATCCCTGTTGCTCAGAAATGACATTCATACTGTATGTACCTAAACTGCAACTGAAAATTATGTAATGCCACCTGCATTTTCTTTTATTTCAACCACATAATTAAAACTTCAGTAGGCGGAAATCAGCGGGGGAAAAAAAAACCTAGAATTTGAAAACCCCTCTTCCTGCATCTCTCTCCTCTCTGTCCTAAGCACAGACTGTATATAAAGATGGACCATGTGACGCTTCTTCACATTATCTTCTGGATGTTAATGACAGCATTATTAAACTCAGCGTGTGCACCAAAACGTAATACAACTGAATAATGGCTCATAATGAATCGTGGAGTGTTGCTTACCTATCGCCAACGTCATGACCTTCAGTTTGTTCCGCACCAGTTTGACCACCATGCTCTTCTGCAGCGGCGTGGAGCGACAGCAGAGAACCGAACGGCAGCTCCGTGCAATAGCCAAGAACTTATCCTCCAAGCTCTTATCCAGGGCGTACGCCAACGTCCGCCCGTCGATTACCAGGCCCAACCGGTGCACCATGAAGGTAGTGGTGTGGGAGGATGAGGACGGAGATGTAGAGGGATAGATCTCAAAGGGTGTTAAGTTAGTGGTGAAGGCGTTGGCAGCTTGTTCTGCAGGGCTGCAGAGGAATTTGGCCTGGATGTAGTGTAAACTTTCCTCCAGCAACAAAGCACACGCCTCCTAGTTCAGAGACAGGCACAGAGCAGTGTGAGTTCAGATCAGGATCAGGACGTTCGCTTCACATCAGACCTGTGGCCTGACCTGCTTCACATCTGGCAAACAGATGCTTCAGCCCAGAAGTAAACACTGTGGATCCTCAAATGACCATCTGAGTCATTTTTTAATAAAACTGTTGTTTTCAGTGAGCACAAAAAAAAGTTGTGTTAAGAGTGGAGCTAGACAGTTGATTAACCAATGGAAAATGAATTAATCTGCAATAGGGCTGTGCGATACGCCGATACGTACTGTGTTACGAAAGAAAAACATCTATCGTTTCCTATTATGGTCAGTCGTTTATTTTATTGTCTCAAATCACACTCTCTACAGCCACATCTTTCATCATTTGGAAGTCGTTTCACATTCTTCCACACACACAGATGCAGGCAGTGTTTTTTTTTAATTTTTTTTTTACTTGTTCTATTTCATTCATTTATATTGTGAGCATTATTTTTCTCCCATACTGTAAGTCTTCCATGTTACGATACCAATATTTATGGTCGGCATGTATTAATTTTTGCTGCTAGAACAATTCGGCCATTCTCTACTGTTAAAATGTTTGATATTTTTGACAATATTCTCATTTTAGGCAATTATTCATTTGCAACAATAGTGGTTTTCTATTTACCTTTCTATATTTTATACATGAATATTTTATATTGTTTTAGATTCTTAATTAAAAAGTTGGACAAAGGCTCTAAATGGAAGGAGAAAAATGAACAAATATGAGTACGACCTTTTTGTTTGTCAAGAATGTAATTGAAAATATAATGTAAGGAACAACCCTTTCTATATTACAGAATGTATTTATTCATTGAATTTACAGAAGATGTGCTATATCATGATGTTATATGGAATGAAATGGAGGCAGACATGCGACTTCGGTCATATTGCACAGTCCTAATCTTCAACTATTTTGATAATCGTATATACATTTAAATACCTTCACTAAGTTTATCAAATTAACTCTTAAACTCTCAAATTAACACTGGTGGTGCTGGTAGGCTAAAAAAAAAATAATACCGTTTGAATGCTTCACCTTTGTCTAACGAACACTACATAAACATCTTAGATGGTCAGTCACAGCCATAGGCGAGAATATTAACCATCACACATCATTCACATTTCTAAAATACTGGTCGGTTCAGGTCACCTGTGAATCAGCGTTCAGTGTCAGGATCTCCTCTTCGGGCTCTAGCAGCTTACAGGCATACGCAATATTGACAGCTGTCTCCTGTTTGTCTCCCGTCAGCACCCATATCTGCAGGCCTGCCTTCCGCAGAGAGGCTATAGTTTCGGGAACCCCGTCCTGCAGGCGGTCCTCGATACCCGTCGCTCCTGCGGGTGAAGGTGTACGAATGTGACGAACCATTCGACATCGACGCGACAACAGTTTGCTTGTTTAAATGAGCTGAGGTTATGTGGACACGAGAAGTCCAACGCTTACCCAGGAGATGGAGGTTGGTCTCCAGCCTCAGGGCCGACTCAAACAGCAGCTCTTCTCTTCCCTGGATGGCCGTCTCAGCCTCTAGGTGGCGCTGAAGCCAGCATGCATAGTCCTCCTTGGTCAGAACCTTATGCATGCACATACAAAAAAAACAAAACAAAAAAAAAAAAACACACACATACAGTTGAGGTAGGAGGTTTACATACATACTGGCTAAACGTATTGTATGTAGCTCATTGTTTCACACTTCATTTACCCCCCCTGTTTGTTCAGTTAGCCCAACTATTTATTTTGTTCCGAAATCTCAGAACAACAGTAGAGACCATTTTTAATTTTTAAGTTCACTCTGTCGTTAAATAGCCTGAAAGTGTCTGAAAATGTATGTCTTGACTTTAAAAACGGACTAGCCAGTCTCTATCTGCCATCACTGGGTGCAGCTGTGACTGTGAGTCCTTTTGCTTGGCATCATGGGAAAACCAGTAGCGCTGTATTCAGGTCTTTGTTATCAGCGTTAGTTAACTGGTAATAAGGCCCTTATTTATTATGCATTAATAAGACTATATAAGGCATAATACAATAGCATCATAAACGTGTTTATCGTTAGATTATACGATATTTATAAGCACTTATAAGACATGACCATTTTATAAACTGCTTAATAACATTAACTAAGCTTTATTAAGACTAATAGATACTTCATTATGCATGTTAACCATACACTTTTATACACTCATTAACAGTTAACTATGTTTTTTGCAGCAATCTAATCTAAAAAAAACCCACCAACGCTATATCCTATATTAAATGGACTGTACTTATATTGTGCTTTTCTACGTTCGTGAACAAAGCGTATGTAGTAATAAATAAACTGAGCCGGGGATCGACCCACCAGCCCTGAAGTTTGAGGACAACAAACCCTAGCTCTACCTCCTGAGAAACAGCTCCCATGATAATATGCAACACATTAACGTCTTTTTTGCAGCTCCCTCATCTGGAATGAACACTACATGTTGTCAAGTTTGATAAAATATGAATAAAACATTTACATATAAAAGCAACGTTTTAGCACAAAAACATGACTATAAAACCATAGCCTCAAACTGGCCTTTGATTAGTGATATTTTGTATTTATTTTCAGAAGCTCTTGTCCAATACAGAATTCACCTCAGTGTTGAAAGATGCTGGAATTGTACTAATATAAACAGTATTTCAAAGGCCAGTCTGAGTCTGTGTTTTATAGAACGTTCTCTCTTTGTGGCCACGTTTCTGACATCTACGTGAAAAATCATGAAAACTAAAACTAGTTTTCAAAAGAGCTGTCTTAAAGTGTGTTTTTGTGAAAAGTCTGGGTTTGCGCGGCGGAGTTTGAATGCATTTAGCCAAGGTGTATGTAAACTTCTGACCTCAGCTACACATCTCCAACAGAGGAAGATCCATGGGAGAATGTGAAACCTTGAGAAGGTGTTTTATCACATCGGTTTGGTGACAGGCTTTGCACAAACAGGGATATAATGAGGCCGGCTTGTGAGAGCATAAATTAACAGCCTGGGAATGTGGCACAGATTGCAGCTGAGTCACCAAGAATGTCACTTTGGAAGGGTCGGCCCGTGTTATCATCTGTGCGGGGCTACAAACACAACGTGCCAAAAAAGCCACCGAAACACATCATTTGTACCTTCTTTCTTCTACTGCAGCAGTTCTCTGTTACCTTTTTTGCAATGCACAGTGTGCGGAGACCATCTGCAGCGTACAGGTTCAGGTAGTTTTGGGTCCTGCAGACAATCTTTTTCTGCCGTTTCCCTTTGGAGTTACCTTCAAAGAAAAAAAATAAATAAATAAATAAAAGAGGAGAACTAAGATTAAACATCCATGTTTTCTGGGATGTTTTAGGATTTTGGCTCCGGATTGCCAAAGACTTCTTCCAAGAGGCACATGAAAGCCATCTGTCCTCACACCTAAATTAACCATGTGCCTCAATATTTTCCACCAAGTCCCCTTATTACTCATCAAGCTGTGTCTGGACTATACTTAGCAACATAAGATTACAACACTTTTTCTTTGCAAAACCACCTACAAACATTTTTTATCCATTTATCCAATTTTACCTGTGATATTAATATCAGCGATTATGACCATGTCTCGAAGCATCAGAATTCGTAATAGACTCTTAAGTGTGTCTCGGGCGCAGCTTCCTGGCCATCTTACTGGCAGAGGGACGGTGCACAAACAGATTGGCTTTATCGGTCTCTTGACACAGATGCACCAGCCAACACTCAAGACTGCCAGCCATGTAATCTCACAAATAACACAACAGCTTGGAAGGCAATGATACCCATGCACCGCCATGCAAAATTATTTTTAAGGAGAGGAACAAATGAACTCAAAAGTCTCGTGTAATCTCAAGAATGGGGGGAGAAAAAAAAAAGTCTGATTGAATTTTTCCGTGGTAAGAAAAGTTTCATCTTCAGGTCAAGTCTTTTCTCTTTTGTTCTGAAGAAGAAAAAAAAATTAAACAGCTTTTCAGACACAGGTGGAGATAAAAAAACAAATGTTTTTCACTTTAAAAGGGGAAAAACCCACAAAAAAAGCATTTATTTGCATTTATAAGTCAGAAATAGAAAAACGTAAAATTGTAAACACCCACAATTACATTTTCTATAGTGCCATTAAGATCCTGGAATGTAATTTCCGCCAGAGTTGGAAGTAACACATTATAAAGTAAAACATTTAAATGGGCTTGTTACCAGTGGCTTTTGTGTTGCATAAAAATAGAGAAATGGAAACTGAAGAGGAAAGCAGACAAAGCGCCGTTCACCTAATTTCCTGTTTATGATCTAATGTAACCCAACCTTATGGTGGCACAAGTTAATCCAGAATAAAGTCTGTATCAGAATAGCCGACTAAAGGCTGAGAGCTCAGGCGATGCAAGCCTTTTGGGCTGGAAATATGGACACAGTAAGAAAAGAAAAAAGAAAAAAACACTACTGAGTGAATTGCAAACAACTCCAGTGCCAACTCCACTGACCGAGGAGGAGACTCTTGGATTTAAATCAAAGAATTTGTCTGCACAGTCTGTGAACCAGGCAAAACTAAACACACTGATTACTAGGTATGTTTTAAAGACATGTAACCGGTGTCAACAGTTGAGTTTGTTGCCTTCAGACAGATAATTAGCAAAACACCCGCAGCAAATGAAGACAGTGGTCCACGATGCAGAAAAGTTTTCCAGCCGCATTCACCACTAATTACTTATCGTAGCTATAATGGGTAATAAATACAATTTGATAGTTGTCTTGTCCACCCAGGGTGCGAGAGCAACAGTAAAATAATGTAGCTATGTTTGCATTAATAAGAGAATTGAAGCAGACACTTAACACTTTTATGCAGTAATAAGTTAATTTTGAGAGGAGTAACGACTAATGGTAACTAACTGCTCATTTCCAATAACTTACACTGACTAACACAGGCTGAAATCATGTTTACAGGCGAGGCAATATAGTTGAAATCACATTATGTTTAGAGACATATATTGACACTGTGTCATTTCATTCCAGTGAAATACCTAAACACTAGCATTAGTAGAGGGGATGTGACAGCATCGACAGGCGAAGAGATGAAACAGAACATTACGTTGAATGAAAATACAGATTTCTCTAAATTTGAAAAATTGCTGGAAACGTTGGATATAATGTAAATACACAAATTAAGAAAATATATAGCATGAGCCTAGTCATTTTTAGATACTTTAATGTGGAAACGTTACATAATTAGCTTTAAATGTGGGTGGAGGACTTTCTGTTATTTCAAATAATAAATGAGTAGTTTTGAGTAGGAGTGAGCTTTAAAAGTAGGCCGTGCAGCAGCAGCAAGGACTGTCGTTACATCATGACAAACACAACTTCAGTCAATAACTTCTGAGCCCCAAGGGTCTATAGTCTACGGCCATGTGCACTGTTATTAGAGCGACGCTGAACAAGTCCCTCGTTGTCTGAATGGAGCCATTATGGAGGTCTGTGTCATGACGAGGCCCGACTGCGCTCAAACTGGCTGGTTTGACCCAGAGTAGTGAGTTGTCTGTGTGAAGACACACCCCGTCGGCCATTAGAGCTGCTGGTTGACGCCGAACTGAGGCACGTGGTGGAGGAGGGGTTGGAGTGAAGCGTGAGAACTGTCCCGACGGAGCCTCTCTCGTCTGTGAGCAGCGCTATGCTGTCTATTTTCAGTGAAAAACTTCTGTAAATGGCACGCTGTGCCAGCTCAGATATTACTCTACAGAGGGCATTAAAAATTATGAACAATCAGCACAGCCCGGTGCCTAAATGTGTGCTTGTGATAATGGGAAATCAATATAACAAATCATATTGCAATTCACACTTGGTCCAAAGAACAGGACAGCTGGAAAACACAGCAAAACAAGATGGGAGTGCTTTCCTCCATTGATGTGTTGGATTTAGCAAGTCTTCATTCAGCGTGGGAGGATCATTTAGCTGGAAAGTGTTTTTCTGTGAAGTCGAGCTGCCTCGTTGAGATGAACGACCTGTCTCTAATGAACAGGAGGGAGCCACTAACCAGGCATCTGAAATAAATGGATTACCCACACAACATGACAGCACCCTTTTACTGAAAGTAGTCAAGATGAGTTGCTGTACAGTATACACAGAGCCAAAGCTATAATATGTGGCATTTCCACATTAAAATGCCAATAGTTAAAGTTAGCAAAGTTAAAGTCCACTTTTATTATGCCCATAGGGAAAGTCAACCTCAGCATTTAACCCATCCGAGTACACACACAAAGAGCAGTAGCTGCCACTGAAGGCGCCTGGGGACCGACTCCAGATCTAAGCCAGTATCTTGGTCAAGGCCACTGAAAGGAGAATTAACCTAGCATACATGTGTTTTTATGATGGGGGAAACTGGAGGCCCCAGAGGAAACTGCTAACCACTGAGCCACCGTGACGCCCATTATATACATTTTGCTACTTACATTATATCAAATGTTTCTAACAATACTCAGATTCAGCGAAATCTGTCATGCAGTGGCCAGTTTCGTTTGGTCTCCTGTCAAAGGAAACATCTCATTCTCACGTTAACATTTAACGTTAACAATTTCATTAGAAGGAAATGACATAACATAAACATGCATCACTAAATTCTAGGGGTGGACAGGTATGTTCAACCATTCGAATACTCGTTTGCCGGGTAGACGTCCGGTTTTCAATTTTAATATTTGAACATTCACTTTTTTAGTTATACAGTGACGAGCAACAATGTGATCATGTAGAAGTGAACACTAGGCAATTCTCACTCTAGCTTTCAAATTAAACAAGAAGTGGGCATCCTGTCACACACAACCTATCTTTGGGAGGGTAATCTTCAGCCCAGCAACGCCTTCCACTCATGGTGTCAGGGCTTCACTACTCTGCATCATGAGTCGTTATCGTTACTGTGGCTAGGCTTCAGAGTCTGTCAGCACTAAAAGTGTTCGGTTCATTCACTTTAACCTCCAGAACTTTGTGTTAAGTGTTTTGCTGCTGCTGTGAAGTCATGATGTCGGACTTAAAACGCATTCGGACCATGTTCAGCTGCAGATGCCAGTGTCAGATTTACATCAGCAACTCTGTTTAAAAAACAGCTAAAATGAAATTACATACTGTGTGTTTAACCCTCAAAATATATACAATGGCAAACGAGCAAACTAACTTACAGAAAACACCAACCACACTGCCCACAAGGCACATACCAAAGCCTTCAAATGGAAGTCAGTTGAGGCAGGTTTTTTTGGAGACAGCATATAACATATAGCTGTCAGTGGTATTATACTTAAATATGCTTCAATTTCAATCTTTGTTTGTTGCCCCTTGGTGGTATACAAAGGAACAGTTTATGTGGCTTTCTATTTTCAACCTGAGCAAAATTCAGAGTGGAGCTGAAAGGACTATTTGATCAACAAAATACTTGACAGCTGATTCATATTCTTTATAAAAAAAAAAGATTCACAAGTTTCTTTTGAAGAATAGCTGCTTTTGATTGTTTCACATCACAGGAAGTTGAATACCTGTGAGATTTGGTCTGTTTTGACAGTCACATAATAAAAATAGTCCTTAATTGCTGCCACACAAACGGTGTGTTGTACCAAGTCTTCAATCTGTGTGCTGAAACAATCCTTGCTAAGCAGCCCTGGACAGATGTCTGGTGACCATGTACAAAGCATTAGTGAAAAGTGCCACTGTGGCTCTTTGTGTGCCTGGAATACTAACAACCTGCTACACCTTTGCCATTACGATGGTAAAGAACTTGAAGAGAGCAGAACGAGGTCTTTAATCACAAACGGAGAAAAAAAAAAAAAAAAAAAAAAAAAAGCACAGGGAAGCCTGGAAGGTTTTTTTTCCAGCGACCAATCAAGGCAGGCTTTGAGTTTAGCAGCAGTGACTTGCTCTAAAAATACAAGTTCTTACATAACGTGAGCTTATATTTTTACATCAGTGGAAAGCATGAATGTGTGAGGTAAGGAGGGTGAACCCCCGCCCCCGAGTCCTCTTGAAAGACAAAGACCACGTCCCTGTGCAGGTCCTGCTCTGTGTCTGTCCACACATCCACAGTGGTGACAACAAGCAACTACTAGGCCTGTCGCAATTATTATATAATTGCCTGATTGTAGTTATTATCATGTATTTATTGAGCATAATTATATAAAGCAGTTCCATTCAGCTGCATAAAAACAGCTGGATGAAACTAACAGAAATGTCATATTTCTATCATATTTCCATAGTTTCCCACTGTTTGAGTTTTGACCGGTGCTCTTTAAATGATTTAATCTCTTCTTCTGTTATGGTAGATCCTCTGATGTGCGAGGTTCAAGCAAAGTTCCCTTTAGAAGAGAGCCAAGTTAGCAACAAAGCACACGTGTTTGTGCTAAAAGCATTGCCTCTGAAATAATGTTCAGTACAAGTGGCGACATCGTGCCACCAGACGTCAGATCAGATCAACATGTTACTGTTCATTACCCAGAATCTACCTACCGGGGAGGATTACTTTGATTACTGGAACTTGTCAAATCTTTGTATATTTCAGTTATTAATTAAGTCATTTCTGCAAATGCAGCAGTGACTGAAGTGGTCAGTTTTCAATAGCCAAAGACATGGTACTCTTTAAAGTGGTACAGACCGTGGGTTTGAAAATGCCCAAGCTACAAATATTTTTCCAATCCTGTCATTCCTCAACTTTATATCGATGGAGGATTGATGGACAGATGTCTGCGTACGTGTCAGAACTGCAGAAGTGCACACTGGGATGTCATTTTCAAATCTCCTTTTAAAGAATACTGCCTGAATTTTTAGAACACATTTTTTGTTAAGTTATTGTTTACTGCCAATTACAACTGTATATTAATTACAGTAAACTGAAGTATTACTCATTATTTTAATACCAAAATAATGATCTATTGTGGAATCTATGGTGTCAATTCAAATCGTGGATGGTGCTTGTGATTATAACCATGGCAGTAAACTTATGTGTCATGTGAAGAGTAAAAGACATTATTTGTGGTCAGCAGGCATAAGACAGAGCCACACATCATAAGACCATTTTAACAACAGTATCATTCATCAGGAGTGAAGTAGCACTGGCAGGGGAACAATGCGAGGATGGCTAAACAGCAGCGACAGGAGCTGTTGAAATGAGTTTGTTCTTACCTGTGTGGGGGGGTTTGATGAGGTCCATGATGACAGAGTCTGCTCCTTTGGTGTAGACGGTGATCTGGTCCGTGAGAGGGTGCCTAACCACCACAGACATTCGTTTCCTGGTGGAGTCGAAGCCCAGCGTGTGCAGCAGCTCAAAGCTCAGCTTCCCCAGGTGGGGCAGTTCCACAGTCACCTGGTCCGGGAGCCGTCCCACAAGGGAACACTTGTAAGCTCTCGCGGCGTAGACAAGCGCGGCTTCGTCAGGTGACTCGGCCTCATACCGCAGCTCGCCCTCTGCTACCGCCCAGGCCTTTTCGTTGCAGCAGTGCGCGACGGGGCTGATGGTGTGCTCCAGGTTTGGAGGCTTCTCCTTGTCCAGTTTGGTGAGCGTGCTCTCGGTTGAGGGGGAGGACAGTATGCTGGAGCAGCCCTTGTTGGAGGAGCGGTAAGTCATGAGGCTGGATGAGCTGCTGTTGTTGGAGCCCGAGGTCAGCCGGCTGGGGGTGAAGCGTTTGATGAAGTCCTCGATGGTCTTCACTGGGGACTTCAGCTCAAATCTCATCCTGACCTGGAGGACATAAAGTCACAAATATGACAAGTCAATCACGCCTTCAGAAGCAAGAACTAACTCTTATAAGTATACAAACATACAGTGTTGGGGAGCACCTAGTTACATGTGACAGTGTTACGTGTTAAAAGGGACTTTTCAGGTTCAATGTTTAAAGCATTTGTTAGTAAATTAAATCACCTGTAATAAATTACATCACTTTGTTGAGTTACATTACTTATTACATCTTTATCAGGGTAACTAGTAATCTGTAAGCTGTTTTATTTCAACAGTAACCTTACAAACACTGAAATTTTCAACTCCATGTCTGCTTATACAAATTGAACACTGATGTGGTGCTGCAGAAAACTTTAGTACTGATGAAAATGCACTTCCTGGCTTTAATCCTTCAGCCAGTCCTTTATCCCAAGGTGGTGTAGTACAATAGCAGAAAGAGTGACTCACTTGGAGCTCTTCTGGCAGCAGGAGCCGCATTTCTCACACATAAACTGTATAAATCATTCAGGTGTTGGGTTAGCCACAAGGGCATCATAATAAAATGTGAACAATTACACTGGCACACGGGGGAAAAAAAAAAAAAAAAAAAAAAAAAACCTTCACAAAAACGTAAGAGATACTGGATCAAAGCCAGCGCTTCTGTGTGGATTTACATTTCCCTCCATCTTATCAGATAACCCCCAAACAGAAACACAAAGTACAGTAATGTGTCACAGATTTGTGGCTCTGACTGGCAGGACGGTAAGCTGGTGCACCATGCAGTGTGGACAGGAGAGGATATCACCTCTGAACAGGACAACCACACCCAGGCTCACCCAAAACAAAACAAAGCACGGATACACAACTGCGACTGGAGCAAGCACATCAAAGATATGGTCAACAAAACAGTGGAAGCTACGTGCAGATGGAGCTTTATGAGAATTTTTGGAGGGTTTTTGTGTTTTTTGAGATTCTGTTTTTATTGGAAAGCTAGCCAGAATAACACACTACAAATTTTATTCTTTGTGTCAAAAGATGGAAACTACTCCTGAGGTGTTCAAAAGAAGGAAAACAATATCTCAGTGCTTGTATAAGTGTTTGGAGAGATGTCAGTAGAATATTGAACCCACTATTGATTCTACTTATAGTACACTCCATCTTTTCAAGTATTAATTATGTTTCACAGCCAATCCCGGGAGCAAGAGAGAAAGCAGTTTCAGCACTCAACAGTGAAACATAAATTATAGTACAGTAGTACTGGCCAATAAATTGTATTTTCATCCCCAATGCAATATGAACATGTGCGATAAACACAAAGCAAAAGACTACCTGAATTGCAATGAATACAAAAAAGCTTAAATATGTATCACTTTTATATAAAGATGACAAGGCCTATGTTATATGTTGTTGACTTGTGTACTTAGATCATATCAGATGTTTCCAATAATGTTCAAATTCAGAGAAATCTCTAATTTAATTCTATGAAATTAATTGACCATTTGGCCACCTGTCAATATGCGTCATATTGTTTACTAATGTTACTTGAGGCTATTTCATTAGAAAGAGATGACGCAAACACATGTCACTAAACGTAATGTGAATGAAACTTTAGTACATTTGTCTGTAAACATGATTTTTGAGTCACGTAAGATAGATTTTCATCAACAATGGTGGTGAAACAACAACTCCCATGGTTCAGGATCTTCTCATTTCTATATTTTGTGCCTCCTCGACTCCTTGCTCCTGGAAATCAATCTCAGCGCGGCATCTTAATGGATGTCTTGATTCCTGAAGCGCACATCGATGAGCGAGGAGGCCAGAGGAGCTATGACCGAGGATACACAGGCGTATCCTTTGCAAAGCCGACACATTTCTGGATTATACAAATCATGGCAGGAGCGGGACTTTAAAAATTAGAGTTTTCCTTCTTCGGAAGTTGTGTTAGTCATTTAAAATTATTAAAAAACGTGACATCCCTGCATTGCCTACTGACACATTATGCCATGTTGTGAATTGAAGTTAAATTCTAAGTTCACATGAATACTGTTCTGCTCCTCTGACAGAGATCATAAAATACAGAGGAAACAAAATGACAAGACAGGTGCAGCTGTTCCACGTGTCGTATTTTACCAACATAAAATGACAGCTCACGGGCGACGATGTCTCATTTTGTTAAATGCCTTTTGCCTCGACTCCTCTCTCTCCTCCTCTGCTCGGGTGGGAGAGACTAAGACGCAAGGAGAGGAGTTGAGGAGATACAAATTGGCAAATGAGAATAGGTCCTTTGTTCTCCTAATAGTAGAAATTGCATTTTGTGTGTTGAAAAAGGTCTGAAAAAACTACAAATACACAGAAACACTCGATGATGACGAGCGATACGTTCTGTGAACTCCAACTAGAGAGTACCGTTAATGTAATCTTATCAGGGCTATTTTACAACCTGCCGGGGGACACACAAAGTGAGACAGCCGTGAGTAATGCCATGTGGTGTGAAGACTCACTTAAATGGCTGCAGTTACTGTAAATAACTTGAAATGAAAAACCAGCTTCTATTAAATCTAGTTGCCTTAAATGGGATGAGGTCATTCTTTACTGAGCAGAAGAGCATATCCCTCAGAGAGTTTTACCTTCTGCCTCGGCTGGTTGGGGGAGGACACCACCACTGTGTTGCAGATAGTGAGCGCGATGAAGAAATCAATGATGTCGGAAAGGTCAGAGGGCAGCTGGGACATGGGCTTGCTTTGGAAGCGCATGAAGTCCATCTGACTGCTGCATTCATTGACTTTGTCTAGGAGCTGAGGGTCGGGGGTGATATCTTTCTCCTGCAGGACAGAGGAGGGTTTATCAGTGAGGAGCAGATCGCACAGAGAATGAGGAGAACGAGTGCGGCAGGACAGCGAGGCGCACTGACCATGGGGCTGCTGAAAGCCGTGTGTTTAGACAGGATGCTGGCTCGCTTGGCCTCTGCTCTGCTGCCCGTCCTGCGGTGGGACTTGGTGCTCTGGGAGCGCAGCACCACCCGGGCGCTCTGGTGGCTCGTCACGCTGTCCCGCCGAGGCAGGGTCCCACCGTGAGATGTGCACTCTTCCTCCTCAGAATCCATCTCCTGGTACATAGCAAGTCTTCTAGCTGCATAACACACAGACAGTGAGAGCAACATTGAAACACAATGGTGGCTAAATCAGGGTTTCTGCACCTTTCAGCAAATTAAAATTAAGACTTCTGAAGACCTTTATGAATAAAAATTAAGACCTAGTTCATGTCCCATTGTGTTAGGGGTTTCTCCTGATGTGATACAGAAAAATATCAGGTGACGGCAGGCGTTTGGTGGCCTTTTACAGTTCATTGTAGACTTTTTAAGAGTATTTATGGATCTGCAGAATCCCTGTCAATGCATTTGCTCTGGAGGGTGCTTTTTGTGGCGGCTTGTCTCACCATTGGCATCATGCGAGTACTCCACCCCGGCCACCGTGCAGCGACGAAACACCATCTTGTTCTCGGTCAGGGTTCCTGTCTTGTCAGAGAAGATATACTGCATCTGGCCCAGATCCTCTGTGATATTAAGAGCTCTGCACTGCAGGTGAGAGTCTGTCTCCTCGTCGTACAGATCCATGTCCTGATGGATGAAGAACACCTGGCAGATCTTGACAATCTCAATCGACACGAAAAGGGAGATGGGTATCAGCACCTGGGAGAAGACAGACTGCGTTACTAGAAGGGAGGATAAACTGTCTGTTTATTTAACATACAGCTCTGGAAAAAATTAACACACCACTCTAAATTTCCAGACCTGGACCCAATTGAAAACGTCTGGAATGTGATCAAGAGGAAGATGGATGGCAATAAGCAATCACACAATGCTGAGCTGCTGCATTTTTGCTCGAGGGCTGGCATAAAGCAGCCAACAGCAACGTGAAAAACAGGTGGAGAGCACGCCAAGATGCATGAAAGCCACGATGGAAGTCAGGGTTATGCCAACAAATATTCTGAACTCTGCTTAAGACAAAACATTAGTAACGAACACTAGATTTAAATACATCATGCATACATACATCACTTCCTCCCTATTACATTGCTTTGATAATAAGAATCATTAAATCATTATGTGTATTAAACGTGGCCTAGGAGAACGTACATTATTTCACTGCTTTGGAGGAGAATTTACTTTAAAATTCTGGGAAAAGGTTATACAAACTATATCAAACCAACACCAGGTTTCTTGTTTGCCCTCAGGTATTTATACAAGGATTACTTTCACTTGAGTTTAAAGACCATCAAGTGCAAATAAAAAGATTTTAACTTCAAACCCAGCAATATTTTGCAACTGTCTGGAAAAACAGTTCACCTGCAGAAAAACTAACTTAGGCCCCCAAAAGGAAATATGGAGCTTTCTTAAATAAAATACGGGGACAGTTCGTTAATTAAAATGAAAATGGTGAAAATCGTTTATCAAGATGTTTGCTGAGTATCTGAAAATGAGAACGATAAAGATAACGGAATATTACTCAGCACAACAGCTACACACATCAGCGTATATAGACCTTGTACACATATTGTTGTGTTAATTCTAAATAAATATACTTCTAAAAAAAAAAAAAAAAAAAGCATTAGTATTGTGTTGATTGAAAATGAATATGAACTTGTATTCTTGTAATATTCAAACACTGCATTTGTTGTTATTTTTAACCTGGTGTTTTCTGCAAATTAATGCTCGACATCATAACATTTTATTTGCAATTTTGGAGAAAAGTTGGAATTTCCAAAATAAACAAAAATTAATTAGCTGTTTTCACTACCATTGTCGATGAAAATCTATGTGACGTGACTCAGGCAGAAATCATGTTTACAGACAAGCTAATTAATGAAGTTTTATCAAACTACATTTCGTGACATACATTCACGTTATGTCATTTCATTTCATTCTAATTTAATAACCACAAGTAACGTTAGCTAACTTAATATTATATGAGTCAATTTAGCTGCTGGTAACTTAGGTATTAACACAATGTCACTGTACAATTAACTAGGTGGCTAGCAGAAGCCACTGGTCGCACCTCATAATAAGCTAGATCGATACTGAAATCTATAAATAAAGTAACTCTCTACTGGAGTATTGTGTTGCAAAATGACATGCATTAATACAAATTATACAGTGTGGCTGTTACTTGGTATAATCTGGTTGAAAGTTTCCCAGGATAGGGGATATGACACCATTGACAGGTGACCACATGAGACGGGCTGATACAGTGAATAAAATTATGCATTTTGAACATTGTTGGAAACTTTTAATTCACACAGTAGCGTTGTACTACTTGAGATCGGTCTTTTTGATGAAAGTCTTTGCCTCTTGCCTCGGACGCAAGTGTATTTTTACCTGACCCTGTCTCGGTCACTGACAAAGAGGACTCAGGATTTTATTTCAAGCCCTCAAAGTCTTGGTCTTGCCTTGGTCTCAGTTGAGGTGGTCTTGACTACAAACACTAGTGCACAGTCAAGTAACTATATAGCAGAAGCCCAGTCACCTTTACTGTATATATTTCAATGTCGAATTTTATACATTGTACCTTTAATTTTTTTCCAGTGGTGTCAAACAGGTCAAAATAATAAAAGTGTATATACAGTAAGCAAGTATAACGAGCGGGACATTTCCAAGCAACATTTATGGAGAGTGGTTCTGGAGAAATGAGTCATAGCTTTTGGGAGGGCAGTTCAGCCTGTACACTATGTCTGAGCCTGGATGCCAGCAGAGTCATGTGTTTATTTGAGAGTATATCAGGCAATGTCTGGCAATGCTGGTTGCTGAAACACTTAGTGTTTGTACAGGGTATATGCAACCAATCTTCACTACTGCAACATCTGACACAGGACAGGGTGACATTTTATCTGACATTTTTGCATGAAAGCAGAAAGTAGCAATCAATAACTGTCAGCTGGCACTTTTTCAAATTTGGATTCTGTAATATAGAGATTACTCTACAGCATGAAGCACAGAGATATGTCACTGTACAGTATCAATCCTTTCCAGACTAAATGTAAAGATAAAGATCTAGAGGTCACACACACCCCAGGGGTGCTGCTGATAATCTTACAGACAGCCAACATTGTTCACAGTGGGATAAAACATTTACAACTATGCTGTATGTTTTCTTCTTACATTTCTGTCACTGTGCTTTTGTTTCTTTATGCTTCTACGTGTTATGTACCTGAAAGACGATGATCAGAGTGAGGAAGAGATAAATAGCTGACATGATGGGTGATAAGTCTGTCCCCTCTGGACTGAGAACGTCAAACACAGGCCTCTTATCTCCGTACTGAAACATCCACAGCCCATGACCTGCAACAGCAACGCCACAAGGTCAACTCACATAAAACGCTGGAACAGGGGATATAAATAACAGCAAGGTAAACTCCATCTAAAGTTTTATTTTCACAGTAAATTTGGAGAAATTAAGCTTTCAACTGAAATCTTTTATGGGACTGCAGGCATTTCCAATACACGTGTTTACAAAACTCTACATACCAACAGCAGCAAACAGGCACATGACCAGCAGGATGATGACACACCAGAACACATCTACATTCATCTGTCTCTCCAGTTTACTGCGCTTGTAGCGCGGGCCGTTGTTGTTCAGCATGGCTTTGGTCTCGTGACCTGCGAAGACACGGGTAGTTAGCACAAGTCGGTCAGAGGTCACACACGGAGCGTGGCAGCTGCTCGTTTTGGTGGCTAACCTGCGTAAATCACTATTCCCACAGCCTCCTCTGTGTTGCGGATGGTGCAGCCTCTCAGCAGCAGGTTTTCTTTGTAAAGTGCATCTCTTCTGCCACTTCGGTGAATTCTGTCAGGGGACAAGATGCATGAAAATGACTATGAGAAGAAATGGTACAAAATGTTATGAAGGACGACAGCCCCGACTGATTAATCAAATATTACGGGGCTACGATGAGTAGTTTTCCAATAGATGTTGACCGATAGTGGATTTTTAAAGGCATGATGATCATTTGGAACAGGAAAAAGCCAACAGCCAATTAATTAACTAGTACATATGAATAAGGATTTTGAATGCTGGACTTTTATTTAATTTTTTTCATTCCTATTTAGGGCTCAATCAATGATCTTAAATCATGGGCATCTTAGCTTGTCAAATGATCTACTTTTCAGGAGAATCAGATAGTTTGCATCTTTAAATAACAAATTAATAAAAGCTGTTCAAACTTTCCTTCAACACTAATATTAAATGGCCAGAAACAATGCTATGTTTACAGGAAACATTTGTATCATAATTACTGGGCTAGTGGGTGTATTTAAGTCTGTTAATAGTGATTCTTTAGAGTCCGTCAGCAAGAATTACTTTAACTCAGTAAACTGCTGGTGGCTACAGACATCCAACATGTTTTAAGCCTGGTTTGCCGATGCTGAATGCTTTGCTGTAGCAATGCTGTAAAACACGTCAGAGATAATTTATGTTAGTTCAGTTCATTATGAAACTGTGGCGGGACAAATTAGACTGTGGCAGGCTGCCAATGTGATTAATTGTAAACACTGTCTTGTCACAGATGTACGCTGCTAGGAAAACGTGGACGATTGTTTACTTCATGAGCAGATTTGTTTTGTGTATCTTCTAGCTATTGTCTAAATACTGCAAAAGTATCAGCCTAAAATGATGCTTAGTCAAATAACAACAAAATACCCATTCCTCCAGAAACCAGGGAAAACCGGGTTACTGCTTGGGTGTAACTAGCTCACATTTTACAAGAGGTGAGAAAAAATTGCGAATCAGATGGCCACTGTGGATCATATAATCTTTTGCTCTGATTGCCAAGCCTTATTATCTTACTTTTAGCTTAGCCTTTTTAGCTTTAGCCTGCGAGTCCACTTATTAGTTATTTTTTGCATACAGTATGTAAATATAAAGATAAATTCATTGGTGAAGATTAAGCAATGCAAACCTATTTGTCTATTTCGAACTTTAAAAAAAAATTTATTCAACCAATATATCAATACTGGAACTGTTTACTCCCAACTATTGGCATAAATCCCCAAAATCCAGTCTAGGCTCTATGAAGCACAGTGAAAATGATATATATATGTCTTTATACCAAGCTGTAAAATGCTGATACTGTAGCAAGAACAGAGTATTCCTCTAGAGCAAAAGCCCACAAACGACAACATCAGTTTATTCTGCTGAGCACCTCTATCGATCACGCTCCAAAGCATCATGGTCTTCCCTCACCGTGAGTCCTTATCTCAGCACAAATGCCCTCTGATATAGAAGCACTGACCATGGTGCTACTCCACAACCCCCCACCCCCCACATCCCCCACCCCCCAGGCTTTTGGGGTCAATCAGGCAATTCACTGCTTCATCACTGACCCTCAAATCTCAATTTGGTCTATAGCTAATGTCATCCAAGGAGGTTGAAACCTGTCTAAGAGAAAGCTCTTTTAGTAAAACTGAGATGTATGTGGAGCTGTATTAAATCAGGGGGAAATGTGCCTGTTGTGGAGGAGAGTTGAGCTTTTAATGTCAGCCATAATCCCATTGCTAAATCAAGGATTACAACTGTTAGTTATATCACCCCACAACCTTTAGCTGGGAGCAGTCCTTAATCATCTCTGCTGTAGCGTCTCTCAAAGTCACACAACTGTCAGCATGTTTACTAACAGGAATGTTCATCCTTTGGCCTCTGACAGCAGGCGGGCTGACACGTCAACACCATTATAGATTAATAACAGTGTCCCTGAGCCGTGAGCGGCTATAGTGCATATACAGCTTGTCCTAGTTCATAGCTCACACTGTTCGACAAATTGATAACGCTCTGAGACGGGAAGTGCTTTCTCTTGCAGAGGGTAGTGAGATTAGACTTGGTGCCATTGGCTGTAATGTAATAAAACACTGCTGAGACAAGCCCTGCCTGCTCACCTCACCTCCACCGCTGTGCCCTGTGCTCGAGTGTAGCCTGGCAACTGAATACCTGCAGCATCTGGTCTCCTTCTGAGCAAAGAATAACTGTCAGGATCATGTGAGTGCAGGTCAGCCCGGCCGCTTTACTGCAAGCCCAGAGGACATTTCTCATTTCTGCTTTACACAAACTTTAACAGCAATGAAATGAGCAAGCAGACACTTGGCATAAATGCAGGTTTCTGGAAACTGTGGTCGTAACTGGGAGCAAACACGAATGTGTTAAAGGTACTGCAATTAAAAGCAAAGTGACTAAGACACAAATTACACTGCATGCCATGTAGTACCCCAGTTTTCAAAGGCATCCAGCAAGTTCATGTTACCTTTTTCAAGCAAGACATTTGTTTTAGTAACAACATTCTTGTATAACTTGTTATACAGCTACAGTGGAGCTGCCGTTATGCCTATTACAACACTAGTTTCAGTTTCAGTGACGACTAAAGTGTCCGTTAACTGTAAGTATAAAATGATAACAGTATAAAAGACTACATTATACCTGGATGTCACATACAGGTTAATTACTGGTTGTTGCATTAACCAGGAGCTAGGTAGCAATTATCTCAAATGTGATTCATTAAAAAGGTGCAATAAACACAATCCATAGTCCAACTTGCATCTTTCGTCCTGTCTCCAGACAAACAATCAACCAACAACAACTGCACGTCTTGGGAAAATCCATTTCTCAACCTTTAGAATTGGTGTAAAATAGGAAATGAGTTGATTGTAATGTTGGCAAAGCTGCTGCACTCAGGGTGCAAAAAGCAGCTGAGGGTTATTCTGGTTATGAGTGAGCACATACAACTTCAAATGTCCACGGTCAAATGGGGAAAGCTTGAAACCACATCCCAAGAAGGCAAATTGTAATCTTGACTTGGAAAAACTGTTTAAGTCATAATTATAAGTTGGAAACTTCTGGCTCGTCAACAAACCACAGATTCACATTATTTCCATTTTGGAGCTCAAGATTACTGTATTGAATAAAGACGGCGAGCGTTGTGGGGCATCAGCCACACACTGTATAGAAATGACAAAAAATAAATAAATAAATAATACTCACATGTAGCCTCGAAATCGGTTCAGGTCGTTGTTAGGCCTTTCACATTCAATTACGCTGTAGTACTTTGAGGGGTTGAAGTCACAATCCTGCCAACAGACGACAAACACCTGATCTTAGATCATGATCGTACAGATTTGTGTCATTAAAAAATAAGTAACAGCGCCGTCACAACTTTCCTGCTCAGCTAACATTTGTTTTAAATGGCCTGTTTACAGGTGTAATTATGGAATTTTACAGACGCAGATGGGCGTTACATTAACCTATAGGTTTGTAGCATTAATGTCGCTAACACAGGTCACTGGGCTAGTGAGTTTATTTCAGTCCATTTAGTAGTACCTTAGAATCTGTCCGCACTAAAGTGTTCAATTTTAGTCTGCGGTACTGAATAATTTCCAGAGACAAACGTGCTGTCTTCACCTAGACCTTATTCACACTACCAGCCAAAATGTTTTTTGACATATCCAGATTGATTT
>JAPQRN010000019.1:14366293-14379331 GCA_037367275.1 Coranthus polyacanthus | reverse complement strand
ATTATTATTATTATTATTATTATTATTATATTGAACCTTTGAATAAGCTGGACAATGTATATTTAGCAGGTACAGACATTCATTGATTAGGCTCTGGTAACCAGACTGTTGCACAAAACTGAAGCTTTGTCTAAGTGTTTACAAAGTCTTAAAAGATCTAATTTGGGCACTGATTAAATCTGGGACAACGGGACAAAGTCACCTCTTGTCAGGGCATTCATCTGGACAAATAATTCTAATTTTAGTCTAAAAGATAACTGGTGTGGGACCATTCCAGCCGCTAAATTTGGACACTTGACAAACACTTGCCCGATTAGCTGACGAAGACAGTATTAAAGGAATCAGTTGGTGACTGGGGTCACCACCTCCCGCATCAAAGCCACAAATGAGGCTACAGGTCGGCTTTTCTGCATGAATAAATATAATATCGTAGACCAAGTACAGGCTGTACCTACCCCTCCATCATTTAGTCACTGACTCTGGATCAGGATCAGGAGAGACACCGGAGTTAGAGCGTCCAGACGTTATCATTCAGGCAGATTTCATATGTCTACTGTACCAGTGACGGATGACCTATAATGATGTTTGACTCGGTCTCAACTGGAATTCAGTGTCCGTTAGATTTCACTCTGAAACAGCAAATATTAAGAGACATTTTAAGTATACAGATGTTGGCATTAAACCTGATGCAGGAACCTGATCTAATTACGCAGGCTGCTCATCAAAAACATTTGTGTTGAAAAAGTAACAGAGGCTTGTGCCACTTTACGTTGTCATGAGATATAGATTTAGATAACATTTAGGCAGTTTAAATTAGGCCGCGTCTGGGTGCTGGAAGTACTCTGACGGAATAAGGTAAATATTTCCGCGGTGCAGTGGCAGGATTGTCATCGTCCTTCCTTCTGCTCTCTGTGTCTTATCGTTTTGAAAGCCCTCCTCGCTACATGAAAGAACAACCACCTTTGAGCTGCAACTACACCCTGAAAATGGCATTTTTTTTGACAAAGACGCCCTTTTTTTTTAATGTGCCATTTTCTTTTGTAGGGATTCAGTCATTTTAATACCACGATGCGCTTCCTCATGCTCACACGTTCGACCAAAACAACTTCTCTCCCGACACTATTTTGCAAATACACTGTTGCAGCATCCTGTGCTCAGCGCCGCCCAAGAACTAACGCCCAGGTTTGCCCCTATTCCAGAAGGATAGTGGAGGGTGCCAGACCTACTGCAGCACTGGCACAGTGCTAACGAAGTGTGGAGATAGATCTGGCTATGAGAGACTAGCCAACTCCCACAGTCACTTTCACCAGAGGGACTGCTTAATCTTTTGCTGCTCCTGTTCTTTCATTCTTCTATTAGGCCAATAAAATATTGAAATCAACATCCTGTCTTTAGGTGTACAGTTTCAGTTTTTGCACATGTGGACTGAGCATTTACACGGTCCTTATGGAAAAAAATTAGAAGAAAACGCTCAAAGCCTTATGATTTCAAGTGAAAAGGGGGTAGATCACCATATTGACCTCCACCATACTCTAGTCGCATGAACCAGCTACAACTGGTACCTCTTACTATATAATAGTGTCTATTGATTTTTATTGAGGCTCCTTAACTAGAACATAGTAAAGTAAAAGCAGTTTCACTGACTCAACTGTGTGATTGCTGTGAAGACGGGTCAAATGTTTTTGATCAAATGACTACTAGTATATAGCGTGAAAAGAACAACATAGAACAGTCTAAGAATCCACTATAGGCTCCGTATTCAGTGCAGGAAAGCAGATTATGTTAGTATTTATAACACAGAGGAGCATTTAGCAGCAAAAGAGCGAGATATTTTGTTCATGGGTTGAAGGAAACCAAAATAGAGAAAGTGGAGTGAATATTGGACTCGCGTGCACAAATAGAGGTGAATGATAATATTACATGTCAATAAGGTGATAGTACTATATGTCAGTGTAGAGTTTTTAGTTCCTTTTTGCTGTCTCTTCGTGGCGAAAAAATAAAATGATGCACGTTTGAGCTTTATTTATCGGAGCTTCCATCACACGGCATACTTTATTCAACACTTCATTCGCTGCCGTTACTCTGGTTCTATGGAGACATGTTCCCAACCTGTAAATCTTAAGGCTTATGAAGAGACCACGTGGATAACAAAGCAGAAAAAAAAAGTTGTACATTTGGTTTTTTTTTGTAGATTACATTATCTGTGATCATTTAAGAAGTCACAAGCCAAAACGGTTGTGATCTAGACTCACGATGAATTTCTGAATCCAGCCAGATCCTACTTTTTTTTTGTTTGTTTGTTTTTGGAAGGACGTTAAAACCACCAGCGTTTTTTGTTTTTTTTAAGTGCCTGATCAGCTGTGTTGTAAAAGAACACAATCTTTCTTTAAATGAAATCACAACTTGTTTATTACAACCACCACAGAGGTCTGCAGCCGGCAGCGCTTCTTCCTTCTCCTCCGAGACGTGTCCAAGTCAAACGGGTCTTTTCAGAGGTTCCCGTATCAACAGCCTCGCGTTCCCTCCGAGCCAGTCCACACAGCAGAGCCAGAAGCTTCATGTTAGACACACGTCTCTGTGGTTTTTCCTCTTTTTCTTGTGCTGTAGCGCTCTACGACTCTTCACATGGAGGACTTACAGTATGAAGCTGCATCCTCCCCCTGAGGCAAAGCTCCAGCTCCTGTGTCACCCAGAAGAGCAGTTTCATTGGCGCTAACCCCGGAAAGCTGGATATTACACTGAATATTTCATGGATCTGCAAATAAATAATAACATTCGAAAATTCCATCATTGGAACCTGCTGCAATCTGGTTAAACATACTAACCACTCTGAGCATCACACCAGCAGACTGATGCCTATGCTGCTGTTGTGTGTGATCTTGGCTCCTGGTCTCCATTGAGAATAAGGATTACGAGATGGCCCAAGGGTCAGGACTGTCCTCAGTGTGACACTTTGTCCTCAATATCCTTATTCAGTGAGCCATGCTATAGTATGTGCAGACTCTCTATATATAACATGACCCAACACAACACTGGAGATGCACCAGACTACTGAGTTTATCTGCTGTAATTTCATTGTTTACTGCCTCACTAATGGCTTTAGGCCAACAAATGTCCTGTAAAATGTTTGTTTTTTGTTTTTGTTTTTTAAAATATTTTACCTGTCTTTTTGTTCAGTCACTAGAATAAAAGGCGTCGCTATACTTTTCTGCAAAACACAGATATGTATGATTTCAACATCATTCGTCCCTGAAGGATCCTGTACTTTTTCACTTTTCCTCATTAGGCAGGAGGTAGTTGGGCCGACATACACAATCCAGGACTTTGGCAACAGGGTGCAGACTTTTCCTCCCGACTCCCGTAACTTCTCAGGTTTAGGCAATAAAAGTTTTTTGTTAGGAAACGATTGTGGTTTGGTTTAAGAGTTCAATGTGTAAGATTTAGTGATTTAGGAGGATCCAACTGCAGAAGCGTAATATGATGTTCATAATTACATCTTCATTCATGTATAATCACCGGAAAATAAGAATCTTTGTGTTTTTTGTTACCTTAGGCGTCATGTTGCATTGCAGCAGCTCAGAAATATTATCCTTTTTAACATTTTATGGTGGACACTGAACCTTTAAATATTGATAAATGCATTGTGAGGGTTTTTTTTTTTTCTGTATTAAACCAAACCCTGGTATCTTTCTCTAACTCTAAAAGTGCAGCCAGTGTCTAAACCTAACTATAAAAAAAAGTTTCATAATGCTGTAATTTCTGGGAGACACAGATGTTACAATAGCCCCGTTCTATTCCCTCGTTGATATAATGTTGATATGAAACATAGTTTTGGTTCAGAGACATTGAGCTCTTACATATCTGTGGTTCGCAGAAACGTACAATTATTGGCAACATTTTATTGGACAGTGCCTGTTTGTCTCTGTCCCCTTCTGCGTGAAGAATTCAGTATTTAAGAGTTAGCATTTTTTTAGGATCCACATCTCACTGACCACAGCTCCTGATGCTAAAATATACTGTATATTTCAACACCGCTGAAATCGCGTACTTTCATGAAGATTTTGCACGGGACGTCTGTGAAGCACTGAGACACGGTGGCTGCTACGGAACAGGAAGGACAGATGGGGAGCAGAGCACCAGCGCTGAGGAGATGCTGACTGTGGACAGAAACACACAGATTGAACGCTCATAGCCTCCAGACTTTGATTTATTAGCATCGCCAGTGTTTCAGTTACAAAGTCTTTGGCTCTTTACAGTAATGTTACATTTTAAAGCATCTGCTCTTCTAACGGCGTTGAGCAGTGTTAACTCGCGCACCGTGTTTTAATTCACTTACCTCCTGTATGATTCATCTTCTCGTGTTTATGATATTCACGGCCGCAAAACAACGAGGAAATAAAGACATTAAAGGATAAGAGAGGATAATTTTGCATGTTGCAAGACAGTAGTTGTGTGTTGGTATGATTCTGAGCAGGGCCGTAATGATTTATGGCCTCAGCAGCCGCTTATAGATGGTAGCCCTGATTTGAGGCATGGATTTTCAAGTC
The DNA here is from genome assembly GCA_037367275.1 of Coranthus polyacanthus. Lineage (NCBI taxonomy): Eukaryota > Metazoa > Chordata > Actinopteri > Kurtiformes > Apogonidae > Coranthus > Coranthus polyacanthus. The sequence continues at coordinate 14,374,784 of JAPQRN010000019.1, read as the reverse complement.
ATTACTGACATTCAAAGTGGAAAGCTTCCATCATCTGTGTAGCTCACAGTGAGATTGAACATAATGACGCAAAGTGCCATTAAGTACGACTGACACTGAGGCCAATAAGACAGATGACCTGAAAGACAAAGTAATCGTCCAGCATTGAATTAGTCTATGGCGTCTCTATATAACACAGTGTACCGCAAAGACACGTTTTTATGTAATTTCTGACTAAATTCAGTGCCTTTCTACTTTTAGTGCTGAACATTCTTATTCTGGTTGGATCTAAACTCCCATGGGCCAGTGTGTCAGCGGTCTATGAGACCAACACATGCCCAAGCAACAAATTGCTGCTAATTTGGAATTAAATATTGATTCCAATCCATGAAAACAGGAATTTTTCATGATAGTAACCTTTCAGTTCAATCTTATGGGCTGCGCGGTTGAGTCATTACATTCTGCATGAGCGGCTAGAGTTGTTTATTATGAACAAAGGCAGTTCATTGGTCGCTGGATGGTTTTGTAAAGTAGGTGAGGTCAATCTCATCGAACGTGCTGCAAGAATCAAAGTTGCGATAAGTTTTATACGTTTATTTTGATAAAATCACAATACATTTCATCGGGTGAGATGTCAAATAATGTTGTGCTGTTGGTCAAAGATAATTTACTACTTAATCACTGTTTCCAGTTTAAATGTACATTTTACGTCTCAACTTTTTCCGATTTGGGGGTGTATCTTTTTCCGTGTTTGATCTGTACTTTCGGACCAAACAGCCGGTCTTTGGTAGGGATTCAGTCTCGGTCCAGGTAAAACCGAACCATGGCTCGGTTCGTGTACGGTGCGGAAACAGATGCAGCACACGTAGGTGATGATGGAAGGACGTATTATTCTGCTACTAAAAAAGCAAAACCGAAGTTCTGAAGACCGTCAGCAGCGTCTCACTCGTGTGCTATTGTTCTTTCAATACGTAATACGACTAAATGAATACTTTGAACGACTTGAAGTGAAAGATGAGGCTCGTTGTGATTAAATTACATTCGAGGAAGACTGTTGTCTGCTTGACACGAGGTGTTGTCTGATTTCTGTTTTAATTTTCACATCTGGCAACAATGTGTCCACCACTCAATCACTGATTAAAGGGTCAAACAGTGGCTTCAGATTCCTGTGCCTCATAATTAAAAGTGACTTACCCTCTGGCACAATGTGGCGATTGTTTATGCAAGATCTTTCTCTGCGTGATTTCCCCAAGCCCTACCAGCTGCACATTTCTGCAGATCGAGCAAAAAACGCCAGAGTTTTTTTGCGGGGGGGAAATTCATCAAATCAATTATTGAGTTAATTACTTTGATTTATTTGGGCCTTTGCACAGTGAACTTCTGAGTGCATTATACATTCAGGAGGCAGTCAGCTAAATCCTTTGATAACCAAATCATGCACGCACAGCAGAGGGTGACTGGTGTTTTCTGAGTGCTATGGATCAACAGTAATAACAAAACAGAAGCATTGTGAATAATTAACCAGTATGGGCTTTTGTGTGTGAAAGAAGAAAGAAATGCACTAACATTAGTGTTTCTAGTAATTCAGTCTAGACTTTTCTTTAGACTTCTCATTCATTATCAGCAAACAGAACTTACATCTTTCACAGCTTGTTATGTAGAACACAAAGCCATTTTTTTTTTTTTTTTCCCCCCCTTCTGCATTTTATCTTGACAAATTGTTGCTGCACATTGTCTCAGCGCTCCAATTTAGTCTGCGTCCTCCGAGGTACGTAATTTAAAATGAGGATGCTCAGTTGTAGCTGAGGGAGATACTAATTTTAAACTCATCTACATCATAATGGCAACATGTTTCTTTAATTAAGCAGACCACTCTCCACCTCATGAACTCTCACGAGAACGGCTCATTCAATGGGCTTTCTCATTAAACACCAATCAAACGCCGAATTCTTTGTACACAGGCTTCCAATTAATGTGGCTGCACTTTACATTTGCTAATAAAAGCTTACTACTATGGGCAAAACACCCAGAAGAGATGTCTGACTTTATGCACTTAATGTCATGCTGTTAATCAGACTACTGTTGGTAATGCCTTGTGGAAGTCTCCGCCATGATTTCAGCACTACATTCCAAACAAGCATCTTTCAAGACATCGCGGTAGTTGTTTATCCTAATAAACGGCATAGTTGTTTATCCTAATGCGGCATCCTAATAAAATCTGCCCGTAGTAGTATATTCTGTGTATGCAGGTCATATGGGGTTTTCCATAGCTTGGATATTTGTATTCCGGTCATGTTTCAGCGAGCAATTTTTTTTTTTTTTTTTTTTTTTTGCTCTTTCACAGATAATAAAAGGTCATTGAAGCAAGCTTGTCCTGTCTCCGTGTATTTGGGATTTGGAAAAGGCCAGTGTCAGGTTCTACAAGGTTCCCTCTATAAGTCCCAGAATGTGCTGCTGCTTACATAAGACTCCGTATCCTCAGACAACCCCGGTGAGAGATGTGTGCACGTTGGTCAATAGACAGGGACATCCTCTTGTTTTTCCTTTCCGTGTATTTTATGATACCCGCCTGCCAGTTTGCAATGTGCGCAACAGCAGTTTAGACTGTGTGACGCAGATTGCAGTGAGGTTGAAAAGTTGTCAAATCTGAAATGATCTGGTGGTCTGTTTTACTGCTGTTACTGTGAGACAGCGGTGTGATAGTAGTGTTAGAGTCATCGGAAATACCGGACAGAGGCGGAGCTTGACAACAGGAAGGTAAATGCTCTCAAACTACAGTGACCACAATGCACTAAAATTAAACAACCAATGGACAATTTGCAGTGACGTGTCAGTAGAAAACCTCCTCATTCAGAACAATGTTGATAAGCACTGGTCTTACACCGTGGGTTTAGTAATGATATTTTAATATGTGTACATTCTGTTTATATTTTGTATTCAAAAATATTCACATCATTTTGCTGACTTGTTACATTCCACTAACACAAACACCGGCTCTGTTTGAGTAGAGTGCGATTTTCTATGTCTTTTTGACCTGGCGTTATTTGTCATTTGGATTTTTTTTGAGAATTCTCTATGCTCATATTTTGTACACGTTTTGATTGGGGTCAGAACGTAATTGTAACGAACGGTGGTTGGAGTATTCTCTGGTAATGAATGCTGGATGTGTGGCACGTCCTGGACAATCACACGAGTGTACGTTCGAAGGTACCGGACTGAGGAAATGATGAGTTAATCATGTGTCCTGTTTCCGGAAATAGATCCCCCTTAATCTTGATCAATCTTAACAGTGAGTTTCAATAAATAATAATAATAGTGCTAACTTTATTTCTATAGAACTTTAACTTATATAGGACAGAAGTTATGGAAAACAGAGAGCACAACAGCACCACACAACAAGGCAGAGGAAAAAGGATGGAAGAGATGCAAGACAGTAACGTATAAAATAACAATAACATTAAATTAAAAAAAAGAGAATGAAAACAATAAAAGCAACAACAACGAATAGAAGGAGAATAAAAAGAGAGATTATATCACAGCACAAAAAACACAATTGCAAGGAAAAGAGAACTAAAAACAGAAAGATAACTTTGCATAAAAGCAATAAAAGTCGACTTTGCCGAAAGCAAATAAGAACAATAAAACAACAGAGGAAAAGGGTAAAAAGAATAAAAATTATAAAATCACATAAAAGTAAGTGTGTAAGAGTGTGTTTTAAGGAGTGATTTAAAAGAAGTCATTGTGCCTTATCTCCTTGGGCAGGTCGTTTGAGAGCCGAGGCTCTGGCGGCAAAGGCACCGTCACCGACCAAACTGGCTTATAGGGGGGTTATCCATTCAGTTATATAGCTCGGAGCCAGACCCAGACAAGCCTTAACAGCGACCAGTAAAATCTCAAGATCGATTCTGAAATGAACATGAAGCCAATGCAAGGAAACCAGCAGAGGGGCGATGCGATGTCGCCTGGAGGCACATATATAAATACATGTGTTTTTAAAAAAAAAAAAAAAGATCCAAAGCCAAGCCTTCTTTGTACATGCCTACATGCAAGTCTCAACATAATTAGTGACGTGTAAAGTGTGTGTTCAGATCTGTGCAAAGCGAGCCCCGAGGCCGAGCGGTGGCGCAGGAGCAGGGTGCACTCGCTGGAACTGGCAGACCCCGCGAAATCCAACAGAACACAGCATATGTACAGTTATCTCATTAATTTAAAAGGGTTTCTGGGCATCTCGCCAGCTACGATGGAGTATGCCAAGGTAGTGGAGCATCATAGAGCTAATATTATTTAGAGATATTGCAATGATGTACAGTATGGTTCATTACACGCAGGGTTGAGGGTGACTGTTGTACAGGGGATGACTTTGCTCGGTTGGCTGACTTTTTCAGAGCCGACACCGGGGTTAACATCATCTAGCTGTCTGGTATCGGAGGACTGTTTACATACAGGTGGGATAATCTGTGATCTCTGATGTGTCGATGCTGAGAAAGTAGGAAGGGGTTCGGTGGGAAAGAAATCCAGGTTCGTGCAGACCGCCTGTGGGCTCAGCCGCTTTACAGCCGTCGAAGCAGACCGTGACACGCGCTAGATCACACACTTCATCTGTCAGCCGCCTATACTGATGCGTTGTAGAGTCTTCTGATTATAACATACGGTTGCACTTTACATTACAGCTCGGTAAAAGCAGGATAATGGTGTGGTGATAAAGAGGTAATAACAGCATGTAATTACCAATAATTAAAAGCTTGGTGTTAAAGGTCCAGTGTGTAAGATTTATAAGGATTTAGGGGGATTTAACTACAGAAATACAATGATACATGAATGTATGAATAATATTCATAGTTACAGCTTTGTAAATAATGATTACACCACCTGTGTTTTATCACATCTGTAAAAAGCAGACCTTAGTATACAGTATACACTGATTAATTAAACTCTTTGCAGTAGGTGGGTGTCCATTTGTGGCTGCATGATTCGGTTATTTTGAACCACTTGACTAATCACACACATTTTTACCTCCAGCCAAAATGAGGCCACATGAAAACGTCTCGGCAAAACCGCCCTGTACATTTTTGCCGATTGGAATAATACATCATTTAAAGTGGGAGAGAGGTGAAGGCGATAGAAAAGAGGCAGCGGGAAAAACTGCGATTTTGTGCTTGCAAAAGACTGCTGACGGCGCACAATCAAGTCCAAAAAGGTTTCAGTCAAGAGATTTCTAATCAATTCTAAAGAAGAAAGGAGGGAAATACATCAGAGCAGCGCCGGACCCGAGAGGTGAAGAGGGTGTCAGGTCTTACTTTAACACGAAACTCAACAAAGGTCTCACTTTTCAGGAATAATAACATCAATTTCTAGCAAGAGCACCACAAAATCGACTACATCTATGCCGACGTATAACTTCCAGTCCGCTACGAACAAATCTCACTTCTACGGTGAACGATTACTGTTCATGTTTCAGTGAACAGTGTTTAAAATTCAGCAGAAAATGGCCATTACTCTCGTCCACTTCTTATGATGGTCGCTGACCCTGAACTAATACGAAGCTTTCAGGAGCGAACAAACTGCTTCATCAGCCTTTTTCAACTTCACGCTTGAAACTGACAGAAATTTGAAAACCACTGATATTTTCCTTTTGCGGTCTATCTGATTAAAAACACAAAGTTGGCAAAAAAAAAAACCCACCATTTTGCTGCTTTTTACAGTCGCTTTCTAATTCCACGTGTTTACTCTCGGGCTTTCATTTTTCAGGATAATGGGCATGTATGTGCTAACATAAGGAGAACAACACATGAGTAAACATTTGGTGAAATACCTTCGAAATAAACTATTGTTTACCCTTTTTTTTTATCTTCATTTATTCTTTAGGTGTTGTTGCTCTTATCACCATTTCCTTTTTCTTCTGCAATATGTTCCTCAACACATTCAGAGGCTAAATCATACTTTTTAAACGAATGAAAGAAATGAAACCAGCGCGTCGTTATAATCTACCAAATGAAGCGGATGCTCCTACATTCACCTACCAGCCATTATCTGCCTTTTTGACCAGTTAGAAAATCACCAAACCTCCAAACGAGAAGTGACTAGGACCGATGACCACTTTGAGGAATTCAGCAGTTTTTTTCAGATGACTAATGTGATCTTATTCAGTCGCACTGATTAAAAGGAATCACTCATTTCTGTCTCTGCAGTTGTTCTTGATTGCTCTTTATTGTCCTGCCAGTCACGCAGCGCCGTTTTTAATTTAACTCCAATGTTATCAGCGGACACAAAGGCCCAGTCGCAAAAACTCACTCAACAAAATCCGCTCCTTTTTTATTTGGAGATATTTTTCATTCGTGTGGTTCACCTGTAAAGGCGTGTGTGTCATCTGTGTAATTACTATAAGACAATGTATGTTTGGCATAATTTGACGACACCTGTGACCCTTTGAGAGCTCCGTTTTTTAAAAACGAACTTTGTCCTATTTTAGTTATACACCCTGTTTTTCTGTGTCAAAAGCAGCACTAGTATATAATAAGAACAGATGTGAGTGTTTGTCACAGTTGTTTTTTTTTTTAAAGAATGTCAGTGGAATTCGTGACGAGAGCCGTCTTGGTGCTGTCAAAAAGTCAAAATACACGAGACATTATCAGAGCTGATGTTTGAACGATGATGGTTTCAGTAACGAGTCGTGAAGTATTTCTAAAGAGGCTTAATAACTGCAGTGTTTAACACCTTTGAGAAACAGCGTAATAGACGAGAACTATCTGCCACAGACCTGATGCACCACATTGAAAATCATTCTTCAAAAGGTTTGGAGGCGCAGTATCAAGTCAGCAGGAAGTTAACGAGATCAGACTGAAATGTGGGAAGTATATGGATCAAGTATACCATAAACTATATGTATATTAACGTTCAGTATTCCCAGTTATATATGAGACGAGCAGGACGTTCATTTGATGAGGTGAGCTGACTGTAGTATGTATTAGTGTGTATGACTGTGTGTGCTGGTGCTAATGGAAATCCTAATAAAAAAAACCCCAAAACAAATAAAAGCATTTTTAATCAGCGTATTGTATTTCTTTTTTAAATGAATGTGGCTAATGAACAGGATAATGATTACAAAGTGAAACATTTTTTAAAATTATTATTTTATCAATCTGAAAGCTGAAATGCCGCATTTATTACAGTTCCATTGAATTGTGGTTCTGTGTGCATCTATGACTGACTATATGTGGGTGCAATGCAGCAGAACCATCTGGACAAACTGCAGCCCAGCTGCTGAGCAGCCGCTGAGCTGTGAAATAAAAGTGATGAGTCCAGGTAGTTATAGCTGGAACAAGCATGACAGAGTTGGGTGTGCTTGTTTGAGTAGTTTTTTATTTTCTTGTCAGCTCTACAGTGGGCGGACAAGGCCACATTGTCGTGGCAACCGTAATTTGTAGCCAGTGTTGGGACGGTTACTCTTGAAACGTAATACAGATTACCAGCTGCCCTGTTAAAAATGTGACAAGGAGTGTACCTATGACTACGTCATCACAGTGTGTGACTTATTACATTCCATTACTTTTTGATTCCTTATCTAAGAAATGTGCTGCACAATAAAGCTGAAAATTCCCCAAAACCTCATTTAAACCAACAGTGCTGGACAGTAATGTTAGAGCCCTTTGCTGATTTCAGAAGGAAGATATTGTTGACTTGAAAGGTGGTTTTATCCAACGCGATGACCTGCTGTTGTGCAAGAGCTTTTTACAGAAAAGAATATATTCAGCTGTAACCTCTTTGTAAACACCAACATTTGAATTAGTAGCTGTAACATTACTTTTTTTTTTTCTTAGTGATGCAACTGAATGCAATTACATTTATTTTTAAATTTGATTACGCCGCTTTGTTAGATCAAATTTTTCGGAAAATCACCGGAACATCAGAAAATCCTTGATGAACAGGTCTGAAGTATCCGATGGGCCTTTTGACTGTTGTTGTTCCGACGTTACTGATATAGACAAAAAAACAACTTCACCTGATGAAGCAGCAGATTATTTTACACCGTAAAGATCCTTATAGATGTTCTTTAAAATATTCGTACAGTTTCACGAGGATTTACATTTATGAGACCGATCCTATTCTTGACCATACAGCTACGTCACGAATCTCCTAGCAACTGTAGCCGACGTGATGGACATGCTTCGGAGAGTTGGCAGTGTGTTTAAAAAAAAAAAAAAAAAAGTCTAAATATAAAAGAGCCATGTGAAAGACAATCCAAACAATCAGTTATTCTTTGTTGCTAGGAAAATTGTGATAACTTGTGATAAATATAAAGATATTTGTGAGCATTTCAACTAGACTAGTCATTGTGTCTCTGTCGTATTCTACTGCCAGGACAGAGGAAGGAAAACGGATTAATGTCACCTTATAATATGAAACATCTATTAATATGTTCATGTTATAATGCCAACTAATGCCAATAAAAACTTTTTAAGTTTTTAAAAACGGTTTACTGTTTATGTTGTTAGGATGTGAAACGTCTCATGTT
>JAPQRN010000019.1:14333396-14349081 GCA_037367275.1 Coranthus polyacanthus | reverse complement strand
AATACTAATCCACTCACTGAAGCAGCTGGTGGGCTGTGGCTCTGCTGTGGAGTGGTTTTCTCAGACGCAGTAGGTGGATTTGTGTCAGACATGTGGTGTTCCTCAGGGATTGGTTTCAGAACCTATTTTATTCCCCATTTATATGCTTCAACTAATGCAGATTATCAGTAGTTTTAGCAGCATCTACTATCATCTGTACGGTGAGGACATCCACTTATATGATTCATTTAAACCAGATGAGATCAACTTTCTGTACTGAACATGAAGTGAAAAAAAAAAAGATTTTCTGCACTTGAACGCAGATAAAACTGAAGTTCTGATTACTTCAGTCAAACGTTAGCTGAAGCTGGAGGAGGGAGGTCATATTCAGGGAAAAAACTCAGAATTACAACATTATAGTTGTAAACACTTGTATATTCTCTCACATTAAAATGGTAAATTTACAAGAACAAAGTTTTGAGTTTGAGTTTTCCCTGAGATTATAAAATCATAAATTTACAAGAAAAAAACAAAAATTGAAAATTTAGGAGAAACCCCCCCCAGATATGATCTGATATTAATGTAGTAAAAAAAAAAACTCCAAAAACTTAAATATTCTCTGAGATTCTAAAATCGTAAATTTGCTAGAAAACACTCTACACATTAAAATAGTAAATTACAAGAAAAAACTGGGATATTCTCTGAGATTAAAGTAACTAATTGGTAAGAAAAAACCCTCAATATTCAGAGATTTTTGAGAAAAGCCAGGTGAGGCATTTTAAAGAGCAGCAGAGTGAGGATGCACATGCAGTTGAATGTAATGGGTTGTCTGTCTTTACACCAACCTAACCAAACTGCACCAGAAAACTAATACGCTGTTGTACCATGGACTGAAAACCCATTTGTTTCGACAGTTATTTGAGCAGCATTGTGGTATTCTACGTTTTGATTAGGATCCGCTGATCTCTTTTTATCTGTTGTTTTAACTATCTGATTTAATTGTTTGACTGGAGTCAGAGAAAGGTGCTATGTAAAAAAACGTACGACTCCTTATTTACCTGTAGAGAAAACCACATTCCTGGAGACCAGTTTGTAGTCGACTATGGAGAACTGAGGGAGCTCGATGCGCGTCACCCCGGTCACGGCGCTGTCTCCTCCTTTCCAGTAGAACTCTATGTCGTCTGTTGTGTAACCATCTGCAAACAAGTATGCAAAGCATGAGTCCGGGTGAAAAACAACACAGGAAGTGTGAGCATCTCATTTAGTTGCAGGGATAAATTTAATCATATATTTTTATTTGCTTAAGTGAAATCTGGAGGCTTAATAGCTGCAGCTGATTTACAGTAAGTCCTATGAATCACACAGGCTCGGCTTGCTGTAAGTGCTGATTGCATGAAGTGTAAATCTTCGTGGAGATGTGTGTCACTGTATCCAGACGGACTTACACCACGTGCACGGGATCCATAACAGTTGATGGTTTTATGGAAGCACATGTCATTGAGACTGATGAATCTGGACCAATCATTACTGCGCTCCACTATGGAAGTCACTGTCTGGTTAAAACCTTTCTCGAGAGACACAGTGGCTCTAACTGCAGAAGGTGAAGCACGCAATCGCATTGAGATACGACAGCTTAATAAATCCAAAGCAGTTCAGCAGCCTGTGCACTTTCTGTCCCTACGAGATGAGGAGTGTGAGAACTTTTTTATGGGAATCACGGCGCTATTCATATTTTAAGTGATGAAAAAGTGAGGCTGTCTGCTGTATTTCTTTACTAAGCACAAGATGTGGGTCTTAAACTTACAACTCTCAATTTCCAGAGTGCAGTTCTGTTCGTCCAGCGGGTACCTCCTCAGATCCATCATACAGGCTGCTGTCGTCGTGATTCTGAATCGCAGGGGGAAAAAAAAAAAAAACCAAAGCACGTTGTCAAATATGTGATGTGCTCACTAAGAGGCCGGGCAGAAACAAAATGAAACAAATTACAAATGGAATGACACAAACATCTTGGAAAAAACATTCATTATTATATGCTTGAAAGTCAAACTGCTTGCCAATTACTGCTAATGGCACTTCCAGGCTTTGCAGAGCTGCAACAATTTATTGAGAATCCAATTTTCAGCCGCAGTCCAAATAAACATAAGACAAGTTATGAGATATGAACCGAAATGAGACCCAGTGCACTAGCATTAAGTTGGAAGAATTGCAGCTTTAATGGATTCAACAAAACAGATAAAACATTTACACTAAATGCGTCTTGGCCAGATTGGATAGGTGCGTGACAATGTAAAAGGCAGGACCGAATGCAACCAATAAGCATTGTGTGAGTGTTTGCCAATTGTTCCACTCTGGGAGGTGGTGCAACATCATGAAAATGTGTAAATACATCTGCTTCCTTTTGCTGCCTATCTAATCTCTGCTGCTACCAAATGGATCGTCTTGTTCACAGAAAGAACACGATGAGTGAAGTGATAGAGGAGATGATTATACAGTATGCATATACACCAAGAGCATTATATCTGATATTAGAAACATGAACTGACAAGTCTAAATAGGCATTTATGTGCCGTCAATGCATAATTCTTTCAGCAGAAGCTCATTCTCTTGCTGAAGCTCATTTCTTACACGCTGTAATTCACGAAGGAAATACTGTAATGGTGAATCAAAGTTAGTACAGTTTGATTAGGTTTTATTTTTATTTGATCCTACAATTTTTCTTTTTGATTTCAGTTTAGTTGTAGTTATCCTTATCCAGCTTATATGTCATTAAAGCCGCAGTGCTTGATAGTTCTTTTAGCATCATAATTACAGCATATTGTAATTCAAGTGGTCTGAGAGGACGCGAGACTTCTGGCTGTAGAAAATCTACCCTGTGACGCTCAGATTTTGGCCGATCACGGGTGTTTTCAGACAAGTCGGAGGGGGTTAAATACGTGATCGGCAGCTGTATTTACCGATCACTGATCAGATTTCGTCGGACACGACCTGGATGCGATTCTTCTGCTCTGTGGATTCACTTTTCCATAACAGTATCAAATGATGTCAGGTCATCTGTATTCATACTTAGTCTTTTGATTTGGACCAAGAGGAGACAGCTGCAGAAGGAAGGTGTGTATTTCTAAATTCTGGCTTTTTTTCCCTCCCTTATTGACATTGGCATGTAAAAGTGTGTCTGTGGACAAAATACCTGTACAATTGGCGGCTGAATTCTCACTGTTGTATTTTGATTAAAAAAGCGTTTCTTTTGTTGTTCAGTATACTTTTGTTTTTGCCTTTATATATGACATTAAACATTTTTTTCAGCACAACCACCACCAAAATAATTTTTTCACTGCCACTTTTAGTTTTTGTTAACTGTAGTAACCCTGCTCTTGGTGAACGCATCAGTCACTAAACAACAGCACTTACCGGAGGCCGTAGAGAACCGTGCCGTCGGGATGGAGTCGAATCATGCGGTTCTTCACAGTGACCCCGTGTACGAAGGACTTCTTGTCATTGAGGAAGTACGTGTCTGGGACCCAGAGCTGGTCTGCTACTCTGTTGTCCAGTGTGAGGTTGAGAGGGATCCCTGCGTAGGCCAGTCTCTTATCTCTCCAGTACTGCTGGAAGTACATCGTCAACGTATAGTCCTGCGAAGTGAAACGGCACAATCACGTATTTACACTCAACAATATTTACACTCAGCAACATAAAATATGTTGCCATTTACATTTCTGCAAACTATGGATACGTATAATCTCAATGTTTGTGAACCAAGAATGTGTTTCACATCAACATTTCTACATGCATACCAACGTTATAGTGTTGTCACCTCTCTGCTGCTTTGTTACCTGTCCTCAATGGGCAGGAGGTGGTCGGTGCTGGGTGGTGGATTTACAAAATCTAGGACTTTGCCACCAGAGGCTGGAGTTTATACCCTGACTCCAAGGCAATAAAAGTGCTTTGGTGAGGGTTGTATGCTGTAAGTCTTTTTTTTTTTTTTTATCAAATCTTTGCAGACTTTTCCTGGATTAAACCATTGCTGTTTCCATCAAATATGGCATTTATTTTTCTTATATTAATTTAAAGAACGTTGCAGTCTCCTCATCCCTCCACACACGCCTGTAACTCATCATTTATTCACTTACGTCTGTTTCCATTGCACTTGTTCACAAGTATATTTATAAATACACCAACTTTTCCACCTCTCCCAAGATATTGAGATTTTTTAAAACATTTTTGCCATTTACACTTCATACCCATGAAAACAGCTGGAGGAAAACACACCTTACAGTCTCACATAGTCTCATTCTATTCCCTCAAAATGGCAGCAGTGCGAAGAACAGTTAAAGCATTATATATATCTACAAATGTTGAAACGAGACATATTTTTTTGGCTTAGAAACACTGAAATTCTATGTACCTGTGATTTAAAGAAAATTACAGTGGCAACATTTTGGTGAATGGGTTGATAGAATATGAGAAATGCAATAATGTACAGCAGACGCAGTAGTTTTGTTTCAGATATTTGCATTTTTTTTTTCCAGGCCAATAAGCCGACGCCACACTTTTTATAAAGAGGTTATCAAGTTCAGTCTGCAGCCTCAAGCTTGGGATGGATTTTTTTGCAACAAAGTTGATATTTATAGAATGGTCAAACAAGTCTGATTTTCATCATTCTGCCCAAGGCGACCATATTTCAAGACCTGTCTCGATGAGAAACCCTTCTCGGGCGTTCTACCCAGAAAGACTGGCACTAGCCCTCAGTCTATAGATTTCCATTACTGCAGGCACAGCATCAATGCTATGTTTCAGCGTAGGGACTGACCACTTTTTTAACACGCTGAATCAAAAACAAACAAACTGCTGCATCCTCAAGGAAAACAACTTTAGAATAGACAGACGGACAGATAGATGGATAATACCATCCACACATGCTATGATATGAGGCTGTCAATAATTTAGTGGACGTTTATTCCCAGCTAGTTCAAGTGGATCCATCAAACACAAAAGCTTTTCCTCTCCTTTAATGGAGCTTTTTACTAGCTCACTTGGCTTTGTTCTGCTGACTAATGTTCTCTTAAATAAATAAGCAGGTCGCAGGAAATAAACAGAAACTTGGCCATGCTGAAAATGCCTACATTTCAATCCTCTGGTGCAATAGTATATTCATTATAAAGTGTTCAGAAAATGCCTAGATTTGGATGTAAAATCAATATCTCCTGTTTCAACGCTGAGCTAATTGTCACTATGGGCGCGTGTAGTTCCTCCTTTCGGAAACTGCTGACCTGATTTGGACTAAATTAAAAAGAGTGTTTGTTTTTGTTGATTCTTTTATTACTTGACACATGACATACGGCGGCTGCACAGATAAGAGTTCGTTTTGTGTTCAGTATGAATGACACTACATGAACTGACTGAGTTTAATGTAATCTATTGATTGCTATGAATAATTCAGTGTATATGTACAATCAGGAGACGTTTTCTTTGTTAAAAAGTTGCCTCTAGTTGCTGAGACTGTGTGGGTTTCCATCCATTTAATGATGTTTCTGTTACATTTCTCTCCAACCTGCCCCTCAAAAGAAGCCAAGAGACATTTTTAAGTCGTCAGAGTAGGTGTATGTTCTGTAGTAACATATATGAGTATGTCTCCAGAAAATCTTTAGCTTAAGGTTCGATTTTGTTTTTGTGATTCTCTTCAGAGATGTTGTCACCCTCCCAAATCTGTTTCACCCCCCTGTGAAGCAGAGCTGCCCTCATTACGCTCGCTCCCACATGCAGCTGAGGTGTGGGTTGGGTGAATCAGCTTTACACAACAGCTCTTACACTACATAGAGATGGAGCCCATCTACCCGCCCCCTCACTCTGTGTCTGGACCACACAGACCACAACTATTTTAGAGCTTCAGATCCCACATCAGTAATTGTCTCTGACTGCCTTAAACATTGCTGTAGCATCTCAGAAACGAATCTAAAGCCGATGACTCTCGCTGTACAGCATGTCGTCGAATACGCCCTTCTATTCCCAGTACGCTGTGTAACCTGCACAGTCCCACAGGGCTCTGGTCCAGGCCTCGAGAGTTTTTAGGCTGACTCTTGTCCAAAGAAATGTACTGGCTACTGAATAACTGGCTCAAGCACCACATATTAATTTGCTCATTAAAAAAAAATCTGAATTTTAATTTTTAGTAAAAAATAGCCCATCTTATTACCACCTTCCAGTCTGCTGGTGGAGAAAATTAAAACCCAGCTTCCATTCTGCACAATTTTTTTATGCATTTATGTGTTTTGTATGTTTTATGGTAAAAGCTTAGAAATTCAAACCATCATATGCTCAACATCCTTGCAGTCTATCTAGTTTTTAAACTTTCAAACTGAGCTGAAGTTGATCACCAGGTTTCTGCAAAAACTACTGCACTGTCTTGAAACTTGGTGGGGGTGTAGGGCATGGACCAACTAAGAACCCATATACTTTTGGAGCAGATCCATAAAGAGCGACAGAGCCTGGTTTTTCTAAAAAATCTTTAAGCGTGGTGAGATAGAGAGTTTGATTGAATTACAGCACTGTGGGGTCTTGGGAGAGGCGTGCGCTCTTGGAGTGTCCTTTTAATGTGTAAGATTTTTGGGTCAATGTTTATAAATACGTGATTAAAATCAGGTATGTTCTGAATCACAAATAAATACGTTCACATCTTCGCACAACCATACGGGAAGGATCCAGCCGAACACACATGCTGGAGGTACATACTTAGGTACATCTTAGTGAGAAAAGTGGCAAGTTGGCAACATTGGCTCCTCGTTAAAGAAAGGTTGACTTATGTTTACACGCCTAATTGTTGAAAAATCTGCTTTTTTCTCAATAAAATTAAAAGCATCATTGTGTAGGATTGAAAGGTAACTAGTGGTGAGGTTGCAGACTGCAAACAACTGAATACAATTCACCTCACCCTGCCCATCCATGTACGGAGGAGAAGCACTGGTGGCTGCTAAAAATGTGAAAAACAGAAGGAGAAACATGGCGGACCACGTTGAAGAGGACCTGCTCCCTCTGAAGATATACGGTACATGGCTCATTCTAAGGTAACGGACACACAAAGATTATTATTTTCAGGTGATTATACACATGAAAACATGAGTATGATCCCCCTAAATCTTGCAATGAACCTTTAAATTCTGAAGATCCATTATCAGTATCTATCTCTGATGATCAAAAGCTTTTTTTTAAGGTTTTTAACATTGTATTCGGAATCAACTGATAGTAAAATATTTTGAAAATAATTGTAGGTTCACCTGCTTTGTGTTTGGAGCCTCTAGAGGTAAAGGGTGGTGTTGTTTGTTGTCAGATATGTAGACCACAAGAGACAGAAAGAGGTTTGTTCTCAGCACCAGTGAGTAAATGAGGCCCAGTGGGAGAATGAGACTTGTCATGTCATCTTCAGTTCGGAGAGTTCACACTCTCATACTCAGACATGGTTACTGTGTGCCAGTCAAACACTGTCTACGTCAACCTAACACTAAGATATCTGCTGGGAATACAGGAATAGCACTCAGAGATGCTGCCCCATGGAAGAACGGGGCTTTTCATCACTTCATAAGACAGCTAAGTGTTCCCAGAAGAATTCAAAAGTGTACTAGGCCTGTATGTGTTTCATAAACCATGCGTTTAATAAATTTAGTGTCTGGATCCTCCCACACAACATTTTACAAGCTTTTCATGAAAGGATTTCACGCCTTTCACAATCGTGTGACTACCATTATCTTATAAGAGCACTGAGGGTACAAGAAAAACCTTTTCCTGTTTAACTCTGACTGTTGTTAAAGCTACTTTTTTAAAGTTTTTTCTTTTTGGTTTTTGATTAAATTAAACACACATCAATTTCACACAGGGCCATGGCAGATCACACTTTCAAAGTTGGTTCTTGAGAGGAAAAATAAATGAATTACCAATGAAAAATTTGTAGAATAACTGAATTGAAAAAAGGGGCCTCTCCAAAATCTAAAAAAGTATGAAGTGTTCAACATTAGAGAGAGTACAGTTAAAATGCTGTTTTGGCATTTGGTCCTGTCTTTTAGACTTTTCAGTTTGATCCGAACAAAAATTGCAGATGTAAACCTTCACCTGGACCGCGGTCTGGACCATGGTGGTCTTGGACTGGATCAAACTGAACCTGGTTCTCTTCTTGTAGGAAAATACTTTTCGGACAAGTTGTGGCCGGCTCTTTTTAGCCAGTAAACAAAAGACAAACAAAAAGAAAAGAAGGAGAAATGTATATTCCTAAGCCAGCAAAATTATAAAAAGTCAACTTGGTTAAAGTGGTTAAAAAAAACACAAAAAGGGAAAAACCTTTTAATGTAATTTCTGGGTGGATGAGAGGGAGAATATATGAGAAGAGGGAAGAGCAATGTCACCTGAAGATGAAGAAAATGCAGGAGCAGATGGTAAAGGTGTCTGATTTCACTTCATTCATTTTTCTCCATTCAAATGGAAAAGGCTACTCAGTGAGTTGAAAACACGCCAACATCAGACGCATTTCTGTCTACAAGCCAATCAAGGTCAAGTATAGGGATTTATGTTAGTACTGACACTGAATGTTATTGGTCGTATCAACAGTGTTCATGAAAGAGCAGAAAAAAATACAGAAAGGAAAAGAAGACAATGTCCAAACCTTTGTAAATGAGTTCACCCGGGCAATGTCTAGACACTTTATTAGCAGGATAATGTCCGATTCAACTTACTGAGACGTCTTCAACATACGACCTCTCCATACAACGTTCTGACAATGTCCTTGGTTCACTTCAGTGTGAAAGGGTGATTAATGCTCCTCATATTAAAAGAAAGGTAAAGAACCGTGTCCTAAAGTTACCACAACTCATTTCTTACTTCATAATCAACAAAACTGATTGCATTAATCAAAGCTCTTCAGCCACAATCAGTTTCACATGAACTCAGGTGAATGTGCCCAACAAAAGCCCTTCAGGTTCCATTTTTACTTTAAACACCGTGTTATTATGACGAGTGGAAGGATTCTGCTGCACACAGAGTTAAATTCCTGTTGCAAAGCATTCCCACTGCTGTGTAACACTAAATGCAGTATTGTTTCTGCACAGTATAAAACTCAGCATAAAGCTGTGTATAGAGAACGACACTAATATTTCTATCCACGTTCTCCTTACCTTGTAAGAAGCTGGAGCCTAAGGTGATTTGGTGTGTTATGTGGCTGATGTGTCAGCGGAGCTCTTCAATATAAACCCAGGAGAACATCTGTAGTATGAGATTTTTAAGGGTAATACTGCCTCCAGGCAGAAGGTGGATAATGTTAAAATGTCAAAATGGATGGGTGTTTTAAGCACATGATGGATTCGTCTTCCAGCTGACTCATACTGGGGCTACTGAATAAACGTGAAACAACACACCGCTGGGAGGAATCTGCATCACAGCTCGAGGTGCTTTATGTGAATGGACAGGTGCTTCTCTGCAAAGTTAAGGGATTCTGGCAGTTTACATCTGAAGAAGTGATTCTTGCATTTCGATTTTAGCATTAGTAGTGTAGCAGCTGTGTAGCGTGGCCATCTGGTTTACTAGGAGGATTAAAAATAACATCAAAAAATGAAAATGGCACAGAGCAATCTTAATTTTCAAGCTAAAAATAAAGGTGTGGAGCAAGTAAAGTCAGAAGTATATTAATAATCTCATCTCCTAGACAACAGGCTGTGCAGCTCGCCCACACAGGCTATAATGGGCCAATACCTTATGTGACTTGTGTAGCTGTTTGAAAGCACACCGCCAACACCTTTATGCTCTCCACCTCTCAGAGGAAGGGAAAGCTTCTGTCTGTCTATGACTGAGCAGCATAAAAGTCATTTAAATAAGGACTCCTCAATGAACCTTTTACTGCAAAAAATGTGGATGCTGTCCTTATATATCCCATAAACTACTACTATTATTTTTACTATTATACCATTTATACACCAAAAATTAGCACCTATATCCAGGTTTTTTCAAACACGGGTAATCCTGCCAAAAATAGACCACTGACTCCTTTCACACGACCAGTAGCGGAGTTTGCCCTTCTGTTTTTTATTTTGGTTTGTCGTGTTCGACGTCATGAATGCATCGGAACACAAGAACAGTTCCTCTTCAAATCAGGAGCGGCTCTCTCACCTCGCTGCCACATTGTTGCCGGCTGGCTATTTACGCACTGTGCATCACTGCATCACACCCGAGGAGGGCTGAAAACCAGCAGGTACAACGGGGTGTCGTGTCTCCATCACTGCTGGTCGGAGCTAGAGCCAGTAAACACAACGTACAGTCATCTGAGCCAGGAATGAACGCTGCTTGTTGCCGATTGTAACCTTTCGCAACGAAGACAAGGCCAGATGTTAGTCTTCATGTAGCCATGTTATTTTACGTGTGTTCATTTTGTGTTATCTACAACTATATAACTTTGTAAATTTTAACATTGTTTAGGTGAAGTTTTCTGCCTCTCCCCTCACAGTATATTATTTGTCTTCATTTTTTAGTATTTTTAAATTGTGCAAAAACTTAAACTAAACTTATTATAATCTAATACAGTAAGTTTACTTACAGTATGTGGCAGCAAAACTGTCTGATGATATAAATACTACATATAAATGTATTTTCAATTAAAAATACATCTGCAAATGTAATTTTATATTATGAGAGTAGAAAGGGGAATGTGCTACATTATGGACGCCCACAGAAACAAACCTGTTAAAAGTCTTTTTTTGACCTTTGATAAGTTTATTTACATTCACAGACAGATCAAAGTTTAGTTTGGCACTTTTGACCATCAAGCTTACTTCAGTTCAAAAGGTGGAAGCTCTTTATAAAGGATTGCTGGATTGGTTTAAATGGGTTGGAAGTTGACTTCCCCTAAAACGCTCATGTGCTTTGCTTAAACCTGCTTCTACTTTCATCAGGGGAGAATTTTAACAAAATACAGAGTCATGTTCAGGGAAAGGTGTGTGTAACAGAGATGTGTGTGTTGTGTCAAAAAGCACCCAGCTCTTTCTAAAAGTCAGGGAGATCAACTTGATCTTGGGCCAAGATTTCTCTTTCTCCTCCCTCCCTTTATAACCTGCCTGTATCAGGGAATAAGAAACTGCAGCATAAAACCATAATCACAGACAGGACTTCCTCTGAAGCCATCTAAACTATGATTCATTTGTAACTTTGTACTTTTGCTGCCTTATAAAGCACTTCCTAATAAACAGCTTTCTCATGATCAGTGATTGTTAAATTAGATTTTATTGGCATTGTTAGGAGTGTGTTGATGAAGACGTCTGCAGAAAATGCCTGAGATATTGTCACATTTTGAAATAAGGGAGTACAGCGTGGTGGCTACGGGCCAAGAAACATTGATCATTAATTGACAGTCACAGCAAGGTGTGAAAAGTGCGATTGGACGGCAAATAAATCACGCAGACAACTTTTCTGCCTCTCTGCACTACATGTGATAAAAAAGAGAGGCACACTACTAACAGGAAAGCTTGTTGAAGCATATGAGAAGAGAGAGACCTGCACTGCATTGCAGACCTAATCTGTCTGTATCACACTCCTCCTTCTCTTATAGCAAGAGCACCAACAACTTTACTGAATGTAAACGCTTATCCTATCAACAGATTAAACACATTAAAAGGCAACCAACTAGAGACAGCAGCATTAAAGGAGGCTGATC
This sequence comes from Coranthus polyacanthus, assembly GCA_037367275.1. Lineage (NCBI taxonomy): Eukaryota > Metazoa > Chordata > Actinopteri > Kurtiformes > Apogonidae > Coranthus > Coranthus polyacanthus. The sequence continues at coordinate 14,337,425 of JAPQRN010000019.1, read as the reverse complement.
ATTTAACCCAAAGGACTCAAATGAAGTAAGAGTAGTTTAGTAGAAATAGAAGGTTAGACAAAGAGTCTGAAACCTAACAAATGAATACTTCTACACTGACACTGGACACATTGTAATTATTTAACTTTTTGTAATGCTTTTCGACCTCAGATGTGGACTGATACGGCTCAGCTTCAGCTCAGCAGACAGATGTCATTTCAAGCGAGTTGTACAATAGATGACTGACAATTCTCATCTTCACTCGGACATCAATATGAATACTTCAGTGATCTGACTCGACACTGGAAACACCACTCGCTGAGCTGTCATTACTGTTTGTTTCAGATCTTTAAACTGTCTAGGCATTGCAGCTGTTCTCATACGTCAAATTTCCAACAAAAATTATTCACTACAGCAGGTTTATAAATCATTTTGAGGCAGTAAAATATGCAATACAGCTGCAGCTGCAGATGATTTTAAGCATATTGAAGGCTTTTAAGTCACCTATATATTAGTGAGGGTGAAACATTCTTCTAAACATCTACTGATTCCCTGAAGATGTTTTCCAGACGTGTGAAAACTGGTATAATCTGGCTTTGTGAGGTTACACTTTTAATACGTCTTATTAAACTGTTCAGAGAACAACCCAAAGGGCATTAGAAACAAGTTTAGAGTTGAATGAAAAGAGGCAAATAAAGGGACTTGAGACACGAAGTGTCAGTATGAGGAACAAAAAGATCTGTTCCAAATGACTTCCAATAAACAAAAATATTTAAGTGTGCACATTAATTATACAGGTCCTATGTCTTTGTGCTTTAATAGGTGCACTGCTAGCACTGCTACCCACTGTTCAACAGGCTTTAACCAAGAGGCAACCTCTGGGGCTCAGAAGTGGAGCCAACGTGGAAGTGTCAAAATCTGCAGTATCTTGAATGGCCACTGGAGGCTGGCTCCAAAAGCGAGTCAATCCCCATCGGCTCCCATGTTACAATGTCCAACTTTACAACAGAAATACACGTTTACGGCCCAGTACAAAAAAACGGTGTTCCTCCTCTGTGACAACTGTACGGGGGTGTATTTTCACCTGTTTAGATTACCTAAAGCCAAAAAGTTATACATAATTAAGGGAGTGGCCTCTGTGATTGACAGGTGTCAGTGTCTGCTGTGCTGTATGAGCTTTGATTAACACCTAATAACTGGCAGCTCTGCTGTAGTTGTGTTTAAGGAGTTACGTTTACAGGAACATCAGAGGATTCTGTCATGAAGTTGACTGGAACTTAATTATAATAATGGACGTAACTTATCTGCATTAGCTGATGATAGCTTTAATTCATATTGAATTATATGGTCTGCCTGCTAATTAGCTCAGGTAGCTGTAATTAGTGTGTTTGTATATTTCACGACTTTGACATTACTGTTATCAAACACAACTGTATAGTATGTGTTAACATTTATTATGTAGCTGAAGTTAGTTGATGCGGGCGGTGTTTTCAGTAAGTTTCGGTTTCACCCCTCGCTGTTCTCCAACTCCACCCTCTTGATCCAAATATGGGCACTATATCCATAAAACCAACACGATGACGGCCACGTCAAGCACCTTGAGGCTTCAAAATGGCAGAAAACAAACCAATGGGTGACGTCACGGAGGGTTCGTCCAATCTTTATATACAGTCTGTGGTTTTAACACGGTACCTGTGTTTGTAAAATGTCATCTCTCCTGCATACAATATCATAACAAACAGCAGAAGTGTTGACCTTTTTCACCACAAGGTCTTTGTTAAGCTCATTTTCCAGTCTTCTCTACTTCCTACCTACGTCTTGCTCGCTAACCTCACAGACGTCACCAAACTGTCACTGATTAATCTGAGTGTATCTGGAGATTTGTCTTATCATAGTCATCAGACCAAATGCTGTGAATGTGTAGCTTATGAATCCAGGACTCCAACTGATGATTTTTCTTATTCATGGTGTTTCAGGAGGTCTTTTGCAGTGTATTTATCAAGCATGTTCATATCACAGTAATGATGAAAATATGATTATTGGTCATGGCTACTATGGGAGGGAATACAAATACATTTTTCATTTCATGTGCACAGACTGTACATAAAGATGGACATAATGACTGCTCCCCAAAAGCGAAGCCAAAACAAACATCTCGATCCCTTGAGCCCTGATGGTTGGCTGCAGTACAGGTCATAAATCACGACACCTCAATTTTATTTGGTGGGACTTAAGCCAAACTAAAAACTCAAAGTACACATCCAATACATTTTTCCCCAAAGGGGATTTCTGTCTTTTTAGGTAGACGTCATCCGACTGATTTGTGTTAAAGTCTTTGTTTTTAATAAGTTATTTGATTATATACAAACGAGTGAATGACAGCTGTAATGATCAATCGCTGAAGCAACATGGCAGCTCTAATAACCACAGGATTTTGACTTCAATTTTACATAGTGGGAGGAGGCGTTGCAGTGCCGTCCATCTTTATAAACAGTCTATGGTCATAAGGGTCACAAATCATAACACAGTTTGAACTTTGTGCTGCCCATTTCCGCTGAACTTCATTTTCATTACTTCTAATGAAATGTCAAATAACATCCAGTCACAAAATACAATATTGTGCGCTCTGTGAGAAGGTTACACTATAAACACACAGGTTCATCTACGACTGTGAGACGCTCTGATGAGCAAAATGTGAGAAGAAGCTACAAATGTCAAAGTGCTCTGGAGTGAGAACTGGAAAAGAGGAAGGAAGCAAATAATGCTCAGGAGGGCAGATAAACTATTAAAGTGTGTGGGTGTGTTGGATACTCTGATGAAAGTGCTCTATAGTGCCAGACATGAAAAAAAGAAGTGCTGATGTGAGGTGACTTTTCTTCCTATAGTCCGATATGTTCGAGCAGCCTGGCCAGTGAGCATTGATCCTTTTTATTCCTCTGTGTGTTTAACATTCTGTATACTGCTTCAGGATGGTTTGGACATCACGCCTAATAGACAGGCTTCTGGTTTATCATTTCGATCATTAACTGGGAGACTATAATTTCTAGATGTGTCCCGTTCCTTCTTGGGTCAGACGAGTGGATGCATCTGCATGTCAGAGGCAGTAAAGCAGACAGTCTGATATGATCGCCACTGAAGAGGCCAAGTGCTTTCATATGGCTGCACAGACAGACACTCAGTACAAGTTAAAAGCAGGCGTGGTAGTCTCCAATATCAAAATGACTGTATAATATAATACTAATGATATATTTTCAAAGCTAAAAAAAAGAGCTTGATTTTAGTATCAGTGAGGCACAGTATTATTTTAGAAAGACACTATTGAACAAAGACTATTAAACTACGAGAGTAATGTAAACTCTGCAAGTCAAATAAACTAGTAATTTCGGAACACAACTACACACTTTAACATGCCAGAAACACTGTCTACTTGTCCCGTCTAACTCATTATTAAATATGAATCTCAATCGCCACTAGCAGTAAGTGTGATGTTGCTCTCACTGATCCACACTGGGTTGCCGTGCATTAAAATGCACCACGGGTACATTTCATCACACATACTTGTCAGGACAGCATGTCAGAGGCTATCTTATCTTGGTAGCATGTGATCGGGCACCGAGCTCTGTCAGCAATTTAGACCAATGATAGATGGCACACAGACGTTAAACTGAAGAGCCCACTGAGTGCCAGTCCATCCCCATGTGCCACAAACCTGGCTTGTTTTTTCAATATTTAAAATAATAGGACATGGCAACAAAACTTACTGACCCTGTATTCTAACAGGATCCATTCAAGCATCTCTGCTACAGTCACACAACCAGTGAACCAAGTAAAACCACACAACTAGGCGCCATAATATGAGGTCTAGACAATACAGAAGAAACTCTATTAACTGATTTTATACTATTCACATGCTACATGTTACTTTCTTATTATAATATGAACTATAAAAGCACTGGGAGAGCGCAGACCTCCACCAAGCGGCTCATTTCCCCACATATTGTGACTTACACCCAAAACTAATACTCCAACATTCATGTTATCTACTTTGTT
>JAPQRN010000019.1:14259792-14275125 GCA_037367275.1 Coranthus polyacanthus | reverse complement strand
TTTTTTTTTTTTTTTTTTTTTTTTTTTTTTTTTGGCTTTGTAGCTCTCTAACAATGGAGTACGAAGAGGAGTATGAGGATGTAACTGTGAATCAAATGCTGGCTCCCAAATCACAACAGACGGACGCCACGGAAATACTGAACAATTTGCTCAAGGAGTATGATAAGAAACTACGACCTGACATCGGAGGTAATTGTCACATTCATACACGTCGCAGATGATGATAAATTGCTGATTACACTGAGAGAGAAAAAACCAATTCAACACTTAACTGATCGCCTGCAGATCTGGCTGGTGTTATAATCTGATAAACAGACACAGAGCTGTGCCATTCAAGTCGCTTGTAATTAAAGTAGTGCTAAAAAGCCCATCATAACTGTAACCGTAACGTTTTCTAAGAATAATACGATGCAATTCATCACAGAACGTGCAAACGCCTGCATCGCTCCCCACTGTGATAGTGTTTAAAATGCATCTAAAAACAACAACCAGGGGGACCCCAAGAATGTGCAAAACTTAAGCTCACGTTCACATTAGCAGAATTTTCTACATGTAAATATAAAGAATAATAAATACAGAAGAATTAGAACAAACAGAGAACAATCCAAAAAAAAAGCAGTAGGATGTAATAAGTCAGTGTAAATGTATGGAACAATAAAACACTGGACTCTGAAGGTCCAGGTGCTACATGTCCTGTACGGCTTCTTTACTTGATTTCTCACTTTGTGTAGTAAAATGATGCAGTGACGAGTACAGTGTGAAAACCTATGTGTGTACAAGCACACGATGAATCAAATCATATGCAGCCGTTTATTTTTGGGGCAATTTTAAATATCAAATGTAGGAGTTGATTAAAGCAAGACGTTCTTAAGATTTTTCTTTGAAATATGCTCAAGACACAATGCTCGAACTTTCAAAGGTCACCGTACGTCAGCTGACCATCCTACGCAACGGTGCCTCTCTGCTGTTCTGTGAGTTACAGTTAACATCTCACCTGAAACCTTGAAGATGCACCTGTTTCCTCATCTGCTGCTCTACTTCTCTAACCCGCTGCTGTGCTTGCTGCATACAAAATAGTTCATTGATGGTGACTTTCTTGACTGAAATGTATCTCACACTTTGATGCATCAGCCCGGTTTATGTTAACAACCTCTGAGGGCTAGTCTACAGGTGAGAGAGGCGAACGTGGTTAACTGACATCAGCTGGTGTTATTTTCCACAGCGTGAAGGCTGGTGACGTTGACGATGTGGCTTCCGACTCATTCGTTTGTTACCCGTTACTGGCGCTCTGGCTCTCTGGTGTGTCTTCTCTGAGTTGGTGGTGGCATGAGCAAGAGGAGAGCGGTCGTTACTGTAACTCCAGTTCTATGAGGATGTGCACACTTGTCTGCCTTGACAAGCCACGCCTCCGGCATCAACACCAGTGGTATTTTACATTATATATGGACACAGCTGTAATACTTATAATGGTCGTGTATCCCAGCTGTAATGTTTGGAGAGTGGGGTTATGACACGCTGTAACACCGTTTTGAAAATTCATTATCTTCTTTAGGTGCAGTCAAATTGCTCTTAACATTACCTTCTTGGTTATTTGCTTGAATCAAATAGAAAATGACCATTTTGTTCTGTTTGTTGCCAACTTACTGACCCACAGTAATAAAACTCATAGACGTAACTCTTCAAGATAACCTCATGAATATAAATTACATTTAGAGGTTCGACTGAGGGAGAGCGATACAAAGAGTTGAGTGTAATTCACAGACTCTGGTCCTGGTTGTATTTTTTGATGATAATATGTTTAGCTGCCACTGAGTTCTGTTACTGGAGGCTCTGCTTCTGTCATATTTTTCAGGGATTTGAAAATTGGCCTGAGGATCAACAAATAATATGATATCAGACGGAACACGGAGACAGACTTAACACAAAATATTTCCATAGTTACAGCCAAAATGTGTTTGGGTAAAAATACCAAGGTTTTAGTTTAGCTCAAACACTTGCTTGTGCTGTTTCGCTGCAGACACACTGAGGAACACAACGGAGAAAAAATAAATAAATAAATAAAAAAATAGACAGATAACTCATCACCCCTGTTTCACAGCACAATCAGCTCCAGGAGGCTCTGGGGCAAACGTGAGCCCCTTTTTGCCCTGCTTTCCTCTGTGAACCGAATGTGAGTCAGGCATCGTTGCACCCAACAGGCAGAGAGCACACAGGAGTCTATACAAGCAGCTTCATTATGTCCTGCCTGGAGCTCCAGAAATCAGGCAGCTCTATATCTGCTCATGAATCCGTCAGATAGTTTGCAGTGATTTGACTAAACGTGTATTTATATTGTCACATGCACATCGTGAGCAAAGGTGTATTGCAGTGCATCTGCAAAAGAAATTGCAAATCCGTGTGTGTTTCCATCCAAAACTCTTATGTTAATATTAAGACTTGGTTCTTCATCCTCATGAGTTAAACCTTTTCCAGTTACATAGTGTTGCGTATAAGAACATACCACCAGAGCTTGACAAAGACTTTGTCTGGCATTTGTTGCTGCAGCTCTTCATACATTGTGGCATTTTAGTGAATCTGTTTCTGTTGCACTTATTTGAATTGAACTTTTATCAATACACCAACTTTTCCATCTCTCCCAAGCGCAAACAAGTTTCTTTTGCAATATTTCACCCCTTTTTCATAATTTTTGATGTTTCCACTTGGGTTTTATGTGCACAAATTGAAAATGCGAATCAAAACGGCTGGGCGGAAGCACCCTTATAGACTGTCAGAAGAAAGGGCTGCCGGGAAGCCACTCTCTCAGTGGTATTTTGAGTCTGACAGATACCACTAACTTCTCAACTTTCTCACTCATGCGTCCACTTAAAGGTTCAATGTATAAGCTTGTGTTGGAGTCTGTTTTGTGCTGGGAGCTGGTCATTTGTTGACATTAGCTAACTCTATTTATAAGCTATTGACTGTCTCGGTTGCCTACATCCATGATAACAGCCTGTACACTGATTTCTATGTAGACGACTCGGTTCTTCCATAAAAAGTCTTGTACTCGCCCTTAAGTTCTTCAGTGCCTCTCTTCTGCTTCACAGACAACATTAACTACTGTTCTCTGAGTTAGGCTACATCTACAACAACTAACTCCCAGCACAACACATACTCCAACACAAACGTGAAATATGCACAGAAACACGTTTGAATCTTACACGTTGAACCTTTAAGATAATTTGCCAGTATCAGTATCAGTTCAGATCTTTTTTTTTTTTATCCCAACCATGTGAAAAATATTGACTGCTATGATACATTTTAGATAACCCCCCCACCACCACCACCACAAATCATGCTGTATATACATTTCATATGCAGAAAATAACTTATGTTTTACTCACCTGTTTTTTTATGTACTGGAAAAACACATTTTGTACTTGGAAAGTTCATATAAACACCATTCATTGCGCTTAAGCTGCGTACTAAAGTACAGAAAGTTGGGCAAAACATTCCTACCTGAGGTCTCCAGTACTGATTTGAAACTGTATGTTAATCTGTGTTACGTACACCACGTTAATAATGGAAAGACACCTCTATGCACATTGCAGTGTACATATAATTTGACTTAAAGGTTCAACATGTAAGATTTATGTGTGGTTTGTGTTGGAGTCTGTGTTGTGCTAGTTGTTCGGTGATGTTGTCTCCCAACATTTCTAAGCTAGCAGTAGCTGGTGCGGCATAAAAAACAGCCCACCCTCTACATAGAAATCAGTGTACAGGATGTTATCATGGATGAAGGCAACTGCGATGGTTGTTGTCTTAGAAATGGAGTTAGCCAACATCAACAAAGGACCGGCTGTCTGCGTAAAACAGACCCGAACATAAACTTCACACATGCACACGAGCACGCACAAGTCTACATAGTGAACCTTTAACTTTAATCGACTTTAATTAGGGACTTGTTCATGACTCACCAGTTGCTTGTCAGTCACTGAATGTACACTAGCAACTACACATTGGAGTAATAAACAGTGACCTTTACACTAAGACACTTTAAGGGCCTGCTGTATCATCACTCTTTTTCCCTCTGTTTTTTACACACACAAAATCATTCACGTTCATTGTTATTACTCCACAGTGCATCACATATCTGTATTCCTCCCATGTTGTTGTTCTAAAGCTGATTAAATTAACCTATACAGATTATTTCAAAGAAGCCATGATAAATAGGATGAGAACAATTAGCTTTTTTTTTTTTTTTTTTTTTTTTTACATGTCCCTTGACTACAAAACTACAAAGTCATTTGTTGTGATGTTGGCCCTTTGATGGCAGATGGTGCACTAAAATCATTTAACCTTGTCCTCTGGAGCATTCATGAATGTGACTTTTTGAAGCTTATGATGGCCCGTATTCAGACAACCAGGGGCATTTCTTCCACATGGCCTGAATGATAAGTGACCGGTGCCGGTGATGTTAATCGACATCACCGGCACCGGCGAGTTGAGCAGCATCTCACTTTATGTCGGCTTGTAGTAGTTTTTAAAGTTTAAAGGCGCAGTGTGTAAGATTTAGGCGGGTCTATTTGTAGAAATGGAAAATAGCAGGCTGTTCATGATTATATTTTTATCAGTGGGATAAAAATCTACTTCATCTACAGCGGGAGGGGGTCCTGTCACTGCCAGATTCATGCCAGAAACTGTGTGAAAATGTGTCTAATTCCTGTCACTTGTATTTCAAAGTATTTTTTAAAAAATATTTAAATAAACTAATGTTGATTTAAATAGTTATGAAATAGAACATTCAGTGTTTTCTTATTAAATAAATACACTTTTGTACGGAGCAGTGGGCAGTGACTATCTTTTGATCGTTAAAACATTCGCTAGTGAGCTAACGGTAGCTTGTCAGTCAGACTGAAGGGAAAGCTGAGGTTATTTTAAAAACCTAATAGATTATGCTCAAGGTTAAACAGTAGCTTTCCATATGAAGTGTTTATTTCATCAGGAAAATATAATCTTTTTCATTAGTACCATATATGCAACATTCTTTACAATAACAAGAAAAAGTGTATTTACTTAAAAATGTTGAATTTTCTGTTTCAGAACCAGTAAAACCAACCTGACAACTAACCTTAATACTTACTTAAGGTATAGCCTACGTGAATATAGGCTCCGTAATCCGTTCAACATTTCCACTGGAGATCTAAATGATGGCTGAAATTTAGATTACGCAGTCAGATTCTGTTTTGTTTACTCTCAATTGTCGTTTTATAGTATTGTTCATATGCTGCTTTGTTTTACTGCCACATACAATGTCACTCCCCGCTGTCTCACAATAATTCTTCACTGGCATGTTGTTGGTGACTGCCGTACGCTAATGTTGGTCCAGAGTTACACTGGTTTTGCTACTGTATCCTCGACAGAAAAGGAGATCAGGCTCATTTGGCTGTTGTTTGTTTGTTGCATCCCTTGCATGCAGCGTACGTCCCTATAATGACTTGAATCTGTCTGATAATACCTACATGGTTGCTTTCCTTAAGCTGCTGCAACCAGTATTCTGTTTCTCTGAGCCTGTTTCACTGCCCCTTTAAATTTGCCTTCAGCACTTTCTAGTTGCAGCAGGAAAATGTTATCGGGTGGAAGGAAGCTCTGATTAAAATGATTAAATGAAAAGCAGACGCATTTAGTGACCAGGTGATGAACAAAGCATGCATATAGCAGCTGAACATACATGAATGGACATGTTTACGAGTTAGAGTGAAGGGAGTGCAGCTAAAGTGAGAGTAAATACTTGTGTCTGTTTGTTACTCTGTTCATCAACAGCCAAATCAGCTTCATAAGGTAATTTTAGTGCAGGTTTAAAGGTATAATTTGTAATTTTTTAAAGCAATTGAAAAGTAACTAGAAATATCATCAGACTGATGTCAGAAGAAGAAGAAGATGTCAGTGTATTGTATTGAACAGATACTATCTCCATCTGTTAGCATGCTAACCGGCTAGCCTCACACTGCCCTGTCTCTTTTCTATCACTTTGTAAAACTAGAGTGAGAAGCGAGTCACTGTGGCGTCCAGTCTGCTCTCAGTCCAACGTGAAAGACGTGACATAATACACCCGTGCTTGGTGTTAGATCAGATCAGTAGGAGCATCGCTGTCCTCGCTGCTGCTGGTGTGCTTATGTGCTATTTGTGATCAGCATCTCACTTGAACACGCTACATTTTGATGAATCAATACAAAAATACACATGCAGAGGTATTCGGCGTCTTCGCGATGCAACATATCCACGACAGCGTTCTCCGTCGCTCTCTTCAGAGCTGCCCGACTCCCTTGACAAAAACAGTCATTTAACCAGGCAGTTGTTGGAGTTGCTGGTTCATCGTTCATTTGTTTGTTTATTCACCTGGATCCGAATTAATGTTTTAAAACACCAGCGTTACACAGTAAGACAAACTAACAGGTTGCCATAGCTGTAGAACAGTAACTTCCATGTCCTGCAAATCAAAATCACAGTTTTTGTGAAGGGATTCTGGTGTCTAGTCTAAAGTTTAGCACATCATGTACTTAAACCCTCAGAGTTTTAGCAGTTTGCTGTGGACAAATACATATAAACAATGGAAAGAACGTGGAACTTACCCTGATGTAATTTCACTAGTACATTTGTAGCTCTGTAACAGACTTGAAGAAAATCCCCTCATAATTAAAAGCTGGGATTTTTCCTCTTGTGCATAATGCCAAGAAACAAGTTGTAGAAATCTGACACAATAATGGGCTTTGAAAGCAAGGTGTCAGAACAGAATCAGGAAATCGACTGGGGGGAAAAGCACAAAAGGAATGTGCGGCGCCATTTCCCAGAGAAATAAATGACTCTTCTGTTTAGACCATCACCTACAGTAGTGAACACGTAGACTAGAAAAGATGCTGCCTTGATCTGTCAGACTCAGCTAAGCAGAAGACTCTGTAATTATTTATGTTGCTATGCTGAAGGAAAACAAAGGCAACCTTGTTGGAAACAAGCAGCTCAATTAGTCAAAATCAGGTGAGAAGTTTGAAAAAAGGCAACACGGAGCAAATTTGGTTATTTTCCTCAAAGTATGACAGACTTACTGGACTTAACTGCAAGTAGGAGCATCGTAAAACGAGAGTGATGAGGCAAACGTGTAAAAATAGTAAAAACAGTTGTAGCTATGCGCAGGTACTCCTTTGCATGTTCATTAAAGATCCCGAGCTTTGTCACGCTACTTACTGGGTGACATATGATCGGCCGTGGTACAGTTAGCCGGAGGGAGGTGATCTGTTCTCCTTTTTGAATATTTCAGAGCCTTTGGCATTTCTTCTAGTAATGAGCCTGGACAGTGAGAGGAGAAGCTGAAGTCTTTCTACCATCAGTCATTATGTGGCTGCTCGAAGTATGTAGACGCTAACCAAGAATAGGCTGCGACTCTCCTGCATGCAGTTATGTCATCGGGAGTTCCTGAAGCTTATGTGATTAATATGTGGACAAAAATGCCCCCCCCCCTGTGGAGACCATTGGTCCAGTGGTGGGAAAAAGACACGAGACAAGTCCTAGTTTGAGATTATAGTCAATAATAAGACTCTGTTTAAAGGTTTAAGCCATACATTAGGACATAAAACAACAGTCCTTAAAGTATTTATTTAAAAATGACACATTTATCTATATTGTTAATATGGTTGCATATTTGTTTTTGTGTTTTATTATTTATAGCTATGTGTTTAAATACAATACAGTACAATATGTTTTTTTTATTCTGGAAACTACTGACATCATATCTCCCAAAATTACAAATAAAACTACTGTCATTTAGAGCATGTATGTGCAGAAAATGACAACTAGTCAAAGACAAAAATGCACTGTTTTTAAATAAGTTGATATTCATTTTTAATACAACATAAAACTAATGTTTGAACTTAGGAAGAGTTCAGGAAGATTTGTCGCTGCACAAAGACTGCCGCTACAACATGCTGATTCTTCCCCGACTGTGAAGTAGGATCTGTCACTGAGGCCGAGCGACTGACATTGTTTATGAGGACGTTTTTCCAGTAAAGGCTGTGATTGGCACGGCAGATTAAAATGGAAAGAAAAGAAATGTACCATGAGTGGTCATCACCCTTCCAATTAAATTCGCCTTCACCTGAGGCTTTTGAGAAAAGCATAGATATAAAGTAAAAAAAACAACATTTTATAAGCTGCCAGTGATCATGACATCAAATGCTACTATAAATTGTTGACATGCTGCTAATACTCATGTTTTAACTGAAGAAGACATCAGCAGAAATCAATATTAAAATCAATAGTGAAATGACCCTGATTTTTAGTTACAGCTTTCATACGTATTGGCATGCTCTCCACCAGTCTTTCACATTGCTCCTGGAGGGCAAATGCAAGGAGTTCGGCTTTATTTGGTGGCTTGAGATAATCCACCGTGACTACATTCCAACAAAAGCATCAAAAGACATAGACGGAGTTATAGCAACGAGAGCGAGTAACTGGTGAGTGAATATAACTATCAATATCGCTGTCAACTACAGACAATATACGAGTAGATGTCACCCGTTTCGAAGCCTCGAGTTAGCATTTTGACCATTGCCATTTTGGTTATTTGAAGCCAAAAGTGCACATATTTGGACAAGAGGATGGAGCTGGGGAAGAGTGAAGGGTGAAACTCAAGCTAACGCTAACTTAGCGGAAGGACAAACCACACTTCTAACTAACTACGTTATGTTTAACACATCCAAGTTATTTCAACTACTTGATCAAAGTTAATGTCAAATTTGTGTAAAGTAGAAGCATGAATTAGTAGGCTAGCTGACAGACCTTATAATGTAATAACTAATACTGAATTAATGCTAATATTAGCTTATGTAGCTAAGTAATGCTAACAGGCAGAGTTACCAACATGTGTATTATGTTTATTCATGTTTATTTCTGCTGTAAAGCTGGGCATTGGGGTCGAGAGGGTGACACAGGAGTGGATTTTTCCCTCCTCTTCCACCCCAATCCCATGAAAAATTAATAATAAATAATCCCAGAAGAACGACTCCTGTGGCCTGTAGCCATTCCCATGTGCTGTATTTTATTTTTTGAAGAGGGGGAGTAGTCTTTACATAATGCAGGGATTTTCTGGCACCTCTGACATTTCTTAAAAGAAGTGACTTTCGGCTGCATTTGATTTCATTATTCATATTTGTAATGTCTAAGTTTATTTCGTTTATATAGCGCTTTAAAAGCAAAAACACTTTTGCACCAAAGTGCTTCACAGAACAACGACATATACTGTATATACATAAGTGCATGACAGATTAGACACAGTTAAAAACAAGTCTTAAAGCATGTTAAAACATTACTTAGTTAAAAGCCTGAGCGTAAAAGTGGGTTTTTAGGAGCTTTTTAAACACATCAACAGACTCAGCCCGTCTAATGGCCTGTATTATTTCTATATAAAAACCGACACGTTGCTCCCACTCCGGCCCACTCGACTGTGTTTTAACCGTCAGCCTCTGATGGGGTCTATGCAGGACTGATTCACTTTTAGAGCCCGTCTCAAGTGGTCATTTGAGGAACTGCAGGTTTTCACACTTAGATATTTTTGCTTTTATCATACTGTACTTTAATAATATCAGACAGAAAATTCTGCTTGATCGGATTTAAGGTCAAGAAGTTATTGGACTTCAAAGCAGAAAGTTAATCCTGTTTGTTTAGCACTGACCGACCATCACTGATATGCAGATGAGACAACACCTACTGCCACATATAGCTTTTAATGACTGCTGATGAGGACTTATTGAAAATCAAAGAGGGATTATCTTCTGGAACAGAAACTCCATTCAGGAGAGGATGTGGTGGGAAGATCCAGACCCACTCAGGATAACATAACACATCAGAGGTCAAAAGAATTGATCTGTGTGAAGTCTAATGAACTCATTAAATGCTTGAAGAGAAAAGACTGCGTTACCCTTGGTAAGGACACAGACGGTGAATCTGCAATGAATTTTTGTCATTTGTCAAAACACCTCACACACAGAGAAGCAGAGAAGATAAAGAGGCATGTGAACAACTTCACAAATAATTCAAACTCAGTGACTTGTCAGTTCCATGTTTTTCCTCAAACGTAATTCATTTAAATACAGATGACGGGCGTTTCTAATTGTATTTTACTATAAAAGGCAGACAGCCAGCCACATGTTGTTGTTTTCCATGAACATCACTGTCAAACAGAGAGACGAGACTGCAGTTTGCTCCCGCACTTCACTAGCAGCTAATATGCATCCATTCATCAGACGGGGCCAGGCTCTAGCGCAAAACCTGGAAAGAGATTAGCTAATGTCTCTGTGGACCTGTTCATCATCCTCTGCCCACCCTAATGACAAATAAATCTCACAAGAGGTTATGGCTTCACTCTCCCCCTCATTGGATTATTTTATAAATGTCTCCAAGTACTTGTTTACCATCACATATCAGATTATATTGTCGAGATCCCCCCCCAGTTATTATCCTCATGTTGTTATTTAATGTCTTAACACCGCGTCAGGCGACTCGTTTTAGGGCTGAGCCACGAGCCGACACAGAGGGGACGACACCCAGCACCACCCACCCCGAAGCCCACAGGTGCTCGGACTCACGGTTACACCATCACGGCGTTTCTTCATCAGTGTGTGAGGGAGACATAAAATAGAAAGTGACTAAAGCAGCTCAAAGTGACTCTGCCTGAAAAAAACGGTGGCGTCTGAAACGTTTTACTATTGAGAGAGTTGAGCGTTGACTGAAAAAACAGAGTTAGCAAGTTGCTTTAATGGGCTCATAGTGAGACAACAGCGCAACAATATTTATGTTTAAAAACTTTTACAAGTACCACAGGTGTAAAGTGAAATAACAAATACCTTGTTCATATAGAGTAAAATCCAGGCCAATAGTTAATTGCTAATTTGAAAAAGTTATTTCCAGTATAAATATAATAATTCAATTCTGAATATCTTTTGAAAGAAATATTTATTTTCCGTTTTTACTTTCATATATCTTATGGGTAGCACTTTGCAATAAGGCTATCCTTTTTTTTTCATAAATAGGTTATTAATTAGACTGTAAACACTTTATACATCATGAACAAACACTAATAAAGTCATTACAACAGTTTTCATACATTGATTCAGGCTCAGAGGTTGATGTTGTTAAATGTCACGTCTTGAAACGCAGCTAAGGGAGCCTTATTGTGTAAGTGTAAGTGTGTGAATTAATCGAAGTGTAAATTATATCACTATTTATTAATAAGTTACTAACACTTAAGATGCTCAAGGAGTTCAGGTGATATGTCAATATACAGCAGTGAGACATCTTCCATCCATCCATCTTTAATCGTGTCGTTCAGTCTCCCAGAATCCAGCGTGCTAGCTAGCATTAGTTAACGAGATATAAAAGTAGATAATGTAGCCGTTTGTCCAGTCAGTTCAGCCTGAGCTCCGACCCTCTATAAACTGCAGAGAACTTTTATATACGTATAATGAGACAGGAGGCCATGACTTTTTATACAATTAACTCATTAAAGCAGATGAGTGTACACAAGCTGCCGCTGTCCTGCTGTTACAATATATGACAAGCATCTATTAGTAACCTTAGACGACATGTAGCGGTTAATAATAAGTATGTGAAGGAACAATTAAAGTACTTAATATGCAGCGGAAACACAACGGATACACAACAATTATTATGCATCTTTAAACCAGTGTTTTCACTGGTTCTTCACATTCAAAGCTTCCACGACTGTAGCTCAGTCTGTTTTCTTGTCCTTTATGTCATGTGTTGAACAGATATTCACTCTTTCACCCGTGTTCAACCAGCTTTTCTTCCACTTCAGTATCCAGTGTTGTATCTTGTCCTCAATGTCTTGGAGGCTTTACTATCTGAACTTTCTTAGCTGTCACTGTGGAGCAGCCACAGAAATTGTGAGTATTTCTGTGAACAATCTAACAAGCTAACTTAGCGCTGTCAGTATATCCAGTGTACTTTTTACATTGCAAACTTTTTGCTCACCACTTCTCATCTTTTGTGCGGTTTTATTATATTGTTACTGGCTTTATCTGCCGACTGTGAACGCAGACTGAGCCTCGATGTGACTGGACCTGATCAGTCTTCATGTCCAGATTAAATTCAAAACCATAGCCTACTGAAGCTGTGTACGTAAAACCGCTCCAACATATTGCCCTCGGGATTAGTTCAGCATTACTGAAAGAGTGTAGATGTGATTTTTTTCTCACTTTTACACTGGGAGGTAAATGTCACCGCCCACTTTTCATCGGCAAACGTTCTGATTGGCTAACCACAGATCTGTTAGATCCGTTACACATCCAAAAAAGCCTCCAGAAATAAAATCCATCCACTGGTCTGTCACATGTGTCTCCTTTGGAGGCCGTGCAGTAGTTTTAATTCACTGAAAGAAAGAATAATACACTTTTCATAGCTAGTTTTCCTGACACGGTCACTGCTCTGTTGTTAGTAACTGACAGGGGGCGGGGCAAAAAAAAAAGAAAAAACCTTGAATACGATTGATTCGTGCTCATTACATCACAAGCAAAGGATTTTCTAATTGGCTTGTTCAGTCAGGAGGCCAACCTGTGGTGGAGGCGCTAGAAGACTGGCTGAAGTGAGCAAGTTCATATTTTCACAGCTTTTATTTTACACCACAGAGTTTATATACACCTAAAAACAATATAAAAGTGCATTTTCACTGTACGGGACCTTTAAAACTACCAATTTTTCAGATAAGATACTTCAATCGTAAGGGCGCCTGAGGTTATAGTGCTGTATATTTGTTACAGATGACCATTCTAAATGTTCCACTAATGGCTGAAAAATCACACACACATACGCAACTGCTAATTAATTTCTAGTTCATGTTATCTATTTCCCTAAAGTTAATGAGCTGTCCCCATTCACTGAATGACTAGTCAAAGTCTAACTGCTGCTAAGTGGCACTGTAGGCAGGTGCAGAATTATAGCCTGCAACACAATTAGCGCTGTATAATGAAGGTAGTAATGTAATGCAGTTTCATCGCCAAAGGTGCAAATCTTCAAAGGGACATCATTAACAACTAAACTACCTATTGTCTTTAGGCTTTCTACAGCCCACACCTTGAGCTCTATTTTTGTCGCCGCACAAAGACGGCCGCCACAACATGCTGATTTTTTCCTCACTTTGAAATACGCTTTGTTTGTCACTTTGTTGGGTTTTTAAAAAATTTTTTTATGCTGATGTTCAACAACTGAGATTGTTTATGAGATTTACTGTCTCTACTGTCTGAAGAGCCTTATTTGGCCAGAAAGAAAAAAAAATATCCACCTGGAGCTGCAAAAGTATTTAAGGCTTGTTCTGTGGCATTACTGTGATTGGCATGGAAGATGAAAATGGGAAGACAAGAAGTGAATCTGAAAAAGATAATAAGCGGTCACCACCCTTCCAGTTAAATTTCATTTCACCTGTGGCTTCTGAGGAAAGTACACACTTCATATACAGTATAAAAAATGTCAGGTGGGTTTATAAAAAGCTGCCAGCTACCATGAAATCAAATGCTACATTAAATTGCAGACATGCAGCTTTTCTCTGTAGTTCTTTTGTATACGGGGTAGGATCTAGGGGCCTTTTCACACCTGGACGTCTGAATCACGGTTCATGTTTTTAGTAATCAGCTGTGTTTCCACTTTATGTGCATTTTGAAGTATCGCATTAGGAAATGTTCAGCGTCTCTCACAATTTCAAACTCAATTTCGTCAGCACATTAAAACACGTGACTGATCAGCTGATTCCCATGAAGTGTAAAGATATGGCTGGTAGTAGCAACAGGTAGTGTGGATTGATGAACGCACCAAATTATTCCTCTGTCTCATCCAGACAGATGTAGCCAATAGCGCCACCTTCTGACGACACGACACAGGTTTGTTTATTCACTACAAACCAGTCGATGGAAATGCACATAATTCACATATTCTGTTTTTTCCTTTTTTTGTGACTTTGTGAGTTCACTTCAAATTCACTTGATCCTTTATAGAAACAGGGTTAATGTGTACATTTACGCTTTGGGTTCACTGTGCAGTTTCGTAAACACACCGAAGAACTTTGCAGGACATATCGACATCCTGTAGCCATCACGCTGCGTCTCTCTAAACATCACAATGGTAGTTTTGTAGACGGGGGTGATTCTGATGTCAGTGTGTTGTCAATTCTTTAGCCTTTTCCATTTAATGGAAAAAAATGAGTCAACGCATGAATTTTGTTGACACTGGACTATTATTATTAAGGCATTACTACTAGCATCGCTCTCCTGACTCCTCATATCTTCTCATCCTCTCAAGTTTTGGAATTTTTCAAGTTTTTTCCCAACTTTTTATTATTCAGAACATTTCTATTTTTCTCTATTGTTTTCTTTATGTGGTTGATTATAGCCTGCCGTAACTTCCTGTAATTTGTAAGAAGGTTTTAAACAAAAATAAAAACGTGTTTTCACACTAGAAATGAACCAAACCACAGGTCAGTTTGATCTGGACCAAGAACACCTGTTTTATTCAGTCCAGACCGTGGTCCATGGGAGGATTCACACCTAGAATTTAGATTTGGATCAAAACTGAAAAGTCTGAATGCATAGAGCAGAGGTTGGCAACCTCTACTGTCTGAAGAGCCTTATTTGGCCAGAAAGAAAAAAAATTATCCACCTGGAGCTGCAAAAGTATTTAAATACATGAACCACATGACATATGAGGAACGTGTTAGTTGATGACGTTTCAACAGTGTTTTTGTTCGGTGTACGGGCTTCACAGTTTTACATTTGAATGGTGTAAGGATGACTTTAGGCCAACCACAATGATAGCAAAACCTTAAGTCGCAAGAAATTGACCATAAGAACAATTTCCATAAGTGTTTTTTTTTTTTTTTTTTTTTGACAAACCCTCTGGAGATAGAGCTGTATGTGACTCGGGAGCTGCAGGTTTCCTACCGCTGGTATACAAAGTATAACAGTTCAAGTGATACAGTGAAAGCATATTAAAATGAACCACTTATTATTGTCAAGTAGGTATTTATGTGAAAATGGACCCAAAGAGAACCAAACCATTATACCTTTATGACGCACATATACACTACAGGCCAGATCTTTTATGTCCCCTTATAGTGACATTTCTTAAATATGATTTGAAGAGTAAGAGAGAAAACGATGGATCCAATGTTTGAGTGAGGTGCTTGAAACTTTTTTTAAATTCCTGTTGTCATCATTGATTTTCATTAAAAGGGTCCACCAACCGATGGCTGACGTCACAGAGGCCTCATCCACTTTTTATATACAGTTTTATACACAGGTT
>JAPQRN010000019.1:14210329-14259692 GCA_037367275.1 Coranthus polyacanthus | reverse complement strand
ACACAAAACCAAACAACAAAAATAAAACGAAAACACAGACGTTGCATGAATTTAAGGTTTACCACATTTTTATAACCAAAGTTGACAACTGATGTAACCAATCACTTTTTAGTCTCTTTAAAACTAACAAAAAAGGCTTTCGCGAATTGCCTGAATCCCCGACTCTGTCTGCGTTAGTCTTTTCTTTGTAGGAACATATTGCATATTTAATAAAAGCATCCACAGAGTTGTGTGCCAGACTGTCTGTTTATTGTTAAAGTTTGGGAGAGAAAATCTGGTCAGGGGAGAGGAGAAGAGGTAGACAGAGGAGCACTGTGTTCAGGGTCAACCCGGCAACGCTGATTGTCTCCAATTAATTCCTCGTCTCGGCGGCTGCTCCGTCGGTCAAAATGCAACCTCTTGCAGGAGCTGACATTATTACCTGACAGCTAACACAGTGAGTTGTTAACCCAGTGGTACGTGTGTGCCTGAGGAGTTTGCGGCAAACGGCACGAAACGAGCACTGAGTTCAGTTTGTGACAAAATTGTCATAAAAGGTTCGAAATTGATTTTGTCAACTATTACATTCAGACCTCAGATGCTGTTTTCTTTATTTTGTTTCCAGAGGACGATATAGTGGATCGGTGCAGTTTTCTCACCAGGTGTTGTATAGTTATGAATATGCATCTTGTGAAAAGCTGCCTCAGCAGGGACTCTCCAGAAGTGTTCTCTAGTGTGCCATCTGTTAGCGCGCCAACTGAACGCTACAACGGAGAGTGACAGGTGGAAAAATTCTCACTGTGGACTTAATTGGCCGAGACACAAAGACTCCAAAGACAGGTAATGTAAAATGATGGAGAAGCTCTTTGCTATGCAAATGTGAGCGCTCGAGGCAGCGGTATGTCACAGCTGTCACTTAGCCGGTTTAAATGTTCAAGCTGTAAATGACACTATACGCTGAGCGTGAAATCAGAGAACAGTGGAGATGGAGAAAGCCAGGGGTGTTCCACCACAAGTGAAGCTGGATGTTATGAGAGGAGGAATTGTGTTGCAGACAACAAAAATGGCAAATGTTACTCTTTCTTGAGTACGCACAACACAGTAAATTTGGTTAGAAAATGCACGTGCCGTCATCCAAGCAGTGTGTTAGACCGTTCTCCTCAGCGTTCCAGCACCTTCTCAGTGGAGATAATTGTCACCTAAGGGCCAGCCTATGTGTAGTTACATGACTCACACCAAAGGTCATGTTGTAATTGTCTACTTCTAGAGAGAGTAGAATGATTCATCCTAAGGAAAATAGGCTGTTGTCAGTCAATGCACTGGTACCTTTAACATTGATCACCTACAGACTCACCCACGGGACATGAGGTTTCACACCGAGCAAACCACGCCTGGGGTGGACGACGTGGAAGAGCCAAAACCTGTATTTCCTCAAACTACTCAAGCTACTTGACGCTGGCTCCAAAAGCGAGTCACTCCACATAGACAAGATGATAATATGTGAACGTTGATGTTTATAGCTTGTTGCACGATGCAAAAGTGGAGAGCTTGCTGGATCGCTGAAAGAGTAATGGGAACTCTTCTTGTATAAGATCAATTGATAAAAGTAGTTTACACAATATGGCAGATGCACTGACAGATTGCCACAGTTTTTACTTTTAAGTCTGGTTGCTCTGCCTCCGATGCACACATTGTGCTGCTGAGTAAAAAAATAAATAGACCTTATCGCTTTCTGTGCCAAACTAGAGCCGCTTTTAATGCGTTAAATTATCTTTCCTTCAGATTATCGAGGAAACAGTGGGAGTAGGTCTGGTAGGATGTGGACCACCACAGCGTCGTATCCTGGTCCAATCAGGCCGAAGCGCTGCAGGTTTATCAGTTAATTGCATTCATCTGGCATCCCAGGTGTAATTGAGTTCATGATTAGTTGGCTAGAATGAAGACCAGCAGGGATCAGTGGAGATAAATCCACTGGAATACCCAGAATATCCTCTGATCTTTCTCTAAAAATCTACAAGATTTTGCCGTCTTTAGGTTTAACCTCTGTCTGTTTTTGTTCATGGACTGTAGTTTGTTTTATAGAATGAGGACAAGATGGAAATCAACAAAAATAAAAACAAACAATAAAACAAGTGGACGTTGTATCACAGTGTGGTCTACACTTTAGTCTCCAAATACTTGAAATAAAAATAAAGTAAAAATGCACTAATACACTGCAATGTTGCATTCATGAGAACAATTATAAGTGTGCGGTATTACAAGTTGATTTGATGCATATTAATATGGGATCATTATTAAACAGGACTGTTTCACCAGCTGCTCCAGAGGATTTTGATCCAACTTCACTTTGGCTCTCTTTACAGTATGTTGGTTATATTAAGTCATTATATGTCAGTTATTATTTGGCTCTTTTTTCACAGTTAAACCAACCGTCATAGACGTGGACATCTTTGTGAACAGCATCGGCCCAGTTTCATCAATAAATATGGTGAGTTAGCACCTTTTTTTTTTTTTTTCTTTGTTACTCTTGATATGTTTTTATTGCAAATTCAACAGAGCCAGATTTCTAACTGCATACATGGACAGGTCGAGATCAGCCGCATATTTCTCACAAGAAGGACACAGAAATCCTGAACAGATATGAGGAATTTAAAAACATATTAAGGCTAAAAACGACACAGCTGCTGCAGCCAAAGCCAGGAAGGAAAGCTGCCCACGCTGTGAATGTGTAAGTTAATATTCTTATTGATACCACATCATTAAGACACAAGTAGATCTGACTGTAATCACAGTGTGTATTCCCTAAAATGAACGTGTTCTTAGATTCTTACTGAGCAAGTAACGTTACCTGTTGATTTTTTTCATTTCGACGCCCATGTGTCAAGGCGTGTGTCTTGTCTCGTCACGGAGCAGCGCGTCACCTATAAAAAAGAACAGATGCCAGAGACTGAGAAGCCAAATTAACATCATATCAGCGATTTTCTACATAACTGACACCTGTTACTATAGTTTAAAAGTCTAGACAATATCTGAATGTGTCACAGAAAAAAAATATTCCAGTGCTTGACCTCTCCCCACAGAAATCAAAGGGCTGCTTTAACTCTTCACTTCTCTTAGAGACTAAATTTATGGCAAAATGAAATCCAGAATCCAGAATCGATTGGTCAGTAGGTGGTGCTTTTATACATTTTGATCCGCTCTCTCTAACATAATCTTCTCCAGAGGAGGTAAGGTGTGTAGCATAAATTACCATGTCGATTTAAAAAGTAAGCCCAACTCTGTGACACTGAAAACACAGGGTTAAACCTAAAGTCACCTCACTAACCCCGTAATCCTGCTTCTTAGTACAAACCCCTGTTTGCTCGTAGGTGTCTTTTCATGGTTGAGCTGAGTCTCTCACAAATTTGAGAGGTTTGTATTTGTTTCTGACCTTTAAGAGGAAGTTCGCAGCCGCAGTAAATCTTGTTCTTGCTGAATTCCTGAGGTTTAACTTGTCACTTTGCTGCAGAGATACAGAAGTGCACCCCTAGGTGTCCCTGAAACTGACAGCCAGCTGGGGCAACACAATGCTCACCACAGTGCAGGTTTAATAGAATTATAGTCAATGATTAAACTTCTATTTACTGCATACTCCGCATGCTCCTAGACTGTGGCATATAAGACATTTTAAGTACAAACTGAGAGATGTTGTAAGGCGTTACTGTTTCCCTTATACACTAGGTATACCGACAATATGTGTCTTCCAAATGTGTGACTTTACTTTTAAGATCACAGCTTACAGAATTTATGAGCCTATATACTTCTTAATGTGAGTGAAGGGAGGAAAGGAAGGACATCAGAAGAGGGTTCGTAATACTTTGAGTGGACGGTATGTGAGGATTGGTCAAGTAAAAAAAGATTTATAGGCTTTTGAAAAGGATGCAGAGTATCGACAGGCTGAAAGAGGGGATCTTTATTATAGAGGGGATCAGATTTAAAACAAGGCTGAAAATACTGCTGGGCAGAAAAGAAGTATTTTGCTAGAGGTGGTAACTGTTCATAATCTGGCATGAGGTTTTGTGTTATTTCTGGTTTTGATAATAAATATCTGTTGCGTGATGTGTTGGAGCGAAGATAGTTCACATCCATCATTTCAGACAGTGCAACTCTTTATGTGCATCAGTTCACAGGCCGCTAAACTACGCAGGTGCATGGGTGACTGCAGTGTAGGTTGGGTTTAATGCAGGTGTAAGTTGTTGCAGCCTAACATTAACTACGTAACTAACAGTTTGAGGTCAGTCTGTACACACCCTCACACTGCTGATAGTGTGTATTCAGCTGAAATAAGTGAAAACACCTGGGAGAACCTCTTTGGTCTTTTCTAATTTTGTCCAATGATTCCAGGCTGTTTGTTCAAAGTGACCTTAAAAAAAAAAAAAAAACAGCACTCCATGTTTGTTGTTGCTGACAAGCCACGGTGTGGCTCACAGGAAGTGTGGCCCACTGTTGTGTGACTATTTCCGTCAACATCCTCCTCCCCTTCTGCTATTGACATGTTACCGTTTCGCTGCTCCCTCAAGATTCGATGAAGATTCAGATCATGCAACAGGTTAAAGATGCTTGGTTCTTTCTTCTGTTTCTTTTGCGGATTTAGCCATTTTAATGCTAAGGGAAATGTTCCCCCTGACACTTCACTTACTCCATCCTGGGCTTAGCGCTGCCCAAGACATTTGGTTTAAAGAAATACCTCTATTAAAAAAATCATAATGGGTTCAACCAGACCTTTCTCCAGCACAGGTTCTGGGCTAAAATTAATCAGTAATAAATGCTTTGAAAAGGTTATCGTGTATTGAGCACAATTAACGCAGCTGTGTATTGTTTACTTCCTGTGGTGGCTGACCTGTGACCCAGGCTTTCTAGTAGTAGCATCGCTGATAGTAGCAGCTACATTTCTCTGTAGCTCAATGAAGCTCTTTTATTGATTAAACAGATGCTGTGGCCTGAAATAAAACACAGGATGAGCACGTCAAGGTTTTCTCTGGGCTCATAATGAGGCAGAGGTGATCTTGATCATTTGTACCACACCTTCAGCTGCACAAGTACTGTATTTTAGACGTTCTACTGGGTACATATGATTGAAGAAAAGAATCACTTTAAAACAGTGTGTTAATTGGTTTTACTGTTACTTTATCAAACAACTACTTATTCGAGTAAGCAAAATCAGGGAATGTATGTCAGATTTTCAGGAGGTTCCTCCTTTCTGCTCCGGTAAACTAATATTTCTATTTGGTAAAAAAGTGAAAGCGCCCCCACATCGGTGTAGTAATGCAACTGCAGATACAAAAGTAATGCTTTCCATGAAGACCCCCCCCCCTCCATCAAGAGCTGGAGGTGGCACAACATTCGACAGAGACGGCCACCTCTTAATTCACCGCCATACATAGACATATATTCATAGTCAGTAGAGATATTTGCAGAAGTGGTTCGGTATGACCGTGACATTGGTACTGGATCACGTAAACAGATTGGTCTGTCTCAGTAACTGACTAAATCTAATGTCACTGTGAACTCTCAGCGCAGTCTTTTTCGTATTTGCCCGACTATTGACCTTTTTGACATTCAACTGGCACTTGAACAAGGGACACATTTACGGTTGTTAATTATCATTTATATTGGTGCGTATAAGAAATGATTGCCTTCTAAGCTGACATCTCATTTTAATTGCCTTGATGGTTTTGAAATTCAAATGGCCCTGTCACATATAGGCCTGGGGTTTTGATCTTATATCTGTTAGTGCAGATAAGAAATACGCCTTTCAAGCTGACAGTTTTGACGGCCTTGGCCTTTTTATTAGAAATCTGAAGTTCACAGGAAGTGATCTGTCTTCAAAGTTAAAAAGATGCTATTAAACAAAGTATCTGGATTTCAGATTGTAGTTGCTTTGTGTTGATTCTACATTACATTTTACGTTTAAATATCCATCATTACAAGCTTCAATCTTAAGAGGAAAAAAGCAATTATGATCAAAGCAAATGCTGCAGTTATGTCAGTTTTTTTTACATAATTGTGCTGCTTTTATGCATAAGTTGTTTTTTTTACTAAATGCAATGAACATGTATAATATTAAACTAACATAAAGACTTGCGACTTGGTTTGATTTGAATTAGAACTGCTGCATTTTACTACACATACGGTGAAACAGCAAATACTCAAACTCTACGCGACAAGCTCATTTGAAGCCACATTGTCAGAGAAGTATTCATGTACAGCATCAGTTGCTTGTTTTGTTTTTGTAACGACTTTCCAAGGAGAGAAGAGCTGATTAATTCCCTTCACTTTAGTTTATCTTTAAGTCCATACATACTCAAACTCACGCCGTACATATAGATACATTGCATATACAAAGACACACAATGAAATAAGAATAAAAAGATCAATGCAAAAACTGTAGTTTTTAGTTTTTCTCCAGCAGTGACCTGGCGGAGGATCTCAGACTGCGTTCAGGCTGGTAGGAGGTCAGGAGATCATTTATGTACTCTGGGGCTGGAGGCTTGAAAGGGGTTGCAAGCCGTAAAAGTGGTCGTTAAAATTTTAAAATCCACATCAAAAATCAACTGGGAGGCCGTGAAGTGATTTTAAAATGGGAGTAATATGTTCTATGGCTGCGGCGCGTTGAGTCAGTTGAAGTTTATTTAGGTTTTGTTGAGACAGGCACGAGTAGAGAGCACTGAAGTCATTTTTTAAGTTTTCCTAGTTGGATAAAACAAGGTTTGGACAGTAGAATGAATTAGGCTGATAGAAGCAGAGATATATTACTGACTAATACTATTAGATATTAGATATATAATACTGAAGTTAGAGTTATGAGTTTATGAGTATTATGATTATGAGTTTATGAGTTCAGCTGTAGAAAGACTGATGCCATCTAGTAACTGATACGCAAACACAGAGGCTGTTTAAAGGTTCAGTGTGTAATATTTAGTGACATCTAGCGGTGAAGTAGCAGATTGCGACCAACTGAACACCACAACACCAAAAATTGAGTGTTGACATTTTATCGTAGAAACATTCAGGGATTGTTTTCTCTTACCACACAAGCATTCTGCTTTTCTGCCAGAAAAACACTTTACGGACACAGGCCCTTACCGTACTGTACTCTATACGGTGCTGTAGCACTTTTCAAGTGGAAGTGCCAGCATCTGCAGTAAAATCTTTCCAAATGATCCAAGTACTGTAACACGTCTGGTCTTCCACCAACCATGCACAGCTTCTGGCACTCCACCTTTCATTACTCTCTGCTGGCTTCCTGCTTGCATTAGGTTCCAGTCACTTCTGCTTCTCTGTGGAGTGAAAACTAGCACAACATCCACCTACCGTAACCATACCCCCATTCATGTTTATTCTTCATTCGTTACAAGCTGCAAATGAACAGCTAGACAGAAAGTCTCAGCCAAACCTCCTCTCTGGTCTGGACCCGAGGAGGTGGAAGTCGTCACTAAACCCAGTTCATTCAGCGCAGTCTCTTCTCAAGAGTGCTCACTAACCTTCATACTCTTTTTTTTTTTTCTTCTATTGGCCAATCAAGACTGTAAAAGATATATTTGGAGTCTTGCAGGAGAAAGACAAAAAGCTTCTCTCTGCAGAGCTTTAATTACTTCTCCACACCTGTGCACAAATGAAGGAGCCTCCGTCATTTGCATGAGATTTCAGCATATTTAATGGCCAAAGAAAGTGAAACAAAACGCATTTCAGTGATTTAATTAAATGACCTGACCCTAAAAAAACCGACATGGGTTTTAATAAAGCAGACCAGACTTTAACAAGAATATTTACATACCGTTGAATGTGCCTGTTCTTCTTTTTCTCTTCATTAAGTGCAGTGGCAGTAAAAAGCAGGGCATGAATGACCCATTCCTGAAGAAACAATAAGCCGAGCTGTGTTTTAATAAGCAACAAGCAACGTGTAAAGTTGGGGGAGAGCACCCTCTTTGTAATTACAAGAAGTTGCTATTTTTATACTTGCGGGTCATGCAGTGTCCTTGGCAGCCTCGTGTTATCCAGGAATTCCTGCCAAAACAATAGCCGACGCCAGCGGGGTCCCTGATGCTGTTCTCACCCTGTGGAGGGAGCTACCCACTCAAAGGCTATAATACACTTGATACCCAGAGAAATACAATATTCATGCCAGTTCATTTCCCACTGCATAAGCGAGCTGCTGCCAGCACCTCTGCTACACTCTAGGTACTGTGATTTTCTTTTGCTCGCAGCACAATATTAATTTGTAATGATCCTAAAATTTGGCGCCTACTGTAATTGTTTGACTCATGCCTGCACGCTGTGAGGACGACTTTCAGAATTTTTTATTCATACCGTAAATGTCTTACAATAGGTTGGTTAGCTGGTTCAAATTAGTTACAGGATGACTCATAGAAAAAGAAAATGATGTTTCCGCTTAATAAGGCTGAGGGGCGCATCTCATTTTTTCATTTTTCTGGGTGGAAGATTTGTGTAATGAAGTCATCAGCATGAGGATGGTATAATGAGGCTCTTGGTAACGCCACAAACAGAACAGATCTCAGTGGAATATTAATATGCTGGTGGTGTGCTTCAATCACCACGTAATGAACTAACAAAAATATCTTTCCTATTTTGCCACTCTTCCTACGTTTCGTGATACCCGTGCGACCACCGTACTGAACCATAGTGTCTTTGACAGTGTTGCAGATGGGCAGCTTAGTTCGACTGCACTAAAATGCATGAGGAAAACCACAGCTGGTCTGTAAAACCACCAGTACTGTATATCTTTTTGCCTGTAGCGTGTTGTGCAGGCAACATCCTGTTAGAGCACAGCTAAAAAGGTAATATTTTCTCTGTTTTCAAACAGTACGAGGGAAAGTGTGCACAATCTGTATTTTATTATCACTGAGACCTGATCAGAACCTGAACTGACGGCAAAGCTTACAGTCAAACAAATATGTTTCATTATCTCCACAAACGCGATCATCTTTCTGCACTCTGGACATTCAGAGCAAAAGTAGTTGATATGTTGATAACATTTCACTGTAAACATTTCACAGCACCATTGTAAAAGTTCCAACGTCCAGGTTATATACGAACAGTGTTGGGGAGTGACTTATTACACACGATTTAATTAAATTGCACAATAAATGTAACTAATCTGTTACTGAGAAATAATCTACAATCTACAGTTACAGTACGAATCAAATGTTGGCACAAAGGGGTTGCTTCCAAATGCACACCTCAACATACAAATATATAATAATTCTGAAATTGCTGAAATGTAGAGGACAGAATCATGAAAAATGAAGGAAAACCGAAAGAGAGAAGGATACTCGATTGACCAAATTCAGGCATTTGCAGTCCACGCAGCTGTGGCTCTGAAATCAAACTTTAATTTGACTGTGATGGCATATTATGAAATGCCAGCTAATGCTCCAGCAAGCAGTTCTTCTACTTCAACCTTTAGACTGTAGGAAAAACTACAGCCCAGCGTCTATGATACCCACGGTGCTGGATGTACGTTTTGAAAAAGTAACTCCGATGTTATTGAGAACAAATTATTATAATTTACGAGTTTGATCAAATCTGTGAAACACAAACACATGTGGAGCATGTGGAGCATGTTGTTAACAAGTCCATCCGTCCATCCATTCACTACCTACACCTCGTTGTGTTCCACACGGGGTTCACAAAATGGGAAGTTTAGACTTTCCACTTGACCTGATCTGAGGGACAGAACTAGAGCGCCCAATTGGTATTTTACCAACAAGAGGGAAAGAGCTGAAGGAGCATTTTTTTTTTCCTCATGAAAAATTTAAATAAAAGTGGAGCTTTTTAAATCACGGCCTTTGTTGTGAATTACAGAAATCACTACCGTAAAGCAGAAACTCCCGATCCTGACAGACTGTAGGTGTTCACTCCTTCATACGACCTTTATCTGCCTTTAATGAGAACACAAGGAGAGCCTTCAGGGCAGCAAAAGAACATGACAAGATGTCTCTAAGCTCAGGACACTTACAGTGGCCGCTGTACTCCTTTTGCTGCATAATCATAAAGTGCCTGCTTCACACTGCAGAACGGTGTGCTTTGCCCCAGTTTATTTACTCATTTTTCATTCAACCTCTGCTGTGACTCAGCATATATATTGAGGTGAAGGACTCATTTTCAAAATACCGGAGATAAACGATCACAATAAAAGACACAGCGTAGTGATAAAATTTTTTAAAAAAGACGATTCGGTAAAATAAATAACCTTAAGGAGAACTGCAGTCATTAAAATAAAAAAAAAAGAAAAAGAAAAAAAAAGAAATGAATTAACTAAAACGAGTACAGCGAGGAGTACGTACCCCATTTCTGGAAAAGTTGGGACATTTTCAAAAAACCCAGTGATTAATGCAGTGAATTCACTTGAACCTTAATTGAACTAGTGAACAAAGTAGAAAAAAAAGATTTTCAGTGTTTTTAATTTTATTTAAAAAATTTAATTTAATTTAATTTTGATGCTTGCGACACAGAGACAGACACAATAAGACTTAGTAGTTTTATAGAATATACAAGTCACACCACTCTGTACAATTCACAGTTAGCAGGTCCGTTGTCAACAGAGGAGGGGATCGTGACCGGGCATAAACGGAGCATCTACTAAAGGCTTAGTCTGTGTACGAAATCACTCACTGTATTATCCACTATAGAGCGGGTGGGTTTGCCATTTTGTCGTGGTGTCCGACTGTATAATGAGAATGATTATACGTACCCTGTATAACTGACTCAAAATATCCCACAATGCATAGTGAAAAGGACTGACCGTGGCATGGACACTACTTTCTGAAAACGACCCCACAATGCAATGTGGCACAATTTACAGATACGAAAATTCCCATCTACCCACAGCTGTCAGTTACTGAAATCTCTGTTTGCTGTTTACTGAACTATTGAGTGTTAATTATGTAGGGCTGTGTTTCCCAAGTTTAGGGGCCTCAGTTGTAAAAGGCATAACACGATTGAAATGATGTAGGAGACGCAACAAGATGAAAACAAGACGGACATGGCATGAAAGGCAAAGCAAGACAAAAATAATGTAAAAGCTGTAACAAGACAAAACATGTAAAAAAAAATGCAAAAAAAGATTAAAATGAATGAATGAATGACCCAACAAGACAACGACGATGTAACGAGACAAAAATGACGTGAAAAATGTAAAAAGATGTCAAAAAACGACATTAAAAGAGACTTTCAGAGACAGTGTTTTGACAGTGGAGGAGTCAGTAAAAATGTGGATCTATGGCAATCCATGATGTATTGTTGTAAGTTTGGTCCCAAACAGACACCACATTTCTCTTTTGGGTCTCGAGCTGGAAAAAGTTTAGAAACCACCGACATAGTGGATGACTGAATACGAGAGCGATTTGACACGACCTTAGTCTTTGCAGCAAGGAAGGGTCGTGGTTCAACACTTTGTGCCAAACATCAGGAGAGAATTGTCGATCTGTTCAAAGAGAATATTTCTCAATGCAAAATTGCAAACAGTTTAGGTTGCTTGACTGTCCTACCAGATGTACACGTCTGTCTGCTATTGAAAATGTATGGACGTCATGAAGAGGAGAATCAGACAATGGCCACCATGACCATGACAATTATACAATTGACTTGAGTGTATTCTATAGGGGCTAATATTAAAAGATAGAAATGACATAATGTACATTTTACAGAGAGGGAGAGCCACCCACCTTAGCATACAGCTCACGATGAGTATTGTATTTATCATCACTAATAAATCTTAGTGCAGGGTGACAAACCACGGCCAGTGGCTTGAGTTGCATGAAGCATGTGTATATAAAATGTCACCATAATCCAAACATGATAGGAAAGTTGCCACAAGAAGCTTCCTTCTACCATGCCGAGGAAAACATTTTCTTCCTATAGAAGAGACCAATTTGCCAAAGTTACATTCTCATCAATCCAAATTCCAAGACGCGACTCAATGTTTTGTAGAGCTGATGACATTATTATAAGTATTTATGGCTCTAGAGAAAAACATGAATGTAGTTTTATCTGCACTAAGAACACCTAGTCTATATAAAGAGTGAACAAAATTGGTCCCATAATTGACCCTTGTGGGACACCTTCTGCAATTTGCACAAACTCAGATGTAACATTTCCAACAGCTACACATTGCTGTCTGTCCATAGTGTAACTCTGCAACCATTTAAAAGCAATGTCATATGTAGTGCATTTATTGGAGTTGAACCACTAGAGGGGAAATGAACTGTCTAGTTTTAATATACCAGAGTTTGACTAAGGTTTGGATATTTCTTGTTTGAATGAAAATGGAAATGTTCCACCTTGAACTGCAGTGGAATAAGAAAACGTAGTTGATAATGGAGGAGCAGGTGGAGAGAAAATGATTCAGTTTTAAAAATGAAAATGCATTTCTGTTCACTGAAGAAGCTGAAAAATAGAGGTCTTCTAAAGTCACGGAGAGGTCAGGAAGAAAACAAAAAAAAGAAAAAAAAAGAAAACGTAGTTTCACCAAAGTCTTGTTTATCATTTAAACTGATAAAGAATGTAATTTTCTCCAGAACTGCAGCAGTTTACAGAAATATAATTCCCTGCACAAGACAGAACACAAGGTGTAGGTTTTTTTCCTCCATAATATGCATTTACAGTAGGTGATTGTTAACCATAGTGTGGACCAAAGTTAATCCTAAAAATTATTCAATCTTAAAAAAAAAAAAAAAGTCTCATTTGCATAAGTGGACTGAAAGGTCAATAGAATATGCCTCCGCTAGCCGTTCACACAAAGCTGCTCCACTGCAGTCGTGTCATCACGGTAGGTGTCTTCTGCACGACGGCCTCAAATTTTCAGCTGTTTATTCCATCTCAAACCATTAGTCACCTCAGGCGTTCTCTTATTTGTATTCTGGTCGTTTAAACTGTAGCAAAATGATTCCTCACATATTAGAGTTGACATTAAGCCATGGGTAGATGCTCAATAATGAGTAATATTCCCATTTGTCCACATGATTTAAAAACTGATGGGAAAATATTCCATTATGAAAGTAAATGTGTTCAGCATAACATAACTTAACATCTTTTATACAGCGGCAGAATTATGAATGATTAAATTTAGAACGCCCTGAGGATTACATGTTTCGCTTTTACCACAGGTATTTATTATTTTAAGAGGACATTCACACAGCACGAGGAGGGCAGAGTAAGCAGGTGTTTTGCATTAACATCAGGCCTTGTGCGGTCATTATGGACGGGGCTGTGGCCGCAAGTGCAACGTGACTTGAAGTTCGTGAAACGAGCAGTTCAGCTGAGACAATAAGACAATAAGTAGACTCATGGAGAGTTTAACACTGAGCAGTAAGACACAATGAATCAGTAGGCAACAAATGGTAATGAAAAAGAAAACTACAATCAAAGAAACATGCAAAGACAACCATTTTTTAAGAGGCTTATTTCCCCCCAAGGATTCACACAGATTTTTTTTTTGTTAGAAATTATGAATGTTAATATAACTTTCTTATTTACAAGAAAGTTCAACAAGGCTTGGATAGTTTGAGATAGTTTGGATTTTTTTTTTTTTTAGTGGGGTTGCAAGAGGTCGTACAAAAGGTACGTTTCCGTCCAGCTCTTTTTATTCACGTTTCGATTTGCACATTGGAAAATGCAGAAAATTCTCCCCTAGGTGGATTGCGCTCCCCTCCAAGCCAACAGCCATTTTTTAAAACAGCTGGTATTTCACTGTATTTTATAGCCCCTGTCAGATCTACACGTCTCTAGGGATAATTACTTTGGTTCGAGTGAATTTATTAGTTGGATCCACTTGTACTGTATACAGTGTCTTTGATATTACTGTGTAGTACCTCTTGCTCAGTAGCCTTAATATAGCAGCTCCTCTGAGGCAGATGAGGTGAAAGACTCATTTTCTTCACAGCAATGCATGCTGTAGTGGCTGAAAGCAGCTGCCAGCACCGCGGAGGGGAAATGAGATCAATACTCTTTCAGCATAGTTAAAATTACCTTCTAATGTGAAATGATATAAGATATTACAGTGCTGGAAATTTTTACCTCTCAGGCTCTATCTGCAACTCACTATTTCCAGGCGCAATTGCCTCAGCTCATAGTCTTTCTTTTTATGTGATTTGCGGCACTTTTTCTTCCACTGGTCATTAAATCCCAGATAATGTTGAGTTTTTTTTTTTTTTTTCAAATCCCAGAGCATCACACAATTAAAGGTCATGAGCACTCAGTGGTTCTCTTGATTATAGACTTGATTCTAATTGGTGAGCTATTCAAACTGGTGCAGAGACTGGATATAAGGTCAAATGCATTCAGGTGCCGGCAGCAGTATGAAAAGGTGTGGGTTGCTGGAGGAGGGCAGACTATTATTAATTTTATTACATTGTGCTTTAACTGCACTGTTGCCGTAGAGGATCCTAAGATCGCAGCTGTTGTTGCCTTGGAGAATTTGGCTTTTTCAGCAACATTAATGTCAAGACAATAGTTTACACAGTAGAGACCCAGTAAGTCAGGCTCATTTGCAGGTAAGCTATAAGATGGTGCATATCTTCTTTATAGGTTTCCCTAGGTTTTCAGATGGCTTAGATGCTGTCTGGGTTTCAGTGTTTTTCCTAAGTTTGTGGAAGACTTGGTATATCTGGGAGAAGTCAGTTAGTTTGGATGCGCTCCACGTTGCTTTCAAATGATTCTGGTTTAGGTGGTGTCCAAAATGACTTGGGTACCTCACCTAAGCTTTAAAACGGTAGGGATCATCCTGTTATAGCAAATTAATGGGGCAACATTGTGCCTCATTTCATCACACCTAGTGTGCAATTAATGTACAGCAGCAGTAACGTATTTCTGATCATCACTACACTGGTACGTTTCTAAAACAGAGCCATTTCCCATTGTGCGAGTAACTTTTTTCAGCACAATTCTTTCATCCAGCTTCACCATTCACAAGAGAATTGTTAATACTGGATGTCATTTCATATGTGGGTTTGTGGAGTAAGCGGCTGCCCTGCTGACCACCAAGTTAATACTGCACAAGGGAAAAAGTGCACACCGACCAGACACAATGCACACACTCGCTTGTAGGTCTCAGTTGTGTGCTCCCACTCACACTGATTGGATGTCTGTGTCTGTGACAAGTACATACTGTACTGAATGTACGTCCTTGTGTGACTATAAGGGCTTGACTTTACACTGTGTAAAGTCAAGGTAGGTATACCACTCCTATATGGCGCCTCCTCTAATACTCAGTCAGCACAAACTAACCATGGAAAATTACAGTATGTGTGCTTGGTTTCAAATCATAAGAACTGTGCGGTGTATATAAATATGCTTGATATAAAGACGCTTTCTGCTGCAGTGACGCCAAAGTATTGTGGTTATGGGAGCTAGTTGTGTTGTGGATGTTTCGGCTTCACTTTTGGTGAGCTGTCACTCTGTCCATAATGATTTGCGTTACGAGTATGAGTCTATGACTTGTCTTCATTGATATATTGCTGTAGTTAGCAGCTTAAACAACTATAGCAGATCGTATCGGTGACTTTACAGTAACCAGTGCTATGTGAGGACAAAGTCAGTCTGATTTGCTTGTTTCCAAATTAATTACGGTGATTGATTATGTTATGAAATATCATTATAATGTGTAGTCTGCAGAAAATGAGTGATTAGATTAATGCGGATGACATTAGTTTGTAACATCAGTTCATCTGAGGTAAAAGTAAAGACACTACAGCAGTTCATTTGAGTGGTGTATGACACTGTTATTTTTATTTCGGTCCTGCTCTCCTGCCTTGACTCTCTCTAATTTGTTTTGGTCGTCCCTTTTGGTCCTACCTGGACGGTGATGGGGTTAGATTGTATCGCCACAGCTCCGACTGGAAATTGAGGCTTCTAAAACTCTAATGGTTTCCAAACTCGCGTATTTCTGTCACCCTCACCTTTCTTGGTTTTTCTCGGTCCTCTTCGCTGAGCGCTCACGCACATAAACCTTGTGGAGTAACAAAAGGCAAGTCAGTGAGTTGGATGGATTGCCCTTGAATTGCTAACCGACAATAGTGTGGGTAAAGCAATATGTTTCTGCTAAGAGCTTTAGTGGCAAGTAGTGTATGCTGTGGTGGATCTCTCTGCTGCAGACACCTGTGCTGTTTTAACTTTTTACGATGGTTTTTATGTTTACAGATACTGCAAAAGATTTCAGATTAAGACCTCCAGAGGCAAATTCACATACTGCAACATTTATTTATGGGCTTGGTCGGATCAAAGATAGAAAGATAAAACAAGAGGAGAGTTAATGGCCTAATTTAAAATGTCACAGGTGCAAAAGGTGAAAAACACACCAGTCCATGTGTTTTTTATTCTTGTATCATCACTGAAAAACAAATGAAAGTTTGGAAGAGGCTCACTCAGTGATGCGCCGGAGCCTTGAAGAATTTGCTTTCTGCACAGTGGTGGATTACTCAGATCAGTGAAAGGTGTCAGGTATGGTACAGTGAACATGTGAAATAATAGCTGCTCCCTTCAGTGTCAATGATGAATGATGAAGCACAATGACTGAAACACATAATGACTTTCCACTTAAAAACAAAATCAATACTCCTGAGCAGCAGGTGGCTTTGCTCCCTTTTGTCTTTCTTCCCAGGGACACAATGCAGCACCAGTAATGTTTTTATATGCTTGGTTTGAAATAAAATGAAACGTTAATGCGCCGTTTATCCACTTACATACAGTATCTGCTCATTTTTTCTTTCAGGAATACCAAATTGACATCATCTTTGCTCAGACGTGGACAGACAGTCGACTAAGATACAACAGCACAATGAAAATACTGACTTTGAACAGCAATATGGTTGGACTGATCTGGCTGCCTGATACGATCTTCAGGAACTCCAAGACCGCAGAGTCCCACTGGATTACAATGCCCAATCAGCTCCTGAGGATATGGAATGATGGGAAGATACTTTATACTTTAAGGTAATCGTGCTATTTCTTACAGTCCTTTATGCATGTTGTCCACATTTGAGGACAGTAACTCCACTCTGGGTTTATCATGACAGAGTCCTCTAAACCACTTGGGGGCAGTATCAGTATCAGTAGATCCAAAGAGCTATATTGCAACGGTCCTTACTACCTTATATCCCAAAAAATTATGTGTTTCATTGCTGACGCCCTCAATCCAAGATGGCTGACAGCAGTAGCCTTGCACAAAACGCTTCAGGCATATCTATGAAAATATTAAAACCTCAAAAACAAACCTTTAAACCATGATGATGATGATGATGATGATGACAAACCAGCTCTTAATATTATTATTAGAATGTATATGTTAGGGAATTTTGTGTTGAGCTGAGGGAGAAGAACTCTGGAGATGCTGAGGAAACTCAGAAGACTCTCTGGATGGATTACACAGGAAACATTTATTGGAACGAGCTCTTGAGAACAGATTGCTCAATACAGGTGACTGAAGAATCTGGTTCTGAATGTACATTCCGTTGTACCAATCTTATGCCAACATATCGGCTGACATACCTACGCACATTCCTACAGGGAATAGAAGGACGAGATTACGGGATGATATGTCTGCGAACCTTGGGCTGCAGCAGATCCAAATAGAGGACAGAGCCCAAGGAAAAGTGCACAGATATAGCTGCACACCATGACTTTCGCTTTGAACTCAGAACTAAGAACTGGCTAAGGCCACGGGTTGAAGTATATAATATATATACAATATATAAACGAGCATGAATTTGCATTTTCTTCTGCTGAATTTCCGAAAATTTCTGGAAATCTGCCTAGCAATGAAGCCTATGCTGGACTTGTTTTCTTTAACGCCAAGCAGATTTCCAAATATATATTTTATTTTTATTTATGTCTTATAATTCCTCTCCTCCATGAATCTCCATGTTCGCTGTTCATCTGGCCACCTTTGGAAATCAATGAGGCCTATCAATCAACAGATCAGTTTATATGGTAGCAGACCGTAGCTGTCTCACCCACTAAAAAATTCATGCAAGCCAATTTGCGATTCAAACATTCCCAAAAAGAGCAGTGTGAAAGCAATTAGCTCTTGTCATTACCACTTGTATGTGCAAATTGCTGCTTGGGCTTTAAGACCAATTTACTAAGGCAGCCACCCTCATGCCCCAAAGCACTCTTCGTAATTGGAGCACTCAACATTAATATAAACTGCTTCTTCAGTAATAAGCATCTTTTTATGCATTCTGTTTTTGTCTAAGATATATAATTGATATCATGACAAACACGTAAGACCTGTTTGCTTCCTTCGGTTGAACTTTTGTTGTTGTTGTTGTCACTTCAGCCTGCAAAATATCAGTTTAATCCTAGGCAAGTGTAGCAATTCACAGACGGCTGAAGTAGCACATTTACACAATGACCAATGAAATATCATCGCTGTATAAGCAAGTCAAGTCCCGAACAAAGCCAAGGCAAGATCCTTCATCATGGAGTTGTATTGACTATTCAGGAGCGTGCAAACTTTGAGGAGTAATATCCGCTGATGGCATGAGAGCAAGACAATGAAATGTCATTTGGTGTTAATTGTGCATTGGCTTGGCCGGAGTAAACAGAGATGACATTTTGTGATAGCCATGCCTCTTCCACATGCATGCTATTGTCCCAATTCCATGCTTTAATGAGGATGAAAGATCATTCCCGAGCTACCGTGCAGAGGTTTTTTATTTCCTTGGCTGCCTACTCCACTTTCCTCTTGTTTTCTCTTTCATCTGTGTCCATTTGATTTACACTGTTTTTACATTTTCTATTCTTTGGTCTCCTGCTCATCATCTCTTAACGGAACCACCAGTATGCTTACATGCTTTCTTTTGTTCATCTTCCGTCTCTGCTTTTTTCTCATCTGTTTTATCATGTTTATAGAGGTCAGGGCACTCTTCACAGTGCCTGCAGCCTCTTTTCCCGTCAAGATAAGGGATGCTACTTTCTTGCTTTAACTGGTTTATAATTGAAGGTCAACAACAGATGGGCTGCATAATAACATCAACAGACAGCTGGCCTTTAGCTACAGTAGACCTACTGTACATCTCCAGCATCTTCACATGATAATTGCACTGCAATGTTTTCTAGCAAGTGTTGCCAAGAATACTGACAATACTGATAAGAATATGCACACTGAGCTTTGTGCCCAAAGATTCATGATGAGATGAAATGGTTTTAGAACATTGCAGGGGGAAGTTGCAGCAGTGTGAGTTTGTCCGTCTCATCTCGACTGAAGTCGGCTCATGGGTTCGTGGAGTCGCCTGCGACTCAGCGTGTGAAGTCACCGCTGGACAATCAACTTGTGACATATTCAGGTGGTCAAGTTAGTCTCAATCATGGACTGTGAAAGGAGTGGACAGAGCCACAGTGACAACACCCACTGGTTTTTGAACTACTGTTTTAAAGCCTCAAGTTTGCGTTTTGGCCATTTCCTTTTTGGCTTTTTGTAGCCAGAAGAACACACCCTCCAATATGGGGGTCTATTTAGACTGCGAGAATTTCCCAGCTTTCCCTCTGACACGCCAATGTCGCTGCATTGCATCGCTGTTGCCAGTTCTTTAAGCCGCCTCCACCACCCCAGCATCCACATCACGGTGTCGTCACTTTCATGACTTTCGGGTGTGTAGTCTTTCTATTTACGTATTTTCACAGTCTGATACTTTTTACAGTTTTACAACAAACTGCGACTTTCTTGACTTGTAAAATGATCTTTTAAACGGACAAACACCATATGTGTAAACGATGGCACAATTCAAACGAGATCAAAAAAGGCCTTGTCTCTCGCCATTGACTGTACAATTCTTTTCTGAAACACGGTCCCATGGGGCACATCCAGAAGGGGCGGGACTTCGGCTTTCTATTTGGATAAAAGGGTGGAGCCGGAGAATCACGCAGGGTGATGGGTAAGCTAACGATTGAGCGTTGCGGTAGTTCAGGCAGGCACAGAAGTCAGATCTGGTCAAAAACCCCTTTTTGTCCGGTCGTCCATGACTTCAGTCTGGCCCACCACAGTTAGTGTGCTTTATAACCGAGGCTGCATTTAGTCATTCATTCTTTAATCAACTGTGCTGTTGTTGATTTCAAGGGCTCTTATCTGAGTTTATTCTTTTGTTAATAGCTTATATGTGAAGTGGCCGTCACCATGTCAGTGTGGGGAGTCATGCGGTTGGCAGTTTTGGTGGCATTTCCCTTCAGGAATCAGGAAGGGCTCTGGCATTTTCGTGCAGTGTTGGATTCATTTTATGTGTATGGAACTGCTTTATTGCCCATATAGTAATTCATATAGTTGCTTGGGTTTTTCACCATTGCGGCTCCCTCAATTAGTTTTTGTTTTTTCCGTATTAAATACTTAGCAGATGTATGGTTAAGAGCTTTCATCTTTGCCTGTTTTCCCTGGTTCGCTGCTGTTTTTGAATTATCCTGCAGCCTACTTGTTGCAGGAAGAACATTTTGGGGCTTTCTAATAGTGAACCATCACTCAGGGTGTTCTTGTGAGTGTGTTTCAGTAACAAATTAATGAATCAATAAACTCACTCTCCCAACAGTATTATTCCTATTAATCAAGTCACCTAATGGTGTCTTGCCAGATGTCCATCCGGTGGCATTCAGCCTGCCGATGTTCCCCCTCCTTCCAGATGAGACAGTCGTGTACGTGTGCATGAATTCAAAGGCAAAGTAACATGCTTGTTGCTACACATAGCCTCGTATATTTCCTTTGTATGAAGTCACAGTTGACTGATGTGTGTTTGCATTCACCCTGCTGCTGATTT
Organism: Coranthus polyacanthus; assembly: GCA_037367275.1. Classification (NCBI taxonomy): domain Eukaryota; kingdom Metazoa; phylum Chordata; class Actinopteri; order Kurtiformes; family Apogonidae; genus Coranthus; species Coranthus polyacanthus. The sequence continues at coordinate 14,238,915 of JAPQRN010000019.1, read as the reverse complement.
TTTTTCTGCATCGAGACGAGAAGGTGTGCGTTTGCAGGAATTCAAGGGGAAAGTAATATGCTTGTCACCACACACAGTCTCATATATGACTCTGCTGTGGAACAGGTGATTGACAGCTGTAATGACCTGTCAACTCTATCAGATGCGTCTCTACTGCGAAGACTCTTACGTCAAAGAAGCAACATGGCAGCTCTCCTACCTGTGATATTTTGGCTTCACTTTTCCACAACATAATGAAACAACTTAATGTCATCCATCTTTATATTCAGTCTATGTTTGAAACAGAGAGGGGAGAGCTATAAGAAGGGGGGTGTTTTTTTCTGTAGCTTTAACTATTTATTAAGTCATTATTATGGTTTATCTTTGTCCTCTATCTTCATAACAAAGAGTCAAGGACTGAAGGACAGAACTTTGAAAGAAGTGTTGTGGGCTTTTGCTTTGTGCAGGTTAAAGTGTCTTTACTGCATTAGTTCGCTACAGATGTCCTTGACGGGAATTCAAGAAGCAATTAATAGAAAAAGAGAAAGAAGCAGTAAAGCCCCCTGCCCTTGAAGGACACACACCCTTAGTGTGGTGATTTAGAGTTGTGTCGCTGCAAAAACTCACAGCTATCTCTCACTAACTTATGGTGGAGCTTTAAAACTTGTTCTGTACTGTGGGTAAATTATGACTCGGCTAAAGCAGCTACATTAATGCTCATATCGCATCCCTGTTTTAATAACGTGTAAAGTAGAACAAATAACTTATGGTTATGATGTTTTTAAAAGAAATTCTTTTCATACCTTTCTTTTTTTGCTTCACATTAAGGTTGGTGTAAAGTAAAGCCACTTAGTTGTCTCTAACTAAATGAAACATCTGATGAATGAGTTGCGTGAAACATGCGAACAGGCTATGAAACCTGTAGTATTGAACTGTGGAGTTAGACCGTTAAACTGTTTATCATCAGTTTTGCGTTCAGGATAGTTTGTGTATACAATACGTCTGCAGCCCAAGGATTGCAGACACATCGTCCCTAAATCTTGTCCTATTCCCTGCAGGAATGCATGTAGGATTGAGTATACGTATGTCAGCCGATATGTTGGTATGTAAGACTGGTACAATGGGAGGTACATTCAGAACCAGATTCTCCAGTCTCCTGCATTGAGCAATCGATTTGCACGAGCTCGTTCCAATAAAGGTTTCCTGCGTAATCCATCCAGAGAGTCTTATGACAGCATCTCCAGAGTTCTTCTCCCTCAACTCAACAGAAAATTCCCTATCGCCTTGCCTTCAGCTTGTCATCAGACAGTCCTTTCCAACAGGGGACTGCAGCTATTGTAACGCTCTCTTCAAATCCTCTCCTGGCACAGTCATTTCACTTTGCAGAACACAGGAATTATTGGTCTATCACTGCCTCAATCAGTTAGTTTGTCTGCAACATTGCGTGACTTTCATGCTTTGACATGTTGGTTAAGACATTTACCATGTTAGTTAGTGCTTAGTTGGGATCCAAACTAACTGCCAGCTCCCTTGTTTTGTGAGGTAAAATGAAGGTTTTGTCAAAGGAGTCACGTTGCTTTGAAGAGAGTGATATAACAGCTTCAGAGCCATCACAAAGGGCTGTCTGATGGTAAAGTGGTAAAGTGAAAGTATTCTAAATATAGTGTACACTTAAAGGGACGTTGCATTTTTTTTAGGTGGGTCTTTTTTGCATTTACATAGCGCTTTTCTATCTTATTGGTGCTCAAAGGACTTTACAGTGTATCCCATTCACCCATTCACACACACTCACACACCACAGCCTCTGAGAGCAACTCAGAGGGTTTAGCGTCTTGCTCAAGGACACTTCACACACTACATGAGGACAGGAGGACCCAGGAATCGAACCACTCGCTACTCTTGACTGCTTCTCCACCTTCTCACGCACTCCCAGCAGTTTAGAGCAGAGATACTGTTTTTTTTTCCCCATGATAATCATGCCTAATTTTGTACATGGCCATTCTTTGAATGATTCAAATTTGTCTGGGTGGTTAATACCACATCTTTGTGATGTGGCAAATTCAGTACACATATTTATTACTGCTTTTCATAGACTTTAAACTAAATCTGGAAGGAACTTTTTTCATCTGATTGTTGTTTTCTTTCTTCACAGGCTAACTATAAATGCAGAATGTCAGCTACAGCTGCATAACTTTCCAATGGACGAGCACTCCTGTCCCCTCATCTTCTCCAGCTGTGAGTACGCATTTCGCGCCACAATGCCATCTGTTTTCTGCTTTACTTTATTTTCTTTGCAGCATGTAAGTATGTACACTTGTATATATCTGGTGTTTTTTATTTTTATGCTGAATTGTTCTTTCCATACAGTTGGTGTCCACCTAGGTACTGCTGTTTATGTTTGTTTCATGAAAGTAGACAAAGCAGTGAATAGTGATAAGTACTGATTTAAAGTAGTCCATACTATTACACTGTAGAAGTACAGATAGGGGGTGATGATGATGACTGCAGAACAGAGGGACAGTTCAGTACACAAACATATTATTGCTTCTACGGCGGCTAGTGATAGTACGGAGGTCTGCTGTTCACTAAAGGTCAACCGACTCAATTTGTTTGAAACAGAGTTTAGAAGTGAACTGCAGCTCAGCTGTGAGGAAAATGATGAGATGATTCAATTATTTATGTCATACTCAGTGTTAAACTACATCTATATTGTATATACTGTGGATTATTGATTTTTTCGCAGCATGGTGTTAACTTTATCAAGTCAAATCTAACAGTGTTTGAATATGTCCAGCACTCTTGGAGCTAAAGGAGATATGGATTTACTGCCTTGCTCAAGGACATATCATCAAGGCAGACGCATCAGTCAAACAGTATGATGACTGTGCTACTTCCTGTGCTTCATATGAGCCACGTAATATGTACCATCATAGGGAATTTTGAGCGTTAGCCACATTCTGGTGAATTTTATTAATCAATTCATCAGTTTATGGTGGGATTTTATGCAAACGAAAACACCAATTCAGGCACCAGGTTATGGAATATACAGTACTTTCAGATATTCTGTCTTAGATTCAAATATTTATTCTCCTGTTCCCTAACAGCCCTAAAAATGTCTAAAGCACAGCTACAAAAAGCATCTACGCAGGTAATTATTATTCATTTAGTGCTAATAAGTAGCATGCTAAAAGAGGTGTAACCTGCAGATCATTACATAGTGGAGACTGATCTGAAAAACTGTTGCAGCTGTAACTCACTAACTTCCATTAATAACCTAAAAAGGTTTGTTAAATTTCACATTGTACCGAAAAGCTTCGTGTTCACATTATATTTTATTTAGATTAATTTATATTCGTAGCCTAAATAAATTCTAACTGATGAACTACAACTAGACTAAAACTAAAACAATTCAGAAGACGGAAGAAGGTAGTTGATGTGTCATCTACTGTGCATCCATCGCAGACTATCAGAGAGATCTGTTATGGAGATCATGGAGTGATTTAATGTGCACCTTGTGCGTCCATTAAAGCTCCAAACCTCCTGCTCCTGCACTGACCAGTCTGTAGACCCATCCTGCTGGGATCCATTAAACCCATTTTCTTATCGGAGGAAATCACCTGAATTCCTGCTGGTTTCTATGACTATGTGTCTGTGTTCCTGATTAAGTCATTTTTGATTATCTTTAAAGCCTTCAGACCTCAGGGGGGTTTGAATAACTACCTGATTAAAATGATAATATGCAGCATAGATGGATGAAGCAGTGCCTATACAGTCCATACTTTATACTAGTTAAATTATCTGTAGTGGTATCTATAATATTCCCACCGCTGGCGAGGCTGGTCAGTATGTTTGTAACAGGAACAGAATCTATCATCTCCCACTGCACTGAATGGATGTGATATAATGGACCACATATACTTTTTTGGGGAACTTTACATTAGTAATGTTGACATCAAACACTGCAATTTTATACTTTTAACTCAACTTACGGCCTTTGCACAACCACGTCCATATTTTTCGCATTCGTTTTTTAATCCGTCATCCAATAAAAACTGTTGGATGACATTGAGCGTTCATAAACCTTGCATACTGAGTCTGATGCATTAATTATTCAATTAGTTGTGAGAATGTGCAATATGAGACATAATGAATTCATCAGGCGGTGAGGACGATTTTGTGGTCTTTATGTGACGAGTTGCCTTTCCAGCTGTTTTTATGTGCATTTTCAATTGCCGCTTAAAAAGTCTGCGTAAGTATTGATTCAGTGTTAGCCCCAATTTTCTGAATTTTCAGTCTGAATTTGCAATACATTTGGATGGGAAACCCGACCGGAACTCTGGTCTTCCCGTCATAATCAAAAAAATAGGACATACATTGTGTCAGTATGTGAACTGTAGTGGGCACAGCACTAAAACACAGTGTGGAGACAGGTCTTTGCTATGCGAGACTACACTAGAGGCAGCCTACCATAGGCTGTCTACACTCTCTGCCTGCATCCTGCATCTGGCACCATGGTTACCTGAAGGGCTGAAGCTGCCCTCACTTTCTGTGTTCCTCATCCTCTGTTTCATCCTCCTCATCATCATCCACCTGAATATTACTATGAAAGTAGGCTACGTGACGTATGAAATGATACCAGGCTGCTGTTAAATTGCACTCTGATTGGTCGAACATGTCAGTGTGTGAATGTGATCGACACAGCATGTAGTCATCTGCATCTTGCGTCAGTTTTGAACAAAAAATACAGACTTGGTTTGCAAAGGCCTTTATAGCTGTATTTGAACATAACTCAGTTTGAAAGTAGTTTTTTCACAAACCCATTTCAAGTCCAGTTTTTGGTGGGTAAGATTAGATTGATGATATGAGACTCGTAATAGGATGTGTTATTGGATAATCAGGCCTTTTCATTTCCAGGTTTTTGCAGAAAGACACTGTATTCAATTTCCTCCAGAACTAAATTAATGGTTACATTTTTGTGCTAAAAATGCCAAATTGAGACAATTTTCTTATTTTTTATTAATTTCCACATTGCAAATCCAGCCAATGTAACTTCACTAGAATAGACTTTCACAGCAAATCAATAAGGATGACAGATGTAATATGTTTGTGTCAGCTAATCAGAGTTGGATTTAAACATCTGCAGACTTGCAGTTTTGCACCAGAGCATACAAATAGCACACAGGGAAAAATCAACTGAAGAAGAGACAAAGGTAATCACTTTTCCAGTCGACCATAAAGCAACAGAATCAAAAAAGATGGTGCATTTTGAGTAAGGAACATGACACATTTCATATGAGAATACTCACAGTCACTATCAGCGCTGGTATCAGGATTCACACCAATGATGCACAGCTGAAAGGAACAAGCTCAGGCATGTGAGCGACCAGGAGATGAACTAGTATGTGAGGCAGGCACAGTAAAAGACTGTTTGGTGAAAAGGTCAGTTACAAAACTTAAGCACAACATTTATGAGGGTAAAATTTAGAGAAAAAACTGCAATTTCAAACATATAGTGGCAAATATCAGAGAATTTTTTTTTTCCTCATAAATTTGCCACTTAAATGATCAGTTTTTCTCCTCATAAATGTACGACATTAATCTTAGATTAAGTCAAGAAACAGCCACCTGCACCAGTCTGCACCACTCTGAACACAAAACCAAGGAAATACCGTATTTCCTCAAATAGTGGTCGAACGTTTATTTCTCTCAGCTGCAAAAGGTACCAGGCCTTTATTTGAAGGAGGCCTTTATTTATCATTTACTCTGTTTAAGTAGAAATGGTCCTATTAGGACAAAACCCTCCCGTTTGTTAAAAGTACATCATTGTGGTTTTCTACAAACACAACACTTCCTTAACTGTTTCAAAATAAAAGCCCTGTAGCATTTCAGTAGATGGGAACCATTCATTGCTTAACAGAGCTTTTATTGTGTAAACGCTGTCTTCCTGTGGTGTGGTTTCCAAGGTCTCTCAGAATATTTCCATTTCAGTGTTTCCATTCATAAAAGGTTACTGAGTTTATGAGCTACTCTCAATAGTAACCTCTTATTTTCTAAACATTTTGAATTAGAGTATGACTAAATCTTTAATGACATCATTACTAGCAAATGAAAGAAGTGTGGCGAATGCTAATGGAATTCATTCATCAAGCATGTTTGAAAACAATTATCAGTTTGGGTATCTTCCCTCGCAGTTAATGTTTTTGTTAATTGAAAGCCTATTACATCAAATTGCTATCAGGCAAGATCATAATTTTACTAGCTTTCCTACTTAAAATGATTATGTGACTGTTTGAGACCAAAAAGATTCAGGCTAGTGTGACAGCGAAGTTGAAAAGGAAGCATTAGCCCTTCATTAACCTCACATGATCAATTGTAAAAGCACTCCCAGGCTCTGTGCACATCATGTGAAGGTCAGGCCCAGCATCAAGATGGATTTAGTACATTATTGAACCAAAGCTTTCATTTAATCTAGTTTCCTTCTGCCTCTGTCTTCATCTCAGACTGTCTTTTCATTAGGCAGCCTCCAGCACAAGACAAATGTTGCTCTGGGTGGCTCTAGGTCTGTCTGCACAAGGTATCCATCATTAGGAAGAGCCATGTTCCACCAGGGGTCACACACACACATGCTCTGTGTAATTGCAGATGGATATCCACAAGACGAGATGATTTACAAGTGGAGGAAGAACTCTGTGGAGGCGGCTGACCAAAAGTCCTGGCGCCTCTACCAGTTTGATTTTATGGGCCTGAGAAACACCACAGATGTAATAAAGACTACGGCAGGTAGGATCTGTCTCTGGCACCACTTCCTCTGTGACTTAAACATTTGCAACCTGTTGCTAACTCAGTGAGAAGTTGATTATATTTACCGCATTGTCAGCACAATGAGACAATTACTTTGTAGAAGCGGTGGCTGCCTGTCTTCCTCTGCATCCGTCTTTGCATCCAATCCAAGAACATCACTTTGCGCATTGACTTTTCTGCAGTTGTCCAAGTATGGTGACCCCATACGTCAGAAAATCTCCTTTCCCCGCATGAATAAAGACTTCTCACACTTCAGCCACCTGCAACTTCCAATTTCTGAAATAAGTGAAGTTCTTAAAATGTCTCTGGGGCAAGGCACTGACCACATATTGATTTTCATTGACTCTATGCACCAAGAAACTGTCAGACTCGACGAGACTGCTTGATTTTTTTCGCCACTCATAATAACTGATGTCAGCTGCAACCTGCAACAGAAGCCTCGTGCAGTCTGAATAGAGCTGACTTCCCCAGAGAAATACTATGCATATTTTTGCATATAGCATTTCTCATTAGACCTAACCTTTAGAGCAAACCCCACTTAATACAAACATAAAAAACACGGTATATAGTTATTAGGCTTTTTGGCAGGATTCATGAATATTATGTGTAGGAGGACCTGTGAACCTATATCTAGTTGTGTTTTCTCTAAAGATTATAAGTAGACGTAGCCACAGTGAAACGACCCATTGGTTTGTTGACTACAGTTCTGAAAGATGTCTTATTAGAATTTAATGTCAGACTCCAAGATGGCGGCAAGGTTGCTCCATGGTGAATATGCCAAAATAGTTTTTGTCACAGATTTTAGCATTTATTTCCTGGCTGTTCAGAAGGTTTGACACATATAAAACCTCAATGTTAGAAAACCTGGCAATAAACAGAGTGATATTCAACCTTTTTTTTTTTTTGCAGTTGTAGTTACCCTGTCATAAGTTTTACAGACAACTCTTTTATCATGGTGGATTGTTTTGCTGCAGTTTTTCCCCTCCCGGAGAGACGACTGGGGGGAATGGCTCCGTGCTGGTGCCGTATTCAGTTCTCTCGATACATCCATGTTTTGAAACCGCAAGTTTGGCCTTTTGGCCTTTGCCATCTTGACACCGGTCACACTGCTAACTGGGAAATGTTATGTTAAACACCACCAAGTAATTTCATGCCGTGGTTGTTGCCCCTTGATTTTCACTTACAGGTGACTATGTGGTGATGACAGTGTACTTTGATCTGAGCAGAAGAATGGGCTACTTCACCATCCAGACATACATCCCATGTATCCTCACTGTGGTCCTCTCCTGGGTTTCCTTCTGGATCAAAAAAGATGCGACTCCAGCCCGAACTGCTTTAGGTACTGTGGACACATGCAGCTCTGTAGCTCCGTCCATACCAGTACATACTGTAAGGTTTATGCCTGAGAAATTACTTCAATTAAAGAAGATAAGGAAAAAGATACGAAAATTGACGAAGGAATTATCCCAAAGTTCTACTCTTTGAGTTTTTCATTTCCACATTTTCATCACATTTTGTTTTGCTTGCCCCTTTTGAACATGCATTGTTTGCTCTTGTCTGCATGGATTATTAATCACTTAACTTGAATGATTCCATCTGTTTTTTCTATTTTGCTATGTGTTTTCTTCTCGTATACTTGCCGTCTCTTTGTTGTTGTGCAGTGCTATGGAACATTTCAGTGAAGGTAATTGATTTTACTTCTTTTTTTTTTTCCTTTGTTCACAGTTTATACATTACCCATACATTTGAGTGACACGAGTGAAGTTTGTGTTTGTGCAAACCTTCAGTCAAGGATTAAAAAAAAAAATAAATCCTTGCTTAACCGCAGTAATTTCAAACCAGATATCAGTCAGCATCTTTAAGCATTTAAAGCAGAAAATATTTGGCTTTTTGCATGTGCAGTACAGGTAAAAATAACTGTCTGTTCTGTGTTGTAGGCAATCATATTTTCAGCTGCAGAATAATTGGTATGAATATGTGATTTTCAGTCACTCTTAATGGAAACCCCTAATGTGTTTTGTCCCTTCTCGTCTGTGACCCAGTGTCAGCAAAGCGTTAAATCAGCCACTCCGCGGCATCATGTTCTGTCCTACTGCAGTATAGTATGTTCAAGAGTATACATTCAAAACTGTTAAAAAAGGGACAAAAGAAGTAAATGAATAATGAGCCCCATTAATCTTTCATCTTTGCTTTAAAGCATCTGTAGAAGAAAGAATAAAGATAATGAATGGATCTTGATGTAAGTGGATTGTGAATGGGGAGGGGGTAAGCCAAGTCATTGTGGGAGTAGATAAAATCATTAAGTTGTTATCCTGACCTTCATAAAGGGTTGGGGTGAGTCAGACCAGGGCAGCAAACCTTTCAGCTATGCTTTGAGCCTTAATAACAAGAACTTATAGCTACTTATAGCATCGAGTGTGCCCAGAAATGTCTCATTACCCACATCCCCTGCTCATGTAGTCGCATCTCAATATAAGTTTTTTCAGAAAAGCTGTGACATACATGGGACCTTTTTGTTTGACACACTTATGTACAGCAGCTCACAGTTTCCTCCAGATTGAACTGCCAGAGAAGATAAATGCTTCTGAGTGTTTTCCTTTGTTAAAACCTGCTGTACATTCTATTGTTTTGAGCAAAAAAAAATCTCAAATCTGTGCCACAGCATTGGCAGAAGGCAGGTAATGGTAATCACTGTGGCAAGCACAGGCTAAAGGAAAAGTGTGAGATGTCCGCCTAAAATAGATGGGGCCAGCTTGTTACCATGGGAACCTCAGTGAAACAGTCGCAGATGTTTTTTTTTTTGTTTTTTTTTTTCCTTATAGGCATCTCTATAATGCTCATGGAGGAGACAGAGATGGCAGGGATGAAAGAATGGAATCATTCAGAGACGCTGGGGGAGTGAATGTGTGCTAGAGCAAGATGTCTTTCTCATTTTCTGTCAATCTGAGTGATTCACGTGTTATCGGTTTGTCACATCAACAACATCTGCTGTTCAGTCAAAGGAAGGATTTTTAACTTAGAAGCTTAGTGGCACTCTGAAGATAATGATTATAGAAATGTAGGGACTCTGGAGTCTGTTTTGTGCTGGAAGCCGGTCTTATGTTGACATTAGCAAACTTCATTTCTAAACTAACAACTTTCTTGGTTCCTACATCCATGATAACAGCCTGTACACTGCTACCTATGAAGAGGCAAAAATCCTTTGGTCTTCAGAACCTTTTTGTGCTCTCCACAGCGACAACAGCGCGCAGCACTAGCTAGTGCAAGTTGGCTAACATCAACAAACAACCGCCTCCCAGCACAAGCTTCACGTAAAGACACAAGCGTGCACAATTCCTACATACGGAACCCGTAAAGGAGTTATTTTTAATGCTTATACTTTAAGACATTCAAAAAGTTCAAAAAGATGTCAGTGTATTGTTTTGCAGAAGATATCAGTAGCAGTTAACATGCTAACCAACTAGCCCTATGCCAGCCTGTCCCGTTATACCACTTTGTAACACTAGAGTGAGTAGTGAGTCACTGTAGCGTCCACGCTGCCGTTGGTGCAACGTGAGAAGAAGAAGAGGTTGCGCCGCTGTAGTGCTGCTGTTTATTATAATAATTCATCCATGGTTAGTGTTAGATTGGATCAGTAGGAGCGACGTTCTACTCTGCTGCGATTAGATGTTTCACTACACGGATGTGATCAGTTCATTAGCTGCTACTACTACACTGAAATATGTGCTTATACCACTCGCACACTAATATACTAATTGTGATTAGCATTTCACTTTAATACACTATATCTTGATGAAGCAAAAATATAGAGAGTTTCAGGGGAGGAGAGGGCTTCAATTCCATTTCAGAAAGTGCTGTCAAATATGGAAGGCATTCATGTTATGGTATGTTAGCATATTATGTAGCCTACATATTGGCTTCAGCAATTTAACAGTGGACACTAATGTCACAACTTTGTGGTAAAATGCTGCCCCCCACTGTTGATTGTAGGTGTTAATTCTTGAGTTTCAAAATTATATATATATATAACCTTTAAAGGACGAGATCAGTTCCACTCTTATACAGCTATACAGTGAGTAAAGGGTTGTTTATGCAGTGTTAATTATGACCTTCGCGTAACTGAACCTCAGGAAAACTTAACAACCTTTCAATGTCCAAATGAATCCTAATCCTTGCAGATTTCCGTCATTACCTGTGAGCTAAGACGACTCTGTCCTTCTGCCCTTCAGGTATAACCACAGTGCTGACTATGACTACTCTCAGCACTGTGGCCAGGACTTCACTACCCAGAGTGTCCTATGTCACGGCCATGGACCTTTTCGTTACTGTCTGCTTCCTGTTTGTCTTTGCTGCTCTGATGGAGTACGCAACATTAAATTACTACTCATACAGCACTCGAAGACCCAGCTGCATCGAAACAAAAAGATCAGTAAGTTTGCCTTGAAGTTGTTTTTTGATATAGAATATTCTCGCTGCAATGAACCTGCTACCTTCCTACTTCTGAATTTATAGACAAACAAGAAAATGTAAAATAAGGTGATGCCCTTACGCTCAGGATTACTGTCACTTGTCACGAAAGTAGCTTCTCTGACAGTGATTTGGTTTTGGATGTAAGAAAACCTTTCAGGGTTGAGACGATGTGCCCTTTATAAGCTCTTTATATAAGCTTGTTACTATTTTAAGAGCCACTGCATCAGTCTGAATGAGACAGATGCACCTTTTCTAGCCTGTCAACAACAGAAAGAAGGGAGTGCAATGTCAAGTCATGGCTTATACACACAAAAAAGTTCTTGTCTGTTATGTTAGACAGATAAAATGTACAACTGCCGCCGCATTAATGCACCAGATAATAAAGTGTGGCATGGTGATCGTTCATATATTTATTTAATTTATATTTTCATTGCTTATTTTAATTGTACTGCAAATGACATGAAAACTAGAAAACAATCAGAGAGTGCAAACCTCCACGAGGCAGCTAAATTCCCCATAACAATGTGCCATCCCCAGCAATCACATTGGCTTCGTTGAGATAATGATTCACAATAATGTCCTTTTATGCATTTTATTACTGTGATCTTGACCTGAATCTGATCAGCGATCAGTAATTACAGCTGTCAAATACGTATTTAACCAACCCTACCTGAACACCCTAAAACACATGATTAGACAATTTTCTACAGCCTGAAAACAGAATCCACAGACGTTTGTAGAATTCTTGTTTCCTCTTGGAGTAATTATGGAATTTTTGCTCAATGACGCCAAACAACTATCAAGCACCGCAGCTTTAATACTTTGTTATATGATGAAATAAACGTAACGCTAATGACATTCTCACCAGCTTCGGTTGTACTCAGATAAGGTTGTGACTGATTATAAATTCATCTTTCAGTACAAGGTAACATTGTAGTAGTATTGGCATTTACTTTTAGTGTTAAGAGCAGTTCACAGTTTACAGTGGACTTTGTAGAGCTGCTAACATGGACTCTACGATTTAATATTAAGAAAGAATTTTGAATCAAGAACATTTTTTTCAGCTGGATGTTGTCCTCACACACTTAACTTGTCAATATATTACTGTATATCCATGGCAATCAATATATCGGTGTAGTACAGTGTAGCCTTTGCATCTTTGTTTTCCTCCACTTATTTCTGTGCCCAGTATTTTTTCTGGCTTGTTTTGGAGGAAGATCTAATTACTGAAATATACGGGTGTTAAAAGTGCAGTTTTTCCAAAAATCCCAGCAAAACAACTAGTCTGTACAGACACAAATGAAAAACCTAATGATGAGTCATCTCGAATCATTATTTTTACATGTGGTACTGGTGTATCAGTGTGTGCCTGTGTCGTCATGTTTTCAGAACTACTCTGTCCTGGATGTGAGACCTCCACACACCGTCATCGCTTTAAACAACTCCATGTACTGGCAGGACTTTGAGGACGCTTGTGTCTACGAGTGTCTTGACGGAAAAGACTGCCAGAGCTTCTTCTGCTGCTATGAGGAGTGTAAAGGAGGTGCTTGGAGAAAAGGACGCGTCCACATAGATCTACTTGAACTGGACGCTTACTCGCGTGTCTTTTTTCCCACCTCATTTTTGCTGTTTAACATCGTCTACTGGGTGGGATATCTCTATCTTTAGCACACTCCAGGAGCTTGTTTGGTCACAAAAAGAGGCACAGCACAGTTCAACACAGAGCATTTGAGAGTAATGAAAGGCAACCAAATAAACTCTTTCCCGTGAAGCAGTTAGCTGGAGATAAAAACAGAGAACAGGCCTGTGCCTCACAGAGACTTCTGCCTCTGTGACTTCAGGTATGAAAAAAACAACACATTTACAGACTCCCTTCATATGTTGTACACAGAGGAAGGACAGGCTGGACTGTGTGCTACACAATGACAACATGAACACAAAGAAGGGAATGTGCTTTGCACTGCTATACAAACTTCTCAGTCAGGAAGATGACTTGTATTGTAGTAGTGAACGTACCGACACGTTATTATCCAGCCATCAGTCAAACCCAGTTGATGAAAATCCAAGGACATTCAAACCATTCATAGTGCCTTCCACTGGAGGGGTAGATACAATCTGCTACAATAATCAGGGAATAATGATTTATTAAAAAAAGAAGAGCCTGGCTTTGACTGATTATGGCTGTTCTCATTCGGAGCTGTGAGTTACATTTATAAAACAGCCATTAGTTGTACCAACATGAAGACTCCTTCACTTCTTATCTTGATGATACTGACTTTAAGCTTTTTATAATGACTTATTACTCCTGCTTGCAACACCGTTTTGTCCCCTTAACAGTATCCCTGTGCCCCTGACAGCTTTATTGGCATAATGTTATTTATTTATTTATAGTAGTTTTTATTTATGTTCGTGTCCATACATGACAGCAATAGAGTGCTGCAGGGATGACATATTTTGTAGGCTAACCTGGAAGTTAGCGTCTTAACCACAAGCGTAAGTTTTTGATGCTTACATTCTTTATCAGCAATATAATATTCACAAATGAAAACCACTTACGATTCTTTTAAAGGTTCAATATCTCAGATTTTCATGGGCTTGTGTAGACGTGAAATTGGAGCCAGTGACTGGATTCTGTGTTGTCCTGGGAGTCTTTCATTTGTTGACGTTAGCTAAGTCCATTTCTAAGCTAACGACGGTTTCAGTTTCCTATATTTATGATACATATCTGTATGTAGAGCACTCGGGTCGATCCTTTTGCTCGCTCCCAAGTTATTCAATGCCTCTCTTCTGATCCTCAAACTCCACTCTCAACAGTAACTAGTGTTAGCTTAGCACTTGCCTTAAGTCAGCAAACAACTAGCTCTCAGAACAACACAGACTTCAACACAAACTTGCAAGCACGTGCAAATCTTACACGTTCGACCTATATGCCAATCCACCATTGCCAAAGGTAAAACGTTAATGTTTAAATGCTAATGTCTATCAACAAACTACACTGTGGTTGCATGACTTCAACGGCATCACCACTAAGTTTACAACTTGAAATTTTCACCTCACCTCTTCTGCAAAAACCTTTACTCTTGTGTGACCTGATCTAGCTAGCAAGTAAAATAGTTTGCAAGAGCGAAACACAACAAGGCTGCGATGGTGGACTATTCATCCATCCACATGACATTCTCAACCCTTCTGACCACACCCACTTAGGAGACAGGAAGTGACCTTATTTCAGGCATATACCTGGAAGTGCAAAATGCTAACTAATTTCCAGGTTTTAAGACTCATTTCTGCAGCACTCTATGATTAGTGTATTGATTGGTGTGGGTTATATATGGTTTTAGTGGTTCTCACTACATACAGGAAGCCTAATGTGGGGGGATTTAGAGGTTGTAAATCAACAAAATCTTGGGTTAAATGTAACCACCGATAGTCCACCAGGCAGACATGAAAACACACATTATGTCTAACAGACTGCACTGTCACACATCCAGGCCCTTTGAGATGAAAAACCCTGGGAACAAAGGCAGCCATGTGTGTAATTTAAATGTTTTCTTCTGTTTCAGCATAGTGTTACATAATTTTTGCAACAGGTACTGGTGCTGCACAGCAGCCACTTCTTGCTACACGCTAGATAAAGCGAAAAGGCATTGGATTGTGTGGATTTTTTGGAACAATGACCCTACAGTTCTTTTCCTAACACAGCTGGTGAACATGATACACAAATTTAATATAATGGGTATCATTTGTACATTACTTTAGGCACAAATATGATAATCCCACTCATTAGGATGACTCATCTGTTTGGCCGTTGACTCTTGTTTGCATGCAATAGATGATTAAGCATTACCCTCAAGAAGCTGTAATGCGTTTGGAGATGGAATTGTAGTTTTAATAAGGACTGTTTGTATCATAATTTGATTTCCCTGTGTTTAGACTTGGCATTAGTAACCGTTGAATTGCCTTAGTGTAGCCCGCCCAGAGCTGAGATGAACACCAGAAATACATATTTACCTCTGATTATAACCTCAGCATGGTGAAGACCTCACTTCAGCAAAGGCTACTTCTTTGCCTTGGGCAGTAAACTTAAGTGGAACTTTTTATATCCCTCACTAAGCAGTTTTCTTTTTATTATATTTGCAATGTATGTGCCAAATATTTCACATATGTGCCCAGTTTTCAATTACGTTTTCAGGCAACAACTACTGTAAAATGGTTACAAGTGTGTGTTTTGATACTTCACATACAGTACAGTAGTGTTGTAGTCAAGACCACCTCAACTGAGACCAAGTCATGACCAAGACCAGAGTGTATCGAGACCAAGACAACACCAACACCAAGACCAGACCAGATACACTACAAGGGCATTATGGCAACCAAGTTTTTCAAATAGTTACACAACAGTATGGTTGATTTGGTATGATAATGGCCAAACCTGCTTCTGTTCTCACCTTAACACCGAAGTAACAATCATCTTCAGGGTGATGACACTTCCATGGAAAGTGAGTAGATGTGTGTTTATGTTTGAAGGATCTAATATCCAGGAAATATTACGTGAATGAGCAAGCCACAGAGAGACGTCACTCAAAACAGACAAGCCCTGCCGTGGGGTTAGATGAGGTTCAGTGCGTACTGAAACTCAAAAATAACACTAAAGTGTGTTTATGGCCAGGCAAAGCAGACTATTTTATAAGTAAAATTTTTAAACAAGTCATGGTGCATCCCTGGCTCCCCACTCTCTGCTGTCACATTTTGCTCTTTTGCCAAAATTAGGGAGCGGTACCGCAGCATGCAGTTATCAGTGATGTGTAACGTAACTCATTAGCCACTGTAGCTTAATGTGGCCTATCTGTCTCTTGGTAATCCTCAGCAAAAACGTAACTTTGGAAAAACAATGTCACCAGGCTTTCTCACAAATTTAAAACTGCATTAGCTACGTTCCTCAGTGTATGGTAACTGAATTAGGTCGTTTTTGCACTGAGCTGGGTGGCAAATAACTGGCAGGCAACTAAAACTGATGTTGAATAAATTAGACACAGGTGAGGTAGTGATATCCCAGCAGCTGTGGTCTTGACTGGTCTTGAAATAAATATCCAGACTAAAAATGTGGCCAGTTCGAAGAGCGATCTGGAGTACTGCAACACTACAGTACAGTATAGTATGATGTATGTGTGTTGGTGCGTCTGTGTCGACGCCAAACGTTGGAAATGCTAAGAAGAAAAAGGTGTATAGTTTAAATAATGAAGGTTATCATATACTGCAGTATTTACCAAGTGCTGGGTTTATGCTGTGTTCACATTGTGGCAGCATGCAGTCAAAAGTGAATGGTCTAAGAAGAAACAGTAAATGCCTACTGTGCCTGCAGACAAACATGAATGAGAATGGATGCAGCCACAAACAGCCCACCTGCTCATCGCATGTCCTCATCAGTAACAAAACACTGACAGCACTTCTTCTGGCTGTATTTTTTGTTTCTTTTGTTGGCAATGTAGTCATTTATTCCAGTAATCATGTGTGATAGTAAACACAAATTTACCCTGCCGCATGTGGCATTTTGTTGGCCACAATGTGAATGCAAAATCATTGTTCTACTATATAGTATATTTGTGATTAGTGTTTGGTTACTGTTTGTTTGTCCATTTCTTTGTGCACTACAGTGTTCTGACTCCCTTCTGCTGACAGATGAGGGAGGTGCAATAAGGTATTCCGAGTGGTGCTATACTTTACAATAACTCTTGCATTTCCATGTTGGGATAAAAAGTGATTAATGTTCCACAAACAAACTTTTGGCCTCTTTGCAGACTGCATTCCTTCAGGATGCACAATTTGTAAGTTTGCATTCTGCCAAATGGGCCTTGACTGTTACAATCGTTCTGTCAAATAACTTATTCTTCTCTCACTCTGTATTATCAGGCAATAGTATCTAAAACACAAAGCAGCAACAGATATAAGAAAGCTCTTGCATCATTGAAGTTGGTAGTTTTCTTTGAGTTGCACACAAATGATACGGTCAAGAGTTATTGTGAACATGGCTCAAGATGGTCATTGAAAGATTCATGTTATTAATTTCTGTGAAATCTTTGTTAAAATTACAGGTAGCGCAGGTTTGGTTATACAGTAGGGGTCGACTGATATGTTTCTTTCAGATACCGATATTGATTATTAATCAAGGAGACAGATATTTGGATCTGATATACTGTACTTTTGCAGTAAAAATGGAAAATCTTGGTGTTGAATTTTTGATTAACTCCAACACAAAACTTTGTTGAAATGTCGGTAATATTTCAACAACATTAATTGTCAGTTTTCACATTGAACTGAACAGATTATAAACTATTTTTATGAAATAGTTTCTCATCTCAGCAGGACATGGCTCGAGGCCACAGAGCGGTGACTACGGGCAGAGAGAGGGTTAAAAAAAAGCATGCACATAGAAAAAAAACCCTATACTGCTCATTGTAAAAATGTCAAACATCAGATCTAGTAATCGGCCAGTAATGGCACTGAAGGTATTCACATAAGACAAAGATCCAACTTTGACTGAAACATTGTTAATATTGTTGTGCTCAGTATCCTGAGCATCTTATTTTTGACCCTCAGTGGTTTTAGCTCTCCTCTTGCACAGGTTTACTGTCAGGACACTGTTTCATTGCTGCTGAGTGTGGTTTCGAGTGTAAAAGAAGACTTATAAACAACACTTAAACCACACCTGGCGTGACTAAGTAAGTTTGGTTCAGAGTTGAACCTGTCTGCCAGAGGAGGTGCTAAATCACTGCCACATAAAAAACTTGTTAAAGGTGCAGTGTGTAGGATTTAGGGGGATCTATTTGCAGAAGTGGAATATAATATTCATTCAATTATGGTTTCATTTCCTGAAAATAACAGGCTCATAATGGACTTGCTCTTCCTTCTTCCCAGCGTTAAGGTGCATCATCGTCACCTGCTATGTTTGAGTGTGGACCAGAGTTAATATATATCCCTTAATTAAAAAGACCAGAAGACCAAACAAACACTGCTTCTAATGAGCGTTTTAGCGATCACTGTAGGTTCTCCAAACCGCTTGGAAAGGGGAGGTTGAGGTGAAGTTGGAATCTGCAACCTCACCACTAGATCCTACACAATGCACCTTTAAATAACTGATTGGAGTTGTGTGTAGGCTGTGCCTCTAAAGCAAAGTTCAGACCAAACATTCATGATGAAACGAAACAGTTTTAGAATGTAGTGTTATATAGCGTATGTTTCTCTTACTATCTATGGGTTGTAGCTCACTTGTCACCAAGAAGTGACAGTGAAATCCTGTCTCTGTAGTGTTTTCTCTGCATATGTGGTTATGTGGTAACACCAGCTCTTCTAAACACGGTACAGCTAGAAAGGAGGAATTCACAAAATACGCATCCTTGTTTTTTGTGTCTTTGCTTTTTCATAATTACTAGAGATGCAACTGTAGCCAAGTAACTCATCACTATCCTCATTCATATTTTATATTCATATTCAGCTCATCTCTTCACAAATCTTTGGTCTGAACTGGGTTTAAAGAACTTCAGGGACTTACATACAACATTTAGTGATCCCCATGAGCTCCAAACTTTACTGGCATGTTGGTAGATTTGAACAAAATGGCTAAAATGTGACACGATGGATTTTTAATTGGCTGTCCCATTAATTTCCTATGTACCATTTGACGTTTAAAAAAGCCAAGTCTCCTCTCTGCCTGTCATATTTGATTTTGACTTTGCATCATGTTTTTCCAACTGGACAGTCCACATTTGTCATTGTTATCTTTCCAGACACTGGGAAAGCAAAGAGGGTAAATACAGGGACGGAGTAAGGCAGGGATTTGATCCCAGGCCAATATGAGCATGTGTGAAGCTCCAGACTGAACTACTGAACCAGCTCTGGGCAGCACGTCATCTGTGCTGAGGATCAGCAGGACTTATGCAGATGGGGCATCTGAGGGACTGAGCCAGTGACAGACATTTAGAAATGAAATATGCCCGTATGACTTTCACTAGTCTGCTATGTAAACCTCTGCAAAAAGCCGTGTGTTTTTGTGATTTGTAACTGTTAGTCCCTCAAACTGCCAGAATTTAAGGGTATTACTTAAGTTTTGGTGACACAAAATAAAACAAACACAGTGCGAACACTGCGTTGTTTCGAGTATTGTGATGAACAAGCCAAAGACATTTTTGTTTTTGTTTATTGTCAGTAGTTGCAAATTATTATGTTTATTGGGCAGGAGAAGCATTTCATTTTCCATGTATTCAGTGAAGTACTGTGAGGTTTGTCATTCGATCATTATTGGAAACTGAGCGAAAAAGGGAAAAAAAGGAGAAAAAAAAAAGCCTAAAAGTGCTTTATGATGCTTATATCATTTGCAAGGTTATCCACTGTTGTATTATTTGTGGCAGAAATCTCACTAAGAGCTGCAGTGTGTGCTGAAAATGATCTTGAAGAGTGTCCCTGTTGCTGTACACAAAGTGGATTTCTACCACAAGCTTTCATTCTGTAGCCAAACATTTGCTATCCACATCTTGCTGTTTCAACAGTGGTGAATCATATTTTTGTTGACATGTATTAGCTCCTATCTAACCGACTGTACGCAAAATACTCTACTGTACACCTTTTCTGCTTTGTGTTGACATATTTGTGGTTTCAGTGTGACATAATCATCTCATTACTCAGTGGTACCGTAAGTGAAAGTGTTGAGATTACAGCGTGGTGTCCTGTGAGTGGGGTTGTTTTGATAATATTGCTCTTTGGCCCCAACATCTTTCATCCATTTCTGATACCCGTGCTATTTTCATAACTATGTTTTTTTTATATATATATTTGAAATGTGCATTACTACTAAAGATAATGAATTATAGAATAAAGTTTTTATCATAAATATCTACCAGTACGATCCATTTTGCCCCGAGTGTTTTGTTTAAATGCATTAATTGACAGATTTAAGCTTCTGTAGAACTATGACTGGCTTCTGTATGTACGATCAATGAGATTATTGCTTCAGCTGTTTGTACATGACTGGTGTTTTGTCCCAATAAATTTCAAACATTTAATACACATACTGAGAAGCATAATGAGAGCTACTGGAGACAGAGCCAGTCCCAGTAGATCTACAGATCCGAACTGCAGGCAATTTCAATCTTCCTGTGAGATTTTGAAAATACAAACATCTCTACGAACCTGAAAGAGTGACCGGAGCATCGGAGGAAGGTCCAACTTGAGAACAATGAGAAGAACTCGTCTTGCTTACAGCTGAAATATTTATTTGATTACATTGTTGTCTATATAGGCCAGTTGATGGAAGTCAGACCGAAACGTTGTAATCAAATATAATATACATTTCAGAAGCAAGCAGACATTGTACAGTAGTCTTCCTGTTTTACCTGTAGCAAGTGGGATCTGTTTCTGTCAACAAATTCAATTGTACATGTCTGAAATCCAATAAGGTTTTTCGAACTGACTGAGTAACACAAGTCGGTGTCCCTTTGAGACGGTTTGTTTTTCACCAACTAAAAACTGACTCACAGGGATAAAATATGAATCTGTTAATCAAAACTTACGATGTTTGCCCGATTCTTTCTTTTCGTTTGGTTTTCAGTGGCTATAGCCTACACAGCCGGAACTTAAGTTGAACAAAAGTTAAAGCTTTAAATATTTCGTGTGAAAGTTGCCCTGCAGTCAATGCAAGAATTACACCTTAATGTTCTCTTAGCATCTTTCAGCTTATTAATTTGCTTTCTGACTCCATTAGTTTGGTTCACTCTAACCAAATGTTTTTTGGGGTTTTTTTTAGATTTATTTATTGAGACAAAATGCAGCTGCTTTCGGTTTTGAGAGCTTTAAATCCTGACCTCAGGACCCAGCTCAGCACCAAAAGGCAGACGCAGTTAGCAGCCATCTCGCTAGCAGCTATGTGAACATAGTGCAGAATTTACAGCAGCTAGTCAGACAGTCAGAGCATTTCCCTGGGGATTTGGAGACCAAACAGAGATAAGAAGTGGACAAAACCAAAACCTTCAGTTAATGCTATGGTTCCTCTGTGCTTGATGTATTAAAAAAAAAAGAAGCTTCCTAACACCTTTAGCTTTGAATACCGTTTGGGCCACTGTAATGAAACGCAATACCAGTGTCGCCAGATGGGAAATGTTAAACTACCATACCACCGTATTTTGAGGAAAGTTGTATTTACCCAGTTACAGCTTGGTAAATATAGTCGTGGCTCAAAAGTTACTGTATTCAATATGAAACATTTTAAATCGTTGACAATAAATAAGTTATTAGTTAAGGACGGCCGTGCTTGTGAGTTAACCTTACAGTGTCAATTTAAGAAGTAAATGTATCCTCAGACTGAGGAAATTGACGACACGGGTGACGTAGTTAAGTGGACACAGCCCTTAGTAGGAGGTGGTTGGGGTGGAACACCAAGTTTTGTGGATTTAACACAGAGTGAAACCAGGGTCCAGGTCCCGTTTCATGCTGTCTTTATTTTTTTTATTTTAGCCCTTCCCCCAACCCTTTTTTTTCTAACCCTAGCTCTGACTTTTTTTCTAACCTAACCAAGTTGTTTTCATGCCTAAACTAGACGTCCACACTACCATGCAGGTTGAAAAATGACACCTACCCCATGCATTGAAAAATGTCTGGGCATACCCTATGAGTGAAAATGTGAAGGCTAGAAAGATGTGAGAGGAGATGTGTTTACAGACATAGGATCCATATTATATTATCCTGTTTGTGTTGAGAAATGAATTAAAACGTGACTGCCTGGACTCATTACAACTACTAAGTGAACACATAGTGGTCAAATTATCATACATTAACAATCATACATCGTACAGAAGTCAGCATAAATCTGGTAGCACTGCACAAAACTAAAATGACTCATAAAATCTTCAACAAAAACAACCCACTGTCATCAGAACACCGTTGAGCATCACATAAAAACTGCAATTTGAACTTATTTAGGAGTAAGAAGGGCAGCGTGGAAACTATCTGCATGACTATTACAACTAAGGTACGTGTTTTATTGTTTTTTTTTTTATTGAAGTAAACTTATTCTTGGAGTAAACTTCTCATGGCATCATGTGGGTGGTGGTTGGGCACTGCAAGCCTTTCTAAAGCAGGAAGGGAAGAAGCAAAGAAGAAAGGGTCTCTCGTATTAGGCAGAAATCACAGAGAACTGTCAGTGCAGCAGCTACACTGTTTCCAGGTCCCCACATAGATCCATTCAGGAACTACTGTGGCTGTGGAGTCATTAACGGTCGGTCTCTGCAGACGAGCACTAATGCAGCGATGTGGCTGCTGTGGGATAAACCTAAGCAAAAGTAGTCTGTCTCATTCATAGATCAGCACTGTGTCTTGGCCATCCACTTACCAGCCGTCGCTTTACTGCAAATTGTCGGTTACTATGGTGACAGTGCTCTCTCAGAAATAATGAAGTATACCTAAAGATTCTGACTCTGTTTTGTCAGGTGGCTTTGACAAGATTTTATTCTTTTGTACTTTTAAAGCAGTCTCTAAAGTAACGTTTCCAGAGGTATGCAAATAATTCACAGTCACCTCAGTTAAAACCATAAACCAGTGCTTCTTTATGCGCTCGGCAACTTTTTACGTTCTCTGTGAATTAGAATGTGGCCTTATCTTTCTTCCTAACATTTTTGTAACCATTTATCTCCACATATCAGGTACAGCCCTCTCGATGGAGGAGGAGAGGAAGTTAAGCAGAAGAGGTCAGCGAGGGCAACAGCAGTCAAGACGATGGTGCTCAGGTCTCTGAGGAAGTGAAGATCTTAATGAACAGTTTAGAGGAAGACACGGTTATCAGACTGTGCAGAGAAGAGCACAATCCATCCAAATAAAATACAAAATACTGATACTGTATTATGTATGAAAATGTGTTTAATTAAAATACAAGTTAAAATAACAAAATGCATATCAACACTATGCCAATTTCCTGTCAATTTAAATTGTTTAAGCTGTGTCTTAGAGTTGGCATTAGGGAGACCTTGAGGGACAGAGTGGAGTTTCACCAACGCTGCAGTTTAATTTCACCAAACATTAAGCATTAAGGGACGCAGGGCCCGACAGGACACATCAAGTTATTCACTTGTGTGTAGACTGTGATTGGGCTAATTGTTGTACAGGTTTGTTTGTTTTTTTTCTACAGTTTAAACCTGTTAATAAAAATCAGTCTTATTTGAGAATAAAATTACAAATAACGTGCCGTCGTCAGCGCGTGTGCTTGACTGCCCTACCTGAAGTCCACATCTGTCTCATATTGAAAATGTATGGATGTCACGCTGAAGTCTTGTAAAGAGCAAGAATGGACAAAAATTCCACTTGCAAAATTAGTGTAACAAAGTATAGTGTAGTAGTATAACAGTTTCTAAACAATACATAGGTATATTTTGTTATCAACGTGAAAACAACAATAAACTTTTCGCATTATAACGCGATATGGATCCATTTTTGTTTTTCTGGTCTGGCAGCGACACGTTTCCATACCAGGTCTACAGGAATATAGTGACGGATAAATCACGTAACAGAGTAACTTCTTTCTACAGTTAAATCTTCCATCTAAAGGTTTAAAGTCACTCCTCAAATGAAGAAAATATCTGCAGATTCTTATCCACAGATAAATGCTCTATTTAGTTGTCAACATTTCTCGCAGTGCTCACTGTCAAACAACCTTCCAGCACAATCATCAGCTGCTGCATTAAGGAAGGAGGAGGTGATGCTATTATCTGGAGTGACTACACATTGTATCCTTGGGTCCAGGTCAGCTGGGAGCAGGTGTGGAGGAGGAGGGAGAAGCTGCAGGATGTAGACATTTAGCTGCTGGAATAATCCCTTTCTTCCTAGTGCTGTTTTCTCACAGTCGATCTAATCACCCCACATTAGACGGAGAGCTGGGCTGGACTCGTTTGAATGCGAGTTCCCAGAAAAGTCAATTCTCAGAAATCATGGTATGGAAATCATGAGTATGGTGATAAGAAAAAAAAAAGGATTTATATGTAAAACCAGTATTTAGAACGTTAATGGCACCGTCTAATGTTCAATGCCTTGAACACATTACAGATTTGGCTAGTGAACCACTAAGCTATTCTTTTCCGCCAGAAGGGTCAGATAAGATTCGAGGAAACACAGCCCGACACTCTGTCCCACTGAGATGTCAGCTCATCAGGAGACATTTCTGCACGCTCAGCAGGATCTGTCATGCTCAGAGAGTTCTCCAACATTAAGGAAGGGGGCGAAAATCTGCTTTTATGTCTAAATAAAAGGTTCTTCCCATTTTTAATCCATGTGCAAACCAGACACTATTGGTCCTTTCACACTATTAAAGGTTCAGTGTGTAAGATTTAAGGGATCTAACTACAGGAGTGGAATAGAATAGCCTATTCACAAAGTTTTCATTAACATATAGTCACCTGAAAATAAGAATTTGTGTTTTTTCTCCAGAGCTGCATACTGCTGTACCCTGTGGCTTTGACAAGCATGTCGTTCTTACGTTATCTAACTATGAAAATTGTATAGACCAAAGAAAATTTCTTTTTAACATTTTGTCAACTAATATGTCCGTCATACATCATGTTGCACATGCATTTAAAGGGCTCAAATATTTTTTGCAGCTTGAGGGGAAATTAACTACAGAGACTAAAACCATTTTTTGTACCAGGCTGTAAACATGTTTATTTCTTCTGTCATTTTAACGTGGGGGTCAATGGGGATCGACTTGAAGTTTTTTCTTTGTTTGGTTTTGTCCTAAATTTTTATGCTCCCTTCAGTGGCAACAGTGCAAGTCTTAGATATTGAACGTTTTACACATTAAGTGTTTGGTGAAATTCCCGAACCAACATCAAAACCGCAAAAAAGATCATCAGATATGCATAATCAGATGTATTTCTGTGCCAAACCTGTAGAAAATATCTCCATCAGATTGTTTTATAAGCAAAGGCAACAAAGTTTGGTCAAAGCAGCTGATGAAAGTTGAACCTTGCATGAATCACAACACTCGCACCCATAGTCTGTTTCATCTTGCACACAATGCTTAGATAAGAAATCCAATTAAGTCGATGCTACGCAGTCTTATTTCCTATTTCTGCAATCATCTCGTACATGTCTATAAACAATACGCCATTGAAAGTGTAATGCATTTTTGTCATAGATATGCAAATGCACCATTATTAAAGGGTGGAGCGGTAACAAGGGGAGAGTTTTGATCAGTTGTGATCACAACGAGAGTTCAAGCAGGAACAGACACTGCAGTTTTTACTCTGTGAAACCTCTTGAAAAGGTTTGAAAAGAAAATAATAGGGCTTTGATGACGCCTGTGACAGATAATTAACACAAGTAACTCGAACATAGAGAGTGGAGGCCTGCGAAGCCATGCACCCCTGAGGTCTGAAAGTTGTGATTTACCAAGTGATCTGATTGAGTATTTCTTTGTCTTTCCTATGTTGATCAGTGAGCTGCTCCTTCAGCATCTGGATACCTGCAGTGTGTTGACCTTCTGTCACTGCATGATGTGCTCAATCACCGCACCTCAGCATTTGCCCAAAAAGGATTTAACATATTACTGCTCCTGCAACTGAAGTTTTAACACAGTCTCACTGCTTTTGGTCATTTTAGAGGGAGCTTGGCTACAATGTTACGGACAGAAAACAATATACTCAGAGGAATATTGGGTTTTTTTTTCATTTAAAGGTTTCTACGACTTTTTTGAAAAGGTTCAGTATGTGAGATTGCGTCTGAAGTTTGTGTTGGAATCTGTGTTGTGGGAGCTGGTCGTTAGTTGACGTTGGCTATAACTCAAGTTCTAAGATAATTGTTGTCGCTGTAGAGGAGACGAAGAGAATCACTGAATGACTCGGAAGCAAGGTAAGGATTTTCACGTTTCACGATTTTCAGACTTAGTGTGGAAGGAAACCGAGAGTCATTAGCTTAGAAATGGAATCAGCTAACGTCAACAAACGACCACCTCCCAGCACAAAACAGACTCCAACGCAAACTTCATGTAAAGCACACGCACATCTCACATACTGAACATTTAACTATAAATGCCATGTTTTGTCATTATTGTTAATTATTAAACACATCATAAATGATCATAAATGAATGTGGAAACCCTAAGTCCAAAATGTCTCAAAATAATCTATCAGAAAATAATGAGAACCCATCTGAAACTGAGTTATCCTCTCAAAGTCATTATTTTCTATAATGATACTAAATCAATAGTCTGACTTACAGGATTGTTATTTGTTTATCTTTTTTTTTCATCACAGTGGTAGAAATAGGCTTCCATAGTTTTCAGACTACCTTGAGATACACATTAACTTACAGAAGTATGTGTATAGTTAATCATATTAATCACAATTAAACAGTGGCAGACTAATTTATTCATTTATGGCTTTTTTTCTTGCCTCCTCTTTAGTGATGCTTGTCAACAGCCAGACAGTATTGCATTTATACTGTTTAACAATCATAGATGTGGAAAAATGGTCAATACTTGGTCAATTAGATTAGATTAGATTTTTTTAAATTAAAAAGCAATGTCTGTAATGTCAAAAAACTATGGATGGCTGTAACAGAGCCCATATTGACTTTCTGAGATAACTCATTCTGTCTGACTAACAAAGTGTAAAGATCTTTGATGGATTCATCAAACACTTTACAGACAAACTTTGAGATAATAACCTCGATGTAATTCACCTACTGAAATATAATTCACCTGAACATGAAGCGGTGAGGCTTTAACAGTTGAATGCCAGCAATCTGCTGTTTTCAGAGGCATTTCAGAACAAATCCACAAAAACAATCTCACTTCAGTAGGGTTTGTCAATGGAATTGAATGCCTTTTCACAGCGACCAGCAGGATTACGCCCTCCCACCGTGATGGCAAAGCTGCACGGAGCGTGGGACTGTTGTGTAGTAGTAATCATCTTGTTTCCTTTCACAAAAGTCTGTCAGCAATGTTAAGGACCATCCCTAAAGCAACACAGACATTAATTTACTCAGCGGTTGTGTCGATCTTAGCCTTGAGAACACTGGCACAAATACACAGACACTGGATGACTGATTAAGTTTAGCTCTAAAATGGTGTTCAAAGTGGCATTTAATGCAACCATGAGAACAGAACGCGAGTAATCTGTGTGCGAGCCAATACTCCCTGACTTAAGTGAGTTAAGCCGTGGACTTGAGTATTATTTCATGGCCAGACATTATGACTGCTCATTGCTTTCCCGCAGATAAATGTTAGGACTTGACATTGTGTGAAATAACAATATAAAGTCAAGGAACATCCTCAAGAACATTCGCATTTATGCGTCGGCATATGCAGCAGAACATTTACCTCCTGAAACAGCTGTAAAGACACTGCAGTTTTACGAGCTCTTACACAATCATTCAACAAACCTCAAAACTCTTTGAATAAACTCATAAAAAAAGGTTTACACCTTCATGTAAAGATACATGTCTCCACATGCCCTGCATTTAATACACACATATGTAACTAAAAAGAATCACTGCGCAGCTTGAACACATCAGAATAACCCTCACCCTACTAAATATAAAAACTATACCGTAAATGTAAGATTTTCAGTGGTTACATTTACCAACTTGTAATCCTCAGTAGATGTTAATCTACCAACAAGGTTGCCTCCAATATGACATTTTATGGTCTTTTTTTTTTACCTCTAGGATTCGTTAAAATGAAATACCTTCTATTAGGTCAGTCCTCGATGTTAGGATGATCAAAGGAAGAAATGTTTATTTTGGTCTATATCGTATTACTTTGTCTTGTAACTGGAAGATCAGGGCTTTTTAAAATAGCCTTTAAAGTGAATCCTCTTAAGCTTCCTCACTCCACTTCTTAATTACAGAGGGTAGAACACATTTAATCCCTTCTTGATGAATAAGAGCATTAGTTGGATAGAGGAGAAGGAAATCGAATGAATTTTCATTGAACCAGTGTAATTAATTAGTTTATATGGTCAGAGGAACAAAAGCATTTCTCTCAACTGGAGTTCAGCATGTTAAACAATAGACACACACTGCTGTCTCATCGAAAAAAGACCGCGCCTTCAAAATAATGATCACGTATTTACACATTCATGAAAATGCTGCAAGTAAACTGCAAAATTTATAGCACCTGTCCAACACAACCGTGTGTTGTAGGTTTGAACTATATGCACTCTAGGTGCTGCTGATTTGTTTTAACCAGAATGCAGCTGGTTACAACACCAGGAAAAACACAATTCAGGGGAGTCCAGGCAGCGGGTACTACGACAGAAACTAAATTTATAATAGACGTCTCTCACAACACATTTCAATTTTTACTT
>JAPQRN010000019.1:14184545-14210229 GCA_037367275.1 Coranthus polyacanthus | reverse complement strand
CCAAAAAGCCAACATGGCGACGGTCAAATTACAAACTACTGGCTTCAAAATGGCAGTTCGGAAACCACCAGGTGCCATCAAGGTTCCTCCGTCCACTAACTATATACAGTCTGTGGTATAAACACACTAACACACATTGGCCTAATTAGCAGGCTAGCTGACAGTCTATAGGCTACAATTCAGTTGCCTACTGAATTCATGCTAACATCAGCTAATGTAGCTAAGTTATGCAGGTATTGTAATTAAGTAATGGTAGACTTTATGAAACATGAGCCTGACACAATCTGTTGTTGTTCTCATTAGTAACTTCTTAACCACAACTATAGTCAAGCTGTCAGGATAAACAGACGTTTTATTCAATAAATAAGTATCAGAAAGTCTGACACAGCTGACGAGTGAGCTGTCAATCAAAGCCCACAGTGCCCACCTGTCACTCATAGCAACCGCACCCTGCTTTAATATCATCTGAACGGCTGAGTTATAGAAAATTCACCACCCGTACAGAATGGGGAATTTATCTAAAGGAATCAAAACTGTTTTTATTGTACCAGACTGTAAACATGCTGCTGTGAAGTTGGGCATTTTAACATGTGGTTCTATGGGGGATTAACTCGCTGGGGGAACTGCAGGTTCTGGTACTTCCACGCTGACTTCATCTTTCCGCCATGGAGTTTACCGCTTGGACACTGACTGTACTTTTAAACAGATCTTTTCTTAAAGTGGGTGTCTTTGACAGAGCAGGAATAGCACAGCTCAGACTGCTATTATTTACCACGACTCTGTCAATTAGTGTCTCTTACAGCTCAGCTTTTTTCACAACACAACAGACTTTTGGTGCAGTTGGTGTCAGTAACAATGGCTGCGTTCCATTAGGTGTAGAGCCAGCGTTAATTGTGTCAGTAAAACCTGTGCTTCTCCTACTGCAACATGCCTGCTGTGTAAATCTCTATAAATCATGCCAGTGAGCGCAGCCTGGCACACATGGAAAGCAGTGGCTGTATATGTTCTTCCTGTCTTTGATGAGTTATTTTGTGGGAAAGGTTGTCTGAATTTGATGAGTCCTGTTATTTGGCAGGTCATAGTCATAGTCATAAGATTGAATGAGGCATGATCAGTTTGTGCCAGGTAGCAAATGCATGTGATCAACAGCAGAAGGCAGCGTGGTTGAAGCTGTGGAGAACTTGGACTGCATGAACTGAGTTGTACTAAGCTATAAATGTGTGAACCGAGTTAAAAATCACGTAGGGTGACATGCAAGCCATGTGACAGATCCTGAGTACCGGTCCTCAGTGTTTGCCACCAGGACAGGCTGTCCTGATGGCTGTCTTTGTTGTCTTGCAGCACAAGTTGTTTATTCAGGCCAGCATGTGCCAAAGTGCAGAAACTGCCCATCCAACAGCAACAACAGCAAGCACTGTTTAGATCAGGATCTGCAGTCACTCTGTTCAAATGTGAAGTCTGGCTTCACAAAAACTTCAGGGGCCTGAATTACAGATCAGGATTTGGCATTTGTAAGGTAAACTTCAGATTTGGCTCTGGGTTTTCAGAGTCATGACAGTGGTTCACTTTGTACTGGGATATGGCACCATGTTAACGTACCACTGGACAATTCTGGTCTTTATTTATTTGTGGGGTTTACCTCTTATTCACAGCTGTCATGATTTCATCTTATCTTATGAAGTGATGTTTGTCTTTCCCTATTCAAACTACTGCGAATAACCAGGCTTACATGTGTGTTTATGTGTGACATGGCAGGTTTAAATGATCAACTCTAACTTTCACCTCTTGCTGAACGGCCAAACGGCAGTGAAAGTTCCCACTGCTCATGAAACCTTACTGTAGTTCTCCGTATTATTAATAAAACCTGGTATTGTTTGGAGTCCTCAGTTCCTCGAACAAGACTTGAATATTCTGTGCACTGTCTTTAGAAAAGTGTCTGGGTCAGTGACCGCAATAAAAATGCTCAATGATTTGTTTGCGGAGCAGGACATATTTTACTGAATGCATGGCCAAACACCAGATAAGCGGCTCACAGCACCGCTGGATTAGCTCCAGCTCCAACAAAATGTCAGCAGTTATGCAAAAGAGCAAAGCAAACAAGGCAAAGCTGGTCAGTAGGAGCCATCTTGATTTGTTTTTTTACAAGTTTGAGTGCAGAGAAACTCTGACACTGTGTGAGGGAGTGTGTTGAAGATGCAAATGATTAAAACAAGGCTCACAAATAGTTTGTAAAAGACAAACTATTGTTCACCATGGTGCACACTTATTTTGGTCCCGAATCTCAGACTTTTCACTTTGATTGAAATCAAAATTGCAGGTACGTAACCTCCCCATGTCAGACTTTAATCGGCCGAACCTCGTCCAAAGAAAAGAGGTGGTCTGGTCTGGATCAAACTCATTTCTAGTGACGTTTTGGGTGGTTTGGACTTTAATACCAATTCCAGGAAGTTACAGGAGGCGATCGTCAACCATTAAAAGAAGAAGAAAAAAACATTAAAAAAAAAAGTCAAATGAGCCACAGTAACAAATGGGGAGAGGAGAAGATGAAGTCTTGAAAAGAAATATGGTCTGACAAAGTAATAAAAAAGTCAAATCAATAAAACATAAAAATGATCAGACAAGAGAGAGAGGGGACAACAAAGGTGACTGAATCGTGTTTGAAGTTGGTGCTGCTGGTAGTAACGACATAATAACAGTTCCTTAATTGTTCTCCATTCAGAAGACTTCCCTCTGAATCGACAACACTCCGTCATCAAACGCATGTCCGTCAAACCAATCAATAGCCCCGTTTCCATAAATGTATTTCCCCGTCGTCTTAAAACATGGCTGAGATGTTACAGGTAGTGTGGGATGATGAACAGAGTGAGTACACTGTATAAAGTTCTGTATCACACTGCAAAATTGCAACGTGAAACCAAAACTAACTGAAACAAATGTATAGCTACCAGTATATGTATTTGATAGGTGGTTCTGTATAATATGCGGGTTCTAACTAAAAATCTGCCGTGTGACAAAATAAAAAGGACTACTCCACACCTTATAGTTCAAGGGGTAGGAATCGTGGACAAGTCTTCAAACTTATATGAAGTTGGTTGTTTTTAAACATATGGTATTTGAATGGCTCAATTTTGTGCAGAAGAAACACAATTAGCATTTGAGCCTCCAGTCATGAATTACTCAAACTTCTAGAATGCATTAAATACATTAATGATGTATAACAATGCAGAGTTGAGGGTGAAACCATCTTTAATTAATTAGCTGCTAATTAATGCTGTGAACCAGAGCGCAGCTCTGTAATGGCAACACGGACAACACAAACAGATTAACAACTGAGACAGACTGGGAGTTCCACACTTAAAGCTGTAGCTCCTCTGGGTGCAATGTATTAAAGCGAACGAATAGCCCTACAGTTTACATACATCGATCTGTGTAGTCAGGTTTTAGCTGGCTCAGAGGCTCATTAAAGGGAACACAAGCACAAAGTCTGATTTACTCTGTCACTGACAATACACTGAGCATTTGGAAGAACCTCGGAGCTCCTGCAGCCTCAGAGGAAACACTGTGAAGTGAATTAAATGGAGGAATTCACCCTCACTTACAGCACTGTACCACCACTGTGTCAGTTTATTTTTGTTGTTCCCACTGAGCTCCAGCATTTTTCACAAAGTTGGTTCGAAGTTGAGGCAAAAATAAATGCAAAAAAACATGCATCTATCAAATAAAATGGGGACCTACAGAGGTTTAAAGATACAAATCAAATACTTATTCCTCTAAAGCAGGAGTTCCCAAACTTTTTCACGTCAAAAAAACAAAAGATAAATAAGGTGTCGTCCTGGGACCCAAACGTACAAAAATATATGAATTACCATAACATCTATATGAATAAACTACTGGTAAAGAACACAATAAACCATTATTTTAAAATTTACATCAAAAATGTATTTCATTGTAAAAGTACATCACAGCAATGTTATGTTTTGTCTCCATCTCATAAGCAACGAGCACTGAAAAAAGAGGACGGGTTTCTGGAATGAACTTATTTTGATGAAAAACAAATGTGGCAACTAAAAATGTATTTATATTGAGTATGGTTTTATATTGAATAACAATATTGTGGAGTTTGCTAATAAAAAAAATAAAAAACTGCATTTGAAGAAATTAATGGGACTTTACTTGAATGCACTAGTTGAACCAGCGCCTGGTAAATAACAGTTGAATTAGTCATTTCAGTCGACCCTAAGTTTGAGAAAGGCACCTTAAAG
This sequence comes from Coranthus polyacanthus, assembly GCA_037367275.1. NCBI lineage: Eukaryota > Metazoa > Chordata > Actinopteri > Kurtiformes > Apogonidae > Coranthus > Coranthus polyacanthus. Next base: position 14,205,967 of record JAPQRN010000019.1, on the reverse strand, counting down.
AACTAAGCTTGCCTCGTGGAAAACAAAACGATTACAAATAGAATGACAATCAGACTAGAGCAAATGATATCCAGAAACATCACAAACTTTATTCATGTTCATGTCGATCTCTGTCTTAAAGTTCGGAAAATCTCAACCATTGAACACAGATGCTGTTCAGGTCGTTGGGCTGTTCAATAAATACCAGTAAGAGATTCATGTGGACAAGGTAGGAAGAGGTTGTCCATCCCATTAAGAGCATTTACATGATTAAATGTCTACATTTAAGTGTGGTTAACTCAACTAAATCAATGGGTTTACATGAGATCACTATGTACACAGTACAGGAAATAACATATAGGCAATATGTTAATATGTTGTTAGATAATCTGTTATTTTAATTACTTTGTTCTTTTCCAATTTAAAGGTTAAATAAGTAAGATTTGTGCATACTCGTGGGCTTACAGGAAGTTTGTGTTGGAGTCCCAGTGTTGTGCTGTAAGTCGGTCATTTGCTGACGTTAGCTAACCCCATTTCTAAGCTGACAACTATCTCGGTTGCTTCAAGTGACACCACTGGGCTGAAAAACTCATCTAAAACCTGCACTTCCTTCAGTGGCCACTTGATGCTGGCTCCAAAAGCAAGTCAATCTCCACGGACCCCCATGTTAAAAAGGAACAAAACACATTTTCATCTCCAATTATGTAGCTAATTTCCCCACTCATGACAACTGCACAAAGGTGATTTTTTTTTTGTATAACTCACCCGTTAAAACAGTGTGCAATACTCGCTACCGTTAGCTTACAAATGGAGTAGCTAACATCAGCAAATGACCAACTCCCAGTGCAAAACAAAGTCCAACACAAACTTCAAGCAAACGGAACACAAACATACTGTACTTTTAAGCATTTGTTTTTTAGATTCAGTAACAGGGCATCGGACAAAAAATTATATAACATTATAAAATCCCTTTCACTGGGGTTTGTGGTTCCTTTAACATATAAACACAAGTTAGGTAACCTGTGGATGACTAATTTGTCTAAAACAAATAATGATCACTAGCCTAAATGTCTCTAATAGCAAATCAGTGTAAGACGTGTCTAGAGAATTTACTGCTTTTGTAAACAGATCACATGGATTTTCCAAATGATGAAAAGTCTGGCATTAGGTTACAGCTGGAATCATTGAAGCAGCAGCACCACGAACAAGAAGAGGGTCGCTTTTGTTTTTTTAATAAAGACACATTTCCTTCCCTTGGATTTGTTGACGACAAAAGATTCAAGTTTTGAACGAGCTGGTAAAACTCAACAGGGAGACAAGGGACCAGGAATTCAGGCTCTGCACACAACCATCACGCTCTCGTTGTCAGGTGTTCGAGTCGAAGCTCTGTAATTCCGCTCCCTGCTGGTCGGCACTTTAGTCAGACGTACTTTACTTTAAAATAATATAACTGCTGTGCTCTCCGCAGTGTCGATCAGGTTACTTCTCTGCAGACAGTGAAGGCGTGGTCACATGCACTCACACACATACACACAGTCTCTTTGGCTCGGTGCAGTAGCTGTGCATCACATGTTCCATCCGAGTCCGACGTGGGTGGCCAGCAGGTAGCACATGGCTATCATACACGTCATGATCATCATGGGGAATCCTAGCCTGTGTGAGAGGAAGACAGACGAAGAATGTTCATTTATATTTTTCCTTTAGTGACCCATTTGTTTTATATTGTAAGTGAATGCCGATGAATTTAATGTCTATTGAGATTATCAATCGCACAGGAACCAATGACTGTAAGAATAAAGAATTTAAAAGAACATATAGCCTCTTTATGAATCAGAATTAAGGACAGGCTTTTCAATTATTGCCATTTTTTATCAACATGCAAGTTAAAGTAAAAGTCCTGCATTGTATGATCATGAAAAAAGATTGAAAAGAGTATGAAAAGGGATTCAATGCAAAACAATGTCCCCTATGATGTATATTATTATAGGTCTATCATTAGATTATTATTAATTATGCGTTAATGTAAAAGCTGTGTATTACTGTGATAGTGGATTGAAGTGGAGCTGATTTTGACCTGTTCTATATACGACTGCAACTAATGATTACTGTCATTATGGATTAATCTGCTGATTATTTTCTCCATTACTCGACTGATTGTTCATTGTAAAAATTCTGAATGTAGTGACATATGCTGTCACAATCACCCAGTGAGACACATTCACAATAGTTTAATACGTTTTATCCAAGCAAGAGTCCAAACCTCAAAAGTATTAAAAAATACATTCAAATTATTAAAAGAATTAAAAAGAGCAAGTCTTCTCATTTGAGGAGCAGGAACCAAGAAATGTTTGACTGAAACAATCAGAAAAATTGTTGATTCTGTTCGATCAAATAATTAGTAATAGTTTCAGCTGTGCTTAAACGGCTGGGTAGTTTAATTGATAACAAAATATTATGCTTTATCCACCCTTCATATGTTTTCTATAAAAATCTTAATCTGTAAAGTGACTTCAGCTATCAGACAAATATAGTGGAGTAAAAACTGCAATATCTCCCCCAGAAATGTAGTGGAGTAGAAATATAAAGTAGTTTAACACGAGAGGAAAAGACTCAAGTAAAGCACAGTTACATCAAACTTTTACTTAAACGTTCAGTCAGATTTGTTTGTGCTCATGTGCATACATGACATTAGTGTTGGAGTCTATTTTGTGCTGGGAGCCGATCATTTCTTGACACTAGCTACTCCACACCTCCGTCATAATAGCCTGTGCACTGTTTTCTGTGTAGTAATCTATACGCTCAGAGTGCCTCAGTATCTCTGTTCTGCTCCTCTACAGCAGCAACAGTGTATAACGCTAGCTACGGTAAGCTTGTTGGGGTTAGCTAATGTCAACAAACGACCGGTTCACTACACCTCAAACTTCACCTAAGTTTCACCTAAATCTTACCTTTTTAGTATAGGACTAAATATACTAAGTTACACACACATTTTACATGCTAACTTTACAACTCCACATCATTTCAGTGTCACATGGTCTCTCCGTGTCCCACCCCTTTAGGAGACTAGCGCTAGACCCTGCCCCATTCACTCCAATGGGAGAAGTGAACGTGATTTACAGATTTTGACCAATTCGTTCCTCCAACGTCACCCAAGTAAGTATTGGACCCATTTTCCACAAGTCACATATCTTCTGAACATTCTGACATTAAAAGGATATTTTTAAGATGCACAGATCGGGAGAAAATGGACTTGGTTTGAGGCCTGTCTCTGAGATCTTGCAACACAAATCCCGTCTGGAGGAGGTAAAAATGAGCGGGAAAATAAAAGGAGCAATAATTATGATAAACTAATGTTGGTTACCAATAAAAAAATGTGACATTAGACCTTATTAATCTACTTTCATTTATCTACACAACATGCTCAGCCCTTCTGAAGACGCCCACTTTGGAGATAGGAAGTGAACCGTTTCATATCATTGGTGAAGCATACGCTGCACCATCTTTGTACATAGAGGATCTTTGTTTACACGCAATATGCTACATGTGAGCATCAATGGTATGGTAATGTGAGAATGCTGAAGTTCTAAACACAGCACTACGCTACCATGATAAAAGCATAACTGAGCCACATGAAGTATGTCTGAGGCTAAAACTTTAATGACACCACTAGTGATTTACCAGTGCATTCTGGCACCAGTCATATAATGCTGTTCCCAAAGCTTAGACTGATGAAAGGTAACTCTGACAGCTTGACAGCCCCTAAAATGACCGCCTTAAACTTTACAGTCTTGTTTATTCTCTACAACAGAGTGTATGCCCTGTCCCCTGACACAGCATGTGTTCTCTTGTTCTAATATAACGGATACACTACTGTGAGTATGCCGCTTTCCTGGTGAATGATTGACGTTTTAGCAGTCTGTTATATTTCTCACACTGGTCTACAGAGTGTTACTTAAAGTACAGTGTACCTCTTGCAAGTCAAGGAATGCGTGACTGCAAACCCATTTGTCCCTATTGTCGACATCAGACAAATGGAGCCACAGCCTGAAGCAACTTGCTCTATATGCTGTTCATGAATAAATGTTTGATAAGGCTGTGGGTGCATCTGTTAATATTACAGCTACAACTATTTAGCATCCATCCTCATTAGAGTCCAAATGGTCAATGCAAAAGCACACGATGTACCATAAAAGAGCGTGTGAGCAGTATAAGCACCGTATATGACTATTGTTAGTTTCTCGGTTCTTACAGCGGACAACTTGATAACCTCACTTAGAACTAAACATCGAATGTTGAATCAATTAGCTATCTGCACAAAGCTGACATTTACGAATAATTGTCGTTTATGCCACTGTCTTTTTCAGAGGCCAGTTTTCTGCATGAGGTCAATACTGTGAATCAGAAGTAAGTTACAATGAAGTGGGAAGTATAAAGTCGCTAAAGAAACATTGCATATTTTTTTATGTTTTGTTCTTATATATATGTATAAGTGCATATATATGTTTTCCATAGAGTTTGTAAAAGTTCAGTGAGATTTTTCCTCTGTGTGTGTATATTGTCTTTTGTATTATTTTCTGCTGTTCAAAGTGAACATATGGAGCCTTATTGGGTATTTCTCTTTTTCTATTGCAGCTGGTATCATTCAGTGTCTTGCCCAGGGACACCTCAGCCTTCAGTTAAAGGTTTGTCCTTCTGCTAGGTCATTACACTGCTGCTCAGAGGAATAGACAAGGATGAACCCAAGAAAAAAAAAAGAAAAAAAGTCAAACCTTAGAACAAGGCGGTTTCACAGGAGACCAGTGTTCGTGTCCCCTTTCCAACTGAATGTAAATGCAGTGTTTATTTTTGGAATGTTTGTCAAGTTTCTTATTTTAGTCGTTTCCTAACCCTAAGTTGTTTTTGTGACTAAACCTAACCAAACCTTGGCCATGGCAAGTTATGTGGTACTTTTTAACGCTACCCGTGGTATTTTGTACGTCATTTTTGAAGTGATCAACATATTCTGTCATGTTGGTTGTTTTTTGATTGGTTTTCATGTTTGTAATTGCACCACAACATAGTAAATCATCCCTCAAGTGCAACATTCAGTATATTAAGTACAACTTAAGTGGTTTCAATTGAACACAACTTCATGTATGCTCATTTTAAAGGGTCGATATGTATTTGTGCATGCTTTTGTGCTTATGTGACATTTGAGTGAGCCGGTCATTTGTTGATGTTAGCTAACTCCATTTCTAAGATAACATTACACTGCTGTCACTGTAGAAGAGCAGAAAAGAGGCAGTGAAGAACTCTGGAGCGAGTGTATTTATGTGGAAAAAACGGCTTGAGTTCACATAACATATTGAATTCAATATACTGAAGAACTTTTAATAAACGTTTGACACTAATCAGTGTTGAATACTGTTGTCAGGTTTACACTGCCTGGTTTAAATTTAGGTTTTTAGGACTTAACTGCTTCATTGGCCAGTTTAAAATATTAGTTACAAAACTAATCAAATTACTAAATTATATTACTTTGATGAAGTGAGCAAAATGGTAACATTACTTATTACATTGTAACGGTGTAAACAGTAATCTGTCCAAACATCCAAAGACTACAAGTAACTAGTCCAACGGTGGGCAGCGGTGACATATTAAAGTTTGCTGTGAGAAAACTGTGATATAACCTGACATTTGCGAAGGTCAGATCCCTTCTCTTTGTAATGACTAAAATTCAGTTAGCTTAATGATGATCACTGCCAAAAAAGTAGCAGTAACCATGTAAAACTGTATTAATCAGACCACGAGCCAGAATGCTTTCTCATAATTCATAATTCACATATTAACATTGATTGTCCTTAGATGACTCAAGAACTGCAGATGGTTTGTTGTTTGGATGTCTACCATGTCCTATATGGACACATGGTTGCTCTAGAGGCTAGAGATACAGTATGCCTCCCGCCAGACAAAAAAGAGAAAAGAAACTGCATGTATATTTATGTGATTCTTTTTTTTTTCAAAGCAGGAAAGAAGTAATTAAAACAATACAATTCTACTAGAATATTAAGAGAAGTCATATCGTTAAAACATCATTAAGAGCAGATGTTGCTTACGATGAGATGGGAGTCTCTGATGGACTTAATAAATAAGTCATGACCACATAAACTAGAACATAATCATAAACCTTCTGCTGTTATACCTCAAATTGATCCTGCTACACATCAGTATATATTAGCAGCGTTAATCTTTATATTGAGATTAATAGTGAAATTATAACAACAAATTATTTCTAATGCATGGCCAATTATTCTGATCATGAAGCATGATGACAGTAGGCCAGAAGGTAATGAGTTGTGTGTTTGGTCTTTGGCCAGAATCACACAGAAACACAGCTTTATATTCCACTTGGTCTCCATTTTGGCTGTCTTTTGTTTTAGTAGGAAGTGCCCCATAGGCTGATGTGTATGTCACTGAAATAACTTGGACATGGTCAGGTCAGAAAGAACCACACAGAAAGCTAAGTGAAATGGCAGAACCCTACAGCCCAGATCTGTGTCTTATATGCAACATAAATGTTCTTTTCTTTCTAGATCTGATTCTAGATTAACATTGTGAGCTGGGAATGGAAAGCAACTTAGTTCGATCCCACCTAAAATCAATATACTGTAGTGAAATCAAACTTGGTGGCAAGGCACTCGCACACTTTCACATACTCTGCCAAGCCCCCACAGTCCTGTAACTCAGCGATTCAATGAAAATCTTTCAGTCTTAGAAAAAGACATAAAAAACACAGACTCTGCCCCTTTTTATGGATTTACTCCAAACATGTTTGCTGCAAACTGATCAATAAACACAATGGTGAAATGTTCCAGAAAAAAGTCCCAGACAATGTGGATACAAAGCTTCAGCATTAAACTGAATCAGATTTTACACTTAGGATTCTACCTGTAGCCAATCAGTACTGAATTACAAAATTTCTTACTTAAGAAATGTTTGCCAGCTGGTCATTAATGCTTTCGTGATTTGGGATGATTGGAAGACTTGGATTAGGCTGGTTTGACTCATGCATAGGAACAAGTACTAAACAACCTAGAAAAAACTTATGAAAGTTCAAAAAAATAGTTGTCAATATGTGAAAATGGAAAGGGTACAAAAGAAGGCCATTCAACTGGAACATTCCTATTTTACTGGGCAGGGACTTAAATCATCCTATTGTTAGTTGGGTCCTCCTGGTGAACAGGTTGTTTGAATAGGACCAGTCAAGCAAAATGTACTTGGCAGGTTGACCAAAAAAATCAATGGCTAATTTTAGTTACAGTCAAATAAAAGGCGATGGTACAGTTGAATGTGTATCTTTTGTTTGCCTGTTAAATGCTATGTATTGTCGGTAAAAGTGGGAATTAAAGTGAAACTGGAAATAGAAATCAGTGTAGAGTAGTTGCAAAATGGAGGGAGATTCACATGTTGACCCCCCCACACACACACACATTGGTGACACCTATGATACATACCTTCTAAATCCTGCATGTTACTTAATTTCCTGCCTTGTGGTTTTCTTTATATTTGAAGAAAACTGAAGTGTTCCACGCCCTGTATTATGCTTTATTATGGTCCATTGTGCATTACCAACAGGAACCTGGTGCTGGTTCTAGGCTGGTGTTAATACCGGTTTGGAGTTGGTTCGACTTGTGGACCTTGTATTAAACAGTTTTCTTTTCCACAGGTTACAGAGACAATTTAGACACATCATTTAATATACATTGGTAGGTTAGCCAGTAGTAATATTAGAAATAAGCACACTAACATTATCTATTGTTGCCAAACTGGAAAGCTGTAAGTTCTTGTTTTCAAAATACTACTGTTGTAGTATTTAGTAGTTTTAAGATCTTTTCAGGTGAGAATTAGTTCTTCAAACTTCAAATCTGTGGTTAATTTATCCAGAGAGAGCCTCCTTGAAAATTTGCTCCTACATGTGCAGTCCTGCTAGCCACTCCCATTAGCAGCTAGCGGGACAGCCAGCATACCTTGCCTTGAACATGATTGGGCGGTCAGCAGTCATCATATTGCACCAAGAACTGCCTTATCTTGGCAAGTTCTTTTTCAAATTCCATGATAAGGTCATTGTTGATGTGACTCTGGAACCAGTTGTTGACTGACTGAGAACATGTTCTTTGGCAGTCGAAACACACACTGATACATAAACCAGACATAGAGCAGTTACAGAACCAGAGTTAATTTAGCGGAAAAGGCCCCTCAATGACCCACCAGACACACCAGCTCCCAATCTCTTCATTAGCCTCCATATATGCCTTCTATTTTGCCGACTTAAATTGCCCACTCCCTACCTGGCATGTCTGCTTTGCTACCTGCTCTACCTGTATACCATATACCATATATCTCCAGCCTGTTTGACCTGTCCTCAGCCTGCTCCTTACTGGGTTCATCAGCTCCTCCAATCCAACATCCTGGTTCCAAAGGCACCTGTGATGCAGTAACTTTGTCCACAGCATGCTCCCTGCCTGGTCAGTCTGCCACCCTCCCTCCTCCAGACCCCACGGCTCTTAGCCCAGCCAGCCCTCTCTGTCCTCTGTCTACGGACCTTCACCTGTCTGCCCTGCCAGAATCCCTGCTCTCCAGAGACTCCCTGGCTCCTTGATTTCCTCCAAATTTACTTCAAAATCTGTTTTAAAGCCTTGTTTTGTCTCCTGCGTCAGCGCTGAGTCCATAATAAAACACATTATACTTAGTGATTTATAAAAAAGACTATTTCAATCATTTTAAAAGCCTTTAATGTCCATTTTGTTTCCTTTCCTAAAAGTTGGGACGATTACCAGCTCTTGGTCTGCCTATCTATTCTCTCTGTCTTGTCTTATATGAGGTCTTCTGAATCAATCATCGAAGCCCAATTTTAAGATGACCTTTCAGAATACACGATCCATCGCGTCCTCTGCACCAATGAAGTCTCTATATTAAAGAGTAAGTGGTGTATGTGTGCGCATATCTGCACATATTCATGACTGACTGCATGTCTGTAATTGCGTGTCAATGTATTACACTTTATTGCTACAACTATTTCTTCACTCAGATAAGGAAAAATGATGCTGTTTCCATTTAAAATGCATGTGGAAATGTCAAATTAATACTTGAACTGAGGACTAATGAGGCGGGCCAAGCACTTAAGCTCATTAATAATGATTTCAATGCAGTGTGGTGGTGCATGTAAATGGTGAAAGAGTCAAAATTCGTAGCAGCAAGTTGAACTGAATTACAAAGGTCAGAGAAATGTATCATTTATTTACGCATCAAAGGTTTGAATGAAGGAAACCTTCAACAAAAAATACAAATAGTGTCAGCTGGTTAAAACAAACCTTTGCTGTGATTTCTCTCTTACCTGTCTTGACATCTGTTCCAGCTGCTGATTATTAGATGTTTTTTCAGCAGAACAGAAAGTGTTGCAGCAGAACAGAAAACTTCAGACCACTACACCTCAGTGCTCAGCCTCAGGCTAAAGAATCAATACTTAACTCTGAAAAAAGAGCTGGACAGTAATACAGCATTTGGCAGTGCATCAGACCAACTCACTGGTGTGTATATTGATCTGTAGTGAGCGAATACAGCTCACCTACACTTAGCCTATGTTCCAGTCAGTGTAAATTAAGTGTATATATAAATATATTATGTGCAAAAACGGGGAATTTTTTAGGCCAAGGCCTTTAAAGTAGCCCACTGTGACTACTGTGACTAGTCACAGTGGGCTACTGTGATAGCCCACAAGCACAAGCACAAATTAATTGACCAAAATTTGAGAAATAAAGGCCTGTATTACAAAGAATTACCAAAACCAAATTATTCAATGAGCGTCATCTTTTTTGGACTATTTATATGCATTTCCCAGCATCCACTCTTGAACCTCTTGATGCAATTTATGATTAGGTTCGTAACTGGTGATGGCTATAGAACATATTGTTGTTTAACTTTATGAGAAAGTGAGAAAGTTGGGCGGCCTAATAGTCTGAGCAAGCACATATGAAAAAGAAAGAGACGTCTGTCCCTTGTTGGTTCTGTGATGTCTTTAAATATTGACAACCCTTAGAAGGAGGCAGTTGCGGACGGATATGGCAGAACAACAAACTTGGTGGACTTAAACTTTGCAAAAATAAACACTGGTCTCCTGTGTTTGCCAGGGAACTTTTTTAGTTTTAGCCCTAACCTGGACCCCTTTCTTAACTCTAAACCAAAAGATAGGTGTGTGATTGTAACTGTAACCATGACAACAATCATCATATAATTTTTTTAATTTAACCTTAATTTCTAACGAAGGTTTTTGTGTCTAACCTTACCAAACCTCACAGCCTAAAGGCAACAGATATGTAGCATTTTTAAAAGCTATCAATGGTATTTTGCATCTGCGTATTTCATGCATGTAGAAATCGACATCTTCTGTCATTTAGGCATGAGGTCATATTTCATTAAATGCTTGTGGTGTAGTTTCTTTATATTGTATATGTATTATATCAATGCATTGCTTTTGTTTGTATTTTTGGCTTTGCAAAGGGAAAAGAAAGTGAATCGCTCTCATTGGGCCACCCCTGCATAAGTAAAGGTTGAATGAATTGAACAAAAGAATGTCCATTTAAGGTGAATTTACTGAGCAATCTCTGAATTGTTACAGTCCCTCAAGCTCCGGTCACCTCTACACAGGTAAATCCTTTATTTTTCTGCTGACCAATAACAATTTCCCCCATGACGGGCACAGCATGAAGGGACAGAGGGCAGATGCAAACGTTGCCACAACACAGCACAGAGAGGAACAAGGTTCACCTTGTCAAAAAGTTCCCATCGTACCTTGTGATCTTGCACGTTGATTTAATTGCATATGATGGAAGCTCTTTGAAAAAAAGTCCTGATGCAATCTCAAACCCTCTCTTTAGATAAACTCCTCTGACTGTGGAGGTTGTGTTTTTGACAGAAAACAGCGCTGCTCCCTATGACAATGCTTGACCTGCGCTATTCAATAAGCAGTATGACTTGCAAAAGGCACAAACCAGTAAAGGGTACAGTGATATAGAAAATATTACTTCTGTTCCTGCTATTCCACATAAATCTATAGATATATTTTTTTTGTGTAGGCTTTTGTCCCTGACTGCTATACATGTGAGGTTTCTTGCAAATCAAGGTAGAACACCTGCAGTCTCTATTGCAGGGTACCATTGTCTGTAGCTTTAAAAAGCAGAATAATAATTATATTACATAATGCAAGAAGCACACAGGACAAAGCAGGTAGAACAAGGTGTGGAGAAACTGAATAATGGCCTCCTCTCTGTAAATCAGCTCTCATTGTCTGAGGTGGTTTGGTGCCTGTTTATTGTTACTGGTCAATGAAGAATCAATTGCAGAGCAGAAGCTGTGCCATTCATCCAAAATCACAAGCTGAAAAGTAGTTTAGTGCTGGTAATGTTTGACCAGAAGGCTGTAATCATTTGCCTCATTACTGCTCGATACATTTTTCAAGGATGCAGGAAGACATGCCAAGAAAATGACCCCAACTAATGTAGGTTTTGGAACGTTAACATGTCTGTCCTTAACCAGCAAAAACACAACTTTTAATTACAAATTAGTGTGTGAACTATGCCATGACTTTCGGGGTAGCTCACTTTTTTACGTTTATACTTTGACTGCATTTCAGAGCCGGTACTTTTTCACTTTTACTTAAATCAGTACTTCTAATTTACCTCCTTTCTACCCGTACTTCTGCTTGATTAAAGAATGTGTGAATGTTCGCCACCTCTGACAGTCATAGACTTTATTGCTGATAGAAAATATGTAACAAAACATATTTTATGTTCTATTTTACAAAGGTGAGTGAGAAATTCCCGTGAAATGAGAAAAAATGCTCTTTCTGACTAGGATAACACGTTGGAGGATTTTTACATGAAAATCAAATTCTATTTTCATTCCAGTAATTTCCGTCTCTGACAATATGAAACATCAGATACATTTATACAGCACAATTTAGCTTTTCTTATTACTAAGATGCATGAATCATACAGAAATAATAGACTAATTTTGCACATGATCCATGTTGATGATACAGAAAAATAGAAATGCATGGCAAAAACAGCATGTTGTTAATATTTTAGAGAAACCCAAAATTTCACAAATCATGTTTACAGGGGAGTTCATGTCTTATTGAGAGGTCACAGTTTAAAGGCAGAGCAAAGTATAATGACAGACATGAGCATCCTTGTGAAGTGGAAATTGAAGTGAGTAATGAAATGTTCCCACAGAAGTAATTTATAACTGAGGTATGAAAAGTAATGGAAGGTGTAGCAGGTGTTTTTGCTCTCCTCCTCAGGATAATGTTCTGAGCAGAGATGGAGACACACAAGGAAGCAACAGGGACCAGAACAACTAACTGCTGAGCTATTCAGGGCCACTCATTCTCCTTTGTGATGGTCTATCAAAAAGTCATACGCATCCTTGCAGGCTCATCTGGGCTGCGAATTTAACCAGCTGATACAGCACCAGTCAGTCCCAGCTGCCTGGAGGTGCACACAGACGTCTTTCCTCCTTACCTGTCTCTGAGAGCAGCTGTGACCTCTGCCACAGACAGCCAATTACAGACAGAGCTTCAGTCCAGAGCAATGCTTCTTTCCAGTAACTGAAAACACCGCTACGGTGTGATCGAGGTGAAGGTGCCGGGGTTCAACATTCTCATCATTCTTATCTAAACTCCTAAGCACAAGTCTTGTCAGGACACTCGTTAATTTGTCAATATAAAATAAGTGATTTGGACGAGATGGGGAGGAGTAAGACTCACCAAGCTGCCGCTAAACTGCTGAAAACACAGTCCACACTGGTACGAAATTTTATGCTACCAAATAATTTCAGCCACTTGCTAAACATTAACTCATACAGCTGCGCTTGGTAACAGTAATCTCAGTTTTAATAACAGTATTTAGCAAGCTAACGGGTGGATGTAATGCAATACCAAATCAGTGCTAACATTAGCTAATACAGTGAGTCATGTTACATTAATAGGCCAGGCATTGTAATTACGGGACAGTAAACTTGATGAAACATTCTTCTATGCTTAACCACAACTACAGTACAGCTATCTGTCAAGAAAAAAAAATGTTTTATTCAGTAAATAGAAGCTGTCGATCACATCTGACAATCAGAGCCCACACAGCAGATATCAAAGCCTTCTCTTTGGTCTAAAATCTTATTTAGGGAGCAATCATTTATAAAAGGACCACAGCACACTCAGTACTGGGTCCAAATAAATTAACAAAAACCAGAATGACTCCTGGAAAAAATATCTTGAGAGAAGATGAATGGGAGTCAACTGGAGCCAGGACTTTTTTGGCGTCAACATTTAGCGGCCGTCGGTGTATTACATTTAAAATATCTGTGCATTGGCTTCATTTTCAGTTATTTGCTCAATGGATAAAAGGAAACTAAAACATGCAATGTATTTGGTAATTGTGGAATTACATGGGTTGTCATTTTCCTCCACCATCAGCCCTTTACTTCCCTTGTGTGAAAACCCGTTGTGCTTCACGTGTTTCAAGAAAAACACCTGCAAAACACTCTTCCACCTGCAGAGTTTCGAGTCTGTACGTCAGAAATGCCAAAAAAAATAATCCCACAGTGTCCTCTCCACATCTCATTCCATCTGCACTAATATGAAGTACGCTTAGTGTAGATGGTATTTCCAAGTGATTGCATATTAAGCTTAATCAGACTCATATTCAACATCACTGACAACTTCACCTATGAACAAACTGGAATTTTTATCTGGATGCTGCGTCACCAGAGTTAAAATTATTGGTGAGCAGGAGGTGACTTGGGAGGCCGTCTGTTTACCACCCTTAATGAGATATAATGACATTTTTCTTCAATAATTTATTTTCAAACCACCAGAGAAAAAACAAGCTCTGCATGAGTGTTTGACTCATCACTGATGAATTCAATCAGTTACACACATGTTTAATGGTCACACTATTCAATACAGTGACTCTCTCCATTATGGAAAGGCTGTTTAGTAAATGTTTTTCAGTGCCCTTACAGTGTCATTATAGAGGATGTATACACTACTGTATACAACAAACAAGGTCAGGTAGAAAACCTTAAAAACACCCCAACTCTAATGAAAGGAATGGGGAAAATAACATGCCACAGTATAAAAGTACATCTGCTCTGTCCTGGAGAGAATTCGCATGGAAGGACATCATACAGTTTTTTAAACACCGGCACAGAAGAAATACCTAGGGATGGACACTGGGTAAAGATCCTGTGGATCAAATCAGGCAAATTATTACCATATGTTCTGGAGTTGTCCCAGCTCCCACAGTACTTGAAGTAAACCAAAGTGGTTGTAAAGAAGGTAGCTTAACGTTGGGTTTGGGAAGGATATCAAAATAAGAATATGGTTATGTTTGTATACGTGTTTTAATAGTGAGCAAGAAAGCAGTGACAAGAAAAAATGGATAAAAAAAACGAAATCTCCACAGCTGAAGCCTGGTTTATCGAGATATGTGACATTTTGTAACTTTTGTTTCAAGATTTTCAAGACAAATTTAAGGGCTGCTGGGAATCTTGAATTGCATAGCAATATTTAAATGGATGTTTGTTCCATAAATATATATGCCAACACCCACAATTCCTGCACACTCCCTCAAAGAGGATTTTGATGAACAGCCTCTGACATTTGAAATTCAGGATCTGAATTGAGATACGCTGCGTTTGGCTTCTCCTCTAAATGTTCTGAGGCAACTTGATAGATAATGCTGGCACTTCTGTGATAACATACGATCTGCATTAATATGTCAGTGGCCCCTGAGGCAGGATAGCCTATGCTACAGGATTCACAGTAATGTACAAGCCAAACATTCACCCACAAAACGAAGTCAAAATAATATCGGCATGTTTTAAAAACGCCCTCCTTCTATCTTGACCATTGGACATGTTTTAGTGTTGATTTGTGCTGATTAGGAGACAGTACTTACTTGAAGAACTCCACAAAGGAGAAGCCGTAACCATGTTGCTCAGCGATTCCTGCGCACACAACGTTGGCTGATGCTCCTATCAATGTGCCATTTCCTTAACAGACAAAAAACAATGTCAATGGAACCTGCAACTTAGATTCTAGTCTTAAATCTTAAGCTCCAGTCACACATGTTTAATATAATATCAATATAATATCAATGACGCTGCCGTCTAGGAGAGTGCAAACTTAGCGCGTGACTCTTCCTTTCACCCAGCATAGTTTAATGTCAGTTCTAGGTAAGCCTAAAAATCACAATAATAACACTATTAATTAACTAGAAGGGTACTCTGAGAGTGCATACTTTTGTAAAGGATCCACAGGCTGCTAATTCAACCAAGTAGCAACCTCCTGGGTTGTAAAAGGTGAACTCCTCATCCTTCCCCTTGTCCAAATATGAGCACTTCCATTTCCAAAAGAACCAAGATGGCGACCGCCAAAATTCCAAATTTGAGGCTTCAGAACAGCAGTAAAAAAAACCCAATGGGTAACGTCGTGGAGGCTTCATCCCCTCTTTATATACAGTCTATGAATGCAACCAAATCCCTATGAAAAAATGTGAGGTTCCACCCCTTTTGATGCATGTGCTGCAAATTTGAAGGGTTCGGCCCATGCTCTACTCTTCCAGTGAGTTTCATGCAAATAGGTGCAGTAGTACAAGAAACAAACCGCACAAAAAACATAACCTCCTTTATGAAGGTAATAACCATCCTTTTCCAGTATTTCTCAGTATTTTAAACCTTACCTCAAATATAAAGTTTTAGTGTTTTTAATCTACAGCAGGCAGCATTTTGACAGTTCTGGTGCGTATCCGTCCTGCCGTTCGATACTGCTCACATCTCAAAAGGTGTCAGTGTGGGGATAGAGCTGGGCGGTGGCAACATCATACTGCCGATCGATAAGGACCTGTCACAGCGCAGTTGATTAAACTGAAATACTATGACAGCTCTCTCGCCTCTCTCTTCATGTCCTTCCCACGCAAACAGAGCCACACTCTGCTTAAAGGCCCCTCCGCTGGGGTGTGGTAGAGCCTGAATAAGACACACTTTAAGAGCCTTGGGCCACTTTCTCAAAGAGCACAGCCTGACCCCCCCAGGGAGCGACCCAGCTGCACACAGTGTGGCTGTCACCTGGAGCATATGATGTGTCCTTCTGACAGAGGCCATCTGAAAGGATCCACACCTTTCATACAGGAATAAACCGTGACATCCCTGGTGTATGTAACGAACTCTAAAGGGTTTCTACTTCTCTAGAAAAACAAAAGCCCAAAACCTATTTTCACCACATGAGAAGGGAAGCAAAGTGAGAGGCTTCATAAGTGATGTTACTCACCCCCAAGACAGGCTCCCATTGCCAGGGCAAAGATGAGAGGTTTTACTGGCAGGTTTACGTCTGCATCCTGACTCAGGTTGATGAGAACTGGAATCTATGAGCACAGAGGAAGAGAGATGGTGAGGTTAAAAATACACGTTTTCAGTTTCAGTTTCTTCTGGGGAAAAAAAAATGCATTCCTTCATTCACTCAAGAGTTGTTAATTGAGTTTCCATCCTAATGTATTGCACATTTTCAGAAAATGTATCTAACCTAAATCATATTACATAGTTTCAAACTCTTCCACAGTTTGTCAAAACATTTGTCTTATATTTGTTTCTGCAGCTCTTCATCCGTGGTGGCATTACATTGTCGTTTCCATCAATATGATATTTATGTTAAGTCAGTGAATGTTGCAGTCTCTTCATTGGTCCAAAACACAACACTTGTAATTATTCACTGCATTTGTTTCCATTGCACTTATTCATTTTTATTTACCTTTTAATGATTTTATGGATTTGTCCCAAATGGAAAATCCTTTTTGTGATATTTTGAGGTTTTAATGAATAAAAACAGCTGGATGCACCTACTGAGGTTCATTTCAATACTGTTGAAAGTACAAATAAAAGAGAATAAATACATAAAAATAACAAAAAATAGGTACAAAAATAACAGATTTAGGAACAGTTACATTCAAAAGCAGAGTTTGTAGTTATAGTTGCAAACTGACCAATCATAATTTTACAAACTTTGAAACCAATTGTTATAATAGTATCAAGTTTTAATGTTGTAAAATGTTCCAGGTGTGTGCAGTGCAGAAACTAAAAGCAGTTTTTTAGTGTTTCCTGGGGGGCGTTTGTCAGTCACTTAGCTCTAACCACCATTCTTTTCCGAAGTCTGACCAAGTCCTTTTTGTGCCTAAACCTAATCAACTTTACATGGCACCGTCTAATAGCAGCAATTTTGTTGTATTTTTTAACACTATCAATGGTATTTTGTGTCTGCAAATTTGTACATACTGTATATGTCGTTTTGAGAATGATTCGACCTATTCTGTCTAGCTATGAGAATGTGTTAGAGTAATGATTATGGGACCAGTTTCATAAAGAAATTATGTATGGTGGCATGTTGCATGTTTTATAAACGAATATTAAAAAGTCATGATTAAAATGTCATTGTATAGTTGTTTTGTATTTAATATCAGTTGAATTTTATTTCTTATGTCAGGAGTGTCATACATATATCATGTAATGTGTGTTTTATACATATGGGAGCTGATGAGTCGGACCAGACCCCACCATGAACTTTCTGCAGATTGAAAATCTCTAATATTCCTTTAAATTCTCTGAGTGAGAGTTTAAAAATAAGACATAATGGCTTTCCTGTGCAGCACAGTTCCTCACTTCCTGCTGTTATAACCAAACGCTGCTGGACTAAGTACTGCGGTGCATTTTACATTTACAAGCTTTAACAGCAAAGGATGCATAGCATAGCAGAGCTTTGAACAAAGACGAAATACTGTATCCAAATTACTTAATGCATTGTATTTAGTTTGCTGCGACAAACAACAAATCCTTGAGTCTACTGTAACAAACAGGATGTGCTTCCCTTTTAGCTGTGCACTGAATTGAAAATTGATGCGGCTTTATGTCCCTTTTTAGGCAGAACGATACTTGCACGGGTCTGAAAAACCTATCAGAGAAAAGCCCATCTTGAAACCCCCCTGGATGCGCTGGTGGGGGGGCTGACTAGTCAAGAATCTGAGGGTTTGATTCAACAAGAAACATCTCATTTTGTCAGTAGGAAAAAGTCTTTTCCTTTTTTCACTGTCATTTTAATTAAGCAGAGTGGCGCCCCTCGGAAACATTTATCTCCCTGCCAATCTATTAATTTCCAGCAAAACAGACAGCTGACAACAGAAGTGGTGAAGAGGCAGCTGCTTTGATATCTACCACAAAATTAATTGTAAAATATTGTATCCACAGTAGATGTTCAAAGATGAGATATTATTTTGCAACCGGAATACTGCAATGAAACTTACATTTGCTAATGGCCTTATGTTTTAATTATAAAATTAGACTTTCTCACTGGCTTCAAGGCTGCTGAAAAAATATTTTCTTCTCCCACCTTAACTGTTTCTTTGCAAAAGCATGTCTTTATCAAAAGTGAAGTCACATCAAAGTGCTTCACAGGCAGAGAAGCAGATGTGTGAAAGTGTGAAACATTTTTCATTGCTTTCACACAAAATTCATTCAGTGAACACATTTTCCGTAAGCCACGAACTCTTTCCTCATTCATACACCACCGCATGCAAAACATTCTTTGTAAGGCATTTTTCACATTATTCAAATGCTGACACGAAAGCAAACTGAAATATGTAGATACTCTTAGCAAAATATTTACAATAAAATGAATGATGAGAATCAATGAGAGTCAATGCAGGTTTTTAGTCTTGTTTCTAGACAAAAAAAAAAAGAATATGTAGTGAAATTTGGATCAAGGAAGACAGGTGTTTAGAAAGTAGTGGCACAGAGGACAAAGGAAAAGAAAACCAAGGGATGTGATGGGATTTATATGAGATATTATCCAAACTTCAAAGATCAAAGTTCAACATTTATGGAAATGTATGTTGTCCCTTTTTTATCAGTTGCATATTTTTCTAGTACATGAACTTTTTTCACTCAGTTACAGTTGTGTCTTCGTATTGTGTTCATTGTGTAAAGTGGTTGTTCAAGGTGAAACCCATAAGCGCAAGCTCCATTATTCACTGCAGTAACAGGTTTTTATGGGACTATTTTATGGCTTGAAAATGTGAGTTGACGATTTTGTGGCGTGTGTGTGTGTGTGTGTATTTGATGGCTTTTGTATGATGTTTGAAGACAAAGTTTGGCTTAGATGGAAGACTACATTGCTTTGATTGGATATTTTGGTTTGTGAAAATGAGTGTGTAGTTATGAATTAAATGCTAAGAGTTTTGGGAAATGGAGCATAAATTTCAAGAAATGTGTCTCAGCAATCGAGGAAAATGGCTAAGTTACACAATTAACACGCATTTGGTATTTTGAAGGCGTGGTTTGTATGCTAAATCAGAATGCTGTTCAAGTAAATGCAACTGAAAAATTCTAAATTGCATGTCATTTGATATGTTATATACACAAATAATAATTCTGAGTAGTCTATACTAAGTCAACAGTACACTGAACTTAAATTCAGTGACAGAACATACATAATACAGTCTTTTATGTACGATATGTACGATATGCACGATTTGTGCGCTGTGCTTACATGAAGTTTGTGTTGGAGTCTGCTTTGTGCTGGGAACCGGTCGTTTGTTGGTATAAGCTAACTCTACTTCTATACTAACAGGAGTGTTGTGCATGGTTGCCCCGTAGAGGAGCAGAGAGCGGCAGTGAAGAATTGAGGAGTGACTATTATGTTGGAAAAAACCAACCCAAGTCCTCTACATAGAAATCAGTGTTGGTGTCATGGTTGTAGGCAACTTAGACAGCCATTAGCTTAGAAATGGAGTTAGCTAACGTCAACAAACAACCGGCTCCCAAATCTTATATAGTGTAGATTAAAACTCAAATGTAAGTGCACTCCGCTAAGTACAACATACAATTCCTATTCTACTTGACAGAGTTTTTTCAGGTAATCACTTTGTATTCTTTTTAAAGTAGGGATAAATAATTAGATAATTTAGTGACCGATGCTTGATGGCAATTGGAGAAAGCTGTTTTAAAAGTGGAGTCGGGATGGAGACCATGTCAACAAAACCCACAGTATAAATAGTGTAAAGATACTGTACAGACAATCAAACATGAAGTGCAGATCCCAGTCCATGCAGTCCTGGTTCATGTAGTCTGACTATGACTAGTATGAATATGAACTAAGACAATATAGTAGAGTGTTAATTTAAAGCATCCCACGGGAGCCTCTCACCATGGTGGCAGTGAAGGGAATGTTGTCAATAAGAGATGAAGCCAGAGCGGAGACCCACATCACCAAGATAATGGCTATGGCTAAGCGCTGGTCTTCTGGCACAGCCTGAGAACGGAGATAATAAGAGTGTTAGATAACTGCTACTTTCATTGCCACTCACATGCACACACCCCCTTCAGCCCATCACTGATTTGGATCAAACACACCAATTATGTTCATTCTTCGGCAGTGAGCCTCTCACCGGGGAGCGCAGGCAGTGAGGATGAAGCTGTTTGAACATGTGACCACAGGTGGTTGTGTGTCTAAGCTTTATTTCTGCTGTGAACAAAGTGTAGCCAATTCTTGACGTGTCTGGCATGATGATGTTCGAGCCCGCTTATTATTCTTTCAGTATGCACGGCCGGGTTAAACGAGACAACAAAGCCCCTTTCACCTGTCCTCTGAGAAAGGTTGTACCCAGCATGCCGTCCATTGTTTGGAGACGCTGAGCAGGTCAGAAACCATGAATAGTGCGCTACCTGTCAAGTCCGATTATGAGAATTATACAGGCCCACGGTCTAGACAAAAGCTGACGTACCTATTACTGTTGCAATTCTCCACTAAGAAATGGCTCACTTGCATGATGCACACAGGCAAGACTATGGGAGAAAATTACCTCGGACCCCTTCAACCGCTGACAAGAGTCAGATGTAAACAAAATAATTGAATTCAGAGCTGTGCAGAATAAAGGTTCAATATGCATGAAATGCAATATCATGTCACCTGTGCCCAAATACTAGTTATACCAGTAGCATGGAGCCGTGAGAGGTGATTCTTAACCCTTTAATGTTTCACTGTTAGGTAGAGCACATTTTGAGTCACTGTATTTTATTGGAAAATGTGTCCATCCATCCATACCATCTCTACCACTCAGTTAATTAGCGCTTCTTTAGCACTCTCCGACCTATTTAGATAATTTGTATTCCTTTAGATGAACTTGTCTTAGGTGGCAGTAAGTACAGGATACAGCAACACTGTCACAGCAGCGCCCATTGGTTTTTGAACTGCCATTTTGAAGCCTCTAGTTTGCATTTTAGCTGTCGCCATGTGACCGTATTTGGACAACAGTGGCGGAGCTACAGGAGCGCAATTCGGTCAGAAGCATTGTGCCAGGGGTCAA
>JAPQRN010000019.1:14155241-14182576 GCA_037367275.1 Coranthus polyacanthus | reverse complement strand
GAGGGAGAGAGGACCAGAAACACCAGCTGACATCCATCTCCCTTTAGAGCCACAAAACATGCTCACACATAAAAAAATTAAAAAAAAATATTTCATGGCTTCACTCAGTAATTTCTGAGCAATGAAACACAGAGCACATGGGGATCATTAAGAGGCCTTTTTGCAAAGAAAACTGTGAAATTAACTCAAAACAAAAACTGCTCTGTCTACTTCATCTTCTCTCTTTAATACATTTGAGAATCAAATCAATCTATCTCAAAAAGAACAACTTTTTTAATGTTACACACAACTACCACTGCGTATAACTCAACATGCATGTGGATTTTCTTTGAAGTATGCTTGCACACACCTGGTGGATGAAGTATTCAGATCCCTTTACTGAAGTAAAAGTACTAATAGCACACTGTGAAAATACTCCGCTACAAGTAAAAATACAACATTCACAACTTCACTTAAGTCTTATCAGCAAAATACTTGTCATTGTGCAGTAAACCCAGATTCTTTATTCTTCATTTCTTCTTCTTTAATTATTTGATTTACCAGCTTTTGGAAGCAAAGTAATCAAGGCAGGATTGAATTATTAAAAGATTCTTTAAATGTTTCTAAAAGTGGTATCATCAGTTTATTTTTAAGCTTTTTATAACTTTCAACAAAGGGACAGTCAAAACTTGGTGTTTCCTACTTTTATATTCTCATTTGCTGTAAATGTTTCATCCAACATTTCATGATATCACTGATTATGCATAATAAATGCATTACAAAAACAGTTTTTAAGTAAAACATGACGTACACAGAGAAAAAACTACTATAAAACACCTGCAAGACAATCAAAAACTCTTATCTATGTAAACAACAAAAAGGTCATTCAGTTGATTTTTTAAAACATTTTTATTGATTAATTTATTTCTGTTTTTCATTCATACACAATCATACACACAACCATTCAAATAGAGGGGGTAATTTAGAGTTGCCGATTAACCTGGAGAACATGCAGACTCCTGTGAGGCCACAGTGTTAACCACCGCGCAGCCCTACGAGGGAAGAGGAAAGGGGACGAGGCTTGGGGTGAGGCATACGAATGGGGGGGAAGGGACAGGGAAGGTTCCTCTCAGTGGCAGAAGTTAATATGGAAAATTCTGGTGGGCACTTGTTCGCGGTGATGGCTATGCTACTGTTTCCTGTGTCCACTGGCAATGCAGACTTCCTGCCATCAGCACATGCATGTGCTGGAAGTATATAAGTGCAATATACACATTTATATATATATATATATATATATATATATGGAGAGAGAGAGAGAGAGAGAGAGAGAAAGAGAGAGAATAGATGAATAAAGCTAAATAGAATGGAAATACTCAAGTACCAATTCCTTGTGTAACTGCATTACTTTAGTCAAAGGTCAAAGTACGCTAGTTCCATTCCACCACTAAATTTACCAACATCTAAAACTAATTTAAAAGGGAGATGAAAATGACAGAACATCGTAACAAATCATTCAGGTCTCAATAAAGGGGAATCTAGACAGAAGTAAAAAAAAGACACGTCATTCTGTCATTCGTTATCAGTTCTCTGTAATCAGCACATGCAGACAATGCACACAGAAATAACATACACAGACTCATATTAACTAACTCCTGTGAGTGACTCTATTCATTTGCAGTATTATTAGTTTTCTACATGACCCCAGTATAATGCAATAAAAAGATTAAGTCCCACTTGTTGGAAATTATGAATAAAGTACAGTGATTGATCTGCCTTTGTGGGGTTTATGAAGCATTTATTTTCACAAAAAAATGTAATTTCAACACGTTCTAGTCTGGAGAACAAAAGTTGGCACCAGCTTGCTGATATTTGCAATTAGAGACTGTTTTTGAAAGAGGGAAGAGTGTGCATCCACTTGGAGAAAATTTGATTAAACAGGTGAGCATCAGTAATTGCCTTGGCCGAGGCCTTTGGGGAAATAATTTCCCAACTGATGGGAGTTAGTGAAGAAAGAAGAGCAATGGAAGGACACAAAAGACAGCGACAGAGGGAAGAATGGAGACAGGGAGATGGGCGAAAAGGAGAAGACGCTCCAAGCATTTCTGCAGCTTTGCAACATGTTTACATTTTGAGAAACTTCCTGAGATGTTCCTGTTCGTCTCGGCCAGAGTTTAACAAGAAGTGCTCTGGCATCTTATAGCAGACAGTTGCCGTGTTTGTGTTGCCACAGTTTGCTGCAAATGACAACAGGGCAAGAGGACAAATAAAGCACCTCAGGAATGTAACAAAAGTAAAGGCAAAATGTGATTGGTAAAAACAATCAAGTTAAAAATCTGTTTCATAACATCCATTATTGGGCTTTTGTTTTGTCAATATCTACTTTCAATTTTTTTTGAAAGGAGATGCAACTAGAGATTGTTAAAAAAAAAGAAGCTTGTCGAAGTTTGTTTTTATTGCTTTGAAGAGGAAAACATTTAAAATCACCTTCAAAGCTAAATTTTCTATTATAGCCCTTTTATGACAGACCCATATATATATATATAGTATAGTAGCATGTGTGCTCAAATTTAGTATTTTTAGAAAATAAGCTAAGGCCATTGAGTTTCAGGTAGAAAAAATGTATACTTGTACCCTTTTTTGTTTTTGCAAAAATTTGAAACGGGTCAATTTGACCCAAATACCATACGAGGGTTAAACTAGAACGTGACTCAGACCTCGACCAAGGCTTAAACCGCTGTCATTTTACATAAGTGAACCTGGGGCGTTTCAGCATTAAAGAAAGTGAAAAACAATTCCAGGATTCCCTTTTTATGGATCTGCTCCAATATTAAAATGACTACACACACACTATACACACCCTTGCTGGATAATCAAAAGTTTATATAAAAAACTATTTCTAAAGATAGTTTTTTCCACAGGCTCATCCTATAAAAAAGGTCGGGAACCACTGTGTTAAGTAGGTATAGGGACCATGAAAAATAATGACGTTCAAAGAGCATTTCCCCTCAAAATCTCCTGCTCATGAAAAAAGTCTTCCGTGAAAGTAGGAGTTCATGATATGCATTTCAGACCAAAGTCAACTCTGCTTGTGAAAAATATAAGGCGACCTCTGGTTTGCTCACTACATTGATATTCCCTGAGAGCAAGCAACAAACCTAAAGAGTGTTTCAATTAAATAAAGCTTTTTGTCAAGTCTGAGCAGTTTATGATAGACTCATCTATCATACACAAGACAATAGTGTCTGAGACAGGAAACGTGCTGTGAAGAATATCTCCGAGCAGCTGCCGGTAAGGTACACATACTGTAGAGCAAAGTAAATAAACACAAGACCAAATCCGAAAGATAAACAGATGCTCCAGCACGTTCTCTTGTACAGATGCTTAGACCACAAGCCGATTGTTTATTCTTTCATGTCATTTCAGATTTGGAGTCATTTAGATCAAGTCAGGATTTCTACGACAGGAGAGGAAACGCTGACTTTGAATTTCCATTAAAAGGATACAGTGAATTGATCTTTCTCTGTGGGACAAGTCTCTACCGAAAGACCAATTTTAATTTGATAACTATGACTGAACGTAACGTCGCTAAATAAGCTACTTATTTATTTTTCGGCTGTATCAGATGTGGAGCTTCTGAACGAGCAAGGCGTGCAGCCCCAGGTGGTGGTGAGGTCCTGAGGGATGACAAAGTTTACTCCACAGCAATGTCTCACAACACTGAACCGTAGTGACCACAACCCCCTCCTCCTGGAACAAACAACAGACGTTTTACAACAGTCACGGTTCCATGTGAGTGTCCGGCAAATCGGAAGCTAAGATTGAAAAAAAAAAAAAAGAAAATGCGAATAAGGTCCATTTTCAAAAGGTGGCGCTATAGGCTACATTACACATGGCTGTACAAATATAGTAGAAGTTTCATGAATCATTTGGTCTCATCAATCCAAGCTACCTGTTGCTACTGCCAGCCACGTTTTAATGCTTTATGTGAATATCCAGAAAGAGACGGGTCATGTGAGCTAAACGTTCGCCACATCAGAAGAGGCCTTTCAATCTCCCATTTGGCGCTTTAACTCTTTTACAAAAAACGCCAAAAACCACTTCAAGCGACTGTAAAAACTTCTGCAAAATTGAGGACTTATTACATTCTATTCAATTCAATTTTCAATGTCAACTTATTGCATTATTTATACAGGTTTATTTAGGATAACATGTGAAATAAAGAGATATGTTTCGATTTCTCTCCATGATTCCCGCTGCACTCTATCCAAGTCCTTTATTTAAGCGTTTATGCTTGTTTTTATTTTGACGTATTTTACTCCTATCTGTGCTTCGGCATGGAGATGACTAAAGTTTCCTGAAACCACAGCTGTAACTCACATAACCATTAGAGGGTTCAAATAACCAGGCAGTAATCAGACTCAAATTAAATCTTACCGTGTGAAGTTAATGAAATTTTAATGAGGCGCAATTTTTTTTAAACGTGTACGAATGAATAGTCGGGGTGTGCTGGAATTGTCAACCTTGACTGAGACCTGCACGCATTAATGAGAGTCGTGTTTGGACAGGCACCTATCTCCCCACAGGGACACAAAACACACTGGTGTGGGATCATTCCTATTTAATAAATGTCATAGCGAGGCAACCTGAGCAGGGCTTGTAATTAACTGAGCATGTTTGGTGACTGAGTGGCCTCTGCAGCGAGAAGAGATGTGACAATGTGTGTATGAAGACAGCCATCTTCATTTAGGGATAGTGTTAGCGTTAATGAGATGCTGTTAATGTCATCCACTCAGCACACATGACATGTCGACACAGTCAGAAGCATCAATAAGAGAAGATGTCACCCTCACCCCAACCCTCATGTCCACATTTGCAAACACAACTGAAATATGAAAGCAGCACACACTTTGGTTTAGTTGACACAGAATAGTGACTGATCCATCAGCTGACCAACAACTAGTCATTACGCTTCAGAAATGTTCGTTCATTTACTTTCAGTGTGGTTTTGGATGTCAGTTTGGTTTTATTTTTTATGAGTGCACAGCAGTTCTGTACTCGCAGTTTTAATAGTTTTAGTTGAGTTTTTTATTCAGTGAGTTTTTCCAGGCTTCCATTTACAAGCCTTGATTTGTAGAAGCTGAAAAACGTAGGATGAAGGAATGCGTGACATCAAATATGATTTACAAAACCTTTGTTTATTAAAGGTCCCATATGGTGCAAAAACCATTTTATTCTCACTCACCATGAGTCATTAACACTGGTGGAAAGTGAAAACAATGCTGATTTTACCTGCAGTTCCAGTTCATCATAGTTCATCTTGCATTGTTCATTGTAGTTGTATTTAGTTTTTGTGTTCTTGAAAACCGTCCTCTTCAGTTGTATTTCAGTTAAAAAAATATCTTTTTCACTGCTAGTTTTAGTTTTAGTGTTAGTTTTTGTTAACTGTAATGACCCTGCTAATAACATGTGATTATACATGTATTTATGCAGGTGAACAGCGAGATGCTGCCACAGCTGCTGCTACACCCACTTAACAACCCACTGTGAAAGATTTTTCTCTCAAGTAGCACAGCCTGTCCCAGGCCTTCCCAGTTTGAAATGCATAAATAAGCTTTTAACAAACTATAATTGTGATTGAATTTTTCTAAACCCAAGAGGTATGTACTCCACTCAGTGCTCACTATGTTTGAATAGTAACTAAATTCTTTTACTCAAGTACTGAATTTAATTACACATTAAAGGGACTTGAACTTGACTTGACCATTTCCATTTTATGCAGTTTATCCTTCCACTCCACTACATTTCAGAGGCAAATATTGTACTTTTAATCCACTACATTTGTCGGACAGCTTTACAGTTTATCATTCGCTTCCTGTCCAGTGAAAACCATGTATCTTCAAATGTGTTGCTTTTCAGTGTCTGTGATGAACTGAAGAATAAAGTTGTTCCTTTATGGTTTGAGAAAATTCTCCTAATTTTTAAGCTAAATAAACTCTTTGTTTGAGTTTATTTTGATTTGCTGGAAAATGCTCGGTCACAAAGCTGACAACAGGCTTGTTTTTCTGAGCTCATGGAAAGTTGACTTTTTATTGATACATGGTTTTCGCAGGACAGTGATGCTACAAACATATAAAATGTGAAATATGACGCATTGCTGAGCTTGAAGATGTTTTTATACGTTTGAACTGAACTGAAATTTTCCTGTTCTGAGCTTGTCATTTGCACTTTCTGTTGTCTGTGTGTAACTCAAATACTTTTTAATGAAATATGACTTAAAATAAAACATTTCCTCAAAGTGCTTTTTGCTTAACTGAACAATATCCATGTTTGAAATTGCAGTACATGACCAGATGGAATGTGATGGGTCTAAATGCAGCTCAGATTCCATGTAATTTGTTGGTTGCGTTTACTCGTCAGCCCGTTATTTGGTCTTGCTTCAAATGCACGGACAGAGGAAGCCATGGTTCATAATTACATGACAGAACTTATAACCACCCAGTGTAAAAACAATGCTATAATGAGGGAGCGCTGCACTTACCCAGATCAAGATGAATGCTGGGAACAAAGGAATTCAGGAAGAACATGAAGATCACCACGGAAAGGACGGATATGCACTTCACCAAGAGAACCTTGTCAGTTATTTTGTGCTGTGAAGGAGAAAAAAAAATACACTTTTTTTTTTCTGAATGGGGGAAAAGACGATTTTATCATACGACTGAGGGCATTTGTCTTAAGCGAACCTTCAAAGACCAGGCCAACTTCATTATGGAGATAACATCACTGCACCACCGTCACAGTGGCTGAGAAGGTGAAGTATGAAAGCCTACCTTCTTTTGCAATTCTTGAATGTTTTGCTCCCAGTTCTTATCCTCTTGAGATATTTGTCTGTAAGACGAGGAAACGTTTTCAGTGTAGCGTGCATAAACAGAAAACATCCAGATTACACTATATACTAATCACTCTCTTTAAAATATTAGCGAAAGATTGTAAAAAGGTGGCTGCACAAGTGTGTGGATAGGTAACACTTTACAATAAGAGTACATTAAGAAACATTAGTAGTAATACTGCAGTAATAAGCAATAACTGACAGTTAACTGATGTGTCTCGTAATCATTTACCAGTGGTGTTAACTAATGTATACGTTATTTACATTAAACAACAATGGTTAATTCACTAATAAGCATAAATAACAGTTAATTAACAGTTAGGTCTAATAACACATGCTGCGGATGGACAAGTTTCAATAATTATCCTTAAATAAACACTTATAAAAACGCCATAGTCGCTCTCCTCGTGTGTCCTTGTTTGTTTTCTTTCTTGTCTTCGTGTTTTCCCTTCATCTCCCCCCCTCAGTAGTTTTCCTCCTTCCCGGCGACTCCTCCACTCACCTACAGTTTTCCGTCCAATCTTCCTCACCCCACACTGCCCTGTTTCCCACTGAGTAACCAGCAGACCGCACATCCCGCTCACCTTCCCTTCGCTCTCTGCCTGTCTCCTCCTCATCCCTCGTGTTACTTTTTCTGTTTTTGTACACTTTATGCTTGACGCCAGGTACGTTTTTTTGTTCATAAAGTCCTTGTTTTTTTGACCTGCGCCTGAGTCCTCCCTTCTCTGACAGAAATGACTGTGAACTTGTTAATTAACATCTTTATCAACCATTGGCTCATATTAGTTAATAGTTACTAACATAATTAACATGTTAAGCTTCAATAAATGTTAATAATAGACATTGTAAACAGTTACTTAATGCTTATTATTGTATTAATTAACTGTTAGTTAATGCTTATTAATTAATGTTTGGTTTTTTTAAACTTCATTGTAGTCATGTATGCCTTATTCACTCGTGTTAATTAATGTACCTTTACTGTAAAGTATTTCCTGTATACACATACGTTGTGTTGTTTCATGTTTTGTTGTATTTTCTTTGGCTTACAAAACTGAATTCACAGATTTGGGTTATAATTACTAAGCCTGTCTGGAAACCCTGGGCAAGAGGCCAAGACAGAAATGACTTGACTTTCCTTCCTGAATCATTTGTCCTACAATTATTCACACAATATACACTGATATGTTTTTATCTTACATAGAAGCAGCAGGAAATGTGGATTGCATTATGAAAGGCCAAACTGTTACAGAATATGAAATGTGTTTCCGTGTGAGGTGATAAAAGCCTTCTTTGCATTGACAGATATTTTTCTGTTTTCAGTGCCTTTTTTCTAACCTTTGGAAGGTTTTCATCATCTTGCGGAGCAGACTTTCCAGGTTGAGGACTTTTTGCATAAGGAGGCATTTCACAGCTGTCTCCTCTCGGCTGGCGGGGTTAATGCGCTGAGCCGTCTGCCTCCACACCAGGATCTCATGCTTGAGTTCTGGAGGAACAGGACAAACAGACCAGGAGAGAAGATAGCCTGCTTACTGCATGTTCAACACACGATCCACACAACCAATTCAGCAGCAGAGGTGTGCAGTGGTACTGTATGTAGCAGAGACGTAGTGTAACCGAGTGGACAGAATAAAATGTTGCCATTGTATGTCTCTGTAAACCACGGATAATCTTGACATATCAGAACCAAAAAACTACGTTTCATCAGTGTTATGGTGTTTTAACTGTTCATGGTGCTTTTCAAACACTGCTCAGAAATGATCAATGTTTATTACACAGCTTCGTTGATGCCATTCTTTGTTGCTACGCTATTGCAACTCTAACTGTAGAATCAGTATTTGCAGAGACAACAACATAATTTTTAAATCAATATTCTTTGTCAAATTATGTATTATGTTAGCAAATAGCCTCGGGGTCCTGCATCACACTGTCTGGTTGTGTATAGGTAAAAATCTGTCAATTTGATACGCACCATGACACAGGGGTCGCAATTCAATGTATTGCAATCTACTACTGTAAGCAAGGCGATATATCTAATTTGAGTAAAATTGTCTAGTATGAAGAACCCACCACCATATGCATCAAATTTGAGTGAAAAGGTTGGGGTTAGTATTTATTTTATCCAATCAGAACAGTGAGATCTGCTTTTGTATTTATGCACCGGTCAGGGGATTAAACACAACACAAAATGAACCACTGTCTGCCACAAATCTTTGCGTGTTAACTATTATTTCAATTTAAATTTTAACATTGTCACACTCAAGTGTATCAATATCTTCTGTAATATCGACTGGCTCGCTGTACAACACTTGTTTAGTGGTTCGGGAAAGATGTCGAGGTGTGGCTTAATACAGACAAAGTCCACAATGTATTTAAACCAAACGACAACCTTTTCCTAACCACACGCATTTTTACTGCTGCGACCTCTGATGTTTAAATCCTCAATCCACCCCAAGCACATCCTACATATTGATTAAAGCCAAAAAAAGTAGATCCTTCAAAGACAAATGACGTTGACAATATAACATTTTAATTTGGCGACTGGAGTGGACTATGGGTAACAGCTCTGACAGCTGGGGCTGACTCAGAGGATATTACGATGCTTGCAGTCAATAGGCTGCGAGCCCACATACAGGGACTAATGCAGCCAGGCGATGGGCACATTGACCAGCTCAGAAACAGCCAATATGGAGGCAAAGATCCAGCCTGAGGGGGCTGGACGCCTGTGTAGATATCAGTAGGTGCCATCCTTTTTCAGGAAGGTTGCTAGGTGACCCTAATAGGATGTAACTGGTAAAGGAAAAAAAACATTCCTGTGAACAAATCTGCACAATTAAAGTCATGGCAGGGGCCTTGAGCTGACAGAGCTGCCTGGGCTTCTCGGTAGGTCAGGTCGGTGGGAGAAGCGGAAACTCCACAGGGTGGGATTTACAGATGGGCTATCACGCCTGCATTGAACAGTCGGTCTGTGATGATCAGCAGTGTCCTCCTTCAATCTGCCTGGGGCTCATTATGGACATGCAGCTCCTAACATTTGGTTTTCCTCACTTCTTAAACTGTAGAAGTGCGGTGAGGACTGCAGAGCCTTCTGGTCTCTGCTTTAATGATCCCCTGCTGGTGCGCTCTCAGAGGGGGTACAGTGTTGTATTGTGCATAAACACTGATAAGAGGTGAATTATTTTTACACAAGTAACCCTGTCTTCCATGTTTTTCTCCATTATCTACATCTCAGGGGTCTCATGTGTGACACCGTAGTTGCACGAAATTGATTGTGGGATTAAAGACACTGTTACTATCAGAACTAAACAGACAACGGGATTTTTATTCTTCTTATATCATACTAAAAGACACTGAAAAGATTCTCAGAGACTGAAATACATCAAAAATAAGCCAGAGAGTTTTTGGTAACAGAGAAAGACTGGGGGACTATTTGCAAGACTACAACAGGATCCCTTTTGAGTTTTGTTTTTTGAGGCCAGGTCATCAGTTTTAAGGAGTTACAGAAGAAGAGATCACACACCAAACTGGACTCTGTTGCTTTATTTCTGCTTAAATCTAACATCTGACATCAGGTCTCGAACTTATAACAGTTCGCTTTGTCCTGTTTGGTGCAGGAGAGAGCACAACTATTGGTAGTTGAGAATATTGACGTCATTGATCTTCACTATTAGCATGAGCCCAGACTAAGAGAGAGTCTTCTTTAAGACAGCTTGGATTGAGTCTCATGACCACCTTACACCAGACAATCAAGATGACAGTTATTATTATTTATTCCAACATTGGAAATTGGTCTGCGACAGTGAAATTGCTTGAAAAGTCATTTGGTTGAGAATGCATCAACCTTTGAAAGATGCCCAAATAATTTTCTCTTGTGTTGATAGATAATAGTGACACCCATAAAGGAATTATGGCATGAAGTATTAACTGAAACACCAACAGGCTGTTATCTGGAGGGTGGAGTCGTTTTTCACAGTCAAAGCCAACAGCTGAGTTAACATCAGAGTAAAGGGGTTTTTCTGAGCCATGTGGTGTCTGGGACACTGGGTGACTCACCAGACTCTCGAGGGAGTGGAGTGAGTTAAAGAGACAAAAGGTTTAAATGTTCAGCCCATTAAATGATGCTGAACTCAGGTGAGAACTGCTTCCCCGAGATCACCGCAAACCAGAAATATGACATCAAAGATGACAGGGCCATCTGACACAGCGTCTCACAGCGTAAAATATAAATCAAAAAAAAATCCTTCAACTCAGACAGCACTATATATCATACTTGGGAGTAAGAGGGTTAAAGGTCATAACACTGAGTTAATTACATTCCTGTGAGGTCGCTTGATTGAATGAGAAGGATAGTAAGTATATTTTGGGGATAGCAAATAACAATAAAATGGCCGACATCTGTTGACATACCCTTGACATAACACTGTTACTCACCAACTATTTCAATGGACTCTTTGTTGTAGAGTTTTTTGTTCCAGTAGAGCATCCGCAGGAAAGGAAATGAGGTCAAAAGTACGAGGCATATTCCAAGGAACATGTAGCCTGTGAAACTGGCAAAATCAATCCCCTGTAAGACACACAATAAGAATCTGTTAGAAAACACTGGCTTCAGGGCTGCATACTGGCAAATACCTGGTTTGGCAATTCAGTATATTACGATACTGTAAGTAAAGTAATATATTAAGATTTTTTACAATCTAATTTTAGGAAAACTGTAAAGAACACACTACCATATGAGTAAATCTGAGTAATGACGTGTCTTTCTTTTATGCAGCAGAACAGTGTGATCTGTATTTGCATTTATCACAGTCCCTTTAACATCCAGTCTTTAAACACAACATGAAGTGAACCACTGTGAGCCACGGACCATGTATTTAACCTGTTAGTGGAGTTAGTGTTTTTCAGAATAGATAGAGTATCATGAAACATAATACTGTGATCATCAAGTGGATGTTTTCTTACACCCCTAATAGTATTTATAAATGAAGACTGTTCTGATTGTTTTTCTAGTGCTCACAGGTCACGTGGGCCTCTGGGAAACACTTTTAATTGCCTGAGACATAGAAATTAATAAGAATTAGAGACACTGCAGGTGCATTTAACCTCAATATGTATTTTATATCTAACTCTAATGCATCAGAAGAATTAACATAAAACAGTAGGGAATTTAGTTATTTCACACAAATGGACATGAAGTGTGTAGGTTACGGTTTTTCAGACACGACTTTGGCACATCTTTGTTCCTGCATGAGAAAGAAACAACAGCCTATGGATGGGATTATCCTCAAACCTGAGAGCATCAGATAGTATAAAATTGTACTAGAAGTGGTATAATTGGACTCCTTGTTTAACATCATCTACCTAACCCCTCAATTAAAAATCAGATTTTAATCTCATTTTGGGTTGTGACTTATTCATGCTGTCTGCACTTTTCATCTTCTTGCACAGCCTGAAGGATTACAGTACACATACTGTAATGCAGTGACAAAACTGGTTAATAGTGACCCCTACAGGATTTACCGGTTAAAGATACAAATCTAGGGAGGTGGGGTGATAAAATGAAACCTGCTGCAGGATAAACCAGCACATGAACAGAAACAGAAATCAGGAAATATAATCTCTGAGTTTAATTAAGATATTTTAGATACCGCATGACCTGAAAGACATTGGATATCAAGTATTTTATAAAATATAAAGCTCGTCTTCTGTTAATAAGACAGGAGTTCCCCTTAGACCAGGATTTTCTGTACCATCATGGATCAGGAATAAAACTGATGTAGGATTCAAGCATGAGGGTAATTCATGACATATCAATTTCCTTTGTGAAGCACTTTGTACTTTGTTTGGAAAGTGCTTCATGAATAACGATCATTATTATTATTGAAGTGCAAAATCACAAACTTCACTCACTTTAGCTGAAAGATCAGGATAAAAACTTCCTTGATGCCATCTGCCATGAAATAAAACAGACGTAGAAGAACAAATGTCCCCACTGAGTCCGCATGACCATTCCTTAGTCATTATTATTACAGACATGCCAACAAGAAAATAAGGCAGCTTACTTGCAAATTTTGGCTTTGCCAAAACATCAAAGCCAATCCATGGCGCTTAGACATGCACAGCAGGCAACAGCGGCTGCTTTTCATCTACTTTCATCGCCCTTTACTTTTCTTATTCTTATTGTACATAGTCTTATTAATATGAAAAATAGTAAACATATGTATTTGCTGTAAAAATGTGTAAATCTATACTATGCCAAATATACCCAGATGTAACTACACTGGCCAAATCTTGAGCTATCTGCCTGATGTACTGCATCCCACAATGCATTACAGTCATCTTCTTCTTCTTTTATTTAATGTCTGGTGGCAACAAGCATTTAATGTGCATTACCACCACCTGCTCTGCTGGAGTGTGGACCCGAGTTCCCTATTTACATTAAATATGGATATACAGCTCAGGATATTTAGGGAAAATGAGACTAGCTTGGGGAGACGAGCAACTGCACATAAAATTGCAATCGTACTATTTGCTATGATACATTTTCAAACAAAAATATGATTTGCAGGAAAAAATAGTATACTCTTGTAGTTTGAAATATTGAAATGAGCTAATAAACGACTTAATAGATAACAACCGACACCAACGACTTAATATCTAACATTTAAAATGGTTTTCTATGTAAATATATAATGCAAAGAGCTGCCAGATAATTGTTTCACTTGTGATAAGCCTGGTGATCATGTGACTATGTAATACACTATCGCACAAATACAATATGTAGTGGTACTGATCATCAGCAAGTAAACAAACAGCTCCAACAGACTTTAAAGCAACTCTCCACGTTTACAACACATTTGATGCAAAGATTTCCCTATAAAGTCTAATTTGTTCACTATGTCACTTTGTTGCCTCACTCATGCAAGTGCAGCTGTACTGCACCTCTGTCAGTGTGCTGCGACCCTCAGGACAGACTTGTAGCTTTCACTTTAACCCTTGTGTTTAGAAACCCAAAAATACGGTACAAGTCAAACAAATATCTGTAGCACATGCCCAGTTGCTGCCGTAATGTGCGTTTACAAAAGTTCAGTAGCAAAAAGAAGCAAAAAAGAATCTAAGTTTATATGTATTCGCTGCTGAAATATGCCTCTGTTTGCTGCCATAAACTGACCCTGGTCTGGCCATATTTCAGAGCCAATGTCAACGACTCTTGTGGCTGGTTGGAGGAGATTCATTTGGCACAGACAGTCACCAGTCATTGAAATGATACCAAAAGGAGGTAGAGATTTTGTATGCGCCATGCTACCTGCTCTGTAACAAATCAAATACAAGGACACTGTGATGAGGGGCAGAATCACCTTAACACACACTTCACAGCTGAGCTGTTCTTTCTATCTCTGGATTTCTCTCGAAAAGTCCCTCGACACAAACAAACAAGCATGCAAACAAGCAAACAGGCAAGCAAACCATGCATGCACACACAAGCTGTGCTTATCAGAGGCCAGACATGACTGAATGAGCGCACCACTGTGTCCCTGTGGTTCTGTCACCTGGGAAACAGAGCCAAGACAAACTGGACGACAGGCTGCGGGAGCCTTGTGTGGTCGGAGCTACTGTATACTGAAGGAGACATACTGCTGCACTACGAGGCTAAAATGTCATGCACTGTGAAGAGATGCCACATGAAAAAACTGGGAAAATGTCAGGTCTGCTAGAGATGTAGCATTATGCCCCCCTGATTAGAAGAAGACTGAAGATTACGAGAAGAGATGAAAAATCAATGTGTTTTTCAGACACAGACTGACCACTCAGTCGAAAGTTGTTATAGTCCAGGTGAGGTGGTATGTTCACTTTTTCATGAAAGCATGACATTTCAGATAACATTGCAAAAACACCTTGTGGAGTCCAATTTACTTTCTGCCATAACCAAACACTGAACCAAACGTGATAACACTGAAAAGGTGATTTCGCGGTTTTGATGGTGAAAGAATTTCAATGATACAACGTCATAAACTTCAGGTGTTTAGTTAAAAGCCCAGAGTGTAAGAAATTAGGGGGGGGGGGGGTTTAAGAGGATCTAATTGCAGAAATGGAATATAATATTCATAATTATGTTTGTTCATTAGTGTATAATCAGACGACAGTAAGAATCATTGTGTTTTATATTTATATGTACAGAGGGAGCGGATACTCTTCAGTGGAGTCCCCCATGTTGTGCTGCCATGTTTCTGCAGTAGCAGACTTCCTCCTCTTCTTTTTTTTGTCATCCAGTGTTAAGGCGTGTTACCTTGTCTCTATCATAAACAGCTCTCAAAAAAGTTCTTTAATGTTTGATGTTTTTAAGAATTACATGTATACTAGAGGGTTTTTTTTCTTTGTATCTGTAAAGAAAAAAAGTACTTATAAACATACTGTTTAGAGGAGCTATATGTAGTATTTCTACTTTAAAATATTCAAAAAATTACCCAAAAGTATCATTAGAGTGTTTAGAATAAAGAGTTCTGATGTAATGCAAATGATGTCAGTGTATTGTATTGCAGAGATATGCACTTAATGGATTCATGGCCATGGTCACTGTGAGTGTATGTGACCACTAGAGGGAGTAGTGAGTCACCCTGCCGGTCTCCCAGTATGTTAAAAGCTAACGCCAAGACCGAAAGAAAGAAACAACATTCAGAGTCAAAGAAAGTGACAAAATGATAAAAAAATGACACGCATTGCCGTCGTTTTCACCATTCGTTTACTTTAGACACAGCTCTAAAGTAAAAGAATGAAGTTTGATCTACACTGGTCAGTTCGATTATGAGGCTTATGAAGGTATAAAGTTACTATGTTTGTTGATACACAGTTCAGACTAAACTGTGACAGTTCTGACCTTGTTTGGACAATTCAAAACAGATCTTTAGTGCAGCTACTGACAACACAAACCGTACGGAAAACGGCGGTGATTTGTGGTTTAACTGCTGCTGTTTTCTGTCTAAACATCAGCAGAGCTAAGCTAACAGCTATAATGTAAACTATCGGCAGTAGATTTTTGACTGGCTGTCAAAATGATGATACCATTACACAGATGTGCGTAAACGATGAGCTTCACACATTATTCAGTGGTTGATACAGTCTGTGGGAACAAGGAACAAGGAAACAAGGAAAACGGACTAATTTCTAACTTGTGACTAATTAAAGGAAAAGGAAACTAACGTGTGTGCCTCATGTTCCTCTGTTTGTGTAACTGACCTCTTTATTGGTGACGCCGTCAGATGACACTTGAATGCAAACGCCTGTGTTCTCTCGTTTGGATATTTGATTAAAAAGCCACAGAAAACAGCAGATATTGCAACCACGTGATCCATCATTTTTTATATATATATAAAACTTACTATATAACGTGAAACTGTGTCACATCAGTCTCAGGCCGGTGCACGGCAGACTTATGAACTTACAAAGGCCTCAGCCAAGCGTGATGTACGTCATACATCACTGGATTTGATGGGTTACATGGTTTTGCACATTATTGCATCAGGAGTGACACTTGTCTCCTTCGATAGTTTAATCAGTGTCTAGTCGCAAAGAAAGGGTCTTTCTGTGATTTTCATATAATCCATCTTGTGGCCATGAACGCTAGAGTCACGCCGACGGAAGCTGCCACTGAAACGCAGGTGAGTCTGTCAGAAAAGGGAGGCTGATGCTCCAAACAGGACGCAAGGAAAAATTAAACGTGCAAAAAACGGATTCCTTGAGGTGCTATGTTGCTTCTAATGACTTCTAATTTAAAGAGCACTGACCTCAATAATATGTATGCTAAAAATAAGAATGAGGAGGTACCTATTAAGAGTCAAATATTACAAATGCATGACCATGACCTGCTCAAGCAACTGTGTGTAAAATTGATCAGGTGCCTTGAAATGGGAAGGACTTACAGTTTCTTTTCGCACTGTTTTGGCATTTGTCATTTCCATGATTTATGATAGCAGCAGCAAAAATATAAATTGCTTTCACTGCCACTACATCTCCATTCATCACTCGCGCATCAACATAAATAAGGGTCATGACTTAACTGGTATAAGTATAGTGCATGGATACGATGCGAAACAGAGGTAATATATGTACAACCCAGCAAACACAGATGATTAAATTAACAGGGCAAACTTAAAATATTCATGCAAAGCCACAGCATTTGCATTGTAAATGTTATTTTAGGTCATAAATATTAGAGTTTATGTAATGAATATGAACTCGGTGACAGTAAACTTTCATCTTAAAGACATAGAAGTGAATGAGAACCAACATAATCACCTACAGTAAACTGTGAGGAGACTGTGCTATTCAAATGAAAGTGTCTTTCACATTACAATGATGTTCGATGTTAATATGAATATATTACTTAATGATGCTTTAAAGTTCCTATCAGTGAAAAGTTGCGAGGAATAATCACTGTCGGCCCAATTTCCCAACGTGCAATCCTTATTACCATTGCAGTGACGCTCCTTTCATAATTGACCAAACATCTAGTCATAGAAGGAGAATTTCTGACAACCCCGCTGCCAAAACTGTTTATCTAGTCAGAGTGTGAGATATAAAGGGTCAAACCTGGGTGTTTCCAGTCAGTGGTATTGGTTTTGTAAAATATGTGATTATTTTTTCTACTACAAAATCCTTCACTGCCCGGAGGCCAAAAAACTAATCAATACAAATAAAATTACTCATGAGAAATGAGAAAAAGTAGCGATAATTTATCTTTTGATCGTGACATCACCTTAGATGTTTCCTCATTTCACAACAATTTAATCCAACCACCACTGGCGCCTCATACTAAAACAACCGCCTCTCAGACATTACATGCATGTGAATAAACTGTGGCTGCAAATTACACACAACTTATTCACAAAGAATTACAGTACTCTCTCTCTCTCTCTCTCTCTCTCTCTCTCTCTCTCTCTCTCTCTCTCCATTCTGTTTTTCTGAAATTCTAAAATTTCTAAAATTACTGTTACACAAATTGAAGAGTAGTGTTTTTCTTATTTTGATGTATAATTTTGATGTGTATGTGTGTATGAATATGTATGCATACTATATAATATAATGTAATTTCACATTAAATCAACATTAGCTTTTTTGGCCCCCAGCCCTCCATGCAGATTAATTTCTTCTTCAGATTTAAATCAAACCACTGTGTTTTCTTAACCCTACCCAGAGGGCTTTTATTGCATAAACCTAAACACATGGGAGTCGGGATGTGAAACCAGCTGTCTGCTCACTGACCTGCTGCCTATTGAGGAAATGTAAAAGAAGCAGTGGATCAAGAACAAATGATGTGCCCTTGCAACAAAATCAAAGAAGTGTAAGTAAGTATCACTGGATTTTCTATTTAGCTGCACATGAACTTTCATTTGATGAGATACTTGGTTGATTTTTTAAAAATGGGCGACAACTGGACGTCACGTTTACAGTTTATGACGGACATCTGATCTGAATCTGTTTTGGAAGGAAGTGGTGTTAGTATCACCTGCCAGTACTGAACCATCTGTATAGCCCCAACAGCAATTTCCCTTTCATCAGATGTTTAACTCTCTACTACTAGTCTGGTTCATGTGTCAAATTACACTCGGCTGATCTGTTATATTAGTGCGACTTTATTCAGAGAACTGTGAAAGTGCCTACTTCTTTGCGCAGGTTCTGATTTGATACGATAATCACATTGGGTGGATCTCCGACAGCTGTGGCAGCCCCTCCAATGTTGGTGAAGATTACTTCTGCAATCAGGACATGTCTGGGGTCTAGATTAAGCACCTCACACAACCTGCAAAATCAGATAGAGACGCAAAAGCCCTTTAGCCCAGATTAGATCACAACAGGTGGGAGAAATAAATATATGCATAAAAAAAGATATTAGAAGAAAAAAGATTGGTCCTTAAATATCAATATCAAATCAGTGCACACTTATTTTGTTTGTACTGCAGTATTTCCACAGTGTGGTATTAGTACTTTACTTTTAATAATACTTAATATATATACATATATATGTACAGTATATACACATATATGTGTATATGTATATGTATATGTATATATGTGTATTTGTACATGTATATGTATATGTATTTGTACATGTATATGTATATGTACATGTATATGTATATGTATATGTGTATGTGTATGTGTATGTATATGTGTATGTGTATGTGTATGTGTATGTGTATTTGTATGTGTATGTATATGTGTATATATGTATATGTATATGTATATGTATATGTATATGTATATGTATATGTATTTGTACATGTATATGTAATAATACTTCTTCAACCATGGTCTCAAGAAACTTGTTTTTACCCAAGTGGACGTTATCAAATCTGACCTTCTGGCAACAAAGACCTTAATAATGGTTCAGACTCAAAGGGCAGAAAATAGAGAAGCTAACAATAAGGAAGAGGCAGAGTGGACACATAATGTGCTTCTGTTCTGTGCTGGGATAAAGAGTAGCGTTTTTTTTAGATTAAGTACTTTAAAAATATCCTACATGGTCCCAGAATACCAACTGATACAAATACTGATTAAAAAATTACTGAGTGTGTGAAAGTGACTTATATTGAGTCACATTTTCTTTGTCTGGATGGATAAAACTGTCTCTGTTCTCACTACAATCATACTAGAGGAGAGGACAATATTAAATAAAGAAAGGGATACTGTATGTTTTTCATGAAGCTCTAACAATGGCTTGTGTTACAACGCATCTATATACCTAGAAAGCTTTATTTATTTATGGAGCTGGGAACAGTCCGTTCCAGACCTTGAGGACTGATTGTCCAATGACTCAGATACACATCAACATTGTAGAGCTGGTCACACAGGGAAGCCACCTGATGTGGTTTTATAACACTTAAACTGAGAGCAATTTTAAGAAATAAACGTAGTAAATTAATAGAAAGGCCGGTTAGACTTATTAGAGCTTATTATTATATATATTAAGCATTAGTTAATAGGTAATAAGGCCCTTATTGGTCCTTATAAGGTGCTTATTGTAATTATTATGATGATAAGACTATATAAGTGTTAATAATAGGATCATAAACATTTTTATTGGTAAATTACAACATATATTAGAACTCATAATAAAAGCTATTGGTCCAATAGTGGATTTTTAAAAGCCAACATAATAATGAAAAGGCAGATTAATCAGCCAAAAATGAACTATCTTTGATGTTATTATAAGCTGGACAACTGCTGAACTGAACATCTAAGTCAAAGTAATTTATATTTAAATAAATAAATGAATCTGGATCTCTGAACATCAAACTCATAGTAATCCATCAATAAATCTGGAACTGAACAGCAAACTAACTGTATTTTTGAGCCATTATTTTCCCTCATAGGCTGTAATTCCAGCTGAGGAGCCATCAAACACTATCGGAGCTCATTTCTGATAATACCGATAGTTTGTTAAACGTCCTATCACCTGTCTGTCTCTAATAAAAGCCTTATGAGTCTTGTACAATTGTTCATAATAGCATTATAAATATTAATTAACCATCTGGGACGCTGATAATAGGATAATTAGAGCAAATGTTTTTTTTTTGGAAGGTCCAGCCCCGAGTGTCTCCTTGGACAAATGCAGTCGATGACCCCTGCACTAGACTGCACCAGCATCTGAGTGGACTGTTCTCCCACTCTAGAGAGACGTGCAGACTAGGTTTACAGTATATCACACTCACACCAAGAACATCATCAGGTTTACCTATCTACAACCCTGCACGGGATGAGTAGTTGGATGGAGGTACCTTATAGTGACCGGAGTGAAAAGCATCATGGTGGTCACGTTGTCCAGAAAGGCAGAGAGTATGGCTGCGATGAGACATAGGATGATGATCATAGGCCACACTCGTCCTCTGGATAACTGGTAAGCCTGCGGAGAAAAGCAGTAGGATGGCGAGCCATTGTAAATGACATTACAATTTAATTACAAAACGCAAGAAAATTCAATTGAGTTGTGACACTTCCGATATGTTTCATCCTTTCAAAGTATATAGAATAATGAAAAATTAACCTTAGAACGTATAAGTAGGATAGGCATGAATTATACGGTATGTTGGTACCTGACCTGTAAAATCAGCCTTCAAATATAACCATTGAATTTGGAATTACCCACAGGTCTCCTTTCTGAAGCCAGGGGTCTTAAATACCTACTTATACCAGGGTTAAAGCCCAGGAGAGTGACTCAGTATTGCCACTTTTTGTACGTAACACTACACTATATCAGGGTTTCTAAGCTCTTCTCTGAGAAGCTATTTTAATTTGGAGTGTCTGCCCTTGTCCGACTTACACTTAAAATTCATGGGCCTGCATGATCCCTATGTGCCCCAGGTCTGAGTGCTGAAGGACAAAGCCATTCACGCCCCTTCACCATTTCCACACAATATTCAGGAAAAACCTGAGCACCTAAGAGCTCCTTTTCTGATGCGAGAAAAACCCTGAACATGCACAGAGAAGATGAAGATTTTATCCTCATATGACTCACATGACCATGTGTCTTCCTTAGGTATTTGTTGGACACATGTAAAAGCACCAACGGATTGTAGCTTAAAATTAACTGTTCACTGCTTTAATAGTGAACCGTGAATAAAGAACTATTTAATTAAGGAGTTCAATTAAAAACATGATGCCTTCTCCTCATAATACACAATACTAAATCTTTTTTATCATTTCAAAAGACAGTACTGACCTAGTTTTCTGAACTTTCCCACAAAACTAAATAAATATATCATTCTTGTCAGCTGATTATAGTGGTGTATTTTGGGCAGAATGTAAAGATAGGCATCAAAAGTTGTTAGGTCATCTTTTAGTACAAAGGTCCGCCCGATTTCTGATAATACCAAATGAAAGGTCAAAATGAAACTTTTTTGTCTGTAAAGCTCATTTCAGAAATAGCTCAAAGACTGTCATCTCCGAGACAAGTTTAAAATACCAGAGGGCGGCTATTTTCATAGACTTAAAAATTAAAACGGCACGCCACTCATGGTCAATGTAAACATTCAAATGGGGAAGAAAATGTGCAATAACTACAATCCTCAAAGTACAAATTATGCCCGTTTTTTTCCTACTGATTTGTAATTTGTATTTTAGAAAACTCACCTTCATAGCACAATAATCAAAGAAGCCAGTTTCTGAAAAAATGGCAACGAGTACCATCTGTAAGAAAGAGACCACATTTATTTGGGAAAAAAATCCCATTATATAACAAGATTGAATAAAAATTGCACAATACATCAAAAGTAGTCACTGCAGACAACAAAAATAGTCATTTAAGACGCTTAAAGGGGAAAAAATGGAAGAAGTGGTAGTCGGTAGCAACTTTCCTGATTATATTATCATTCCTGTTTATCCGAAATGGTTGACATAACAAAAGCAAAATCCAAAATATAATGTTTTTTGAAGAGTCAGAGCT
This sequence comes from Coranthus polyacanthus, assembly GCA_037367275.1. NCBI lineage: Eukaryota > Metazoa > Chordata > Actinopteri > Kurtiformes > Apogonidae > Coranthus > Coranthus polyacanthus. Next base: position 14,160,275 of record JAPQRN010000019.1, on the reverse strand, counting down.
GCTTACTTCGTCCAAACTGAGTATGAACACAATGCAGCACATGTATCTTAAAGCCATATACATGTGGTTTGTATTAAACCGCATCGCCTTAAGGTTTGGAGTCTTTTCAGGAACTCATTCTGCTGTGTTTGACAGAAGGATATGAACATTTCAGTGGCAGCTGTTGACAGTGGAAGATGTCCAAATGAAGCTACCATCTGTGGTTCGGCACCAAAAGGAAAATTAGGTATCTCTGATCTTTTGATGAATCAGAAGAAATCAATAACATGTTTCAAATGTGACCAGATATCAAGTTAATTTTTGTGTTGTTTTTAGCTTCATACTGTTTCAGATGTGCTTATCAGTTGCAAACCTGCCCGGACTGAACACGTTTGTTACCAAGGAGACAAGGTTTTATATCGCTGATATTCATTAGATGTGCCTGCTATTAGATAGCATGTTAACAAACACATGAAGAACACTCTTAAGGTGGTTACCATGCCAAACAGAAGAGCCAGCGTCTCATAATCGATCCACTCTACCACTGTAACCAGGCTGGGTCGCTGTGGGAGAAACAAAACTTCATACACATGTTGCAGATGCAGTTGCTTTTTCTTCTAACATCCTTTGTGTTTATAGCATCTTTTAACAAATTGCGAGGGCCCAGATCCTGTCTGTGATCGTAAAGGTTTTATTCCACAGCAGACATTTTCTCTTGCCATAGCAAGAAAAGCACAGCTGTAATAAATAACAGAGGTTCAGGTTCACAGTGGGGTCCCACAGAGACACTGAGCACAGTTATTATTAATGAAGGCTACGCATGCTTTTCTTGCACAAGCACAAAGAATCATTTTTCAAACTTGTGAAGTTTATTTTATAAAAGGTTTGTGCTGGGAGTCGTTTGTTTGTGCTGGGAGTCGTAACCCTAACCCTAACCCTGACGTTGAACTAATAACAAATGAACCAATGTCATGAACATACCAAAATCCTATTTGCCAGTATTAGTTAACTTACCTTTTGAAAAAACACTTTGCATACATTATTAATGCTGTTCAATGAACATTAACATAAGTATATCTTCTTTAGATTAAATGTATATAAAAGGAAACAGAAGACTATGACAAGCCTCTGAAAGCAGGTAATGTAACACAAAATAAATAGGGAAATTCTAGTCTAAATATAGATTTATTTTGTTTGTTTTTATTACAGTGTACTGAAGAGAAGAGGAAAATCAACTTACATCACCAATGATAGCCAGAGCAGCTAAGGCAGCCAAAGATCCCAACATGGCAGCCAGAGTGCGGTGCACAATCTGGAAAAAAAAAGTCTCACTTTATCGTCTGAAGTCAATATTTTGTGTTCGACAGTGTTCAAATATTATCTATCCTTCATTCAAAACATTTATCAAATATTCTGCATTTACATCCAGGTCCATCCTCACAGAGAAATGATGCTTCGTGCTATTTGCCATTGTCGACGAATGCTCTGATGAAATAAAGGTCACATACCTTGGTTGTACTTTTACTTTCTTTGCTTGATTATTAAAGATTCAATATGTAAGATTCATGTGGGCTTACATGACATTTGTGTGTCTTGTGTTGGGAGCCGATCGTTTGTTGATTTTAGCTAACTCCATTACTAATCTACCGACTGGCAATTTGAATGTTTGCCCACAGTGAAGAGATTCCAAAATTAAAACTTCACCTTCATATTAATTACGTTAAATCCTGAAGTTGAAAGGTCCACACTGTTAAAATTTGAGCCTTCTAGCCCCGTGGCGTTGTGGAGATATTGACTGTGACACTTGGGATCCCTGGCATATAATGCAATTGTATACCCAAGTGTCAAACATAAAGGTCTGGGTGCAGTGGAGTAATTCCAAAATCAACACTAGCAACCATTAGCTTAGAAATGGGACCTGCTAGCGTCAACAAACAACTGGCTCCCAGCACAAAACAGACTCCATCACAAACACATAAGCACATCCAAATGTTACATATTGAACCTTATCATAAAACATATGACACCGTAAAATGCATGTCAACTGATCTAATATAAAATATCCAACAATTTTCAAGTAACATGAAGTGTAAGTCAAGTGATTCTTGTTCAAATGTATGCCCTGTTAAGTCTATCATTTTATATTACAGAAACATGACCCCTACATTTGTATTACCTTTAGACTTTTCTAGATGTTTTATTGGCATGTTTATTGAGGCAAAAGAAAGTTTTGTTGTTAATCCAGTGTTAATTCGGTGTGTTCAGCAATCGCTGTCTTTAATGCATATTGATCTCGCTGAACTGCTCAGCTCTAAACTGGGTCTTGTCACTCAAGATGAGGAGCAGATCAGACGCTGCAGACTTTCAGAAACTTCTTTTTGTCTGACTGCATCTGTTCAGATAATGGATAAAAGAGAACAATGGCATCCTCGTCCTCTTCCTCTGCCTTTGTCAAAAATTACGAAAGGAAAACCTTTGTGATAGTCTTCACTTTAGTCCTCTGTAAGAGCATGTCTCTAAAGTGCCCATTAAAAATAAGAAAATTGGTGTCCAATTACCAACACTTTGTGAGATCTCTTTGTTTAAACTTAGATATATACAATACCTTAAATGTGGGCGAAAGCGTGCATTCGTTAAGAGGCATGCGCCAGGTTCATATCAGACTAAAGATTAATGGTGAAAAACAAATCTCTGCAACAGAGTCACAAATGGAGACCTGACAGAGCTGAAGTAAGATGACATGTTGCTGATGTGTGAATGGCCATGCGCTGTATGCTCTTCTACTTTAGAGACAATCCCCACACTTTCAATTACAGCCTCTGCGAGCGGACCTGTCAGTTACAGAAATGACACATGAGTGTGTGTGGAGTTTAACTGCACTGTCATCTGTCACGGCCTGCTGTTGACTTTCACATCGAAGTATTGGCCCCGACAGCACAGCTTAGTGAGTTCACACCGTGTCGCGCTCAGGGAGATTAGCCTGTCTAATTAAAACCAAACACTGACTGGAAAGAAATGAAAACTGCACATCTATAACAAGGAAACCAACATCTAAATAAGCCAATGTAAACTGCAAAGCTACTACTATAAGTAATGAAAGTAGTGATAGCTATTAATGTGGAATATTAGTTCATATTTCATACATTCAGAGTCATTCTTGGTACATTAGCATATACCATCGCTGCATGTTATTACATGCAATGAATGACTTGATAAAGTCATTATCAGTCATAAATAGATCATTAGCAAATCAGCATAGAAATGACATGCTTAAAATAATTTAGAATGGACAACCTCAGTCATTTTAGTGCTTCAGCAATTTGTTTTCAATAAACAATGCTGAATGAATGAGTATGAATGAACTTCAACATTTAACATGATTTTTTATTTTTTTTTTTCAAACTTGTTGCACTTTCAGAGCAGTAAAAGTGCGACAATGCCAGTTTCTGCCACTAGGAGTCATACAATCAAAACAGTAACACAAGACGGAGTAGCAGATGACGTTGTGAACTAGCACAGGATCATGGGCGTTGGTGTCTTCATGTGACAGAAATCATGTGTACAGACAAGGTAATGTATTAAAGTTTTATTCACTTTATGTCTAGTGATGTGTCATTTCATTGTAATGAACTGGCTACGCGTAATGTTTAACGTTAGTAACAATATGATGCCGTTGACAGGAGACCAAATGAAATGGACGGATTTCTTTGAATTTGAACATTGTTGTAAACATCTCATATAATTTAAGTCCACAAGACAACTCAATATATAACATAAGCCTTGACAATTTCACAGCAGAAACAAACTGAAACTTCGCTCTTGGTAATATACCACTATTTCCATTAAATTTGGTGTCCATATTGCTATTATGCCTCAGAAATTATCCCATTATCTCACTGTCTAAAATTAAGGCCCCATTGTTTCAAAAATGTTCTTCCAGTTGTAAATCTACCACAACCATCATTGTATGTACTGTGTTGGAATGAAAAGCCTGACAGGGGAGCGGGGCTCAGTGTGAGCTGTCTAAACATCACACATCTGTAGAGAAACAAAACTAACAGCAGAGTGAGTAAGGAAAATATCAGTCAATCTCAGTGAATACACATCCTTTATCCATTTTCTATGATGCTGAACACAAACTGATTCATTCATCATCCAAAGGAGAACAGTTAGCCTTTACCTCAAAGATGATGAGAACATACACTCCAGCCAGGATGATGCCAGCGATGGCCACCTGTGTCTCCACATTGACGTAGAGTGACTGGTGGGTCATGGATAAAGGCACCACCTCATTATCCTGGAGGAAAGCCTGGATTGTGATGATGATGGGGTCACTGTGTGGTAAAAGACAGAGCACAGCAACAACAGTGATGTGAATGTGTAACAATTTTTAAGCTAGAAACTAAACATTATATGATCTATGTCATAACTCTATCAAGGTACTGCCATATATTTAGGTTCTTAGGTAAGTCAACAGCTAATAAAGCCCTTATAAATCCTTAATAATTAACATTGCTATGTATTAATTAGACTATATAAGTGTTAATGTGTTCTAACAGAATCGTAAAAACACATTCATTTAACAGTTCATAGACTGAATTGAGTTTAACTAACTTAAGTATTATGACATTGTTGAACCATCATAGGCACCTATTAAGACTTAAAAGGGCCATATTACATAGACTGTGCATGGAGATGGACGTCATGAGAGCACAAATTTGAAGCCAAAACATGTTGTTCTCCCCCTGGTGGTGGCTGTAGTATATGTCATAAATCACACCCTCTCCTTGTTATTATATTATTTGGCCAAACTAAAAACTCTGGGGCACACCCAGGACACGCTGGGGGGATTATATCTCTCGGCTGGGCTGGGAACACCTCGGTGTCTCCCTGAGAAGCTGGAGGAGGTGGCCAGGGAAAGGGAAGTCTGGGCTTCCCTGCTCAGGCTGCTGCCCCTGTGACCTGGACCCGGATAAGAGGAAGAAGATGGATGGATGGATGGATGGATGGATGGATGGATGGATGGATGGATGGATGGATGGATGGATGGATGGA
>JAPQRN010000019.1:14124236-14139447 GCA_037367275.1 Coranthus polyacanthus | reverse complement strand
AGAAGTTTTTGTTAAACAAGAAATTACAATGGAAACTAAAAAATGAATACATCTAATAATGTCCTTGAGCCTCCCAAATGAACGTCTTCATTGGTGGCCGTGGTTGTCAAAGTGTAATTCTTTTCACGTTTCAACTGCAGAAATTACAGTGACACAAAATGTGAAATACCCAAGCGGATCTAAACTCATGAGTATCAGCTGTAGTATACGCTTCATCATGTGCAACTTTGACTTTGTGCATGAAGCAACAAAAAAATCCCCAGTTTAATCCCAGTAGCGTCACAACCACGGGCTTGAGATTAGCACCCCACTGAGTGACTGAGATACACACCTCCAACCACACACACACACACACACACACACTGAAGTTTGTGTGAACAGTCACAAGAGAAAAACGCCAGTGTTTTTCACATACATTCATACATGTGCTGTAAGATTTAACCAACAGGGCATGTGTAATGCGAGCTACACGTGTGCTTCGAATTCCTTAGACTGATGTTATGTCTTGATCTCTGAAAATCCAATCAGATGAGAAAAGTAGAGGAGACTAGTGTGTACATTCTGCTAGACAGTTATTCTTGTATGACATTTAAAGACAAACACTATATATCTGGGGGCTATGCTGAATATCTTTTTTATACCTTCTTTAAATAAGCACATAATCTTAAAATTGTATTGCACTCTTTGTATACAATTAATAGATAAGAACACTTTTTTCATTTTTTCAGAAAATGAACGTGTGCTTTTGTGAGCTAGGCTACACACCCTCACCCACACCCTCTTCTAAAGCCTGAAAACAGAGCCAAGAGGAGGTGCAGAAGTCGAGTTTCTTCTCCGACCATTTCAAGTACAATATGTTTAAAGGCTATTATGGAATTTGTGCCCCATGACGGCAAACCTACCCCAGCTTTAAGACTCCGCCTCGTGGACTGTTTGATGGAAGTGGACGTAGCCACTGTGACGTCACCCAAATTTTGAACTTTTTTGGACCCGGAGGTGACCATATTATGACAAGAGGGTGGAGCTGAGAAAGAGTGAGGGCGAAACCAAACTAACGCTAACTCACTGAAACCACCAGCCACACTTGCTAACTAGCTAAATTAGCAACATTAGGTAACGTTACCTGACATCAAAGCCTTCTATTAGCCATACAATCTTATTAATGAATGAATAATTTGTACACCACCATACCATAATGACTCCTGGAAAAAAAATATTGACTTGTATTTTTAGAGAGAAGTTGTCTCTTTTTGAACGATAGTCAACGATCACCACCGAGTGGCTGTCAGTGGAAGGACGCCTCCAAATTGGCTTCAGTTTCAAGCTCTGCCCCTTGTGAGGAGGTGTAGATAAGAGAGAGAGAATTAGAGTCGACATACCCGTCCTCTTGTCGAACAGGGACAAAGCCCTCAGTCTGGATGACGCACTGTCCCGAGGGCAGGACCGCAGACTGCTGCATCTTCTGGGTATCTCTCCTCTCTGAGATGCCCTGCAGCAGACGCAGCTCCCCAAAGTTCCCCGCGACGGCCTCTGGTGTCCTGAGGCTGCTCCTGCCCTGATGACCCGGAGTTGACGTCTGAGACATCTCAATCTCCAGGTTACTTTTATTCTCCAAGTACATGGTGAGACCGCTGGAGGGAGGAAGGAAGCAGAGTTGAGTTACTGATTTAGGTTAGTTCAGGAGTGACTTGACTTGCTAAGTCACCTGCACCGTGCAATTGGTTTTACTTCTATTATATGTCTCTTCTCCTGTTTTGAAATTATTTTGTAATTAGGACTACATCACATCTTGATAACAGCTTGTGGGGTGTGCTAGGGGAACACAATTCACTTTTCTTTGCATCACAGACGTTCCTCTCCCTGGACTAAAGGGAACAAGGTTATCCATTCTCAGCTGTAGTTTTGTTGCAATAACATCAATAACACTAGTCAAAATGGATCGTAATGATTCCGTGAATTGCATTATGCACAGGAGGTCAGTGGATGAGGTCAGCCTACGGCAGACATGTGCTCCTCATCAACACAAAGGCAGCATGAATTCAAAGGGATTATTACTCACATGAAAGGCAAGAGGAACTCACGTGTGACATTTGAGCTCTGTGCAATAATACCTCTTTGCAGAGTAACTCTACAGTCCTGTCATAAGGCAGGAAAAGTCAAAGAACTGAGCTAAGAACACTTTGCAACTATAAAAAAACTTCCCTTTGGGCTAAAAAGAACAAGAAGAAAGCCTATGAAGGGAAAACAATAATTCTTTTTAGATTATTACGTTATTATTATTTTACATGCATATCAAGCTAAATTACTATCAGAGACACTGCATTCTCAGTCCATAACAGGCACATTCAGTATTACTTCTTTCTCGTTAATTATTTACGGGCACAAAAAAGCAACTCTTAGGTACTAAATGACACACATTTGATTCTCAAACTCCCGTGCATCTTTTTATGCTTCACTTATTTCCATTACGCCTCACATAATATCCTCATCCAATTCTTGTGATTTGCTTCAACGGAGAGAAGAATGGCTCGTTTTGTTTGACATCCTGCCTGTGGGGCTGTGTGTGATGCCCAAGACTGTCTGCTTTCTTTAAATTTCCACCCTCATTCACAGCGGTCACAATTAAAGACAAATGTCAAGTGCATAAAGAATAAAACACAACTAAAAAAAAAAAAAGACTGTTCTAACCTGAAACCATTTGCTTGTCTGGTGTTTGCTTTGTGTTTTAGTTTAATAAAACGTATCACCTATTTTAACATACAGTGTCGAAGGCAGAACATTCGACATAAATCACATTTATTCTCATGTTAGTGGAATGAGAGGGATTTTTACAAAGCTGAGCTGAGCTGAACTGTGGTACTGTACTGTATTAGGACTTAAACCCCCTTAAACAAAGCCCACTAGTGTAATGCAGTGGTGGTAAATCCACTCTGCACATAATGCAAAGGAGATGAAGAAGTAGAAAATTAAATGAAAATGTATAATATTGCAAAAGAAGGGAAAGTCTTACCTTTAAGGGAGATTTATTTAGATGATGCCAGTAATGATGATGATAAAACGATGAAGACGGGGACAGCGATGATGATGGTGATGATGATAAATGAACATCCAACAGCACACTTGACAGTAATTACAGTAAACAATCCTGTAAAAAAGAAAAAAAAAAACACCAAAAAAAAGGTACAGGTGCTACAGACGCTGGAACTGTTTTTCTTGTTTTTGTTGCAGTTTTATTTGAGCACAGTGATGGGACTGAAGAAGGGGGAAGTTGAGGTTTTTCTTCTGTTCTCCTGCGCTCCCCACCAAAGGAGGGAGATGTTCCTGAGCAGTGTGGGTCTGAAGGAGCTGCTGACGGGAGGGAGTGGCACAATCTGCTCTCTGCTTATAGCAGCTTAACAGGAGATTTTCCCACTCATTCCCACTCTCCCCTTTGCACAATCAAACCTCCCACCTCCACCTTCCCCTACCCTACTCATGGCAGTTTCTTCAACTAAGTGAGTGGTAAAAGTAGTCTTACAGATTACCAGTTACCCTGTTTAAAGTATTGGTAACTCTTATGTGCTTTTCCTGCACAAATGGAAACTTTGCAAAGTTTCTGAGTTGTGAGGGTTTTCTATTAAAGGTTCAATTTGTAAGATGTGCGCATGCTTGTGTGCTTTTGTGAAGTTTGTGTCGGAGTCTGTGCTGTGCTGGGAGCATGGATCTGTTATTTTAGAACTGGATTCCGGATGCTAAAAATGGCACCTGTTCTTTTCAATGGAAAGCTTGTCGTTGGCACTTCAGCCTAGAAAGTTTCTGGCTTGTGTGTAACTTCCGTGTTATGCAGCCCATTATACATGCGGGCTAGCGCATGCACCCACTGCCCATGTCTTCCTGCTCAGACCAGTCAGTGCTCTCTATTTTTGGGGCGTTTTGACAATTTAATACATTTAAAACCTCCGTGTTATAAAAGCGCAGGCCACAGGAGTTTTTTCCATTACAGTACCACTGGCCACTGGTGGAATTGTTGTCAAGTCTGGTGTCCGGTTCTTCATATACATCCATCGTCGTTTGTCGACGTCAGCTAACTAACTCCATTTCTAAGCTAACAGAACGTAGTGTTGTTCAGTGTTTCTGCTGTAGAGGAAGCAGAAGAGACGCACTGAAGAACTTGGGAGTGAGCGCAAAGATTTTCACTAAAAAATAGACCAGAAATATTCCACATAGAAATCAGTGAACAGGCTGTTATCATGGATGCAGTCAACTAAGACAGTCGTCAGCTTTCCTGTTAGTTTTCCTCTATTTTTTCAGTAACTGACTGATTGGAATTATATTCGTTCTGTAATTAAATTTTGTATATTACACTGAAATACAGCTTATAGACAAGCTACATTTACCCTCATTATTAACTCATGGGTTAGCCTAATCACTTCATTTAACAGGGTGAGACAACTCCACATATCTAAGGTGTGGAGAGGTCAGACAGGTCAGAGACATGGTCAGAAAGCCCAAATCCCTGGCTGAATTTTAAGTGAACAATATTCAGTGGTGCATATGGCACATACTTTTTCTGTAACAAAACATAAAAAAGGTAGGGGCAGGTTTGATTTTGTGCTTCATGTAATAAATTAGCATTTCAAGATTTTTATTCAAGACCAAATAGTCAAATAATATTTGTAGTTTGCAGGGGGGTGGGGGATTTCCTAAAGAAAGACAGTCTTTGGGAAATAGCAGAGTTGGAGAGCAGGCTAAGCCAGCTTTAGCCAAAAAAACAGGTCAGATGATCAGAAGAGAAATTTTGAAACAAAAATCCCTAATTAAAGTCCTGGTAATGTCTGACCTCTGTGCCCGCTCTCTTTGGAAGTAGAAGTTATTTATATCCTGAGGTTAAAATAATATAATAAAGGGTCTCACATTTCCAAAAAGTTCTCATTAACTACTAACTTGCATCAAATGATGCACAGTTTGTAACCACAAGCGTGGAGAGTTGAGTTCAAATACCTTAAGGACAAAAAGCAGAGCAAAATTCAATCTTTGTTCTTCTGAAGCATCCGCACCAAAATATTTAAATTCCTCTAATTTGTCAGGCCACGCTAATCATGTAGATGGATCCACAAACAATTCTCATCTCAGGAAATTTGATCTAATTATAGAGTGTGTGTGTTTTGGGGATTCGGGGGAGGCGCTGTTGCATGCTATAACAAATTTTCATATTGTATTTTTAATTTAATCTTTTAATACATTTGCCGTTGACCTAACACAGTTGAGGAGATTAGGATTTCAACATCCTTCTATCCATGAGTAAAAGCTAGTGAACCAGACTAAGAGGACCAAAGTAATTAGAAACTCCCACCACTAAGACCTTCCACTATGAAAATTATCTGTCCGGTGAGGTGAATCAAATCAGTGACAAAAATATATTTTCATTAACTCTCTTTTCTGAAGGGATCGTTGCATGAATGTGATCACTTCATGTGGAATTCCAGCATCTTGCATATTCTTTCTCAGAAATTAGTGGAAACAAAGTTCCCCATTGAGCAGAGTCACCTGGTCTGGATTAAGTGTTGCCTGTGACACCAGAGGATGAAAACCACGCACAGAAGATGACCAGGGGGGGAGACTGCACACTGGTCTTGTGGGCTGATGTAAGATATAGTAGCAGGAACAGAGCATCACATGTACAAGAAATGAGAGTTCGTATCACTACGGCTCTGGTAGCCCAGGATGAATGAGTTGCTCACTACATACAAGCACAATCTCAGTGTTGACAAAACCAAAGTCATGTGATGTACAGTGACACAGGAAAGAAATCAATCATCAATTTCTAATCCTTCAAAAAAACTGATGAATGTTCCCAATTGAACTTTTTTTTTAACACTCTTACAACCGTGGCTTGAACTTGAAGCCAATGTGGAAGTATCTTGAAGTGTTATACCACTACTATACCACTGCAAATACTAAGTCAGTACGTTTTTCACTGTCACTTTATTTGACTTTATTATCACTTTTGTAAATTGTTGCTCTGTTACTAAGATTGTAAGGCTAATAGAAGGCGTTGATGTCTGATGTGCTGGTTTGCTGAGTTGCCCGCAGAGTCAGACTTTTGGATCGTTTGTTTATCGAATACAATTTTGTCTTGTTTTTTTCTAAAAGGCAGCTCTACTGTAGTTGTGGTTAAGAAGTTACACTAACTAACCCATCGAAGGATTTTGTCACCAAATGTTTCATGAAGTTTACCAGTACTGAATTACAATACCTGCCCTGTTAGCTTAACTTGCTGGTAGTTACATTAGCTAATGCTACCATTAGTTCAGTATTGCATTATATTGTAAAAAAAAAGAAAAAAAGAAAAAAAAGGTACAGGTGCTACAGACGCTGAAACTGTTTTTCTTGTTTTTGTTGCAGTTTTATTTGAGCACAGTGATGGGACTGAAGAAGGGGGAAGTTGAGGTTTTTCTTCTGTTCTCCTGCGCTCCCCACCAAAGGAGGGAGATGTTCCTGAGCAGTGTGGGTCTGAAGGAGCTGCTGACGGGAGGGAGTGGCACAATCTGCTCTCTGCTTATAGCAGCTTAACAGGAGATTTTCCCACTCATTCCCACTCTCCCCTTTGCACAATCAAACCTCCCACCTCCACCTTCCCCTACTAAGTAAGTGGTAAAAGTAGAAGAAAGATCTCAGTCTTACAGATTTTTAGTTACCGTATCTAAAGTATTAGTAACTCTTATGTGCTTTTCCTGCACAAATGGAGTCGTGAGGGTTTTCTATTAAAGGTTCAATATGTAAGACGTGTGCGTGCTTGTGTGCTTCTGTGAAGTTTGTGTCGGAGTCTGTGCTGTGCTGGGAGCATGGATCTGTTATTTTAGAACTGGATTCCAGATGCTAAAAATGGCACCTGTTCTTTTCAATGGAAAGCTTGTCGTTGGCACTTAGCCTACAAAGTTTCTTTAGTTTTCATTAGTTCAGTATTGCATTGTATTGTCTGTAATTATGATTATTACTGTAATTGGCCTGTCTTGGTCACTAATGAGACTGTAGACTGTAGTCCTATATAAAGATGGATTCGCCCTTTTATCCAAATATGTTCACTTCCAGGTCCAAAAAACTAAGATGGCGACAGTCAAAATACTAAAAAACAGCAGTCCAGTTCTGTTATACAGTCTGTAGATAAAACCGAGTGCCTTTAAGTTTACTGTTGAGTAATAGACTACCCAGTGCTGCCTGTCTAAAAAGAATTATGTCCTCTGTGGCTCCGGGAGGGGCCTTAGAATAAACTCTTTCATGTAAAGAACTGCATACATGGTTCTCTGAAATCTGGTACAGCCATGGGTCAGTAGTTTAACATTGTCGTAGCTGTGGTGGTGCTTGACTGAATTGCTGGAACTGCTTGAAACCCCCAAGGTCTAAGGCACTGCCTCCATGTTCCCCAGATACTTTTGAGGTGCTAAGAGTTGCCAAGCTCCTGCACAATTCAGTCATTTTTATGGGTCCCGCCTGTCGCAACACCCCAAGCTGCCACTTGTCTCACAAAAGGATCATTTTGTTTGTTTTAGATCATATCCGGTGGAATCGTAATTTGCCAGTCTATGGATAAGATGATGACAGAGATCATCTTATTGCTATGAAACCAACTGTTTTCACAAAATAGATTACTGGGCCACTTCTCCCACAGGACTCCATTCAAACAGAACAGCCTCTGCGCCTGATTGGTACAAAAGTAGCATCCAGGAAAGGTCTCGTTCTTTATCAGCAAAGATGGGCCAAGGGTCGCCAGTTCGTCAACAAATGGACGCTGTGTGCTCCGGACTAAAGACGAAAGGGACCATCCAGACATTTACCAGTAACAAGTGAAGAATCCAGGGTCTGTCATGGTCTGGGGTAGTCTCATTGTCAGTGCCCTTGGTAAAGCTGATTTGCACTTCTATGATGCACCATTAATGCTGAAAAGTACATTGAGGTTGACGACAGCTTTTCCAGGGACACCAATGCATATTTCAACAGGACAATGCAAAACCACATTCTGGACATGTTAGTCTGGCTCACAGGATGCATTCTGCTGGAATAAGGGTGACTATTTCAGTCGCCCAATGGCAGGATTGGCATTCTCCTCCCTTCCGCTATCTGCATCTTATTATTTTGAAAGCCCCCCTCATTACGTGAAACAACAACCTCGCTATGTCAAAACACACGTCTTTTTATGTGCTAATTTACCTTTGTAGGGATTTATTTTAGCTGGTTTATTATAGTCAGAAATGGCAACTTTTTTTTTTCTCTCCCACGTCTCTTAACAAGACGAAAATATAATATTAAAATGGTGGAGTAAGGCTGAGAAGTCAGTCTTGCGGAGAGAGAGGAAACCAGAAGCAGAGAGCTGCAGGTTGGCGGGAACATGCTGAAAGGGTCACTGCACTTTTAAGAGATTACATTTTGTTCTTGGGCTTTTTATCAAATGCTAATAAGCTGAAGCACTTAAAACTTTCTTTAAAGGAAAATAAGGGGCAGCTATATTTAAAAATGAAGATATTTAATATATGCCGAATAGAATTTAAAAATGCAGGTTGGGTTACCACATGAGTGCGGGGAGTGTGCGAGATTATTGCACGGCCCTGTTTCGTAAATTTGCTGTTGATATAAATGACGATATAATCTAGTTTTACATTATACAGAGCTGTTAAACAGTATGATATCACATGCTTGGTTTGGGACGGTTTCACCAAACAGAGAGACAGAGACAGAGACAGACAGAGAGACAGAGAGAGGAGGCAGCTGTGTGAGTCTGCTGCAGCATGTGACTGCATGTGGGGAGTAGACAAAAGAGCATGAGGGTCCTGTGTCTGCAACTTTCAAGAAGCCTTTTCTTGTCTTTCTATTCATCTTGCCCTATTTCTCATCTGCACTGTAAATTGGGAACTACCGTCTGCCGTTTCTAAACAAACTGTCGTCTTTCATGGCCAATACCTGCTGCTCTGTGCTCAATACAGTCACAGGCAGAGGAGTATGTTCAGTGTCAGGTGTGATTTTATTTTTGTGCTTGTCTCCTGTTTATATTTAACTCATAATCAACTATTTGTGTTGTCAAAAGTAGTTAAATGACTCATGCACCCACTGCCATGGATTATTACTATATCAGGAACAACATTACAGTAAGGAACTATGTTTTTCATTGTTAAAATCCATAAATAAAGATCAGTTTTAGTTCCCATGAATGCATTTCAAGACTGAAAGGATCACGCCAAAGTGCAGAGTAACTTGACCAAAGTATGCATAATTCCTGGTGAGAGTAGTGCAGACCACTGAACCGTGCATAACCAGTATTAATTCCTGGAAAAGTAGAAAAGTGGGGGAGTGAGTTTAGAGGAGTGGCTGGGCAGAAAGAAAGCACACTGATTAGGTTTTAAACCCCAAAAGAGAAGTTTTGTGGCGGTTCTTTATTAATCATTATTTGTCGTCTTATGCTGTGGCTCAATCTGCTGTGAGCTGGAATGAAGGAGAGACATGAAACTTGGCCCAATAACTGGAAATGAAGTGCCAATGAGCCCAGTCAGCCAAGTTACGGCACTGTGATTGGAGGTCCAAAAATCCAGTCTTGGAAGAGCTAAAGCCTTCACACTGATTTTTTGCTTACTTTTTGGATGTAGACTGTATCACCAAATTTGATATACAGCTTTAAAGGCAACTGTGTAGGAATTAGAGGGATCTATTTGCAAAAGTGGAATATAATATTTTGAATTATGTTTTCATTCTTTTATAATCATCTGAAAATAAAAAAATGTTTTCTCGTTACGTTAGAAGGAGCTGTTTGCAGAGGGATCAGGTCCTCTTCCACGAAGCCTGCTATGTTTCGGCAGTAGCCCAGAAAGGTGTTTTTTTTTGTTTTTTGCATTTTTAGTGCCCACCATCAGCAAAGATGGTTCAAAACAAGAGGGTTCACTGGAGAGGGATTTCCTGTTTCTGTGTCACATGATTTCTCCACGGTCCCGCCCCTTTATGAGACTAGAGGCAGATCATGTTCCATTCATTTCAATTGGAGAAGTGAACATAATTTACAGATTTTGAATGATTCTTTCATCAGAAAGTCATCTTAGTAAATATTGGACCCATACTTCTCAAGCCACGTCTTCTGAATATTATGACATTCAGTAACACAATCAGGAGAGAATTGACTTTATTTGAGGCTTGTCTCTGTCTCAGCAGCAAAGTGTCATGAGATCTGGCAGCAGTAAAAACAAGTGGGAAAATAAAGCAAAGGATAATTACGATAAAATAATGTTAGCTACCAGTAAAAAATATGACATTTTTGTAACCGTAGACCTTCTTAATGTACTTTCATCCATCCACACGACATCATCTTTGTATATAGAGGATCTTTGTCGTCAATCCTCCTACTCGCTTGAGGAGGGTAAGGCAAGGGGTATTCAGTTGGCTGCAACTGAATACAACTGGCTGGAGTAGACTTTCACGGGGAGGCTGAGGAGTGTGATCCCCCTGTAGTTGGAACACACCCTCCGGTCCCCCTTCTTGAAAAGAGGGCCCACCACCCCAGAGGCACTGTCCCCAACCGCCACGCAATGTTACAGAGACGTGTCAGCCACAACAGTCCCTGCACATGCAGAGACTTAAGGAATTCAGGGCGGACCTCATCCACCCCCGACGCCCTGCCACCGAGGAGCTTTCCAACTACTTCGGTGACTTCAGCTTAGGTGATGGATGAGTTTGCCTCCGAGAACCCAGCCTCTGCTTCTTCAGAGGAAGACGTGATGGCGGGATTGAGGAGATCCTTGAAGTATTCCTTCCACCACCCGACAACATCCCCAGTTGAGGTTAACAGCTCCCCACCTCCACTGTAAACAGTGTTGGTGAAGCACTGCTTCCCCCTCCTGAGGCGCCGGACAGTTTGCCAGAATTTCCTCGGGGCCAACCAATAGTCCTCCTCCATGGCCTCCCTGAACTCCTCCCAGACCCAAGTTTTTGCCTCCACAAAAGCCCGGGCCATGGCACGCTTGACCTGCCGGTACCCGTCAGCTGCCTCAGGCGTCCCAAGAGCCAACAACGCTCGATAGGACTCATTCTTCATCTTGACGGCATCCCTTACTTCCGGTGTCCACCACCGGGTTTGGGGGTTGCCGCCACGACAGTCACCGGAGACCCTGCGACCGCAGCTCCGCACAGTAGCTTCGACAATGGAGGCGGAGAACATGGTCCACTCAGATTCAATGTCTCCAGCCTCTCCCGGGATCTGAGAGAAGCTCTCCTGGAGGTGGGAGTTGAAGGCCGTGCTGACAGAAGGCTCCACCAGGCGTTCCCAACAGACCCTCATGACACGTTTGGGCCTGCTGAGTCTGTCTGGCTTCCTCTCCCACCAACACACCCAACTCACCACCAGGTGGTGATCAGTTGACAGCTCTGCCCCTCTCTTCACCTGAGTGTCCAAGACATGCAGCCAGAGATGAGATGACACGACTACAAAGTCTATCATTGACCTCCGGCCTGTCATTGCCCACGTGAGTGTTGAAGTCCCCCAGTAGAACAATGGAGTCCAGCACCGCTCCCAGGGACTCCAAGAAGGCCGGGTACTCCGCACTGCCACTCGGCCCGTAGGCCAAGACAACAGTGAGAGACCTGTTCCCGACCCAAAGGCGCAGGGACGCGACCCTCTCGTTCACTGGGGTTTACCCAGGGATCAGGTCGCCGAGGTCCCCGCTGTTGACTGCCACCCAATCCACACAGCACCTGGCCCCTATGGATCCCTCTGCAGGTGGTGGGCCTACAGGAGGGCAGGCCCACGTCGTCAGTTCGGGCTGAGCCCGGCCGGGCCCAGGTGAAGGCCCGGCCACCAGGCACTCGCTTGCGAGCCCAACCCCAGGCCTGGCTCCAGGGTGGAGCTCTGGCTGCGCCATGCTGGGTGACGTCTCGGCCCTTGTTTTATCTTTAGCCATAGAGGTTCGCAAAACTGCTTTTGGTCTGACCCCTTTCTGGCCTGTTTGCCTTGGGAGACCCTACCAGGGGCATAAAGCCCCGGACAACATAGCCCCCAGGATCATTCGGGCACTCCCCCACCACAATAAAGTAGCAGTTCAAGGGGGAGCACGCTGCATCATTCAGTAGATTTTACTAAAAAAATTTAAAATTTTACTTTTTTGTTTTTTTACTAAAATGGTCAACATGGCCACCATCAAGGTAAAATGTTCACAAAGGGCGGGGAATAGGAGGAAACTGACCATAAGTCATTCTGTTTTAAATTAATCCTTTTTAAAATCAGTTGATTTGTGTCAAGACCTACAGACTACGTAACGCATGCTGATATGTACATGAAGGAGACGGCTCATACCCCTTTCAGTCTGTACTGAAAAGCACCTGACTCCCAGCAGCATAATGTATTACGTGATTATTACTGAGAAAAAGCACTAAGTCTACAAAGAATGCTAATGATTTTTAAGCCAAATCAAGCCTTCATAAAACAGAGGGGTATTTTTTTTTTCCTTCTTCCCACTTTGAACTACACAGAAGTATGCATGAAGGCAGAGAAGTGGACGTAGTGGGCGTACACACAAACACACTCAAGAGAGCTTAGTACTGTCAGAGACACTATGAGGAATGTGTGTGAGGAGGGGAGGGGAAGTCAGACAAGTGACCGGACCCTCAGATCCCCTGCATCACCTTTTTTCCCAGCACGTGAGAGAGCTGCAGCCCCTCATGATGCTCAAGTGCTGATGTCAACAGCAAAGACAGGTAATTATAGGAGATTTCTTTAATCCCATAGAGCCACATCAGGGCAACACTCCTCAACCATCGCGACAACCTTTGTTCCATTTTAATAAAAAGGACTCTTAAAAGGAAGAAAAAAAAGAAAATCTGATTTCATTTGGGCTAAAGCGCCACCAGAGAGAAAATGAACCTCTGACCTAGTTCAGCAATATCAATACAGTAGTTTCATTAGGAAAGCGGCCTCTCACCCCTTTCCAAAGGCATTGTATTATATATAAATAATGACCTTAATCCACCCTGCAATGTCTGATAAAGATTTACAGAGGGGAAAAAAAACAGGAAATGCATGTCATTTTATAAATTACTACAAACATGGCTTGTATCAATTTGTGTTGCGATGTTTTTTCCTAAAACCTTCCAGATTCAGCCGTTTGTTTGGCCGAACATCATTATATCAGATTTAAATGGGAAAAAAAAGAAAGAATTACCACCGTGTGGTTTTTAGCCTTCGCCAACAAGTCAAGTTGCATTTTAAATCCACATCTGTCAGACCTATATAATACATGTAGTGAAGATTTGGAAGGAATTTAATAAAAAGGTATCAAGTGTATATTTTGGTGATAATTCGATTACAATGAATCATTTCCACTGAGAAACATGTTGTCTTCACTGACAGAGGAGTATAGTGTTGCATAATGAACAGAAATGTGTTTATACAGAATATTATGATGTCACAGCGAAGCTGACCTTTGACCTTTTGGATATAAAATGTCATCACCTCTCCTTTTTTATCCTGTTATACTAATTTTATACTAATTTGTGAGTTATGCCCAAACAGATGTTTTGTGAGGCCACATCGACCTTTAAACACCCAAACACAAACTCTAATCGGTTCATCCATGAGTCTGAGTTAATGTTTGTGCCAATGTGGGTTAATTGGAGATTTATCCCACATTTCTGGGATTTTCATTTGAAAATTTATTAGGAGAACGTGAAAAATGAAGAAATTCTGGACTCGACCATCTAAAACTGACGGTTGATTCTAAGAAATGTATTTTGGGGAGAAACCATTTGTACATCCTTGCAGTTCTTGTGTTATTAGTCCACAAAACTGTGAACTGGCCTAAGCTGCATATCACCTACCGTGGATCAATAGACTCAAAGACTTAGAGATGTGAACTGTACAGAAACCAGTTTGCAGGATGGACATTTATATAGAAATATGATCTTCTGTTATACTTTACAGAGCAAAGTAAACATACTGTAAACCCTTAACTGGATCAAAAAAATGCATTTGACCGATCATGTCTCTGTATTGTTACTAATTTCTTTAAACCATTCTTAAGTCATGTAAGATAAGATGTGGGAGAGTGTGACAAGGAACCTGATCTAGTAAATAGACAGATGGACAACCCACAAACATAATACCTTTGGCTTTGGCTACTGCTGGTGCATAAAAACACTCCAGTCTCTTTGAAAGACTAAAAGACTCCATTTTCCAAAACCATCACAAAGAAGGTTTCAGTCAGTTTCACTTGAATTTATTAACAGAAATGTATTAACATTTAATATGCAGGAATGAGACCTTCTGTGTATACATGGCACAATCATATTATATACATTCTTTAAGGAGACAGTGCACAAACATGGTGGGGGGAGGCGTAAATACAGGAATCTTAAAATGACCCTTCAGTGGGCTCCGACTGATGTGAGCCGAGTGAGAAACACTGACTTCTTTTTTAAGTTAAAAAGGCTTTTTCTTTTTTAATAAAGAAACATGGCTATTACCAAGAAACAAAAAAGTAATACTACTGATTTGTCGCACATCAATTTCTATGTACAAACTAGGGACAGGTAATTCACACAAACCAAAGGGAGAGATCTACCACAGTGCTAGGCTGGAGCCTTTTTTTCTCTGTAACTGTAATAATATACATAAATCCCATGTAACACAACAATCACATGTGCAGCCTTACCTCTTCAAAGAAACTACGTAAGAGCAAACCTGTGTTTGCTCCTCTCTTTAGCTTATAATGCTTTTAAAGCTCATTGCACATTTTTCCCCCACAGACGTTCGTGTCTTAGCAGAATGCCAGTATGAATGAGTGTATTAATAGGTGACATTTGAAGCAGTCTCTGTGTGGCGGCTCATTCACCTGGACTCTGTGGATTTGCGGTTCAGTGTCCTGTTAGGTAGTCCTGGGTGGAGTCTGAGGCGAAAGAGTCGGCGTCCTCGTTGTCGGAGTCTTCGCTGCTGTCGTCTGCAGCCGGTTCTCCGGACAGGGCGATGCGAGCGTAGTCATCAGTGTCGATAGACTTGCAGAAGTGGATGGCGTATTTCAGTTTCTCTTCCAACACCTGTTTACACGAGTACCTCGGCAGCTTCAGCAAGAAGAAACATGTGTAGGACTCAGGCAGGAAGTGGTCAGGAGGGTTGTACTTATCCAGCACCTGGAGACACACAGACGAGTATTTAGAACTCCAAATCAGGTTATTATTACAGTGTAATGTCTACATACATATCCATCCA